>JAUKNM010000025.1:4785000-5422500 GCA_030765045.1 Tenodera sinensis | reverse complement strand
AAAGTACACTGCGTAAGACCTATATAGCACATTGTTACAATAATGTATTGTCAAATATACAAAATGAATAAGCGGATCAGTTTGTGTGGTTGTCTGTTGATGAAGCCCCTGATTCTGAACGCCGTTCTATTGCTAATATAATCGTGGGTGCTTTAAATAATGAACAAAAGACTACACCTTATCTTCTTAATGTGTGCGAATTGTGGGCCACTGACAATGTAACTGTGAACCAGTTTGTGATGGACTCTTTGAAATTACTATGGCCATGTGGAATCAAATACGACCGGTTACTTTTATTTGTTACTGATGCAGGTCCTTATATGGTAAAATCAGGACAAACTCTGAAAGGTATTTTTCCTAACAAGTTATTCATATAACTTGTTTGACACACGCTCTTCATCGCATTTCTGAGACAATACGTGATTCTTTCCCATTAGTAGATAGATTTGTGTCCCTCACAAAGAGAAATTTTGTTAAATCTCCTAAAAGATTTAAGTTGTTTAGATCAACAGCACATAATATTCGACTTCCTCCTGTACCAGTGTTAACTCAATGGGGAACATGGGTCAATGCAGATTTATATTATGCTGAGCACATAGAAATAGTCGAAGAGGTTGATAATTTATTGGGCTCAAAAGATGCTTCATCAATAGAAACTGCAAAATATTCTGTCAGGCACTGGGTTAAAAGAGGATCTTAGTTTCATATCTGCCCATTTTTCTTTATTACCAACAACCATAACGACATTGGAAGATGAAGAATCTCATTTACATGAATCACTTCTGTCTTTGAAAAAAGAATATGTGATCTATGTTCGGTTCCCGGTGGCATAGGACAAAAAGTGAAAGAGAAAGTGAATTATGTAATTTCAAAAAATTCTGGTTTAAACAGATGTGCGATATTCGAGATATCCTCAAAAGGAAACCATCTGTCACACCAAGAGACTTCACTCTCTCTGTGAAGCAGTTAACATCTTGTGACGTGGAGAGAAGTTCTTCGCGTTACAAAAGTGTTTTGTGAGACAACAGATGGTGTTTTACAGTTGAAAATTTGTGCAAAGTATTGGTTGTGAACTGCAATTTAGCAGTTAATACAAGCAGCGGGACCACTTCTGCTTCAACTTCTAAGGAATAAGGTAACTTTATTTATTATTTACACTAACTCAAATTGCCTACTACAAAGGGACATTAATCATTTTAATTAAATAGTGCATATTTTCAAGTTTTTAAGAGCATATTTGCATGCATATTTCAGTGTTTTTAGGGCATCAACTTCCGAGCCCTAATTATTACTATTATTATGACTATTATTATGACTATTCATATGACTATTATTATGACTATTGGTATGACTATTGGTATGATTATTGGTATGACTATTGGTATGACTATTGGTATTGGTATTTTAATTGGTATTGGTGTTGGTGTTGATGTTGGTGGTGTTGTTGTTATTGTTATTGTTATTGTTATTATTATTATTATTATTATTATTATTATTATTATTATTATTATTATTATTATTATTATTATTATTATTATTATTATTATTATTATTATTATTATTGTTATTGTTGTTGTTGTTGTTGTTATTGTTGTTATTGTTGTTGTTATTATTGTTATTATTATTGTTGTTATTGTTGTTATTATTGTTGTTATTGTTGTTTTTATTGTTGTTATTGTTATTGTTGTTATTATTATTGTTGTTGTTGTTATTGTTGTTATTATTATTGTTCTTGTTGTTATTATTATTGTTGTTACTGTTATTATTGTTGTTATTATTATTGTTATTATTATTATTGTTCTTATTATTATTGGTGTTATTATTATTGTTGTTATTATTACTATTATTGTTACTATTATTGTTGTTATTATTATTGTTATTATTGTTATTACTATTATTGTTGTTGTTGTTTTTGTTGTTATTGTTATTCTTTTTATTATTGTTATTATTGTTAGTATTATTATTATTGTTGTTGTTGTTGTTATTATTATTATTATTACTACCACTACTACTACTACTACTACTACTACTACTACTACTACTACTACCACTATTAGTATCACTATCATCATCATCATCATCATCCTCATCATTACGTATATGTATGCATATGTGTATGTGTGCATGTATGCCTGTGCAATTTTCTAACCTAGTAGGCAGGAGTGAACCAATTTATATACAATACTGCATACAACTTTTGTTTTTGGTGCCCAAGATTAAGAAGCCTAATTATAATCTAACTTATAGAGTGTCTTCTACTGAACCAAATTAGCTTTGAATCTCACTCTGCTTAAATTTGAATTCAGTAGATGAGCAGAATAATTTCAAATATTTAGTTAAAATTAAACATAAAATGTAATTTATATATAACAAGCTGAGAAGTACACAATTAATCACCAGTGTTAAAATAGTGGCAAATAAATATAGAGGTGTCTTCCTAAGAACATGGCATATAGTGGAAACTGAAGTAATTTGCTGTAATTTATACCTAACTGCTGCAGTCTACTTTGTTGTTAAAATAAACCAACACATTTCTTGAAAAATAAAAATATGGGACTGCTATTGTAGCGTGGGAGTGACATTCCTGTCTCTCATACTACAGGCATGGGATTTGAATCCATTTTGGTATAGGAGCCCGTCTGAGGTTTTCATTCCAGCCTTTTCCTCAAGCACTGAAATGCTTCAGCATTTGAGATTCCCAGGTTCACTTAGACACTTATTTCACACAAAAGAAGAGATAAAACAAACCAAAGGTCAGGAATAAGTTAAACAGATTGGCCATCATTTTTAAATAAGTGTTTCAACATTTCACTGTGCTACCACAGATAATTAAGGTTCTACTGTTGACTTTGCAAGAAAAAGATGAAAATTTGTATGAATGTCACATGCACATTAAACATTTTACACACTAAGGAATTTGAGAATAAAAGAGAAAAATAATAGTTATTATATTCACATTACTTTCTCTAGCCATCATTGTTTATTTTTTTATAACTTCTACAAAATTTTATAGTAAAATTCCACTTTTCTGTCTATTTAATGTTGATCAAGATAAATGTTTGCATATATAGTTTTATTACAGATTGCATTATAGGTGCCATGGGAAGACAGAAGGCTGAAGTGATAGCCAAACTTTAAAAAAGCCAGACTGCTTCATGCTAGCCTTGAAATTCTATACTCTTTAAATGATACTGTGAGAAACAACACTTAAAAACAACAAAATATTGAACAACAAAACCAGTGAGTATCTCAAAAATAGCTTATACCATGAAAAAGATTATTGGATATAAATTGTATGTTTCAAGGGATTACACCTCTTGTTCAGTAAGTATTTGTATACACAAATGGTTTACATATCAGTTATACAAAAATAATAAAAAGTTTATTCTGAATTAAAAGGACTTTACAGACTCTTCTCTGAAAATATGAGATATATGTAGGTATGTATTATTTTTTATAAGTACTGTGCCCCACCAATGACACCTGTAGTGGGCAGAGGTGGGTGACGCAGTGGCTGGCTGGCAAGCTTTGGCCCTTTATGGGCTGTTGCGCTAGGGATTTAGTTTTTTTTTTAGTTTATTGAAATTGTTAGACCCATTTTGATTAAATAAAAAATAATGAAAGCTTTTTCTTATATAAAGGCTTGTTATCTGCATTATCTGAAAAATCTCTGTATCTTATTCTTGGAAGATACAGATCTTAAATACATAGTTTAGGATTTTTGTAATTTGGTTTTAAATGGTGATGTTCACAGACAGTCAAAGCACACACACCAATACTGCTTTCTAAATTTTTTACTTAAGGGATCTCAAAACATACATTTCTGGTGAAATACAAATATTTAATTTTGTAATGGAAAGCAATATTTTCTCTACATTACTTTAAGTAGGTAATAGCTGAAGTTAAACCAAAAAAGAGTAAAATGCGAGTTTTATGTTTACCTTCTCTGCCACTTACCTTTAGTAAGCAGAGAGAGTATTATATGATTTGAAGCTTTCCTGGCGACGAACATATTCAAGATGCTCTCGGGCTTCGAGCCAGATGTAGTGATGAAAAGACATCGACGTTTCGGGAGTGTACATCTCTCCCATCTTCAGGATGATTCATCCTGAAGATGGGAGAGATGTACACACACATGAATCTATATCAGCTAGGAGTAAACAGCGAAGTTCAAGCATATAGTAAGTGATATGCAGTTCTAGAGGTGAAACCAAACCTTGTGATCTGATAGAAACAAAGTATATTATAAGTTTATATTACAAACTTACTGGTTTCAGTCCTAAACAGCAAAGACATATATCTCTATGCATTTTATTATATACTTGAATGGCCAAAGGCATATTTCATTTGGAACCAAGAAATTACAATGAGGACATTACACTTTTATATTGACTGTGTACATGTGTACTGTGTTTACTAAATTATGCATGAGTTATCCTGGGAAAGATATAAGAAAAGCCAATTTTCACTAACACTTGACTGGGGAGGTTTACCACAGTCAGTGTTGCGATATTTCATTAACATAAGTGTACCTCAAATCATAATTGTACCTATTTGTATGAATGTGTGTTCAAGCTACAAATTAATATTTTGCAATAACTAATGTAACTAGTAGAAAATGTTTTCTGATTAAAATACATATTTTCAACTAACAACATAACAAGTGTCATATTTTGGGCAATATTGATTGATTAAAGGACTATTGAATTGATATTTTGGTAGTAATTAATCCGCCTATGGATCTGTCATTTCCTGCTCCTTCTTCTAAACTTTACTGTTAGTGGTTTTATTTTATTTTATTTTTTTATAGTAAGGGAAAAATCTTTCAAAGACATCACTTCGCATGGCGAGATGGATTTCATCACCTAAAAAACCCTTACTCCCACAGCATAACATCCTGGAACTGCAATAATGCATCTCATCCCTTGATGACGGTCCATTTCTAGTAGCTTAACAATTTCTCTAAAAGTTAGACTAGGGTACAGCCCTCCTTTCCATCCTTCTCCTTGGTCTCCAGGATACATCTAGCTAATTGTTTTACTACATTCTATGCCTCTGAGCTCTGTATCATTATGTTGCTTAAATTTTCCAGTCAACTCCACATCCAATCTATTGTATGCTTCCCTTCTTTTCCCATGCCAACGTGGACATTGAAAGAAAGTATGCTCAAATGAGTCTTCTTCCTCACAATATGTACAACTTATGCTGTCAGTCTTTCCCATTTTAAAGGTGTAATTTGTAAACCTTCCATGACCAGTTAAAACCTGTGATATGAAGTCAATGTTTATAGGCAACCATGGTCCAATCTCTGGAACTATCCTTTTGGTCCAATGACCAACTATAGTGGTTTCATTCCATTTAACTTGCCATTGCTTAATAATGTGTTCCCTAAAATCCTTTTTGCCTTCAATGGATCTGTTTGAGGCCCAAATCAACTGCCTTTCTTTGACTAACAAATACATTGGAATGGATCCTGCTATTACTTATAGTGCTCTATTTGAAACCGCTCTATAGGCACATGTCATTCTCAACAATACTTTTCTTTGTGCTCTCTCCATTGCCTTTACATATTTCTTTTGTTAAAGCTGAGTGCCAAATTGGTGCAGCATATTGCATTATTCACTTAACTGCGGCATATAACCTTATATGGTTCACCAATATTAGGCATGATTCTAGCAAGTTGGGATGCTTTTTATTACACGCTTTATATTAGCTTCATCTGTATGTATGTAAGTATGTATGTAACAGAATCTTTCGATGTAATTTTCACCCACTTAGAGTCATCTGATTGATTTGAAAATTTGCACACATGTCATGGGCCGATGACAATACAATAATATTATAACTATATCCTAAGACCCTGACCAGGATCGTCACGGTAAAAAAAGTTGATCAGCTAAATTTATCAATGTAATGGAATATTTTTACGTAATTTTCACCAAATTGCAATCATCTGATTGACTTGAAATTTTGTACATGTGTCAAGAAGCAATGACAACACAATAATATAATAACTTTATCCTAAGGTCCTCACCAAGATCATCAGGATAAAACAAAATTTATCAGCTAAATTTATCAATGTAATGGATTCTTTCAATGTAATTTTCACCAACTTACAGTCATCTGATTGACATGAAAATTTGCATACATGTCAAGGACTGATGACAATACAATAATATTATAACTATTTCCTAACCAGGATAGTCAGAAAAAAATGGATTTAGCTAAATTTATTGTAACGTAATTTTCACCTACTTGAGTCGTCTGATTAACTTGAAAATTTGCAAACTTGTCAAGAATCGCTGACAATATAATGATATGATTTTGTCCGAATGTCCTCAACAACATTATCAGGATAGAAGCGAGATTTGGTTAAATTTAGCAATGTAACCTAACTTTCACCAACTTGAGTTGTCTGGTTGACCTGAAAATTTGCACGCATGTCAAGGACCGATGACAATGCAATAATATCGCAACTTTGTCCTAATGTCCAGACAAGGATCAGCAGGATAAAAAAGTGACTTGGCTAAATTTAACAATGTAACGTAATTTTCACCAGCTTGAGACGTGTGACTGACTTGAAAATTTGTACACATATCACAGAACGATGACAATGTAATATCATCATGACTTTGTCCTAATGTCCTGACCAGGATAAAAAGTGACTTGGCTAAACTTAACAATATAACGTAATTGTCACTAACTTTAGGCATCTGATTGACTTGAAAATTTGAACACGTAACAAGGACTGATGACAATATAATAATCTGACTTTGTCTAATGTCCTGACCAGCAACATCAGGATAAAAAAATGACTTGGCTAAATTTTAGGAATGTAACGCAATTTTCACTAGTCTTCATTGACTTGAAAATTTGCACACATGTCAAGGTCTGATGACAATACAATATCACGACTCTGTCCTAATATCCAGACAAGGATCATCACGATAAAAAAGCGACTTGACTAAATTTAACAATGTAACATAATTTTCACCAACTTGAGATGTCTGCTTGACTTGAAAATTTGCACACAAATCACAGAATGATGACAATCTAATATCATCATTACTTTGTCCTAATGTTCTGATCAGCACTATCGGGATAAAAAAGAGACGTGGCTAAATTTAACAACTATATAACGTAACTGTCACCAACTTGAGGCATCTGATTGACTTGAAAATTTGCACACATATCAAGGATTGATGAGAATACCATAATATCTTGAATTTGTCCTAATGTGTTGACTAGGATCTTTAGGATAAAAATAACTAAGCTAAATTTATCAATGCAAAGGAATGTTTCGAAGTAATTTTCACCAACTTAGAGTGGTCTGATTGACTTGAAAATTTGCACACGTGTCAAGGAGCAATGACAACACAACAATATTATAACTTTATCCTAAAGCCCTGACCAAGATCATCAGGATAAAACAAAATTTATTAGCTAAATTTATCAATGTAATGGAATCTTTCGACATAATTTTCACCAACTTATAGTCGTCTGATTGACTTGAAAATTTGCACACCTTTCGAATACCAATGGCAATACAATAATAATGTCATGACTTTGTCCTAATGTCCTGATGAGGATCATCGGCATAAAAAATTACTTACACACATTTATCAGTGAAACAGAATCTTTCAACGTAATTTTCACCAACTTAGATTTGTCTGATTGACTTGAAAATTTGCACATGTGTAAAGGACCAATGAGAATACAATATCATCATGACTTTGTCCCAATGTCCTGACCAGGGTTCTCGGCATAAAGAATGACTAGGCTAAATTTATAGAAAATGTTGCATTTTTGACATCTTAGGTGTCGCTAAGGCACATTTCTACATGCACCCTGAAATTTGCTTTAATTAAATAAATACATATTTATATATTGGAGGACATAGATGTCCAGAGAGAGGACCTCAAAGGAACATGAGACCCAGGGTAAATATCGCGGACCGGAGTTCATACAGAGCCAAGATATTCACAATATCTGGTAGTTTAGAAATTGACATATGTTACACTGGCAAAAGGAATTAAAACGCTTGAAAATATAGAAACATGGTGAAGCCCGGAGAGAGAACCTGAGAGGGACACATGATTTCGGGGGAAGGATTGCGGCTTCAAGTTTACCCAGGGCTAGGAAGTCCACAAAAGCTGATAGTGTAGTTAAAACAGTAACTGTAATCAAATGCTGTTCCAAAATAGGTGATTTGAAAATTTTCAACAAATATTTGAAAGAAATTTTGAACTCAGAAAATTTTTAAATATTTCAAATTAAAAATTTTTAAAAAGCTCGAATAGAAAAACTTGAGACTAAAAGATTAAAAATAAATTATAGTTTTAAAAAACTAACAAAAACACGTTTTTATAAGAAACCAAACTATAAAATAGTAAATAAGTTTTAACTATGAAGAATTTATTCTATAAAGTCAAGCAGTTCATTACATTTCAACAATTTGTATTAAGTTTAAAATAAAAACTGATCTACATTAACAACAGCTTTATTATAAAAAAGCATGGGGTATTGGATATCTAATGTTATAAATAGTTGCATTGCTAGCTATTTATAAAAGTAGAGTTATGATAAAGGTAACATGAAAAGCACCCCATGCTTTTTTACAATAAAATTTATTATTTTGTTAATATAAATTAGTTTTTATTTTAAAATATAATATGATGCTCACTCACAATGAAGCAAATCCTGAAAACTTCTGGATCAGTTAAGAAAACAAGGAGAAGCATAATACAAAGAGGAAACAATGGATACTTGGGGCGAAGAGCCCTACAGGAAAAGGAAAACAGCAAGGAGGAACATAAACAAATCAATCACTGACTTCTACAAAAACTTATACAAGTCCTCCCTTCAACATGAAGATCCGAATCAAGCTATACACACACCTCAAACACCCAAATCACCCCACCAATCCTACAAAGCGAACCACAGAACCACAATAAACGAGCTGAAAGATGGAAAAACCCCAGGCAAAGACGGAATCTATAATGAGCTCATTAAACCAGAAACAGAACAACTAACACCCATCATATGTACTATATTCAACAGAATCATAGAAACAGAGACAATCCCGGACCAATGGAAGACAAACACTATCATCCTCCTCCACAAAAAAAGGTGGGAGAGATCACATATGCAACTACAGACCTATAAGCTTAATGTGAAACTTGTATAAATTGTTTTCAAAGATAATAACATGATGGATAACAAGAACCCTGAATGAAAGCCAACCTCCTGAGCAAGCAGGATCCACACAAGTTTCAGCACAACAGATCACCTGCAAACCATAAACCAGTTGATAGAGAAGTTAGAAGAATTTAATTTACCATAGTACCTAGACTTTGTGGACTACAGCAAAGCTTTTGACTCAATCGAACACAGAAGCATTCTGCAGGCCTTGTCCACACAGTTAGTGGAAGACAAATACATTCGTTTATTGAACAATATCTATAGACAGAACTTTGCGAAGGTAAGGACAGAAGTAGAAGGCCAACCATTTCATCCAGAATGTGGAGTACAACAAGGCGACCCAATCTCTCCCAAACTTTTTACGAGCGTAATGGAGAATGTATTCAGAGAAATGAATTGGAGCGAGCAACAGGGAATAAACATAAATGGAAGTCACCTAACAGACCTAAGACTCGCTGATGACATAATCCTGTTCATGGAAACACCTAAAGAACTTCAGTCAATGCTCCAACAACTCTTCATGCAAAGTTAAACTGTAGGACTGTCTATAAACATGATATAAACACAGCTGATGACAAACAGACAGGAGATCCCCATCTCAATTGAAGGAACAGCACTACCATATACAACACAATACACTTACCTAAGCCAAAGGAACAGCACCACCATATACAACACAATGCACTTACCTAAGCCACTAATCTACTTCAAAGACAAGACAGAAAAAGAAATAATAACAAGAATTTCCTTAGCTTGGAGATCCTTCTGGTCTCTCCAGTTCATACTCCTCGACAAGACAATCAACAGTAGACTGAAATTTGAAACATTAGAAACCTGCATCTACCCAACTCTATTATACGGATGCCAAACCTGGTTGCCAACAGCTAGACAGATGAATGCACTACAAATATGCCAAAGAAAGATGGAACAAAAGATATTGGGAATATCTAAGAGAGACAAAGTTTCCAACGAGTCACTGTCCCAAATGTGTTCAACAAAAAACGTCACACACAGAGCAAATAAACTTAAATGGAAGTGGGGAAGCCACATCGCGCGATGAAAGACAAAATATGGACAAAACCACCATGTAGGAGCCGTGCACAGGAGACTGACACAGCAGCAGACCAAGAAAGAAGTGGGCAGACTTCTGCACAACACAAGCAGGTCAACAATGGTCCAGCATGGCACGAAGCAGAGGAACATGGAGAATAATAGGAAGTCGACTACAAAATGAAGATAGTGCCAACCTGCAAATAACATACCAAGTTGACTCAAAGTAATAGTGAAAACAACCTAAACTAGACACAACCTAACACAGAGTAGCTCACTGCGTTAATGAAACAGAGCTACCCTCTAGCAGGAGGCCATTCCCCTTCAAGGAACACATTAGGCTATTATTGTTATTATTGTTTATTGTTATTGTAATGAACTGCTTGACTTTATAGAACAAATTCATCATACTTAAAACTTATTTTATACTTTTTAGTTTGGTTTGTTATAAAAGCGTGTTTTTGTTAGCTTTTTAAAACTATAATTTATTTCTCTGCCTTTTTGGTCACAGTTTTTATATGTTATCCAAAAGTAATATTTTCATCCATCATGACACCTAAGTGTCTGACAAACATTTAAGGGATTATAATGGTTTCCCTCAGCTTAAAATGAATATCAGAGTGGTTTATGGGGCCCTTTAAATAACTACTTCTGTTTTCTGCAGTGCCAGCTCTAACTTGTTATATACCATCCACCTGTCAATATGTCTTAAGGATTCATTGACTCAATATGTAAGCTCTTCTTTTCTTCTGCTAGTGTTACCTACTGATGGTAAGTGTGCGAGGTACCATACTGCGTTACTTCGTGGAGATTTGGAAACATTTTGGCCTTCAACCTGAAAGAGATTGTCATTACAGTCATCAAGGGCTCTCTAAACATACTACAAAATCATCTGTATATACTTAACCCTAGAGCAGGCGCGCTGGTGTATTTTATACACCACCTTTGCATTTTGTGCTCTAACGGATAAATACCTTAACGTATCAGTACATTGTTGTCAGTACCTTTCATGTCATTGTTTAGCTTCCGTTTAGTTGTGTCAGAGTGATTATAGCATCAACAACTCAAAGGCAATGATAAGTTATTCTCAGATCTGCACCAGTAGCGTATTTTATACACCGCGCGCCCGGTCATGTAAGTACTACTTCAATTGTCAACCTAATTTGTTGTACTTTTACACAAAGCGGTTGCATAACGAATTATGTGTTTTAGAGAGGGCCATTATTACAGTGCGTTATTAGCCACCAATATTTCGTGTTTCTAATTTTAGGGCCAAAACACATTTGACAGAAGAAGAATCAGAACGGTACCTTTTAGAGGTGCTCACTGAAGAAGACTGTGGGGATATTGATGATTTGTTTTCTGACGGAGAGGACGAAGTAATATTATTGAGTGATCATGATACAAACTCTGAAATTGAAAATGATGAGCTGTATTCCTTTGTTAATAAAGCTGGTGTTTTCATTGGTAGGGACGAAGAAAAAAAATGGATGAAAACTGAGGTGCATAGAAAAGTATTCCGTGTACCAGCAAACAATATTGTCAAGATCTTTCCAGGCCCTAAAATGGTAGCACGAGGTATTGTAGAGGAAATTGAATCATTCCATAAAATAATCAATATGGATATGACTGATTGAAATTGTGCGTTTTACAAATTTATTCATTGAAAGAAAGAGGCTAGAAGAAAGTTATTATGAAGACACAAAGAAACCTCACATTAGATTATAATATGACAAAAGGTGGAGTTGATACTGTTGACCAAATGTGTAATAAATATTCAGTAACACGAACAACAAGAAGATGGACCATGACTTTATGGTACGCATTGCTGAACGTGGCTGGCATCAATGCACAAGTGCTGTTTCAAGCAAATGATAAGAATGGGAAACATCCTCGTTGAGTTTTTCTGAAGAAACTTGCTTTCCAACTAATGAAGCCACATCTTATAGAAAGATCTGACATACAAAGTTTGCCAGCTACATTTCTGTGTGAAAAATGCAGTATGCGTTCTCCCGAAGTAGAAGATGATTAATT
Organism: Tenodera sinensis; assembly: GCA_030765045.1. Taxonomy (NCBI): domain Eukaryota; kingdom Metazoa; phylum Arthropoda; class Insecta; order Mantodea; family Mantidae; genus Tenodera; species Tenodera sinensis. Next base: position 5,410,215 of record JAUKNM010000025.1, on the reverse strand, counting down.
TTCTATGCCTAGTTATACTAATGTAATATAGCCAATTAGTGTGTATTAACATGTATGGAACTGATGTTAGGCATATGATAAGATCTTACTTACAATAAATTTAATTATGTAATGTTAATTAGCACAATAAACAATAAAGGAATAGCAACAAATGGAATGTAGTGTACTGTGTACAGAATACACCGCGCGCCTGCTCCTGTATCATAAATGAGCGCGCCTGCTCTAGGGTTAACCATAATTAATCATGTTATTTTATTTTTATTTTCACGTCTTTATCTCATAATGAAGATCTTGTTTGTTTTTCCTTGTCTTTGTGGTAGCCTGAAATTTCAGGAGGTTTTGTCTTCAGGTTTGGAGAATTAATAAATTCAATATGTTATCAACATTTTGGCTGAAATTGGTGGCACTTCACGAAGTGCTACTGATTTCAGAATTTTTTATAAACAAATTTTAAAAAGTAGGCATTATTAAAACAAAATATATGACATATTTAGAAGCAAGTCAGCAACAATATTCACTGAAATGAAAAATGGCTTAAAATAGGTAACCTTATTAAAGAATATATCTATAATATTAGCTAGTACAATAATGTGTAATTATAATATAGTATATAGTCATACTGTATTTATTGTTTGAATCTTGTACAAGATTAAGGCTTCATCTAACTTACAAAATTATAAATTAAATATGTAAGACACTGCTTAAATAGCTACAAAAGACAAAATCTTAGCCCCATGCACTGGGATGGCACAGATGGGGGACTCTAGGCTTCGCCCTAGGGCACTACCCACTAAAAAAACTCCACCGGAAGCGCTGAATTAACACTAATTAATTTTTGTTATGGGGTGTAGCACGGCATCACATTCCCTGCATAGCATTCAGGTTCTCAGCAGGCCCTCGTCGTAGAGGAATTATATACATTCTTCCTCATTATAACACAAAGGTGCTAAATCTACTATGCTAATGAAGCGATTCATTGCACCCTCACAACTTGGTTCTACCAAGTTCACTACCATACTGCTGGGTCCCACTAAAACATTCAAATTTAAGATTGGCAACAAATTAATGGAGAAATAGTGCTGTTGGCAGCGCTGAATTAACACTGCAACTTCGGCAACTTTCGTAAGAATTCGCTCACACTGTCGAGCGGGACTTTGACGAAATTCTCACGAAACTCTCACGGGACTCTTTCTAAAGAATCTGAATAATGGCAGCCTTCTATTAAGAAATGTTTTTAGAGCCTGTCTGTTCCTTATTTCCAATGTTATACTTTCAATGTTTTCTGGCAGCTTTTTTATATTTGCGTGTCTCCCAAACTTTGTTCTTTCTTTTGTTTGAGCAGAAGCAATCTTCTTAAATCTGGCATCTATATTTGTGGAGCTTGTTTCCGAAACGTACCAAATCCAAGTGGATAAATTTTACAGGAAATAGAGAAGTCTTTTCACGGCCATAAATTATGAAAGATTTTGTTAAGCTTTTTTACTGCTGTAGAATGACCATGTTCAAAGGTTTAGAGACATATATTGAAGATATTTAACACATTTCCAGGAAGTTACTAACATTTTTAAATTGGATGTGGTACCTTTTGGCACAAAAATTGGATTTGGTACATATTGGCAGGAAATTTGTATTAAGTAAACTTGTGTTATGACTATAAAAGAAAAATCAGTAATGTATTTATTTTTTAAGAGAATCTATCATTGATACAGTCGTGTTTATGCATTTATTTTGTTCATTGTTAATTAAACAATTATATAATTTAATAAAAATAATGAATTAAAATTAACTTAAATACTGTGAAATCTCCTGTCAGTTTACCCATTTAAAATCTGATAAAACATGAACAGACCCAACTGTGCTGAATATTTTGTCATATTCTTCAGGCAATAATATGGTCTTTGTTTTTCTTAATTTCTTTTCAACAATTAGGTGGAAGGTATTTCTTCAATGGTGTTTTCTCTCGTCCCCAATGTTGTTCCCGGCATCTAAATCGTTTAATATGGGATTCAATTTCTTCATGCAATGCATTCATCCGTGCACTTAGTCTAGCTCCTCCTCGAGTTTCTGAAGGTGCCAACCCTTGGTGCAGTTGCTCTTGAGCAGCATGTTCCATTTTCCTTCTGCCGACATTGAGTATAGATAAAAATGTACACTGTTAATTTCCCTTCTAGGGCTGGAACACTGTAGATCATGGTTTCATTTTTTGTTGATCCTTCCACTTTTCCCGTATTTGACCGTCTTTTTCTTGTTGTTTTACACCAATATGTGTTATCAAGAAATTCTTTTGACTTACCGCATTTGTATTACTCTAATATAATTTATTGAAATTATTAATTTGGTCTTCTGTCAGCTTAAGTGCCATGCAAAAAGTTGTATCATGCTTGCAGTCAATCTTACACTTCTTGGAAGCATTCTCCACGTATTTCCCTTCCTTCACTTTATTTTTGTTCCAATTTTCTACTGACCTGCGCCTCCTTCTAGGTTTGTCAGTGAACGTTGCTTCATGTTCATATTCATCAGATATGTCACTGTACATGGTTGTGAAATTGTACACTAATATTTTACATATAAAACTAACAAAACCTCAAATATGTGTTACCACAGCAGTCATTATACAAGTAATAATCATGTGACCTTCCTCAGCCAATGAAATTGCTCTGAGCTTCATGATGCAACATGCCAAGTACCAATGGGGGAGCCGTTGTGATTTGGTATGTATTGGCATGAAACATCGGTTGGATGTGGTACTTTTTGTTGTGAAATGCTACTTAGGGAGACCTCTGTGAATGTGATTTGGTACTTTTTGGAGAAAAATAGTTAGCTACATGGTTAATTAGGTTACCAACAATATGCTGCCATCTATAACTCAATTTTCGAAATTTTTGGATTTGGTACCTTTTGGAAACAAGCTCCACATTTGATGACTAATGATATTGTTAAATCAAGGAAAATTGAAGCTATTAGCAGTGAAGCAACAGAATCTAAAATAAGAACAAATTAGAAACTAAAAGCTTCACTTATCTTAGTAATTACTGCACTATTCACAACTTGCAATAATTACTTATTTTAGATACTAATATTGTTTTCATATTCATGGCGATTTCCAATCTTTGTTTAGCGATCATATTGAGGAGCGATTTTTCAAAACTTGATAGATGCAAAATTTTATGAAATTCACTTATACATAGTATTGGCATAATTTTCACCTTCTGCATCGTTCTGTGAAATCAGATTTTGCAAAATTCGATTCCTGTCCTGTGTAGAAGTTAGGGAATATTAGCAGTTTTTTCAAAAACTCGATAGATGCACTGGCTCAGTTAAAGCAAAGGTTGATAGATGCAATGCTATTATTTTATGATCAAGAGTGTAGCAACCTGAATTCTATGAAACGCATGTTAGCATTGACTACCATCTCACTGTTGCGATTTTTGGAATTCTCAATCATTTCTGCAAGCTTTGTACACTGCTGCTTCATTGAAAATAACTGCGAACTCATGTTGTGCGCTTGGATTTCACATTCATTTCTGCAAGCTTTTTGTTCCATTTATATCCCGCTTTTAACTGCAGAGGTCATATCGGCCACCTTGCCTATTGACAAATGGTGTTACACATTTAACAGTGGGTTTTTCGGTCTTTGGGGTTTTTGAATACGTTGAATTCACACACACATTCACACTTTCATTCATACTTCCAGACTCAGGGAAGGATGAGGAATAATCTTGGCTGGAGAAAAATTCCTACCCCCCCCCCCCTGCCAGCAATCGAACTCGGGACCCCTTGAACAGCAGGCAGGTGCTTGTGCAAGCTTTGTTATACTTACATGGCATTTTTATTCTAGTTGAGACAGTGGATTTCGCCAACAGCTTTCCATGCTCAACAAAATAGATCAAGATAAATTCCTTATGAAATACAGGACTTTCGAATCGGTTCTTCACCGCTGCACGGCCTTTTGCCTGTGCGAGTTTGAAGTTTCCGCGGCCGGGTTTGCCGCTTTTTTTTTTTTTTTTTTTTTTTTTTTTGTGGTGGAAAAAGGCTACTTACGCCATAACCGCATGCACGCATGCGAGTGTAAGACTCCTACCCAGGCTTCGAACCCGGGCAGCCTACTCACAAAAAAAAAAAAAAAAAAACCACCGGAAGTCTTGAGGTCGAGGTCTCAATGCTGCAGTACCACATTAAGCACCTGCGCATTCAGTGGTGAAAGATGGAAGCTGCCTGCCAGTGGCAGTAACAGTATTACTGATGTGCCGGAGGGCAAACATGACTTACGCCCTGAGTGCCCCCTGGTAGTAATTAATGGTGATGTGTTTGATAGTTGATGGTGATCTTTTGTGTGTCAGCCATTTGGCATTTGGTGTTACATATAGTGTAACATCACCAGTGTGAGGGATGACTGAAATGAGCATGTTTAGTTTGAATCTCCACCCGAAGGTGTCGTTTTTTGTCCTTAGAGTATTTTTTTTATTTATTTATTTTATTTTAAAGCCTATGATCTATACTAGAAGTATTTAAATTACGCTTATATATCTAGGTACAGTGTATGGTGATGTGATTTAACTTGTAGTTCTAACTTCTAATGTATCTATTAATCTTACTTACTATGTTGATATCAGGCCGGAGGCTTCGTCATTAATCGTGTACCTGTTCTTGCCTGGTCATATAAGTGCACACATGGCAGGCTATCTGCCAGCGCATGGTTCAGATGTTCATGTCAGTCAGTCAGAGTCAAGTTCATGAGGACAGGCGAGTCGACTAGACGAGAGCAGGCTGAGATAGCGGTCCGACTAGTAAGCGCGAGTTTCGAGAGCTCGGCAACCGGCCCGCCAGTGACCGGGAAAGTACACGGCCATCACCGTATATTGTAGCTGCACTTTGCCGATGTATTCCCGGTGGATATCAAAGTGTAGCTACCGGCACATTTTCCCGTAGTTATTCCCGGGTGGATTTTCACATCATACAGAAGTGTATGATGTGAAAATCCATTATATATTCCCGGGAGGATTTATAGACGTGTATATAGTGTTTTGTAGCTGTTACATAGAGTGTAAATAGTGCTTACTTATGTTAATGTACAGTGATACAATGGTGCTCTTGCAAGTGAACTGTGAAACAGTGGTGTATTTTGTAAATGTGTAAGTAACCTCCGTCTTTGTGTACATATTGTTTTAGTCAACTAGTGTTTATTTATTATCTGTACAGTGGCAGTGACGTAATATTTAGTGTTAGTTTTAATTCTGTGTATCGCGCGGGGCGCCCCTGGCGTACCCACGCGCTTAAGGTGAAAGTGAAAGCGAAACAATGGCATCAGGTACAACACATGTTGCAGGGATCGACCGCTCACGCCAGACTGGCCGTGGTGGCGCGCCAGAACCTCTACTAGCAGATTCAGCCACCATAGCAGCACCAGCACAGATCCAGCCCTCACCGCGTAGATTGACAGACGACGAACAGCAGACAAAGGAGGAAGAGCGTAAGGCACGTTCCCTCGAGCAGCTAAGAAAAGAAGTTGAAGACATACAGAACGAAATCACTTATTACACCAACATTTTATCAAATTTAGAAGCAGACTCAACGAAATTCTCAAAGTTCACGCAGGACCTCGCGTTCTGCTATAGGGAATATGCGCTCAAAAAGAGGGAGCTTGTAAAGCAAAGTGAGGGGTGGAAGCTAGCCGCCCCGAAGAAGAAGCGGACGCGGGACAACGGAAGCGATTCCGAAGGTGAACGACCCGGCCAGTCCATAAACAACAAGAGACAACTACGGCAGACGACACCGCCCCACCCCCTCACTCTACGCAACTCCTTCGCGCCTCTACAAGCAGCAGAACGCGAGGACACAGAATTCCCGGCACTACCCACACCCACGCACAATCCCATCCCACAGCTACAGAAACCAAAAATCCCAATCCACCAAAAAACACCTTCAAAAACCCGCCCTACTCCCCACCCACACCCATCAATGCCAAGTACCTCCTCCGCAGCAACAACACCCAGCACACAAGATACGGAAAACCAAAAGCCGCCGAGGATCATCATCCCGGATGTCCGCCAGGCGGTGAAGGTGCTACAGACACTTAAGAACTCACTCCCAAACGGACTTTACAAGCTTCAAACAACGAGGGACTGCCTGAAACTCTTCCTCCTCAGAAAACAAGACGCCATCCCCACCATGCAGCTCCTGACACACGCCGGTGTGGAAAACTAGTTTTACACCCAGAAGTGACCAGCCTCTGCGATACGTCATTAAACGCCTGCCTGCGGATCTGCAAGCGGACTACGTCAAAGAGGACCTGGAACTCAAGAGTTACACCGGCGTCCAAGTTAGACAGATGGTTTCCCGCGGCAGGCCTCTATCAAATTTTCAGGTAAGCTTGTCTAGAACCACTGAAAATCAAAAGCTTTTGCAGGAAAGAGAGGTGAGCCACATGATGGTCACCGTGGAGGTCCTCAAAACCTCCCAAAATATAACCCAATGCTACAATTGCCAACAGTTAGGACATACATTCAAAATGACCAACATGACCTCCCGGTGTGTCCTTTGCGGTAACCTCCACCGCCTAGCTGACTGTCCAAGAAGGGCCAAGGAAGACGTTGTACCCCACTGTGCCAACTGTGGGGAGGCGCATCCTGCCAGCTATAGGGGGTGCGAGACCTTTAAAATGGAACGTCATCGCCGCCAACTGGCCGCCGCAGCCAGGAACTCTCCTGGTACTCAACCAGGGCCACGCCCCATCCTCTACCCGGCCCTGGTCCAAAAAGGCACCTCTTTTGCAGGTGCCGCCGGAGGGATAAATGCACCTCAGCAACCACCAAATGGTCCCCCTCCACAACCCCAGCCCTCAGAGGCACCCACCAGTGACCTGGGAGGTTTGAGAGAAATTTTTAGCCTCTTCAAGTACTACTAACAAAGTTGCGGCCCATAATCGCAAGATTAAAAAGCTGCAACAGTACCATGGAGAAGCTAGAAGCCATCATATGTTTGGTTACCACTCTCGTCGAGTAAATGGCCACTTCAAGGGGAGGCATAACTTTAACTCGCGCACTCCTGTGGAATGCAGATGGCATCCACAGGAAGCAACACGAACTTGAAAACTACCTGCGGCGTAACAAAATTGATGTCGCATTCATTTGCGAAACAAAATTACAGCAAGAGCACACTTTTAAGCTCCAGGGGTATCAAATCTTTCGGAATGACAGAACTGGCAGACAGGGGGGAGGGACTGCTATTTTGCTCAGAAACACTGTTGCTCATGCTTCTGTTACGCTACCTGCAATGGCAGCGTTAGAGTGCACAGCACTCAAAACCCGTGTAAATAATCAAACGGTGATGCTGGTAGCGCTCTATCGGCCCCCCAACTCTTTAAATTTCATACATAACCTCGAACAAATCCTCGCTTTAGAGGAGCACGTTATAATTGCAGGAGATTTCAACGCTCGGCACCCCTGGTGGTTTTCACGCCGGGCAAACGCGGCTGGAAATCTCCTGGTTGAACTTATAACAGATAATGACGACTTAGAGGTACACCTTCCCCCAGATCCCACATTTTGGCACAGATCGGGGCACTTTGACCCCGAAATTTTGGACTTCGTACTAACAAAAAATGCGACACCTTTAATTAACTTTACAGTGTATCACAGCCTGGACTCTGACCACCTTCCCGTGCATTTCGATATACAGGGCGGCATTCCAGCCGGTGCCTCTGGGCCTCGAAGGAGGGCTGAGACCGACTGGAATAAGTTCACCATGGAAATGCACAGGATGGCGCAACCCAGGCTGTCATACTATAGCGAGGCAGACATAGATGTCGCCATTGAAAACTTCACTGCCTCGCTACACACGGCCAAGAGAAGCGCTACCACTTACACCACAAGACCACCCGGTTTTTGCACGTACCCCGAGGTAGAGCAACTCATTGCGCGGAGACGACGCTTGACAAGACTGTGGCGGTACACCCGTCAGCCTGAATATAAGGTGCTAGCAAAATGGCTACGCAGCATCATTCGGCATCAAATTAAAATCAACAAAACTGAACAGTGGGAAAACAAAATGCTGAGTACCACCCATTCGGACTCTTCCTTGTGGAAATTATTAAAGGCATTTAAAGTCTCCACGAACGTCAACTCCGCAACTGAGGCGCTGCACACTCATGGCGGCCTGCACTTCTCCGAAGAGGAGAAAGCCGAGGTCTTCGCTGACTGTCTTGAAGATAGATTCAGCGAAAACCCAGTTACCAACCGAGATATAGAACGGGAGGTACAGACATGGGTACAAACCTGGGTGGCGCAGAAGCAAGAGCAACAACTACCCATCATAACACCGCACGAAGTTTACAAGCTCATTAGGAAATTACCTAATGGGAAAGCTGCCGGCCCAGACAAAGTGACTAATGAGGAACTTAAGCATCTCCCGAGAAAAGCCCTGGTGCAACTGACTAAAACTTTTAACGCCTGTCTGCAGCAAGGCTATTTCCCCTCTACCTGGAAACAAGCCAAGGTAATTATGCTCCCAAAGCAAGGGAAAAGCACCAAGCAACCGCAAAACTACCGCCCCATTAGTCTTTTGTCTACTATTGGTAAATTGCTCGAAAAACTTATACTTTTTCGACTTCAAAAACAAGTTTCGGAATCTCATGAACTCTCAAATTCACAGTTTGGTTTTCGAAAAGGACATTCTACTGATTTACAGCTTCTCAGACTAACTGATGACGTAACAGAGCAATTTAACAATGGGGCTTCAACGTTGGCGCTATTTCTGGACGTAGAAGCCGCATTCGACCGGTGCTGGCACAATGGCCTTATTTACAAACTGCACCACAATTTCCCGGCTCTTCAAAATTATCTATATTTGCTGCACAATTTTTTAGAAAAACGGAAATTTTACGTCCAAGTGGGCCGCTCCTCCTCACGGGAGAGAGTGATGCGGGCTGGCGTCCCACAAGGGGCAATTATGTCACCCTTTTTGTACATATTATTCACCAATGATTTCCCAGTGGACGCCAGATGTAAGGTCGCCATGTACGCCGACGACACTGCAATATACAACCACCATAGAAATCCCCGTTTTGGCCTTGCAGAAATGCAACGTTATGTTAACAACTTCCTTTCATGGCAACATGACTGGAAAATCAAAATTAATCCCAACAAATGCCAGCTGATTCATTTCTCTAAGCGGCATCACACTTTGGCAATGGACCTAACGGTCGGTGGTCAGGTATTGCATTGCCGTCGGCAAGTTAAATACTTAGGGGTTACCTTGGACCGCACAATGTGCTGGTCCACCACATAAAAAATAGCGCCAACAAAGGCAGACAGCGGCTAAAGTTATGCGCCCCCATCTTCCGCAGCAAACAGCTGCAATTGAAGTCCAAACTCATCCTGTATAAAGCTTTCATCCTTTCGGTGGTTCTATACACGTGTGTGGCCTGGGCAAACGCCTCAAAAACCGCCCTGAAAACTATCCAAACCCTCCAAAACCTCTCCCTCCGGAAAATCCTCTCTGCTCCCATCCTAACCACTAACCGAACCCTTCACCAGGAAACCCAGATCCTATCCATTCCCGAGGCAATAGCGAAAAGAGCCACCGTCGCGTGGGCGCGCATCAGAAACCATGACAATTACGTCATTGCCAATATTGGCAAAGGTGAGCCGAAGCATCGGAAACACGCTAGAATCAAGATGTTTTAGACGTGGTTCGACTCACCGACTGATGTGCGTCCACGCAAAGAAGGGCCCTAGGCCGCACACACGCTACCTCAGAGGCCTGCATCCCAGGGAACCAGTCAGGAGCTGCAACCTGGTCCGCACAGGAAAACTGCGGAAAAACTGTACATAGTGAAGTGTATATAGTGCAGTGTGTGTAAATATGTATATACGAGCGTGTGTGTGTGTGTGTGTGTGTGTGTGCGTGTGATGGGACATATGTGTGGTATGCCCAGGAGTAAGTGCGTGTATATATCCGTGTATATAAATTTTAAAAAAAACTATCAAAAACAGACAAACACAAAAAACTGAGAATACGCCCAAAAACTGTTCTCGGTGGGCTAAAGCTGCCCACTGTATGGGTTTTTGAACATATAAAAGCAAAAGATGAATCACCAATGTAAATACTGTAAAATATAATTAATGTTAATTTTAGCCTGTAAGCCGGGCCCCTCTGTACCGGCACCGGGCAAATGTTTTTTATAATAAAATAAGTTGAAGTTGAAGTTATCTGCCAGCAGCAGCATTCTGTGGGGAGTCAGCTAAGCAGCAGGTCGTCTGTCTCAGATCTCCTTCGGCAGAGAGCGGCAACTGGCAGGGCTACTCCCCACCACTCTTCGGCAGGCATCGCGTCGCTACGGCACACTTCGCAACGAGAACCGGCACGGCACGGCACAAGACCACACGTTCCGGCCAACAGCGTAAACCCGAAAGACGCTTGAAAAGCAAGCGGAGGGTCGCCACTTCTCAGTCCATGCCCTCACCCAACAGCACCACCTAACCCTTGTCTCCCTCCCCCTCTTTCCCTGTGGTGAGGTTTTGAGTAACCTACTGAGCTAGCTCAGTAAGCCAGAGAACGTAAGTTCTGTAGTCCATAGGGACTACACTTAGGCACATAGGTTACCTAAACCGCGCTTTTCAGCAGCCACCTCCCTCCCTACCAGTGTCAATCCGGCCAAGGTATGACCAAAGGTCAAACGGCGGCCAAACCCCCAAAACCCCCAGATCCTGCAACCAACCGCCCCAACGTCCGGACAAAAACCAAAACGACTAAACAAAACACTACACCACCAACAAAACCCACATCACCACAACCGTCCACAAGCGGGACAAACACAATCACACCACTAACGACAAACCAACAAGCACATACACCAACACCACCACCATCACCACAAACCCAAAGGAAAACATGAAACAAGAACAGAACTCACTCGGTCAGCTCTAGCAGCAGCTCGGCCGCTTCCGACCCCAATGACTCCGACTCAAGCATTGAGTCAACCTCAAAATTAGGACCAAGGATAAACGCAATGACTAACGCAACAAACTCACAGACGACACTTCCGACAACTTTTATCCCTCCAATGCCCCACGGATACTTCACGTTATACATCGTAAGCTGCGCCCAGGAAAAGCAAAACACCTGGGCCGTAAGAACACTGATGAACAAAGCTCAGATTGACATCAATACGCTCTTCAGAGCACACCGACTACACAAGAACACCTTTGCCCTTACTTTTCGCAACCAGCAACAGGCGGTAACTTTCTCACAGGCCGTCCCAATTAGCAATTTTGGAAACTACGCACACTACACCAACACATTACCACAAGCAACAAACCAACACACCGAAACACAACCCAGACCAAGACAAACTCTAACAGCAGTACTAAGAGGCCTACCGTACGACATACCCGACAGTGACATCCTAAGCAGTATACAAGAGACTTACCCCGAGGTGACAAGAGTATCTCGTATCATCAGCAAGAACAGACAGACTCCCTTAGTCAGGATTTTCAGCAAATGTGTTGCCACCATTAACACAATCCTGAAAGAGGGAGCCATCATAGAACGGCAAATTTTCAAGGCAGAACCATCTAAGCATACCGAAAGACATACTCCCTGCAGGACTTGCCAACAGTACGGCCACCACCATGAACAGTGCGCTAACCAGCCCACCTGTTTCCACTGTGGCTACGGCACAGAGACAATACGATGCACGCACCCAATACGCCATGACATCCCATACTGTGCTACGTGCAGACAGACTGGGCACTACACCGGACAGGTTAGATGCCCACTCTACCCACGAGCACCACCAACAGCACCAGAACATACCGCCAAGACTCACATATTCCCACATAACATACCACCACCACCCAAACCACAACACGTAACAGACTGGCCAGAAATTAAATATCCCCAGATACCCACGACGAAAAAAGACATGACAACCCAGGAAACTGTTGGTACATTCAAAACCGTCATTTCACAATCTGAGCAACAGCTCAAATCACTCCAACAACAACTCACCCACATCCAAGAAAACATCACCAGCTATGTTAAAGAACTAGCCAGCACCACCATAACACAGATACTAACCACCCTCATTCCACCCATCTACGACATCATTCCACCAATGCACAGGCCCAGGTTCCTACAGAACCTATCCCAGACGGCACATAAGACTCTGAAAAAGACCGTCACCACCTCTCGTGTAGGAAACCAACTGGCCATCTTTGTTCATGACATCACATAGAAATATCATCCATAACATAACACTATCACTCTCCGAATCACAATGGCACACACAACACAAACAGACACACACCACAATCTAAAACAACTACACATTAATATTAATGGTATACGCACAAAAAGACAAGAACTACAAGACCTAATGACGTACCATAACATAGACATTGTGACAATTAACGAAACGAAACTTCACAAAAACATAAACATAAACTTTAAACCACTGCTATCTTTTCGGAGAGACCAACAACAAAGCGCTGGAGGCGGGGTCATGATCTTGGCAAAAGCTGAGCTAAACCCCATCCTCTTGGCGACGCCCCCAGCTTTCCAAAACCTGCAACTCCTGCTAGTACAAATCAGAATACGACCCAAAAAGACAGTCATAGCAACACTATACGTACCGCCAAAAGACCCTTTCCCGACGACGTTAATTAAATACCTAAACGACAACTACCCAGACTTAATACTAGCAGGAGATCTTAACGCATACAGTACACACCTACTAGACGAGAACACAAACGCACACGGACGCGAACTGACAAAACTACTTGACCAGACTGACCTCAGAGTAGTGTTGACACCAGGACCGACCAGGATAGGCACAGGAACACAAAAACCAAGTTCACCTGACAAAATACTGACATCGAAACGCACGTTTAACCAAGTTGACGACATTGGTACAGACGCACCACCAAATACCGACCACCTACCCATAATACTGACAATACGAACCCACCCCTGGTACACGCAATCTAACAGAACAATAGTAATAAACGACTACAAGAACGCAGACTGGAATACATACAAACAGACAGCCGAACGACTGACAAACAATGTCACACTCACACCACCTAACACATGCCATGACATAGACATATACGCAACAACACTTACCGACATAATGACACAAGCACGAGAAGCAGCTGTACCACAAAGAACAATTAACATAAACCCCTACAGCAGACCTTTACCAAGACACATAATTCAGATAATTAAGAACAAAAGAAAAGCACACAGACAATACATGAAGACACACGCCCCAGAAGACAAACGTATAGTAAACAAATTACAACAGGACCTAAAAGACGCCATAGCCACATTTAACTGTGACAAATGGAATACACTACTCGACAAAATGACCGAGACGAACAAACGAGACCCAGCCAAGTTCTGGCGATTGATTTAAAGCACCAGACACAAGACCTACCCACAATACCCTATCACACAAAACGGACAAACGATACACATTACAAAAAAATTAGAAGTTTTCCGACAACATTACGCAAACATTTTTCAAACACCTGACGACCCGACTTTTCACAAGACGCACTATAAAAATGTAAACAAACACATAGAACAGCACCCAAACCTGTACACACCACAAATAGACATAATAGAACTTGATGAAAATGACGAAACAGACCGACCGATAACAGCACAAGACATAAAAACAGTATTGAAAAACACCCGAAACACGGCGCCAGGCCCAGACAACATTACCTATGACATGATAAGACAACTTCCTGACAACACAATAAACTTACTTGTAACCACGTACAACTACGTTTACAGACATGGATACCACCCGACCGCTGGAAACGCGCCCACATACTTTTGTTTGAAAAACCGGGCAAAAACAAGACTGGCTATAAAAACTACAGACCAATATCACTGATTTCTACATTGTCAAAAACCTTCGAAAAGATAGCAGTACACAGACTGACAAATATATGCACGCAAAGACGACTAATACCCATGACACAAGCTGGCTACCGATCCGACATAACCATCCAAGACCAGATAGTACGTGTACTATCTAACCTACAAGATGCCTACAACCGAGGATTTGTTACTATAGCAACTTTCCTCGACGTACAATCCGCCTTCGACAAATGCTGGACCAACGGACTACTTTACAAACTCACGGACTTAAAAATTTCACCTAGGATTGTACGTTGGGTAGCCAGTTTCCTAACAGACAGAACAGGACACATACGCATAAACAATACACTTTCCGATACCATTAATATTAAAGCAGGCACACCACAGGGGAGCGCTATTTCCGGCCTCCTCTACATACTCTATACATCTGACACACCACAACCTACACAAAAACAGATACACTTAGATGATACTGCGTATTGGAGTACACACGCAACATTAGTAGGAGCCAAAGGGAAGCTTGAAAAGCAATTAAAAACCTTCCTCAAATGGACCCGAAAATGGCGCATTAACATAAACACAGACAAAACACAAGCCATTGTGATCAGGAAAACAATAAAGCACTCATTTAAAACAGCCACCCTCACCTTCAACAATCACCAAATACCATGCAAAAGACTCGTAAGGTACCTGGGCATACACATACACAACAAACTAAAAATTAAGACACACTACACGCGACTACTTAATAAGACGCGACCCATTCACTCAACACTGACCTACTTAGCACGACTAAACGGACGAGAACTCACGCCACGCATACTACAAAAACTTTACACTGCACTAGTAAGACCAGAACTGACTTACGCAGCCGTAGCCACCATGCCACTAATTACGACCGAAACAATAGACAAAATAAAATCCTTCGAGAGGAGGTGCCTCAGAACTGCCCACAAACTTTTACCTTCATTTAAGACAAACACACTTTACAACTACACACACACACAACACCCATAGATACACACATAGTCAAACTTATGATAAAATACATACATAACGCACACACCAGACAATACAGAAGAACACTCATCAACACCGCACAAAAAATGAAAACCATAACACAAACAGAGAAACACAAAAATCCTCCTCTCATAACACTAATCGACGTATACGACAAATTCCAGCAACAAGAAGAAGACTACAAGAACACCTTCAACACTTCCAAAACATCTAAACACATAATAAACATAAACACTTAATATAAAAACACACACATAAACCTAACACACAAACACACAGACACAAACATACAAAAGTTACCGATGAGCTGTTGCAGTAGACATACAAACTTGACAAAAACTTCTAGCACAAACAACTTATAATTCTTGGGCATATTTCTTGGGTAGACGACAGGCCATGCAGCTAGGGATGACCAAACACACACATCACCCATCCAAACACAAAACCCACAACACCAACACGCACACACGCACTCGCCACTGAAATCCGCCACACGACCAAAAATAAAAACACAATCACTAGGCTGAAGAGGGGTGTCCCTGAACAGCCAGGGCATGTTGAAAGACATGCCCAAATAACTTTTTTCATTTATTCAGGCTATCTGCCTGAAGTGCAGGAGCGAGCCTTTGCCACTGCCGGGGAGGCCCTCGTCTCCCGGGGTCCGCCTTGGCTAGGTAGCACAAGGACTTTTGAGGGCTTAACAGTATGTATGTGTGTCTATGTGTTTATTGTGTGCTTCCCTTCATTCCCTAACCAGCAATTTCATTGTACTAAATTATTCAGGTATTCCTGTATGTTGAGTTCAGGTTCGCCTATGTTTATAGTGCAATCGAACAATGATAGAGGACCGAGGTGTTTGTCGCGAGCCATATCATACTCCCCGAGCATTCGTATTTGCTCGTTATGGTTCTTGTTCTTTATGACGTACAGGTTGCATGCCAGGTGTTTAATAAACTGCTCGATTGTGAGCATTTTTAGCTCTTCGTGTAACTGGTACGAAGGAACCTCTGGCGGTAGTTTTGCAATAATTCGCAGTATTCTATTTTGCATCGTTTGGAGGCGTTATATGTGCGTTTTTGCCGCATATCCCCATACCTGGGCGGCGTAAGTTAAGATGGGTCGGATCAGCATCTTATAGAGCGTAAGTCCCATGCGTAGCTTAAGGCTGCTGTTTAGATTAATCAGCGGGTACAGTCTGTTGAGTTGGCCATTGGCCTTTGCTCTGGCCGCATTAATATGTTCACTCCATGTGAGATATTCGTCCATCTTAACCCCGAGGTACGTGACGGATGTCTCCCACCCGATAGGTTCCTGAGTTAGGGTGAGGGGTGGGAGGGCACGCCTCCTTTGCTACTAATAAGCCGCACGTAAAACACGTATAAAAATCTTAGATTATAGAAAATGCTGGAAATGTCGTCCTTCTTCCGCTAAACATGCATTATATCGGGAAAGCACATTCTGATTCACACGATTAAGTTGGGCCACTGTAATGTCTCAGGTTTTATTTCTAATATTTTGTTTTAGTTCTTCCAATGTGTGAGGATTTGTCTCGTAAACTTTGTCTTTCAGGTTACCCTACAAGTAAAAATCAAACACTGTTAGATCAGGGGAGCGAGAGGGCCATACACCAGTATTAATCACTCTATCTTCAAACACTTCCCTAATTTTATCCATGGAGTCCTCGGCTGTATGAGTAGTAGCAGAATCTTGTTAAAATCACCCATATGATTACTCTTCTTCTGTCAGTTCACGAAAAAATGGGGTCAAAATGTCATTTTGGTACCTCTCTTTATTTACAGTCTGGTCGTAAAATATTGGACCAATTATGCGTCTAGCGCTAACAGTACACCAAACTCCAACTTTTTTTATCATAATGAGGGATTTCTTGAACGCAATGTGGATTTTGAGATGCTCAATAGGTACCGATTGTTGTGAGTGTTCGCACAACCATTTAGATAAAATCACGCCTCATCTGAAAAGGACAGAAGCTGTGGATTGATTAAACCATCGTTCACGACATTTCCAGCATTTTGTATAAGGTAAGATTTTTATACATGTTTTACGTGCGGCTTGTTAGTACTCACTAACCACAAGAGACCCTTCGCTGCCCTCCCAAACCCATGTCCCTGCTCCCTTCAACAACTACCCTGAGCAACATAAAATGCGCCCTCCCCTTAACCACTCCCATATGCATTGGTCCGAGGTACCTCATGTTTTATATAATATTGCAACTCGAATGCCTCAGAATCCCAACCATATCCCACAATTCCTTCACTCCCATTCTAAATTTTTCGGAATGCTTTCTAATCCGCTAACCCATTTCTACCAATAATGGCTGATCAAATCATGAAACTCATGACCTGGAATGCCTATGGAATATATAGACGCAAGACTGAACTTGTTGACTTCGCGATAACACTCAATCTAGACATTATCCTAATTCAGGAAACACGTTTAGCCACAAATACGTGCTTTAACATTCCTAACTTCAAAATTTATCGTTTCGATAGAGACAGATACGGTGGTGGCACAGCAGTATTTATTAGAAACACCATCGAGCATGAACTTGCCCCTATGCCGGCTCTACGCAGACTTGAAGCCACTGGCGTGTTTGTTAAAATTAACAACACCAGGACACTCCTTATTTTGGCCTATAATCCACCCGGCCATCTAGATACAGACGACCTAGATGCCATATTGAATCTCAATCACACAATTATTATTGCTGGAGATCTTAATGCTAAACATCAACTCTGGAACTCTCGCACTTCTAATACACACTCTCCTCAGACACGAAAACCACTCTATCTTATTTACACCCCTACAGAATACACCTTCATCCCATACAACCCACAACACTCACCAGATATATTAGACATTGCCATTACACGCGGACTTAACTATCGTCTTAAAATGAACCCTATTAATGACCTTTCTTCTGGCCATCTTCCTGTGATCCTCACTCTTGAAGGCTCCTTGACTCCCATAGTGCTATCACCAAGACGCAACTACAACAAAGCAGACTGGCAAGCTTTCCAGAACACACTCAACACTGAAATCACTCACACTCCTCTGACAACTATTGCATACCTTAACAATGCAGTTGAACAATTACGACTGACATACAGTTTGCCACTATGACAGCTGTACCTCTACACATCCCTTCAAACAAAACTACACACTTGCCTCCTGACATCAAAGGACTCACTACTGCCAGAAATCGTGCACGAAGAAAATGGCAACAAACAAGGCAACCAGCAGACCATGAGAAATTTTAATCAATACAAAACAATCTCCGAATATGTACTACCGATCACATATCCAACCAATGGGTGGATACCCTATCTGGTTTGAATGCTAATTATGCGTCTGTGTGGCGCATATCCAAAAATTTAACCCGCGAGAAAATTACAATTCCACCACTTCGCGTACAAGTCGCCACCTCTGATTTAGATAAAACAGAAATGCTGGCAGATGCCTTGGAAGAAACTCTTACCCCCAACCTAGAACCCTCAAATAGGGAATTTATCTTAGAAACAGAATTTGTTACGCGAGAACTTCAAAACAAACCTACACACAACAAAATTCGGAAAACTTGTCCCTCTGAAATCCAATGGATCATTAGGCATTTACCTAACAAGAAAGCTCCAGACTTGGATGACATTCCCAACATAGTCCTAAAAAACCTCCCAGCCCGGGCTCTTCAGAGGCTCACTCAAATCTTTAATTTCGCACTTGATTCCGGATATTTCCCCGATACTTGGAAACTTGCAAAAATTTTGCATTTTCCCAAGAAAAACAAGGATCTGTATAACCCTCAAAATTATAGACCAATCAGTTTGCTTAGCACTCTCAGCAAACTTTTTGATCGTATTATTCTGAAACGACTTAATGCCCACCTTACCAAACACATATTATCATACCTGAACAATTCGGATTTCGTGCTAAGCACTCCACCACCCTTCAGCTTCTTCGAAAAACAGAAAATATTACACGCGGGTTTAATTTCAAACAGTCCACTGGTGCCGTCCTACTGGACATTGAACGCGCCTTCGACCGAGTCTGGCATGAAGGACTATAGCGTAAGCTTCTAAACATAAACGTGTCAGACAATATGGTCAAACTTGTTGCCAACTACTTAAACAATCGCAAATTTGTGTCTACAATAAATGGAGCAACCTCTAATCCGCACATTATACGAGCGGGTGTACTCCAGGGTAGTTTACTCGGGTCTTCACTATTTAATATTTACATTAATGACATCCCGAAAGCCCCTAACATTAACCTATATCTTTATGCGGACGATACTTCCTTACCTATACAGTCCTGCAGCATTTCACTCGTTAGATCGAGATTACAAAATGCACTTACTACCCTTGAACCGTGGCTCCAAAAATGGCGTATAAAAATAAACAGCCAAAAATCCCAAGCCATAATCTTCACTGAGCGAATTACGCATAGATATCCTGCAAATTCACTGGCACCTCTACAACTTTTCAACACCGATATACCCTGGACAAATCAAGTACTGTACCTGGGAGTCATTATGGACCACGGCCTTACTTGGAAAGCGCACATTACAAGCGCACGACACAAAGCTCAAGCTCAACTACGTAATCTTTACCACCTTATTAATCATATTTACCCCCTTATTAATCAAGTACTGTACCTGGGAGTCATTATGGACCAGGGCCTTACTTGGAAAGCACACATTACAAGCGCACGACACAAGGCTCAACTACGTAATCTTTACCCCCTTATTAATCTCAATAGTGCTCTCAGCCCTAAACTTAGACTCACACTTTACAAAATACTAATTAGACCAATTCTCGCCTACGCCTCCCCTGTCTGGGGATACGCTGCTACCACACACATTAAAGCAATAATCACTTTTCAAAGCAGAATCCTCCGAGTTATTGCAAAATTTCCTGCTTTTGCTCCGGCTAGGAAACTCCATGATGAACTCAAGATACTCAATCTTGAGGGATTCATCAAAAAGCTTGCCGCTGACCTTATGACCGAACAAAAAATAACCCCAACGAACTTATACAAACCATAGGCAATTATGACACAAACCCCCTTAGCTATAAACGACCACTATACCTCTTTGATAGATCTATTACCAACCCTAACCCAGCCATTGACGTTGCAGTACACTTTTACAACACTTTTAAACCACCTTAACTTCACTGTTTCAGCTCCACAGCAGTAAAACTACACCAAGGACCATCATGATGTACCATCCAAAATCCCGTCAGCCCTCCAAGTCCCTGTTTTTCAGGGCGGCCCGGGGTGAAGTGCCACCCCCCCCCCCCCCAACTGTGATGAATTTTGACCTGGCTATGGAACCCGACATGATTAAGGGAAGTTCTTCGCCAATACTACACTGTTGTAAGTAACACAGCATGCATGATACAAATCAGCTTTAATTACATTGCATGGCATGACAAACTACACAATACACCCGCCCAACCACTGAATCGCGTAACACACTATTTTTGACTTTATTCTTCAGTGTCAGTCAGTCTGTCCCTATGGCATCGGTAGCCATGCCAACAATGTCCAATCTGTCAAGTTTCCCTTCTACATACGTAACACTGTCAGTCTGTTAGTGCTGATAACACCCTAAATAATATATCTACTACCCGATGGTGCTACTCTGACCTAGGTATGAGTATCACCCGGCACAACCTTATTCGCGATGCATGTATTGCATGCTTGCATATCCGTCACACTAACCGGGGTGCTCTGCGGAACCCGATTACATACGTATTCACTACTCTCAGCACCCTGTCCCCCTGCTTGTGCATGTGCATGTGCATGGGGAGGCGATGTAGCTCCTCTGGATGATCGCCACCGAGGACGGCGGGTTGGAGCCATCCTTCAAAAAGAAAACAAAAGAACACCGGCCGCACACCCTATGATGGAGTAAGACACTCCGACGACCAGGTGATCATCAAGGAACAACGAAGAAACGACAAGACCTGCCGGCATCAGGCAGACAAAGTTGACAAAGCTAGAATTCTAACGCAAACACTTAACGTTAAGCAATAATATAATCACTAACCACTAGCCAGAAATTAACGACTTGCAGGTATACCTGTGCAACACTTGAAGTAAGCATAAAGATTGCACGAATAATACATCATTTTTACGCTAACACTAACATCAGCACATACCAAAACGACTTACAGGTCTATAACTACCTGTGCAACATTAGATATATAAGGACATAGATTGTACGAATAACCCATCATTTTACATAGAGCATCAACAACATTAGCATATAACATTACGACTTGCAGGTGCAACATGTGATATAGGCATAAAGATCGCACGATTAACACATCTTTTTACGCTAAGACTAACATGGTCATCATTAAACACTAGCATTTAACATAATGGCTAGCAGGTGCAACACTAGCCATAAGATAGCACGAAACAATTCATTAACCTACGTTAAGCTAACAATGTAGTTACCGACTAACAGGTCCTATACCTATGCAACATTAATCATAAGATAGCACGAAAAGTTTTCATCATATTAACAACATAGCTAACACATCTAACGCATGTAATTCTTTTGGTCCTGTCCAGGTTTCATGGGCATTACCAAAAAGTAACTTCTGACCCGCTCGCATGAACAGCATGCCAGCTTAAAAGCATTCAATTACTAACCGGGGACCCGACAAACGCACGATGATGCACAATAAAACAGCATTACACGAACTAACACGTGGAGGGATTTTTTAGTGAGTAATTCTACCCCTCAGGGCGCAGGGACCCTCACGCTGTTGGCCATACCATGCGGGCCTTCGCATGTAACGGGTTTTTTCCCCTCCATTGTATTAAAAAAAAATCCTGCTGCGGCAACTTCAAATTCGCATAGGCAAAAGGTCGCGCAGCGGTGAAGAACCGATTCGAAAGCCTTGTTAGCATTAAATACAGCGTGAGAACTAAATTATGCTCCCAAAGCAAGGGAAAAGCACCAGACAACCGCAAAACTACCGCACCATTAGTCTCTTGTCTACGATTGGTAAACTGCTCGAAAAACTCATACTTTCTCGACTTCAAAAACAAGTTTCGGAATCCCATGAACTTTCAAATTCACAGCTTGGCTTTCGAAAAGGACATTCAACTGAGTTACAGCTTCTCAGGCTAACTGATGACGTAACAGAGCAATTTAACAATGGGGCTTCAACATTGGCGCTATTTCTGGACGTAGAAGCCGCATTCGACCGGTGCTGGCACAATGGCCTTATTTACAAACTGCACCACAATTTCCCGGCTCTTCAAAATTATCTATACTTGCTGCACAAATTTTTAGAAAAACGGAAGTTCTACGACCAAGTGGGTCGCTCCTCCTCACGGGAGCGAGCGATGCGGGCTGGCGTCCCACAAGGGGCAATCATGTCACCCTTTTTGTATATACTATTCACCAACGATTTCCCAGTGGACGCGAGATGTAAGGTCGGCATGTATGCTGACGACACTGCAATATACAACCACCATAGAAATCCACGTTTCGGCCTCGCAGAAATGCAACGTTATGTTAACAACTTCCTCTCATGGCAACATGACTGGAAAATCAAAATTAATCCCAACAAATGCCAGCTGATTCATTTCTCTAAGCGGCATCACACTTTGGCAATGGACCTAACGGTCGGTGGTCAGGTATTGCACTGTCGTCGGCAAGTTAAATACTTAGGGGTTACCTTGGACCGCACAATGTGCTGGTCCTCCCACATAAAAAATAGCGCCAACAAAGGCAGACAGCGGCTAAAGTTATGCGCCCCCATCTTCCGCAGCAAACAGCTGCAATTGAAGTCCAAACTCGTCCTGTATAAAGCTTTCATCCTATCAGTGGTTCTTTACGCGTGTGTGGCCTGGGCAAACGCCTCAAAAACCGCCCTGAAGACTATCCAAACCCTCCAAAACCTCTCCCTCCGGAAAATCCTCTCTGCTCCCATCCTAACCACTAACCAAACCCTTCACCAGGAAACCCAGATCCCATCCATTCCCGAGGCAATAACAAAAAGAGCCACTGTCGCGTGGACGCGCATCAGAAATCACCAAAATGACGTGATTGCCAATATTGGCAAGGGCGAGCCAAAGCATCGTAAACATGCTAGAATTAAAATGTTCTAGACACTGCATGGCTCGCCGATTGATGCGCGCCCATGCAACCCAGGCCCTAGGCCACACACTCCGGAAGAGGTCTGTGCCTCGGAAACGCCACAGGAGCTGCAACCTGATCCGCACAGGAAAACCGCGGAAAAACTGTGAATAGTGAAGTGTATATAGTGCAGTATGTGTAAATATGTATATACGAGTGTGTGTGTGTGTGTGTGTGTGTGTGTGTGTGTGTGTGTGTGTGTGATGGGACATATGTATGGTATGCCCAGGAGTGAGTGAGTGTATGTATCCGTGTATATAAAAATATATATATATATCAAAAACGGACAATCGAAGGACTCAGAATACGCCCAAAAACTGTTCTCGATGAGCTAAAGCTGCTCACCGTATGGGTTTTTTGATAAGAAAACGCAAACAAGAGTACCCATGTAAATATTATAAATTGTAATTAATGTAAATTTTTAGCCTGTAAGCCGGGCCCCTCTGTACCGGCACCAGGCAAATTTTTCCTGATTAAAATAAGTAAGTAAGTAAGTAAGTAAGATGGCCGAGTATTGTCAGTATGCGCTGCAAGCTTCCAAGGAATCACAGGGGTGTCAAAAGGTAGATTATCTCTCCTGGCTAGAAAATTTCACTTAGATAGGAATGCACCAAAGGAAACCAGAGGAGGTGGCAGAGCAGGAATATTCCAGAAGGGCATTACTGCTGCTATAAAGTAAGACATTAAGAAGTGCAGATGTAGAGAAAGCCACTATGGAAGACCAAAATCAGGAGAGGATGTTTACCTCCAGAACTTAATATCAGAAAAATGTGGACCAACTTTTGCAACGAAAGAAGACTAACAAATCTACCAGTCTGCTCACTGTCAAAATATAAAAATATATTTTACAACTTCTTCAATCTTTCCTTCCGTACACCACACACTGACACATGCTCAACCTGCAAAATGGGACTGATGAAAATTAAGACAGAGGTAGATGTGGAAAAGAGAAACGAACTAAGAACCATGTACAGGCCGCACAAGCACTAATAAAGGTGAAAGCTTACTTATTTATATTATTTGAAATTTTTTATGTGTATTCAATATGTTTGTTACATAAATAAAACAAAATATATTGTTATTGTGAATGTAGCAGTACTTAGTTTCTAAGTCTATACCTAATAAAATAGTCGTTATAAACATTAATATGTTGCTTATATAGTACATTATGTATTATAAAAACGTGAAAATAAATAAAAAATAATAAATACATAAATAAAAAGCAACAAAAACAATAAATGACAAAAATAACAAAACTTCATGTGTTAATTTCTCACTCTCGCAGAAAAGTTATCAGCATCTATCGGTTTTTGAAAAAACTCTACATTTTCAAACCTCAAATTTGCACTACTTTGTTTCTTTTCACATTCAATGAAACAGTATCACGAAGGAGAATTGAATGATTAATATAGTTGCTGTGCTAACCAATTAGTATTGCCAATAAATAGAAAAACCCGTTTTCTCAGAAACGCATATTGTGCATCTATCGAGTTTTGAAAAAACGCTCCTCAATTAGGAAATTCACTTCAACTACGTAATTAGCAGCTGTATAATTATGCAACTTTTCAAAGTTTCTTTCACACATTTAAAGTATTCCTGTATTCTCCTACTTCCCATACACAGTTGGTTTAGATAATTAAACATAATGATGATGACAATGGTGGCGGTGGTGGCGGCGGCGGCGGTGGTGGTGTAGGTGGCGGCGGTGGTGGTGGCGGTGGCGGAGGCGGCGGTATTGGTGGAGGTGGCGGCGGTGGCATTGGTGGTTATAATGGTGATGATGATGATGATGACAACAGTAACAACAATAACTATAACTATAATGGGTAGGAGGATATCAACAATAAATTAAGGATGTCTGCTTTATTGTGTTATAACTTATGAGAAGAAATTCCCTGTATTTCTTATACTGTTTATTTGATACCTCTTGAACATCCTTGCTCAGTTCTGCAATCAGCACCAAAGCGCATTTGGTTATGTGTGGGACATAAGTTAATTTATAATAAATAATTTTTAAATTATAATATACTATATTAATTTATAGGTGGTTCTTCTTTCATGTAATACCCTGAATATTTTTTATGTAGAAAGGTAGACAATACCTACTGTGGTTCATATGTACGAGCAGTTTTATTGAGTGAACACAATTTTGAATCAATTATTGCCAGTGTAAAAACCCATCGACCATGCCTCATAAAGTAAAAGCTGCCCAATAAAGCTGAATCTTTAAAGTAATAACTACACTTACGTCTGTTCATCTTTACTTCCAAATCTTTACCTTTGGTTTGTCAATTACTCTTAAGGCTCTGCCATTTCATGATGAGCACTTCCAAACAACACATTGTCAAGCAAAGGAACAGGAAATATAATCCATTTTACTTGGAATATCTTTGAAACCAAAGTGTAAATATGTTTATACAATAATGATGATGATGACGATGACATGACGATGACGTGACAATAATAATGATAATGAAAATGACAATGACGGTGACGGCGGTGGCGGTGACCATGAATATGACGATGATGACAACAATAATAACAATAAGAATAACAATAATAATAATAATAATAATAATAATAATAATAATAATAATAATAATAATAATAATAATAATAATAATAATAATAATAATAATAATAATAATAATAATAATAATAATTAATAATAATAATAATAATAATAATAATAATAATAATAATAATAATAATAATAATAATAATAATAATAATAATAATAATAATAATAATAATAATAATAATAATAATAACAATAACAATAACAACAAGAACAACAACCATAATAATAATAAATAATAATAACAATAATAATAACAACAATAATAATAACAATAATAATAATAACAACAATAATAACAAGAAGAAGAAGAATAGTAATAGTAATAATATATGAAAAAACATGCAAATGCATGAACTTCTTAGCCCTAGTAATAATAATAGTAATAGTAGTAATAATAAAAATAGTAATAGATAAGATTAAGAGTAAATAATAATAATAATAATAATAATAATAATAATAATAATAATAATAATAATAATAATGATAATGATAATGATAATGATGATGATGATGATGATGATGATGATGATGATGATGATAATGATAATGATAATGATAATGATAATGATAATGATAATGATAATGATAATGATAATGATAATGATAATGATAATGATAATGATAATGATAATGATAATGATAATGATAATAATAATAATAATAATAATAATAATAATAATAATAATAATAATAATAATAATAATAACAATAACAAGAAGAAGAAGAAGAAGAAGAAGAAGAAGAAGAAGAAGAATAGTAATAGTAATAACATAGCGGATAGAAGAGATAGTGTGAGCTCTTCGGGAGTTGCTATAGTTCGCTCACAAGATGGCACTGCTGTCGCGGTCGCTTCACTTTAGTTCACGAATGCATGGTGAAAATGGGTTTAATATTATCAATTAGCATTTTAAATACCTAAATTCGTAAGCAGGAATATTTGAAATACTGGTTTGAAACATCGTCTTTCCTTGACACAAAATATAGGATGCTATTTTACAATAATGGGTATTATAATTAATGAAGAACAATGGGAAATATCTACTTACATGAATTTACGCTGAAAAATTAAACCATAATGCAAATTATGTATGTTATGTATATAAAATATCGAAACTCACCGTGGAATTAGATGTTGAGGACCTTGGAGAGTTTACGTGTTGATTTTGCTGACTTCGATGACGTCATTTCTCTACTGATTTCCTTGGTACGAAAAAAGAAGCGACACTTCATGTAATGTAGTGTTAACTTTCCAACTAAATCCAGTTTGTGTTCCACGCAACATCCTATTCCACTGGGTCCTAATATGATTTCGTCTATGTTATCTAAGCACTCGTAAAATATATCACCCCACAAACTTTCAGACGAGCACATTTTCTTCTCTAAAATAGCCTCGAATTGCAAAAGAGTATCAACCACACATTCATTAAATACCGACGATTTTTTAGGGTGCCATAGTCTTTTATTGTAGTGAAAGTGGAAGCAAATGTGTCAGAGGGTAGATCGGTGGACAGAGTAGAGGCACAGGTTTTACAACTAAGTTTTTTCGAGCATATTTTTTACTATATAACCCCCTAAGTTGTGTACTAAGCATCTGTTCGAAATATTGTCCTCATAGAGTTCGAGAACTTCACTTTCCCAGTCAAGTATTTTAGTTTTGTTCTTTATTTTGTTTCCAACAAAATCCAACAGCTCACGGTTTTTTTGCTCGTTTGTTTTGCCAATATACGAATTTTATTCATAAAAGATGTAGGTGGTGGCTCCACTTTATTCTCACAATTAGCAGCATTTGACAGTGCAAGTTTTGCAGGGACATACACAGCCTGTAGCATATGTAAATGTAAAAAGTCAACTGTGGAAGGATGGCCATCACAGCTTAAAGAACGCATAATTCCAAAGTGCCGTTCAAGGGCGTCTTGATTGAATTTTGCTGTTAAGACGTATGCAAATCCTCTGTTCCATAAATACTCTGACACTTACAAAGTACTCTTTAAGGTGACTCTAAGAGATTCCATTGTCCTAGATGAGCAGAATGTGTTATTTTCAGACATTATTATGCGAAAGAAATCTTTTAGTACTCTGTGAGATTGCGAATTTTTATAGTGCTTTAATTGGAACTGTGGAGTTTAACGCATCTACAAGATTATTTACATCTCTTGTGAATAGTTCAGCATTTTCGCTTCCCTTACATTTTTCAAAATTAATTTTCCTGAAGAAGTCAATGCCATTTGCAGTGCTGTTACTGAACAATTGAAAACACAGTCTCACATTCATTTTCTGAAAAGAGCTGGGGTCTATGTGGGATGAGGTCAATTTCGGGCAAACTCTAAGACCAGAAAATTTAGGAGAAGTGTCAGCTTCATAAATATATCTATAAAAATTACATCGGATGCTCTTATTTCTGTATAGGACATCCACCTTATCATGAAAATAATTTCTCATGCATTTTATTATGTGGACGCAATCTGAAAAAGCCCATATTCTTCTTTTGTCATCAAGTGGGTGCTGTACATTTTCACGTGTTGCTCCTATTCCTAAATTTTTCCATACTTTTTTGTTTGATTGACTTCCATCACTTGTGAAACCAACAATTCTTGTCCGTGAGTTTTCTTACTGGATAATTACTTCTATAAGGAACTTAGCTAGTATATCACCGGGTGTACCATTTCTACTTGCGTAAATCGCTACTGTTTGGCTCCAATTATGTAGTAAGGGAACAAACATAAAAACGAAAGCATGGTTAGCCATAGAATATGTCTGATTATCAGGAGTGTGTTCACCTAGATTCACGAATCCGTCCACTTTTAGTGAGCTAGCATTGAACCTAACTTCTTCTCTTAATTTGACTTCATCAAATATTACAACTCCAAGACGTTTGTTTTCATCTTCTTCTTGACTGAATGTAGTAGAAATCGCATTTAGAGCATTGATCCATTTAGATAATTTCCTTAAATGGGCTTCAGAAGGCAGGGGCAGCAATTCATGCGTTAAGCATTGTCTATAACCTATAGGGCTTTTAATTTTAAATAGCAAGCTTTCTAATAGAAATTCATTGGTGTAACGCATCCCCTTCGAGCTCGTCTGACATTTTTTAAGTATTGTATCTAGAACCAGCTTTTGTTTTTTACTTAAACAATTTAAATTGCGTTTATGTTCGCAACAATTAGTAGCGAATTTATTTTCTACTATTTTTAATTTAGCCCTCTCTTTAGATAGCAGGATTTTAGTTCTAACTAAATTTCTATTGAGGTTTCTAATTCTTTTCTTCAGTGCAGCATTTTCATTATTGACACTTGTGTTTGTGATCATGGAGGAATTAGAACTGTTTTCTGTGAATTCCTCATTGTTGAAGGACGGTGCGTTTGAAATAAGAACTGGCTGACTGGATCCTGCATCTGGTAATTTACTGATTGTTGAATATTGCTTTTTCAGTAATCTTTTGTCTCTGTTTTGTGGAGATTTTCGGGATTTATGCACTGTAGTTAAGTACCTGGGTAAATTAGGAAATATACAGGGAATTGCCCCTGGCTTTAACCGCCATTTAATTCTAGGGATTTCAACTAGTTTTCCATGCACAACGAATGAATCAACTTTCACTAAGAAGTCCTCTGGAAAATGTTTGTCACAAATACTAGATTTAACAGATAATTTAGTATCTTTCCTAGGAATAGACTTTTCCCATTTGTAAAACAGATTTTTATCTTTAGGAGGAGTAAAAAAATGTCTAGCTTCTGAGCAGTTTCTGTATCCTGAACGACACCCGGGTACAAAACAAGTTGTCATTTTTAATCTATTATTGATGTTGCTTGAAACTTACGTTTTGAAGAACACACACATTTATGTACAAACTTAGAAGCAATTTCACAAGTATGTACCTAATTACTCACAACATACAACGCATACGTATAAATTTATGGCTGTACTTCCGAATCACATACTAGGCAGTTCGGCCGCATTTTGAGGCGACTGCGATCGCCACGCCACAGTTTCGGTCAGTTGCCATAGGACCACGGATCATGCAGTAAACTAGCGGGAGAGCTCACACTTTCTCTTCTATCCGCTATGGTCATAATATATGAAAAAACATGCAAATGCATGAACTTCTTAGCCCTAGTAATAATAATAGTAATAGTAGTAATAATAAAAGTAGTAATAGATAAGATTAAGAGTAAAGCATAATAATAATAATAATAATAATAATAATAATAATAATAATAATAATAATAATAATAATAATAATAATAATAATAATAATAATAATAATAATAATAATAATAATAATAATAATAATAATAATAATAATAATAATAATAATAATAATAATAATAATAATAATAATAATAATAATAATAATAATAATAATAATAATAATAATAATAATAATAATAATAATAATAATAATAATAATAATAATAATAATAATAATAATAATAATAATAATAATAATAATAATAACAATAATAATAATAATAAGAAGAAGAATAGTAATAGTAATAG
Organism: Tenodera sinensis; assembly: GCA_030765045.1. Lineage (NCBI taxonomy): Eukaryota > Metazoa > Arthropoda > Insecta > Mantodea > Mantidae > Tenodera > Tenodera sinensis. Next base: position 5,380,051 of record JAUKNM010000025.1, on the reverse strand, counting down.
TGATAATATATGAAAAAACGTGCAAATGCATGAACTTCGTAGCCCTAGTAATAATAATAGTAACAGTAGTAATAATAAAAATAGTAATAGATAAGATTAAGAGTAAATAATAATAATAATAATAATAATAATAATAATAATAATAATAATAATAATGATGATGATGATGATGATGATAGTGATAGTGATAATGATAATGGTTAATAATAATAATAATAATAATAATAATAATAATAATAATAATAATAATAATAATAATAATAATAATAATAATAATAGGTAATAATAATGATGATGATGATGATAGTGATAGTGATAATGATAATGATTAATAATAATAATAATAATAATAATAATAATAATAATAATAATAATAATAATAATAATAATAATAATAATAATAATAATAATAATAATAATAATAATAATAATAATAATAATAATAATAATAATAATAATAATAATAATAATAATAATAATAATAATGATAATGATAATGATAGTGATAGTGATAGTGATAGTGATAGTGATAGTGATAGTGATAGTGATAGTGATAGTGATAACGACAACGACAACGACAACAGTAACAGTAACAGTAACAGTAACAGTAACAGTAACAGTAACAGTAACAGTAACAGTAACAGTAACAGTAACAGTAACAGTAACAGTAACAGTAACAGTAACAGTAACAGGAACAGGAACAGGAACAGGAACAGGAACAGGAACAGGAACAGGAACAGGAACAACAACAACAACAACAACAACAATAACAATAACAATAACAATAACAATAACAATAACAATAACAATAACAATAACAATAACAATAACAATAACAATAACAATAACAATAAGAATAACAATAAGAATAACAATAATAATAATAATAATAATAACAATAATAATAATAATAATAATAATAATAATAATAATAATAATAATAATAATAATAATAATAATAATAATAATAATAATAATAATAATAATAATAATAATAATAATAACGATAACGATAACGATAACGATAACGATAACGATAACGATAACGATAACGATAACGATAACGATAACGATAACGATAACGATAACGATAACGATATCGATAACGATAACGATAACGATAACGATAACGATAACGATAACGATAACGATAACGATAACGATAACGATAACGATAACGATAACGATAACGATAACGATAACGATAACGATAACGATAACGATAACGATAACGATAACGATAACGATAACGATAACGATAACGATAACGATAACGATAACGATAACGATAACGATAACGATAACGATAACGATAACGATAACGATAATAATAATAATAATAATAATAATAATAATAATAATAATAATAATAATAATAATAATAATAATAATAATAATAATAATAATAATAATAATAATAATAATAATAATAATAATAATAATAATAATAATAATAATAATAATAATAAATTTAGCCTATAAGAATCCCATAAGGGCAAACACCTGTTTACACAGGAACCAGCTTTTAAATAAGCTCCAAAAGTGTACAAACCCTGGTAGTTTTGTTTGTTGCTGAACTGTGTTCCTATTTCTAATCATATTTTCCAATTATAAATCCCTTCTGCTTTTCCTGTCTCCAGACACCTCTGCACTGCACTTTACACAGCTTTTACACTTATTGTGACTTGGCTCTAGCTGTCTCCAGGCTTCTCTTTTCTTGAAATTTTTGACCATTGGCTTCCTGTTTTGGTTTGAAAGTAGTTTGCCCAACTGGTCCTTTAGCATCCCATATTTCTTCATCCTTCTCATGAGTCCCATATTATGATGCAGTGTTCCATTTCTTTGCCTGGACATTTATCCTTCTTTAATCCTTTAAAAGCAACTCTTACTTTACTTGGGAGGATGCTTGAAATGTCTTCTGTAGAAACTGTGAGTTGGTTCTTGTTGAGTAATGTGTTCTATTTGAGAGGTAGAATCGGAACTGAAAAATTCAATGCCACAGCTGGGTTGGAGAATTCAATGTCATTTGGCAGGTCTTCACAGTAGCTTAATGGATAGAGCACCTGCCTGGTAAGCAGAGGATCTGTGGTTCAAATCCTAGCTGTGGCATTGAATTTTCAGTTCCAATTCTACCTCTCAAACATTGCCCACACATGGCTTCTGTGCTTAAAAACACCAACAGTAAGTTTGTTGGCATAAATAAATAATAAACAGAAAGTTGTCTGTAACACTCATGAACAACCGGTGAAAAAACAGTTGCTGGAATTCATACTACCTGCTATGTTTTATAAGAAAGCTAACTTGTAGCATCATCACTATCCTTCAAGGTAGTTTTGAGGGAAGAAATTGAGACCAGGAGGTGTAGGACATAATAATTGTACTAATGTTGCATTATGCAGCAAGTATTTATTTTAGAGACAATTGGAATTTGTTTAAAATCAGGGAGAGTGACCTAAACCAAATTGGATACTGAATAAACTGGAATTTTGTCTGCTTCTGAAAAAGGCTTTGGTGTTGGTGAAAATTATATACTCCTTGTGTACTTTTCTTGAATAATATGAAAACTGCTCAGATTGGAAAGAGAAATTGCTTAAAATGGATGTATGTAGTATTGAAAAACATTTCTTGGGGATAAGCTGTGCTTCCAAGGAGACAATAAACGCTTCTAGGTATCTACTTTTTCTACTGATAAGTAGGGGAAGTATTGTATTCCACCCAAAAATCTGATGTCAAGATTTCACCCAAAATATGCTTTGAGACCCCTGAATCCAAAATAAGCATTTTTAGAAAAAGGTCCATGTGTGTGTGTCTGTGTGCCTGTGGACAGTATAACTCAAAAACGAAAGTCGGTTAAAAACAAAATTTGGTATTTAAGTGTAATGTCTTTCAAGGATGCGACACAAAGATTTTGAATAAAGTAGCTCCACCCTAAACTACACTTCACATGGAAATTTTTTTCAAAAATTTTGATTTTCTTGAAAATGGCTCTAACGATTTTGATTAAAATGTCATATGTTTGAGATATTTTTATGGCAAATGAAATGTATATTTTGAATTTTCTGGCAATAGCCCCTGTAGCAATATTTACTCTGGACAACTTTTGCATAACTGGTAAACTGTTAGAGATAGACCAAATCATACTATACAAAAATTGTAGATCTTGCTAAAATACACAATTTATGTTGAAATAAATTTTCTTGTTGGGTGAACCATTTCAGAGATATTTCATGTTATGTGTGTGAGTTTCGGAAAACTTAAAACTTTCGTGAAATGGAACATCATTGTTCGTTTTTTTATATGTTAAGCTTTAAAAGATATGACTATCACACTAAGCCTTATTTGAATAAATAATAAAAATTATTAAAATTAAAGCAATTAAAAAGATTACCAAGTAAGACTTCTGTATTCTAATATTTCCCTTGCTCCTACAAGGAAATAAGCAATAAGATAATTTGTACTAATGTTTATCTTAATACGAAGAAGATATAGGAATAAGAGTTTGTAAGAATGGTTAGTACAAGAGTAGAGAAAGTCATGTGAGTGCAACACATCAGATTTTTTTAAACATGTTGCATTTCCAAATATAAGATAAATGAGACTTCTTTGTTGACTTACATACCTGAATGAATACAAGGATGAAACCACAGGGTTCTAGTTGCAAAGGTGTGTTTTTCATGTTATGCAATTTGTGATAATGTGGTATAAAGATGTACTGCTTAAATTAAAAAATAAAGTGAAAATTATGAAATTAAAAGAATAAAGAGAAATACGTTCAGAAAAAATAATCCTACTGTTCAAATGTGGCAAAATGTTAAGCTATAAAAGTTTAAAAGATAAAGAACTCTTAATTAATGAATAGGTATCAAAGGTGACATGAAAAGGAGAGCAAAGGCAAGAGGATATGAAGAAATCCATGAAATGCTATGGGTATGATTTGTTAGTGCTCAAAGAGTCAGCTATTTCTAGTGCTGTACTTCAAATGTAAGTCCTTAATGCAAGAAAAAAAATGAAGAAACTGAATAAACCAGAATTCAAGGCTTCAAATGAATGATTTGGAAGCTTTAGAAACAGCACAAAATTATTTGTAATCAAATGTGCAGGGAAGCCAATGATTGCATGTGTACTAAAGCTACATATTGTATCTCCATCCATTTTTCATTCAATTACTGTCACTGTTACTGTTTTTTGTTTATTTAAACTTTCACTGGGACTTCACTTAGTTTACTCTGTGACTTCACTAATGTGAGGTAGTTCAATTTCCCATATCACTTTACTTTTGGAACAATTGTTTTTCTACACACAGAGTGTTTCGAAACGGCACCGAACGAATACATAGAAGTAGTTGCTCAGCTTCTATGTGACACATATAGATAGTTTTTACCGCCAATATAGTTGCATAAAAAACGCTCCAGAATAAGTGTGGATTAAGCAGTAACAGGAACAACGCCGCGTGTCTCATGCAATCGAGGTAGCGCAGGTAGGTGACACACTGTGCCGCCTGCTGTAGCAGTTTGTAAACATACCGGCATACTCCACGGTAGCTTGCTACTATTAAGAATTTATTTGGCTTATGAAACTGTGATAAAGAAGCTATTCCTTAGTTATTTATTTATGGGTGTTTAACATGTTCCAAAATTCCATTAGAACAGCCCATGATGGCAAATAAGCTGGTGGTCATGTGCAACTTATTACTACCTTTTAGAGGAAAGTTAACTTTAATGAGGTTGAGGATGTAAGCATTAAATGATAAACCGAACAGAGAACAATATTAAAGAATTTTAGATAAAGTTAACCAAAACAAAATGTCTTATGCAATGAGACAAGCATTTTATTTCACCGTGTTTAATAATATCAAATAAAGCATTTGTAACTGAAAAGCAAGTTGTTGATATTCACAATAAAGTGATTGAATGTATTGTACAATTATTAAGATTATAATAATATGCTCGGAAGTTAAGCAAATAAATATTATCATTGATGTAACTATTTTTACAATAGATATTGTTGTTGTTTTCTAGTGCCTTGCATCTAGCAATGAAGCCATTAGCATTCGTGCTTTCCAATACTTTTGAACTGTAGTTTCTTCTGATCTTAAAGCTTCACAGATCTTCAAGTGGTCTTCATTCATTTCTGCTGGATCGTTACACAGGACACATATTGGTGAAGCTGAGGTACCTATTCTGTAGAGATGACTTGCTAAGCAGTCGTGATTTGTCAGTAGTCGGAAGGCTGCAACCGCTGTTTTCCTTGGTCTGGGGGATTATATCTGGGTTGGAAAGTAGTGTAATCCATTTTTTATCTTTGGAATTTGTTTCTATTTCTTGTAGGTATGAATGAGAAAAATTTTTAATGATCAAGCGTTTTATTGAGGAGTATGAGAAATTGAATTTAGACTTTTGTTTTATTGTTGTGGCTTTCTTTGCAAGTGAGTCTGCAGCTTCATTCCCCATGACTCCACAGTGTGCTGGAATCCATTGGAGATGAACAGTCTTATTACCTTTTTGGAGTTGTGTTAACATTTTGTAGCATTCTCTAATTTCTGTTGACTTCTTTGTAGTATTTGAACATATTCCCTGAATTGCAGCTTTAGAATCTGAAAGAATTACTGCCTTGTTAAATTTATTTAAGAGAAGATTTAATAATTGTCGTAGAGCAATGTATATAGCCTCTATTTCTCCATCATAATTTGATGTGTCTCTGCCAACAGAATGATAAAAGGAAAAATGTGAACACGTAACTCCAGCTCCAGTAAGGTTTTCCGTGGAGGATCCATCGGTATATATGTGCAGCCATTCTTCTGTGGGATATCTAGTATTGATTGTTTCCAGAGCTAGAAGTTTTTGTATTCCTTTTGGTGTGTCTGATTTACTTATTTCCTCTATTAATTCCAAACTGAAGGTAGGTTGCAATAATTCCAATGGATTTTCTCTTATAAGTAGATTTTCTCTGGTGTTAGGAATGTTCAATTTGGATTTAATCTATGTTGCCTTTTCTAGGAAACTACTATGAGTTTTAAGGATTGAAGGGGGAGGTTTTCTACTGTCCATTTAGAGTTTGGCAGTCGTAACATTTTTTCGTGTTGGAGCAATGCTTGTTCTTCTATTTTTGTTGTTATTGATGGGGTCCGTGTTACGGCAAGCATGGCATCAATAGGTGTGGATTTAACTGCTCCAGTGATTAGGCGAAGAGCCTGATTTTGTATTTGTTCAAGTTTACTGATGTTAGCATTTGCTGCTGTTATTAAAGCTTCAGAACAGTACAAGAGGTTTGGTTTAACGTACATTTTGTATGTTGAGTTAAGGACTCTCCTTGGGCAGCCCCATTTAGCACCAGCTAACCGTTTCAGGATTTGCAGTTTCTTTTCAACCTTTTCTGAGATGTTTGTTATATGTTTTTTCCAACTTAGCTTTCTATCGAAAGTGGTGCCTAAGTATTTGGCATCATCAACTGCTTTGGGTGGTTTACCATTATAATTTATGTTAATATTAACTAGTTTGTATTTTAGTGTAAATAATTCATAATTTGTTTTTTCCACATTGATAGTCATGAGGTTTTGGGAGCTCCATTCATGAACTTTGTTTAGGGCTGTCTCTATTCTGTCTTTAATTAATTCAGGTTTTTTTGAAGAGCCTGGAGTCCAAATGACTACATCGTCAGCAAATAAAGCAATTTTGGTTTCTAAGGTTTTTATTATTGATGGAAGGTCATTTATATATATGTTAAAGAGTGTTGTGCTCAGAACAGCACCTTGTGGAAGTCCTCGGTGTGTTTGTTTATATTTGGAAATGTATGTATTATATTTTGTGGCACAAAATCTTTGTGAAATAAACTGAGTTATCCATTTAAGCATGTTACTTTTCACACCTATTGATTGCAACTTCTCAATTAATTTGTTTCTCCAGACTGAGTCATATGCTGATTTAAAATCAATGAATACTGCTAAGGTATCCTCCTTTCAATTGAAAGCTTCCTTGATGTCTTGGCTTAGTAGGAGTACATTTTCACTTGTACTATTGGTACCGTTTTTATTAATAGGTCTTTACCTAGCAGCGGGAATATAGCGGCAGGAATAATGTTTTTACTGAAAGATGGAAAGTTTGTTATAGCAGACGCTACTCTTATCTTCAGGGTTGTGGTCACAGAATGGAATGCATGAATTAACGTTCCTTTTATCACAACATATTTATTCATAAATTTACACTTTTAGCACTATGTTCATTAGTTAACAACTTTCAAAATTCGATAGAATCTACACTGGTTAAAAGTTTGGGTGTAATTTACATGTTCACACCCTATCAGCAAAAATATACATCCTTTCACCTTGAGCTCACAGACGCTAATGTATCTAGTTCCGAGCGTCTCTATGACGCAACACCGCCATTCTTATGTATTCATCCGCGCAACAGTTCTCATTGGTTGAACTCAAAGTGACGAGAAGACATTGGATCTTGAATATTAAAAAGAAATAAGTCCCTGATACACTCAAATTAAAAGAATTAGAAATTTACACACTCTTACAAAAATATTTACATGAACAATTTTCTATTGATCAATATTCTGTCTCATATGCCCCTTGTTTTGTTTTTCAAGTTGTCACCTTATTTACAATCTTGAAACACAATACAATACTTCTCCCTACTCCTATGATTCAATCACTTTGTACAATTTTTTTTTTTTTTTCAGTCTTCTTCACTGTTTGTCTTTGTCCTTCGTTTTGACATGATACAGCATGTCTTTATAAATTTCACATATTCGATTACTACACAATGCATTCAGTTATTATACAATACATATCCAGTTATTGTACAACACATTTAGTTATTACACAATATGTCCAATTATTATACAATATATATTCAGTCATTGTACAATATACCCAGTTATCATATCACATATGTTGTTATTATACAATACACCTTCAGTCATTATACAATACATATTCAGTTATTGTACAACACATTTGATTACTACACAACATGTCCAATTATTACACAATACATATTCAGTTATTGTATAATATATCCTGCTATCATACCACATATGTGTTCTGTTATTATGCAATACATTCAGTTTTTGCATAACGCATTTAGTTATTACTCAACATATTCAGTTATTACACAATATATCCAGTTATCATACAATACATATTCAGTTATTGTACAACCCATATTCAGTTCTTATACAACACATACTCAGTTATTGTACATTTGACATTGACACAAATATGATTTAAGTGTTTCATGTGGTTTTTGACTTGTATTCATTGCTATGAGGAGAGAAAAACAGGATACAAATTTTGAGCTAATGATTATGATCATGTTTATGGCAATACTTTATTCAGTTCTTTGCCTTCTTTGTCTTATAAGCTTATGTATAGGCAGGTTGTTGAGTCGGTTCTTAAACTCTGATGTTACTAATGGTACTAATTTTCTTAATTGGGTTATTATTCATTGTTGTTTGGTTCAACATTTCTTCGAGCTTAGCATTGGCTATATTCATCTTAATTCATGGGCATTGTTTTTCTGGTTATGGTTTTCCTCATTTCACTAACTGTCATTTCTTTGTCTCTTATTTTTATAAGAGAAAACTTCTATACTTACAATTATTCTGTAATTGTATTATTTTTCTTCTCAATTTACCCTCGACATCTTTGTGTCGAAATATTATATCTTTTTCATCATAATTGATTCATTTTTATTTTTGTCCCTGACATCCTTATGTCAAAAACATATTATCTTCCGTCGCTATGATTCATTTCTTTAATGACAATCAGTGTCCTCGTCTGTTTTTGTTGACAATGCTCTTTGTGGTCGATATAGCCAATGACTATGTTGATTTTCTTCCTTGTTGTAATTCCTAATCCGAACATAATTTTCTACAAGTAACCCATTTAAAATTGTTATCTTCTTTCATCTCTACTACTCCTGCCTTACACATTCGTTGACAAAGACTATTTGGTCCTTTCTTTGTATGGCTTCAATTTATTTTTATGGTATGTTCTTGAAGTCTTGCAAGATCTCGTTGCTTTCTTTGCTATTTATCTGCATGATTTTGATCTCTTGGTGCGGACTGTATATCGTCTCGGGTATGTGACTCTCCGACCTTAATCTTGACAATAAGTCACTGAAGATGTTCTCCTTCCCCGGGATATGTTTGACCTCTATGTCGTGTGACATTATCTCATGTATGTACCTTGAGATTTTGGAGTTGGTTAGCTTGCATTTTTGAATGAAGGACAGGCTTACGTGATCTGTATATATAATTATTTTATAAAGATATATATATTGTCTGAACTTTTGTAACGCAAAATGGATTGCACCTATTTCCAATTCGGTTATGCAGGCATTGGCTTCTATCTTGTTTAAAAATCTAGAAGCTGTGGCAATCACATGTTTGTTGCCATCTGCATCTTCTTGTGCTAATATTGCTCCATATGAGTTGATACCGAAATTTAGATTTCCAATCGAATGGGCTTTTGAAAAAGACACGTTTTAATTTAATTGCCGGATGTGAGATTTGCGATAAGTGTTAAGTAATAACATAAATAGATAATAGAGCAGAAAGTGTTGTAAGGTGAGCAAGATATGAGTAAATAATAGTCGTTAAAGTTGTAGGATAAACACATTATTGGTTTGAAATTAGCGAGTCATGACGTCATACCACATAGTTTAAATACACGTTCGAAAGTCAAGTCTACTAACCTTAAAAGTCGCGCGATATATTTAATAAAATATAAAGTAAACATCGTTTAATCCTAAAAAGGTAATTATATATTCGAAATTCATAAAAGAACATGTTATAATAGAAAGGGACATTTCTAAATTGCGGGAAAAGGAAATAGCATTTTGGGTACGAGGCTTTCTTGGATGACGTCATGACATTCAAATTTAAGAACGGTTTTCTTAGCGTGGGTAAGAGAGAAAGCGTCTGGGCACTACTCAACCAGAGACCAGTACGGCAGGTCGTGCTGTGCGGATGTGAGTGAGATTCCTCTACGTATACAAATATTTTCGGCATAGCTCCCGAAAATATTTAAGAGGCAATAAAGAACATATAAAAAGTTTCCTTGGGTTGTCCATTACTCCTACCCAGACCCGAGATAAAGAGATCTCTTGCAGAACTAGCCGGAGCGAGCTACATCAAAGGGCAACACCACGTCACCAACGACTTCAGCTTCAAATGGCGATCCAATAACTAGGACACAACGATTATTTAGCTTCAAATTGGCATCCCAACGTGTGGCGTCGAAAGAATGGACCAACCCCCCAAGACGACCAGGCCAGCATCGAGCCAGCAGACAAGAAGGTGCCCAGCGTGTGAACATCTGTGAAACGTGTAGTGAACAAGTTTAAGTGCAGTTAAAAAAAAGAAAAGTGAAAATTTTGGTGAGTAGAAAAACACATGTAAATAGCTTAGAAATGGAAGACAGTAATAGCGATTTTTTAGGTTTTGAAAGTCCGGAAATTGAGAAAAGTGTAAGTAGGATGGAAGAATTTAATCAGAATGTAATTGGTAGCAGAATATGCCAAGAATTAGAAGATCAGAACGTTATAGAAACACCTAGAGGTAGCTCAGAAATGTTTAGTACTAATTCAGAAAGGCCAGTGATTATGTCAGAAATAGAGAATATGTTTCAAAAGATAATGAAGAAGATGAGTACAGAGTTAAGTCAAAAGATAATAGATGAAACTAGTAAAGAATTAAGAACAGTGAAAAAGATGAGTACAGAGTTAAGTCAAAAGATAGATGAAACTAGTAAAGAATTAAGAACAGAGTTAGGACAGAAATTAGAGAAGGGACAACAGGAATTGGGAATGCAATTGGAAAATCAGAAGAGAGCTTTCGAAACCTTTAGGGAAGAAGTTAGGGAGGAAATTAATAAAGTCAGTAGTGAAGTAAAAGAAAATAGAGAACAGGTTAAGGGAGAATTAGAGACAATAAGGCAAGAAGTAAAGAATTCTGAAAAGAAATTAGGTCAACAAGTGAGTGAAAAATTAGATAAAGAAAGGGAAAAAGTAACATATAGATTAGACAAACAAAGGGAAGAAATTAGAGAAGAGTTACAGGGGTGTAAAGTTAGAATAGAAAGATCTGATGTAGAAAGTGAAAGGCAGGCTAGAAATTTGGAGGATGTTACAGACCAAATAAAAGGAGTAGTGACAGAAATTACTCAGGTAAAAGAGGCCTTAGAAAATTTGAAATTAAATGAAAATGCATGTAATCACAACAATCTTAGTAATGAAGTTGCAAGAAACGAGGCAATACCAGGTGTATCAGCTGACATTTCGATGCAAAATAGAGGTAACAGTAATTCTCATTCTGATTTCAGAAATAGTGCAGGGACAGGTGACAATTCAAATTTACATTGGCCTAACAATGTCTTAAATGAAATGACACCTCCAGTTTTTGAAAATGAAGATTCAGATGATCCTAAAGCCTTTTTAGAAGGGTTACAAGAGTACTTCACGGTGAAACGTATACCAGAGGAGTACAAGATGGTAATAGTAAGAAAATGCCTAAAGGGTAATGCTGCTAATTGGCTAGGCCTTTCTATGGGTAACAATAATGATTACAGGACCTTTAGGAACATCTTTTTAACCAGATATTGGGGAGCTAGTAGGCAGGCTAATATTAGAGTTGAATTAAGCAATGGAAAATTTAATCCTAGATCGGAGGAATCAATGGTCAACTATTTTATGAGAATAGCGAGAAAATCGAAGATGTTGGATCCTCCCTTAGACGAAAAAGATCTAATAAATATAGTTACTCCACATTTTCCGGAAACACTTCAACATTACCTAATCATAGCCCGACCCGATAGCATTGCAGCTATGATCGAATTATTATCAGCCTTAGAAGTCAATAAGCCAAAACACGCATTTGGAAATAAATATGAAGGAAAAGAAACTGTCAATTCTTTCGGGCAAGGGGCACAGTATTATCAGAATAGAAGTGAGATTAGGGAAAGATATAAAGGACCAGTACCAAGGATGGAATCATTCCGGTGGGAAAATCAAGGTAGATATAACCAGGAAGGGCGTCACCAAAATAGAAATGGTAATCAAAGGGGAAGAAATATAAGGGTGAATTATATGAATACAAATAGATTTGATCGAGGTAGACGGGGACGTTATTTTGGACATAGTAGAAATTCAAATGATGGGTATTGGACAAACGGAGATAATGAGTTTAGACCGAGGTCACCAAGACAGGAAGAAAGGTATTCTAATGGACGAAATTCCCCCGAAAATGCAGAAATGGTTGAGGCCATTAACACGGTCAAAAACATGGTAGGAAGTAACCCCGATTTAATGCAGGAAAACAGAAGTAACAATTTGGGAAATAGTACAGGAGCAATACATAAAAATCAGGGAAACGCCAGACCCGGTCAAACGCGCCTTCAGTGAGAACTGGGTATCCTAGTAATGATTGTGATAAGTACTCGGAAATAAATAGTCCTGGAAGGCAAATGATGATACAAAAGAAAAGAGAATGGAAAAATAGAATCGACGAAAACGAAAAAGTAGGAGATCCACCTAAAATCAAAATTGGAGTAAATGGAAAACAATACAATGCAATTATAGATACGGGATCAAATAGCACAGTATGCTCACAAAATTTTTATGATAATTTACAAAGTAGTGGTTTTAAAGTAATGTCTTTACCAGTTAATGGGATATATTGCTCGCTAGCTGTGGGAAAACGAAAAGAGAGAGTAAAATTTCAAGCAATGATAAATATTGAAATAAATGGGAGAATACTAGGAATTTTATTTCTGATTGTAGGAAGACTTGTGACAGATATTATAATAGGTTGTGATTGTCTTTATGCCTGGGAAGCTGTGGTGAATTTTAAAAACATGATTCTAGAAATGAAAGTTGAAGATGAGACCATTATAGTGCCTTTTGTGGAAGATAGTAGTTCAGAAACTATTGTACGAGAAAAAGAGGAAGAAGAAATCCAAGGGGATACATTCTTTGTAGAATATGTTAAAGTAGGAGCTATGGAATTAACTGAAGTAAATGTCAAAGAGTACAGTGTCGATAATAAAGAAAATGTAGAATGGGATAAAAATGATTTCATAGACAATTTGAGGGTTTCTGATGCAACTAGGTACTATGATAGGGAGAGTAGTGAAGACTTAGAAGAATTGTTGAGGAAAAAAGTAACTCAGGCTGATCAACTAAATGAACAACAGAGGGATAAATTGTTTGAAATATTAATCCGAAATAAAGAAGTATTCTCTGAGAAACCTGGTAACTGTAATATTTATACTCATTCGTTTGAGATGATACCCATCAAACCTTTTACACATAAAGCGAGAGCTATCCCTAGTACAATAAGAGAAGAGGTAGATGTAGTTATAAAGTCAATGTTAGAAGATGAGGTTATTGAGATTTCGAATTCAGAATTTGTGAATCCCCTATGTATTGTAAATAAGGCCAATGGAAAGATTAGGGTGACATTAGACGCGAGAAAACTAAATTATCATACTTTCCATCAGGGAATCCAACAGAACGTGTCCTCTGAGATATAGGAATTTATTTACGTGTACTTACACATCATAATCACAAGGATTGGGTGAAATATTGTCCATTGATAGAAAAGATTATCAATCACACCATTAATGTAACTACTGGGTTTGCACCAATAAAATTAATGTTAGGAATTGAACCAGAACCAATATTGATCGGGGTACCAAAAACACTGAAAATTAATGACATTCAGTTAAGTGAGGAAGAAAGAGCGAAAATTGCTTTTGAACGAATCAAGAAAAAGGCAGAGAAGCGAAAATTAAAGAAAAAGAGTAGAAAACATAAATGGGAACCTAAGATAGGCGATTGGGTACTAGTTAAAGACCATAAGTTATCAAGTGCCTTGCGAGGTAGGAACAAAAGGATGGAATTGTTATATAAAGGTCCTGCAGAAATTATATCAAAATTTGGTTATCGTACCTATGAATTAAGAGATGTTAAAAATGAAAAATGTCTGGGAAGATGGCATAAACAACTCCTTCGACCATACAAGAAACCGTGTGGTGCCTTGGAACCTTGATTTAATGTAAAAAAAAAAAAAAAAAAAAAAAAATTGGAAGTGTCATTTGTCTATTGGCGCCCAATCAGCTTTGAGATAAAATGTAAATGTTAGCTTACTTGAAAATCATATATTGGTCAGGTACTTACATATTCATGAAAAATGCAGAATGTGAATTGCTATCTACTACAAAGAGCTTAAAAATATATTGTATAGAGCTCACAATAACAGCTTCAGAAAGATTGTTAAAATATTCATCTCCGCATAGAGAGAAAACAGAATATTTACTTTGTAAACATTTGTTAAAATATTTAGATGTATAGATAGTTATCACAGCAAGACAAAGAAAGAACTTGTCTGAAGAGTGTAATGGATTTATATAAATATATGTACATTTTAGTGCTTAAAGGATCTAGTACAGATATGTGTTACAATAACAAAAGTGAAAAATCACAGTGCAAGTGATAGTGAGAGCGAAGTGAGCAAACATGAACTAAAAGAAGGAAGTATAAAGAAAGACTCTTGAAGTTTAACCTTTATATAGAAGCTTCACAGAAGAAACCATAACATATTGTAATTAGTATTTAAGGATTAATGTTTAGTCAAGTGTACAATTGTTTGTCATGTTAAAAAGATTAATGAGAAAATATGTTAATAACCAATTTCGAAACAGTGTAATTGAAAATTGTATATAATGGGAGTGTTGCCGATTATTCAAAATACAGGAGTAATTTTTAATTTTTCTTTCGGGCAAGACATTTACATTATTTTATTATAAAATAATAAAATAATATAAATGGGGGCATTTGATACCGAAATTTAGATTTCCAATCGAATGGGCTTTTGAAAAAGACACGTTTTAATTTAATTGCCGGATGTGAGATTTGCGATAAGTGTTAAGTAATAACATAAATAGATAATAGAGCAGAAAGTGTTGTAAGGTGAGCAAGATATGAGTAAATAATAGTCGTTAAAGTTGTAGGATAAACACATTATTGGTTTGAAATTAGCGAGTCATGACGTCATACCACATAGTTTAAATACACGTTCGAAAGTCAAGTCTACTAACCTTAAAAGTCGCGCGATATATTTAATAAAATATAAAGTAAACATCGTTTAATCCTAAAAAGGTAATTATATATTCGAAATTCATAAAAGAACATGTTATAATAGAAAGGGACATTTCTAAATTGCGGGAAAAGGAAATAGCATTTTGGATACGAGGCTTTCTTGGATGACGTCATGACATTCAAATTGAAGAACGGTTTTCTTAGCGTGGGTAAGAGAGAAAGCGTCTGGGCACTACTCAACCAGAGACCAGTACGGCAGGTCGTGCTGTGCGGATGTGAGTGAGATTCCTCTACGTATACAAATATTTTCGGCATAGCTCCCGAAAATATTTAAGAGGCAATAAAGAACATATAAAAAGTTTCCTTGGGTTGTCCATTACTCCTACGCAGACCCGAGATAAAGAGATCTCTTGCAGAACTAGCCGGAGCGAGCTACATCAAAGGGCAACATCACGTCACCAACGACATTTAAGTATCAACGAGACATCAGGAAGCGAAGAACGATTATTTAGCTTCAGAGTGCGCACTAGCATCGGTGTATACTAGAAAAGGTGAATTTGGATCCGGTCGTTCCAGGAGAATACTGTGCTTGAAAAGTTCTTTGATATTCTCAAAGGCCACCTGGTGTTCAGCATTCCATTCCCACTTAGTATCTTTTTTCAGATGCCTTGGATGCTTTGTGGCTTTTTAAGAGCACCTTTTCTCCAATTTGTGGGGACCATTTCCTGACGAATCTTTTCACCTTGTTCCTCCCTTTTTCAGCCTTCTGCTGTAACCTTCTGAATGCCAATTGACATTTTTCCTTCTCTGATAATTCTCTTTGGGCAGCCATCGTAGTGTCAATGTCAATTGCTAATTTTCTTGGTTTCGTGTTGGTCATCAGCTCGATAGGGGCGAACTTGGTCGTGGGGTTCACCGAATGGTTAATCACCTCCTCTATATATCCGCATTTTTCCGTCCAGGAAGTGTGGTCTCTGTGGCAGAGTAAACGAAAATAAATACTTATATCCCTCATGATTCTCTCAGTCGGGTTTCCCTGGGGATAATATGCTGAGGAATAGTACAATTTTATTCCTAATGTTTGTAAGGTGTTCTGAAACAACTTGCTCTTATGCATGGTTGCATTGTCCGATAGAATACATTTTATCCTCCCATATTTTGGGATGTAGTCCTTGACGATTTTATCTAAGCATGTTCTGCTTTTGATGTTCTTAATGGGGTATATTTTGGTGAATTTTGTGAAAACATCAAACATGACAAATATGTATCTGTTTCCATCTTTACCCCTTGGTAGCTCTCCATGCTCGTCAATACACACCAATGCATTTTTCTCGTTTCTCACGATGGATTGTGGGATGACATCGTACTTTACATTAATTGGCTTGGCCTTTTGGCATAGGTCGCATGAGGAAATTAACTTCCTGACCTTCTTGCCAAGATGTTTGATGTACAATACCTCCTCGATGGCAAGCATTGTTCTCTCAGTACCGGAGTGAAGCATCGAGTGGTGGAATGCCAAAATGACCCTGTCCTGTAAGGAATTTGGTACCATCATTTTCCATTTCCTTACGTCGCGACCATGCAATTTAAATAGGATGTTCCTAAATTTGCCTATCTTGGCATCCAATCTTGGTATTATGTCTGGAGCCTTGTCGAATAGCCTCTTCAATTCAGGGTCTTCTTGTTGTAGCTTTGCTATGTTCTTGAAGTCTTGCAGTTCACATGTCGACGCGCAATTTGCTGCGTTCTTCATCGACCCACGAGCCGAGTGATCCACCGCTCAGGGTTGTATTCCCTACAGAATCGTATATGATTCACTTGATGGGTACGGTCTCCTGGTCTTCCACGATCATATCTATGCGTTCTGTATCTCGATTCACCCCTCGGTATCGTGTCGTGGTACCGCTGTCTTGTGTTCTCCATCCTCTCGCCATGATTATGTGGTTGTGGGAAATGGTGTGCCCCTCTCCCCCTTTCATGGGTACTCCTAGTATTTCTATGTTCTCCCTCACTCTGGTTGTTCGTAGCCGTGTTCCGGTTTAGGATGGGTGAGTTTGGGTGACCGTTCCTATGTCTATGCTCATTAGGCCGACCATTTTGTGTTTCGAAGGCTGCCAGCAATTCTATCATATCTGCAAAATCTACTGGCCTCGCAACAATTAACCCTGTTCTCACTGTGTCTGGGAAATGTCTTGTTATACTGGCAATTAGTTCTGCCTCCGACAAGTTGGGGTCTAATAGCTTTCCTTTGTTGGCTACTTTCATAAAATAATCGACTAGCGACAACCCTTTGGTTGGATCGTATCTACCTGTCGCTAGCTCTACTCTAGTTTGGTTTTGTTTAGCTGGGCCCCAATACCTTGATAGGAATAAATTTCTGAATGAGCTATACGACTCATGACCAGCTAGTGTTAACCTGAGCCATTCTAATGCCTCGTTTTTTAAGCTTTTCTTAACTATCATCATCCTAAGCTCGTTTGGTATCCTTTTCACTTTAAAATATTCTTCCATCTCTTTAACAAAGAGTTTTGGATCGTCTCCCTTCTCCTCGTCAAATGTAGGTGGTGTGATTTCATGTAATATGCTGTTGGTGTAACATGTGTTATGTGTTGTGTCATTGTTTGGTTGTGAACCTCTTTCTCTGTATGGTGAGTCAACATTTTGTACATTACTCAAATAACTCTCATCTTGTACATTACTTACATCTAAATCATCTTGTCTTTGTAATGCCTTCACAACATCATTTACATTAGCCAAACTTTCTTTCCCTTTTTTCATTTCTTCACAAATTGATTTTAAATCATTCTTTATTTCTAAGTGGCTTTGTTTCATATCATTTATAGCATCCTGTTGTGAAAGCATCACATCATTCATTGTCTTAATTTTAGGAATTACAATTTGTTCTACAGTTTCATTAATAATGTCTTTCTTTACTACCTCAATCTCTTTCCTTAATTCCTCAGTTATTTCTGCTTTTACATTTGTTATCTTACAGTCTACACTTGTATTACATTCTGTTATTTCATCCCTACATCTAGCAATTTCTCCTTCTAACACAATTTTATTCTCTCTCATCTCTGATTCTATCTTTCCCATCCTATCTCCTACAATTTCTATCCTAGCTTCTAAGGCTTCCTTTGTTTCATTTAAGTTTTTATGTACTAATTTTAAATTAGTTTCCATTACTTTCATATTTTCTTTACACTCCTGTCTTCCTAATTCTATTTTCTGTTCTAGGTTCTGTCTACCTAATTCCATTTGCTGTTCTAAGTTCTGTCTACCTAATTCCATTTTCTGTTCTAAGTTCTGTCTACCTAATTCCATTTTCTGTTCTAAGTCTTTTCTCACTTCCTCCATTTTCTGACCTATCTCTTCCTTATTCTGTTCCAGTTTCTGACCTAAACTTTGTTCTATGTCATGTTTTAATTCTGCCCTATTCTGTTCCATGTCCTGTTTTAATTCTGCATTATTTTGTTCCATTTTCTGACCTATTTCTACCTTATTTTGTTCTAGTTTCTGTTCTAGTCTTTCAAACATCATCATCATTAACCTTTGGTCTTTGCTTATTTCCGCCTGTTCCTCACTCTCTAATTTTATCTGATAACTAGGCCTATCTGCCCCTTCCCCCACTCCTGTTTCTATCTCTTTTCGCGACATTTTAATTCCTTTATCCAATTCACTTAATGTTGAAAGTCCCAATATTTTGCCACTTCTGAGTAGCATTAACAAATGGAAATAAAATGTATGTAAAAACAAAAATTTTGGATCCTACTTTTTTTTTCCGTTGGTTCTTCGTCCAGTTATTTACGTCTCCTGGGTAGTTGGCTTCGCCAGATGATCTCCGGTGTTTTTCCCACGTTGATTCTCCGTGTATCGATGTTTTGTTGATATCAGTCGATGGTCTAATGGCGTCTTTCTCCTGCGCGATGGGATGGTGTCATTTGGTGTTAACACTTCGTACTCGTAATTTTGCATTCCATTCTAAATTCGCGCTCCACGTTGGGCAAGCCATTTTGGTACCGTTTTTATTAATAGGTCTTTACCTAGCAGCGGGAATATAGCGGCAGGAATAATGTTTTTACTGAAAGATGGAAAGTTTGTTATAGCAGACGCTACTCTTATCTTCAGGGTTGTGGTCACAGAATGGAATGCATGAATCAACGTTCCTTTTATCACAATATATTTATTCGTAAATTTACACTTTTAGCACTATGTTCATTAGTTAACAACTTTCAAAATTCGATAGAATCTACACTGGTTAAAAGTTTGGGTGTAATTTACATGTTCACACGCTATCAGCAAAAATATACATCCTTTCACCTTGAGCTCACAGACGCTAATGAATCTAGTTCCGAGCGTCTCTATGACGCAACACCGCCATTCTTATGTATTCATCCGCGCAACAGTTCTCATTGGTTGAACTCAAAGTGACGAGAAGACATTGGATCTTGAATATTAAAAAGAAATAAGTCCCTGATACACTCAAATTAAAAGAATTAGAAATTTACACACTCTTACAAAAATATTTACATGAACAATTTTCTATTGATCAATATTCTGTCTCACTATGATTCTGTCTGAAGCCGGTCTGTGAACTATTAATTAAGTTGTAATATTCTAGGAACCAGTTAAGTCTAGACGCCACCATTCTTTCCATCACTTTTGCAATAACACTGGTCAAAGATATTGGCCTGAAACTATTAATATTGTTTGAGGGTTTGTTTTTCTTTAAAATCGGGATGATAATCGCTTTTTTCCAGTCGGAAGGCACAGTCATTCTCCAACACGTGTTATACAGTTTAAGTAGGATTTCTTTTCCTTTCCTGCCAAGGTGTTTAATAAACTCTGGGTGGATCTTGTCAGATCCTGGAGATTTTTTGTTCTGTAATTGTTCTATTGCTAAATCTAGTTCTGTTTCGTTAAAATCCTGAATATAAATCAGCGGTATAACTGTTTCATCTAAAATGGAGGAAATGCCATTTACATATGTGCTGGCCTATCACAGCACAACAGCGTCCCTCAGAGGCACATGAGGGGAAGGTTGGTGGATCTAAATACCACCTATTTAGTCCTCCCGGCTAGGTCCGATGGATCCGTTGACCAACGATAGGTGTGGTCCTCCTTCAAAATGGGGGTTTAAGTCGGGTGATGTAACTGCCACATTGTAAAACTGGTGCCCGTTAAGAAAACAGTTACATGAAAGCCACATACATGAG
This sequence comes from Tenodera sinensis, assembly GCA_030765045.1. NCBI lineage: Eukaryota > Metazoa > Arthropoda > Insecta > Mantodea > Mantidae > Tenodera > Tenodera sinensis. The sequence goes on along the minus strand of JAUKNM010000025.1, from coordinate 5,359,731 downwards.
TATGAGTCCTAAAGACAATACACATTGTTAATGAAACTAAATTATTGCATTCTTGGAGATACTCAAACAATTTCTCTTGAATATTTCCATTTATAACATATTGAAACAAATGCTCAAACTAGTGAGCTTCGGATTCTAAACAAAGCTGACATCTTCATAAAAGTGACCTATGCACTTGACATAAAACTGCCGGGTTTGAACTCACTTCTTCCCATGCAGCACGAAGTCTGGCTACCAGTTCCACTTCTGTTGCTAGGGGTGTTGCATACACTAAAGATTTCAGGTGTCCCCACAAGTAGAAGTCGACTGGTGAAAGATATGGCAATCGAGGTGGCCAAGAGATGGGACCCCCAAGACCGATCCATTTGTTGGGGAATACAGAATTCAAATATTCCTGAACCTCCAGGAAAAATTGCAGAGCCATGTCATCATGTTGATACATCATGCTTTGTCTTCTTCCTAAAGGAACAGATTCCAATATTTCTGGCAAATAGTTCTGCAGAAAGGTGAGATACTTCAAGCCATCTAGGTTTCCAGGTAACCGGTATGGTCCCATAGGAGAATCTGAGACTATACTTCCCCGACGTTTATTGCAAATCAATGCTGGTGTCCTCTTTCAATGAAGTGCTGCAGATTTTCTTTGGCCCAATAGCGCTGATTATACACTGTAGTTAGCCCATGTTTGACCAGTTGCACTTCATCCGTGAATAAAATTGACTTTGTAAAATTCGGATCGGCATCGCATTTCTGCAGTAACCATCAGCAAAATTTCTGTCTTCTGGGTAATCAGCTGGTTTAAGAGCTTGAACTTTGTATGGACGATAGGGATGTAGTTTCCATTCATGTACCACTCTCCAAATAGCAAGATGATCTATGTTCATTTTGACCACAATTCTGTTAAGCACTTCCTCCTCAAATGGCACAGTCCTTACAGACCAATTGCATCCTGTGTCATATAGCCGTAGTCTGAAGCTGCCAGATTCACTTAAGCGCAGCGCCATAAATGTGCTATGATGACAGACACTTTGATTAGGAAATCGTTCTTGATATATCTGACATGCATTCATTGAACTCCCTTCAGCTCTTCCATACATAAAAATCATATCTGTTATTTCGGCATTCATAAAGTGCCCCATATTGCTTGGATTTACTATGTAAGTACGTGCAAAATCCTCCCTGTTAGGATGGAATGCGTAGTTCTACACTGAAGAAGAACCTTGGAACTGTCTGAGTCATTAGTCAACTTTTGCACAAGTAACTGTCCTTTGGCCCATTACCTGAAAACTAGGCTAGGGTCAGTGATAAGGCAAGGAGTAATGCTTTTGTTTTCGTGGCTTATGCGTCCCAATAACAACTTTTAAGGTTCGCATACCAGTGGTTCCTGTGCTGCCTAATCACAAAATAATGTAATATTTAATGTTGCATAAAATTATACCTAAAAGAATTTTGAAGGTGTGACACTAAAATTCAGACTAGTTAAGTTGAAAACTACGAAACGGCTATATTCGTTCGGTATCATTTTGAAACAACCTGTATAATATGTTATTGCAGATCGAGCTAAATATTGCAGAGCCATTTGAAACATTTTAAATTCTTTATTGATAATTGGCTTTTATAATCCTTAGTTGGAGTGAAAGTCTGGGATGGGGTATTTGTGTGGGAGTCTTAATGTAGTTTTACTCCTTGCGGAGAGCTAGAATATTCTTTTAATATCATCACAGTGGTAGTACAGATATACTATAGGTACTGATGAAAGAACCAATGTTACTTTTAAGAATGTCTTAAACATTTTGTTAGCACTCAAAAATAGTCGGCCTGCCTATGAAACACTTTTACAAGTTTTCTACTAAACAATGGTGGACTTTGACACTAATAAAAAATGGCTAGGCACAGCCAACAAATGTAAAAAGACAATATTCCTTGCAGAACTCACTACAATTCATGGATTTCAATTATTGTCCCTTGCAATACAGTTTCTTTTATGAGAGTCACATGAAATTCACAATTACTTTTCACTTTATAATCTATAATTAATATTTTTCATTGTTACACTATCAATGAGTCCATTCCTCCTTCTTGGTTGTAGAACAGTGAACAAAAGAAGTCAGCCTACACTGCCTATATCCTATCAGAATTATTTCAGGGGGCTTTCTGTTGCCTCTATATTTACATTTGGAATTATTTTAGAGGGCTTACACAAAATACTGCCTCACTTTCTTTGCAATGTGCTTTGCAACATACTGGCATAATAACATACACATGATGCAGCCATTTCTTCAGTTCACTTCATTCCCTAACTTGCTTACTTCCTTACAAACTCTCTCTTATGAAAATGTTTCCTTATATAATAGAGTTAGAGAACGTTCTAGAGGAGGAAAGAAGAAAGATAACCTGAAGATTGTAGTTTTCTTACAATAGAACTTCCAGGGGCACTATTTATCTTTATGTATCTCTCCAACTTCCCGGCACTGAGCCCCCAAAGCTTAAGTCATGGCCATTGCATCACAATATGTACATACTAAGGTGAGTGCTTTTTAATAAAATGCATGATACTGTAACTATTGGGTTCGGGTATGCAATTAATCTTAGAACTATGCATATGATAGAATATAGAATAGCTATCTGAATAATATGGAAACCTCACCAAAACAGCAAAAATTTGGATCATATCACCTCTATGTTGGTCTGGGTGGGTCTGATCTGGTCTGGTCTGGCCTACTGGTGCTGACATTGTGAGTTCAAACCCAGCCAAGATCAATGATTTTTAAGTGTGCTTAAAAGCGATAGCCATATGTCAGTGGATTTACTGAGATGTTAAAGAACTCCTGCAGGATGAACTTCTAGTGCGCTGGCAGTGTTGCTATTATCCAGGCAATTGACAGCACAGTTAACAAACAAAATATATATTTATTTATATTGTCTCCATTATTATTGCAATTATTTAATTATTCCGTACTGATTGTAATTAAAATCATTAAACAACCAACAAAACATATTACTAACATATAAAACTAAGACTATTATTACTATCATGCTAAGTTGTACACAATTTGTATTAATTTCAAATAAATTCCAATGTTAGGATTCATGTAGTTCTCATGTTGTTCATGTTGCTATTCAGTGAGTGAGTGAGTGTGAGTGAGTGAGTGAGTGAGTGAGTGAGTGAGGAGTGAGTGAGTGAGTGAGTGAGTGAGTGATTAGGGTTTAAGGTCCGTCGACAGCTAGGTCATTAGTGTTGCTGTTCATATTCAATTATACACTCATAAATCGGGAATGGCATTCTGTCAGTGTTGTTATATTTTAGTTGTTCTATCCTGCATATGGGCAGTGTATGTTCTCCAGTGCAGTCTTGATCTCGCCCTCAGTATGGTGCATTGAATGGTTTAGTTACCGAGGAGTATGGTTTCTCTGAGCGTCAGGTGGAACATGGTTTCACGCTCCTGCAGGGAGTGGCACAGTTGCCTATAGTCTGCCTCCATAAGAGTTCAAACCCAGGGGGACCCTCCCCGCTCCTATGTAATCACTCTTTGCAGAGTTGTCTGCTGGTGACATCACAAGGAGGGTAGCCATACCACGGTAGCCACGAGGGCAGGCAGTACCAATATTCACACTTGCAGCTCACATTTTACAATGTAATTAAAATCCCATCATACTGTCGGACTATCTCTACTCTTGTTACCTTGCTTTCTGAGATGAAACAGTCAACATGGGCATTTTAATAGAAAAGAAAGTTCTCATTTTATAATATATCATTAAACAGAAAAGAAAATTATGCGTAGGAAGAAGGAACAACAAAGTATGTCAAAGAATCGTCCAATTGTTATTTTGTTTAGAGATTCCAACACACTTTTTTCACTTTCATCAACATTTAGGTTATAATTGCAATGCAGCCCTTACTAAAAGGCAGTTTAATAATGTAATAAACAAAGTCAGAATGTGAGTCTAACCTTCCCTTATTAGGAAAGTATTTTATTGCCTGAGCTGTTCTTCTAAAACTATCCACTTTCAGTGAATCACTAGATTCACTGAAAGTGGAGAATGAACAACTGAAAAAGAAGATTGACTGTGACCGTAATAAACCCAATTTTGCGACGGTTACAAGGAATCATTTCAAAATGGTGGCAGATCGTTTATCAATGGAACACAACAAAGAAAACCTCGTGGATCACAACAGATTTGAAGTGCTGGACAAAATAGAAGAAAAACAAATGTTGACGAGGAGTTAAATGTGAATCTGCACAATTTAGATGACACTACAAGTAAAAAGAAAGTGCTAGTCATAGGGGATTCGATTCTCAAATTTTCAGGTGAGGCATGTAGGGGAAAAGGTTATCAAGTGCGATGCTACCCAGGCATAAAGCTGGATGAACTATGAGGGAAAGTGGAAAAAATGAATTTGAAGGACGAAAATCCCGAAATAGTCCTGATACATGCAGGAACCAATGATATAAGACCAGGGATAAGAGCAGAAGATATAATGGGGGAAACTTTTGATCTTGTAAGTAGCATCAGAACTCAAGTGCCTGACATGAAAATTATAGAAGACGTGCAGTTAGAAGACGTGACATGAACACAAAGAGGGTCATGAAAATCAACCAAGAACTGGACTGGATGTGTGCTGTGAAAAACTGCCTAATGGTTGACGGAAACTACTGGGTATATAATAGTGATTTTGCTAAGGATGGAGTGCATTTAAACAGGAAGGGATCATTTAACTTTGGTAACTTATTGAATAATGCAATATATTCAGTGATAAAGAAAAACTAGTAAGTAAGGAGGTGGATGCTGTCTCACTTGTTACAGGTAATGAAAATTGTAATTACTCCACTGATCATGAGAAGCAAATAAATTATGTGGAAATAGGGTCATTAGGTACTTATAAATTAGTTGGGGAAAGAAATTTTAAACATGGTACAAATGTAGTGAATAGAAACTATGTTAATCTTTTTAATAGCAACAATGATGGTAAACGCACAATGCATAAGGTTGTAAATCAGTATGATGCAAACACTCTTCAAGTATTTCATTTGAACATACAATACTTAAGTAACAAAACAGCTGCTTTTGAACAGCTGCTAAATGAAGTAAAGCTAGAGCTAGCTGTTGTAACAGAGCATGGGTTAAACAAAGAGCAGATCAACTTATGTGAAATAAATGGTTACAAAATTGTTAGTAGCTTTACTAGAACTATATATAAGGGTGGAGGAGTTTTAATCTTGGCCACAAATGAAATAGATATATCAGAGGTTGCTGTAAATACATATCAGTTGAAAATGCATTTTGAAGTGGCAGCTGCAAAAATAAATATAAAACAGAAATCTATTTTATTACTGGGGATATACAGATCACCAAGTACTCCTTCAGAGTGCTTTGTTGATTATCTTGAAGAATTTTTAGCTCAAGTTTGCACTAAATATAATCAGGTAATACTGATGGGTGATTTCAATATAAATTTAGACCATACAAAAGGGGACTATAAGAAACTTTGCGACTTATTTAACACTTATGGAATAAGGAATTTGATACATTAGCCTACAAGGGTAACACATTCATCATCATCTGTTATTGATCATATTGCTACAAATCTGAATTTTGAGGTAGTAAAAGCATGCAATATAAACACACACATTTTTGACCATTATGCTCAGTATGTGAAATTTAAGGGCTTAAATTACAGTAAAGAAAGCAATTATGAAATCAAAACTTTTCGTGATCTGAATGCGAAATGTATTGGTCATTTGGTAGAATCCTTAACAGACGAAAATTGGGACATAGTATATAATGCCAAAACTGTAGATGAAAAATGGAACCAGTTTTATGATGTATTTAGCACTCACCTAAATGCATGCTGTCCTATAAAAACCAAAATGGTATATAAGACTAGTTATGGCCGTGTTAAACTTACCACAGAAATAATAAAACTAAAAAATGAAATGAAGCATTTGTATAAAATGTATAAATCTAGTGGTAGTGCTACTTATAAATCGAAGTACAATATCATAAAAAAGAAATATCTCAAAATCTTGAAAGACTTAAAAGTAAATGACTATAAAGAAAAGTTAAGTAAATCAAGAAATATTAGTAAAACTGCATGGGGCTTTGTAAATGCAGCTAGATCGGAAACAAAAGCACACAAAAATTTAGAACTCAGTATTGGTGATGTAACTGTAAAAGAATCAAACCTTGTATGTAATTTAATAAACAATTATTTTCTTAGTGTAGGAGAGAATTCTGCTGGCAGGAATACACAACAGTCATTTAAAAACACTGTAAAGTCATCATTCTTTATTTATCCAGTATCTGCAACAGAGATTATAAATACAATAACTAAACTACCAAAAAAAGTCACAAGTGGATGGGGTGAAATCAGTGTGATTCTCTTAAAACATTGTAAATATGTTCTGGCCACTCCCCTTGAACATGTAATAAACTTCTCTATCCTATGTGGTAAATTTCCAGAATGCCTGAAACAGAGCCTAGTACGCCCACTACATAAAAAAGGAAATGAGAATGACATAAATAACTACAGACCAATTAGCCTAACATCAGAAATAGCAAAGCTCTTTGAAAGGCTTGTATTAAGCCGGTTATTAGATTTTTTAGACAAAAACAATATTATTGTACATTTTCAGCATGGATTTAGGAAAGGGCGATCAACAGCTACTGCAATTAGTGAACTTATACATTTAGTCATTGAAAACCTTGAAAAAAATGATAAAGTAGGATCTTTATTCTTCGATCTTTCTAAAGCTTTCGATTGCGTTGATCATGCGATACTATTACAAAAACTGGAGGCACATGGAGTAAGAGGCTTGGCGAGAGATTTGATCAGATCATATTTGGTAGACAGAAGACAATCAACACTATTGTACGATAAACGGGGCAAATCAGTAAGAAAAGTGCAATCAAAATTTAAACGTGTTATGCATGGTGTACCACAAGGATCAGTGTTGGGACCACTATTATTTATTTTATATGTAAATGACATACCAATCTCAAAAAATACAAATATAATAGCTTATGCAGATGATACAACTGCTGTATGTCAAGGGGCAAATGTTGATATATTAAAGGAGAACTTACTGCAATCCATTGACTCAGTTATTAACTACTTTAAACATAATCACCTCAAAAATTTGATTTGAAGCTTTTCTGGTGACGAACATGTTCAAGATGCTCTCGGGTTTCGAGCCAGGTGTAGTGATGAAAAGACATCGACGTTTCGGGAGTGTAAATCTCTCCCATCTTCAGGATGAATGACTAGTAAGAGTGAAGGGACCAGTATATGTACTGTCAGCCAGTACGTACTGAGTAGAAAACACCCAACTTAGTGTGGAGGTGGTTCACCGCTCCGTTGGAATCTGTAGGCAGCTTCCATCTCTCACCACAGAATGCGCAGGTGCTTTATGCGGTACTGCAGCATAGAGGCCTTGACCTCAAGACTTCCGGTGGGGTTTTTTAGTGAGTAGGCTGCCCGGGTTCGAAGCCAGGGTAGGAGTCTTACACTCGCATGCATGCATGCGGTTAGGGCGTAAGTAGCCTTTTTCCCCACCACAAAAAAAAAAAAAAAAAAAAAAATGGAATCTGTGTTTTCTGAGTCGGTCGATTTCCAATTTTAAGGCTAGTTTCCAGGATGGACTAAACTGCAATCCAGCGTCCCGGTTCAGTGTACTCTTCTCGGAGGAGATGGACAGAGCCTCCTTAACCCTCCGTTCCCATAAACCGCTACATTTTGCCACAATGCTTGTTTCTTTGAAGTTAGCTCTGTGATCTTTTTCAAAGCAGTGCTCCGCCAGCCCTGACTTGTCAGGCTGCATTAATCGTATGGACCGTTCGTGCTCCTTGACTCTGGTGGAAATGGTCCTGCCGGTTTGCCCTATGTACGGCGTCCCGCATTCACAGGGGATACGGTATACCCCTGGTACATTAAGGTGCAGTTTGTCCTTTACCGGCCTCACTAGGTGTTGGATCTTCAAAGGTGGCTTGTAGATGGTTCTGATGTTGTGTTTTGCAAGAATTCTGATTCAGTGGCTGATATCGTCAGCGGGGTGGAATCCGCTATACAGGAGCTCACGGTAGATAGTGCAGCAGAAATACACACGGCAGTGGCTGCTGCCATCACGCGAACCTCGTTTCCTAAGCCAAATATCAACCAAGACGAAAGCTTTGTGCTTAAGAGACTGCAGAATGACGAGAACTTGGTCGTCTTACCGATGGATAAGGGGAATGCAACTGTGGTCCTCCTCGCAGCCAAGTACATAGAGAAAATGGAGCAGCTCTTAGACGATCCAGCCTACAGAATCCTCGGGAAGGATCCTACCACCTCCATTGAGCGACGGACCACTCAACTAATTATAAGATCCAGTCTTTCTCCAGAAACCAAGCACTTTATATCACCGTTGGGATCCATGCCTACTAGAATGTATGGGCTCCCCAAGATCCACAAAATGGACGTCCCTTTATGCCCCCATTGTTGACGCCACGGGCAGCCCTTCATACCAGCTGGCACGCCACCTAGCGCATCTGTTGCAACCTCTGGTAGGGGATTGCCCACACCATGTGACGAACTCCCCACAGTTCATACAATCCTTGGACAACATCACTACTGGCCCATCTGATCTTCTCGTCAGCTTCAATGTGGTATCTCTTTTTACAAGGGTACCGCTACATAAAACCATCCAGCTTCTGAAGGAACACTTTCCGGCCGACATCATCGAGCTCTTCCGGTACACTCTAAAGTCCACTTTCTTCCTGTTTGGTGGCAGATTCTATAAACAGGTAGACGGTGTGGCAATGGGCTCTCCATTGTCACCAGTAATAGCAAATTTTTACATGGAACACCTGGAACACGAAATACTGGCCACAGCCCCACTTAAGCCATCTCATTTCTACCGGTACGTTGATGACACATTCGTCATATGGCCACATGGACGAGTCACTGCCGAGCTTTCTCACACACCTCAACAGCCTCCGACCCCAAATTCAGTTCACCATGGAAGTGGAGAAGGACGGAAATCTGCCATTTTTGGACATCCTGGTCTCCAGAAACAGCAACGGTACTCTGGGGCATGCAGTGTACCGCAAACCAACACATACTGACCTCTATTTGAATGCTCGCAGTTTCCATCATAAGTCACAACGGGTCAGAGTTCTCAACACTCTGACCCATAGAGCTCTGTCGGTCTCCGATCCCAGCCACCTAAAACAAGAGCTGCAGCACCAGAAGCACACGTTCCGCCAAAACGGCTACTCCGTAGAGGCTATTGAAGCCTCAATCTCCAAGGCCAAGAGAGGAAAACCACAAACTCAGCAAACATCAGACCAGCCGACCGCCACTGCCTGCATCCCATACACTGGCAATCTTTCCAGCAGAATCAGTAGAATTCTCGCAAAACACAACATCAGAACCATCCACAAGCCACCTTTGAAGATCCAACACCTAGTAAGACCGGTAAAGGACAAACTGCACCTTAATGTACCAGGGATATGCCGTATCCCCTATGAATGCGGGACGCCATACATAGGGCAAACCGGCAGGACCATTTCCACTAGAGTCAAGGAGCACAAACGGTCTGTACGATTAATGCAGCCTGACAAGTCAGGGCTGGCGGAGCACTGCTTTGAAAAAGATCACAGAGCTAACTTCAAAGAAACAAGCATTGTGGCAAAATGTAGCGGTTTATGGGAACGGAGGGTTAAGGAGGCTCTGTCCATCTCCTCCGAGAAGAGTACACTGAACCGGGACGTTGGATTGCAGTTTAGTCCATCCTGGAAACCAGCCTTAAAATTGGAAATCGACCGACTCAGAAAACACAGATTCCAACGGAGCAGTGAACCACCTCCACACTAAACTGGGTGTTTTCTACTTGGTACGTACTGACTGACAGTACATATACTGGTCCCTTCACTCTTACTAGTCATTCATCCTGAAGATGGGAGAGATTTACACTCCCAAAACGTCGATGTCTTTTCACCACTACACCTGGCTCGAAGCCCGAGAGCATCTTGAATATAATCACCTCACATGCAACATGACAAAAACAACCTTAATTCATTTCTCGCAGAGTAATATAAACACCACAAATTTCTCCTTACCAGTAAATAATAACAGTATTCATTACATAAGCGAACATAAATTTCTAGGAATAATACTTGATAGAAAATTAACATGGGCTGGACATATAAATCATATTTGGGACAAAATTAGTAAATCTGTGTATCTCCTACATCATTTTAAAAATATCTTAGATGAGAAGGGGCTCAAAATTATTTATTATGGAGTTATATACCCATATTTACTGTATGCGATAGAAATTTGGGGCTGTGCTGCTGCAACCCATATGGAAAGGTTATTTAGATTGCAAAAACGGGCAGTCAGATTGATTTTCAATATGAACTCTTGTGAATCATGTAGGGGAATATTTATGGATAAACAGATATTAACATTGTATTCTCTGTATGTCTATAAAGTTGTAACCTATGCAGTTCAGAAACAAAACCTAAAACATAGCAATATCCATAGTCACTACACCCGACACAATGATGATTATTTTCAGCAGAGTTTTAGTAAAAATATTTCAAAAAAGGATCCAAATGTCATGGGTTTAATGCTTCATGCAAAACTACCTGCATATTTAAAATGTTCTAAAGGTAAACAATTTGAGAGTGCTCTGAAGAAGTATTTGATAACAAAGACATTGTAGAGTATCAATGAACTATAATAATGTCCATATTGAAATTACAGACCCTCTGTGTAAATCACAAATGATAGATAGCTATAGTAATATGTGTAAACATTAGGTTGTCCATCTTTGTAATACAAATTATAAATATAAATTTGTGACAATGTCAAACTGTATTGCAGTCTATTGACAATAAAGGATAATAATATATAATCTGGTTGGCCACTCTGTTTCACCAATATGAAAATAGAATGCAGAAGAAAAGGAATAAATAACACAATTATAACAGGAGGAAGAGGAAGGAAAAGGAGGAGAAAGAGGAGGAGAAGGAGGAGGAGACAGAGAAGAAGATTTGACTATCTTTTCTTTCCTTCTTTATAATGTGTAATGAAAATTTATCTCTGTTAACATGAAGTAAATAGAAGAATAGTAAAATAGTTTGTACAAGAGTAAGCAAAGAAAATCATGTGTATGTAGTGCATTAGATTTTTATTATTAAAATATATGCTAAGCATATTTTCATACCTTAAACAGCTATGAATAATTTTAGGTATAGATGTGCACGTTTTCATGGATGTCCACAGTGATCAAAGCTACAGAAAATTGATGTTTGAGGTTGTAAAATAATGTAATTTTATTGCAAATTATGTTTATCAGTGAAATATCATTAAAATGTATAATTGCAATGTTATTCCAAGGTTTCTTATCTTTAAAATGGGAAAGGAAATATTGTCCCTATTTCCAGAACATGAAATAAACACTGCATAGCTGAGCTGGAAGAGTCATCAGCCTTTTGCTCATGTTTTACCTGTATTTCAGTACAGTTTGGGATTTAAGGTGGTGCTTTACCCTTTGGCAAAACGAAGGTCATTGCATTTCATTTTCTTTTATTTTTCTGTTCATCTTGAATGATTTGGAGACTTTCTGCCTCAGCCAGTGCACATTTGAAAGAACATGAACTAGTATAATAAAAGGTGCCAAATTGCCCTATGACATGCATTTTGTTGAAAGTGTTAATGCACTAATTTCTAAGACAGAAAATTCCGTATTTTCTGAGCCGTCATATGGCTCCCAATTTAAAGCATCCACAATCATCTTAGTTGCTCATCAAACCTGAAAATGAACCAGTGCGCCATTACCTCGAGGGCAGAGCATAGATGGAGCTCGCATTGTCAGCCTGCGAATTAGCTGCCCTCCCACGGCAACCGGCCGTACCAGCAGTGGATGCGTATTGCCCAAAATTCATCTTTGAGGGAACGAGGTCTGCGACAGAGATGGAAAGCGTTCTTCTCTAGGGTGTTCTGTGGTTCTTCTGGCTTGCGATTTCAAGGAAGCAAGACGTTCGATGCAGCTTACTCAAATGGTGTGACTGGTCGGGGAGGCATTATGTTTAACACACGCCATTAGGTTTTTTTCCAAATTAACCTTCAGCTTTCTTTCGGTATATATATATACACACTTAAATGTTTTGGCACTTATAAGATCTTCATAGCAACATTTTTCAGCATGGCAGGGATTTTCAGAATAAATAAAAAAGGCTTGATAATGGAAGGAAAATACATTTTCAAAAGTTGTATTCTGTGTAAAAATTTGAAGTGCCAGGAATTGGAGTTCTGGTTTATAAGGCAAGGTGTTAAGCTCTGTTTTGTAATGCTTGAAGTTGTTACAATAAAGGCAAGCTCTACTTGCCATTTTTCAGTGTAACGTTCTTTTCAAAATATCCATGCATTCTAACTGGATTCACCCTTGTCCTATTTAATAAAATATTAAGCTGTTTCAATGGATTGTAAGAACTTCATGAGTTACGGTTCTGTACACCCCAGTAGACAGTGCATTTCTGGAAAATACATCTTGGAGTCACACCTGTACAATTATTTTGATGAATCAAAGAACAATATTTCAAGTAACATCACTATGTGATGCGCTACACTGAACTTGAAGATTTTAACATGGATGCTATAAAGTACCTTGCGGGTTATATTGAATACAAATGCCCACCTATTGACAGTGCTTTGGGAAACAAAGGCAGTGACTGTAATTTGCCAAAACCAGTGCTGCAGGACTGGATTACAGTTATTTCTAAGAGGGCACTTATTCGGCCGACTGAACAGTGGCAGCAAAACATGAAGGAATTTGAAGTTATATTTGTGGGATTACATGGCTTTAATGTTTTAAAATGTGCTGGAGTGATGAAAACACTTACTGCCATGACTTGCTCTAAATTTCCTGAATTGGACGAAAGAGTTATTTCCCTATACGTCAGGACCTACACTTCCATTAGGATACAGCATTTAAATAATAATTTGAAAGCTGTAACCATGGCAAAAAGGAACATAAGGAAATGTGAGCAGTGGGCATCAGCTACTTCTTCTGAAACTGCATGACCAAATGTACATCTACTTTTAAAATCAAACAATAATTTGTTACTTCTTATTTTGATTGTAGTTTGATGGGGGTGGTATAAAATTGGTTTGTAATTAGTAGAATGTGTTGATGAAAGTTTCCTGTGAGTTTTCGATTAAGGTATCTTTTATAAGCTATATCATTGCATTGTGCTATACTTCTTTAATTATTACTTAACCATTTACGCAATGGAACTATCAGTCCATGCTTTAAATTGTATATGTTAAAACGGGTTTAAAGCATTCACTTTCAATTGCTATCTAAAATGCACGCATGCTCTACCCTCCTGGTGATGTATGTTGCTTGCAACCAATGGTAGCAATTGTACCGGATTGGCCTACCTTCTCTCTACCCTCCTTACCTTGGTTTGAACCTAATAATGCCAGCATATCGCAGAATAGCCTTCGTTTGGGCATTCCTGGTCGAAATCCCTCAACAGCTTACTAAGTTCAGCTGAGTGGCCTTTATGTATGTAAAATGGGGGTTGCAGGATGGTGGTGGCTGCACCTGCATAGGAGTAGGGGTCAGGTGACTGACTTCTGGTTCTCAATGACATGGAGACAGTTGTGCTAGGGTTGGCCGGACTTGTTAGTGTGGGGTTGTAAGGAGCCAGAGGTGGGTAAGGGGATTGCCAAGAGGACAAATGTGTTGGAAGAGAGCAAGCTCCATCGGCTATCTGGCCTAGGTATAGATGTTTGCCGTCCAGGAAGAGTGGATGAGATGCTCGAGTTGGGTCTCCGATGGGAAGGGGTTCCAGAGGATGGGGGTGTCGGTGAGGGTCTGCAGGATGAGGGATTGTGAAAGGTTTAGGATGAGGAGGCTGGGCTGGTGCTTGGAGTGCAGTAGTAGTATAGTGTTTAAGAGCCCGTAGGCAACTAGGTCATTAGGGGATGGAAGGAGACATTGGAGGAGAAGGAAGCATTAGTTGAGTTGATAGATGTGTGGTCTTCCAGCATCTCAGAGAGGTCTGGTGTTTCAGAGTGTGTCGCTCTACTGCGCATAGATGGCATGTCTACTGTGTGCATGTTTGGCAGGTCTACAGGGTTTAAAATGAGGAAGAAGAATAGTGCTCCAGGAGAGCAACGAAGTACGTCTTTCCTTTGGTGTCATGGAATAGAAGTCTACCAGGGACAGCACTGTGAGAGAAAAGTGGAAAAAACAAAAGAGTAGACAGTAGTTTGCTCAAAAGCATGAGCAACAGAGGACCAGACACAATGTATGAATACAAGATAACCGTGAACTGAGATCAAGGGATATAGTGGCCATGACCATACAGCTCTACTAGCTGTTACTCAGACGGTGAGTGGAAATGTTAGTTCGGAGTTCGGTTATGATTGTGTGACTGTTGGCAGGCTGGGTGTCACAACCTTAAAATACATTAAACTTAAATACCAACATTGGTTTTAAACCGACATTTCACTTTTGAGTTATGCTGTCCACAGACAGCAACTCACAGACACACACACACACACACACACACACACACACACACACACACACACACACACACCCACCCACCCATGCAGGCATATACCCATGCATGTGCACCGCGTGCGCACACACACACACAGTTAAAGAAAGACAATGCATAAAATTACCTACATCATCTGAACTTACAGCAATGATTACAGGACATGGCAAGACAAATTATTACTTATACAGATTTCACATCGTAGAAGATCCCACCTGTACATGCAACAGAGGCCCTCAAACAATAAACCACTTAATCTACGAATGTCCAGACAAAAAATAAGAGAGGTCAATGCTCATAAATGAAATAAGGAAGATAGGATGAAGCTAGCCAGCTACAGTCAATTGTTAAAAAAACCATTTAAGAGCAGTTACTTGTCAGTTTCGATATAACATCTCTGTTCACCATGGTTCCAGTCAATGAAGCCATAACACAGCTTAAGGAGATTTTTCCAGAAGACATTACGACGCTTTTCCACCACGTCCTCACGACTACGTATTTTCAGTGGAACCACGAATACTATGAACAGACAGAAGGTGTAGCAATGGGAAGTCCTCTCAGTCCGGTTATTGCGAATTTTTACATGGAATTTTTCGAAGCTACTGCCTTGGATTCAGCACTGCTTAAACCTTCGTGCTGGTGGCGTTACGTGGACGACACGTTCGTCATTTGGAGTCACGGAGAATCAGCCCTGACAGAATTTCTGGATCACCTCAACAGCATCAATAAACAAATTCAATTCACCATGGAGAAGGAACAAGACGGCAAATTGCCCTTCTTGGATGTCATTGTGAACAGAAGACAGAATGGCACACTAGGCCACAAGGTGTACCGTAAACCGACCCATACAGACCGCTACCTTCACAAGAACTCCAACCACCATCCGAAACAAAAGCGTGCTATGATTAAAACTCTGGTAGACCGAGCTACACGCATTTGCGAACCACAAGTTCTACACCAGGAATTTCAACACTTAGAGTCAGCGCTCCACTCTAATGGCTACGCAAAACGAGAAATTAAGAGAGCATTACATCCTAGTAAAGGTTCCAACATCACAGAAACAGCCGCAAACAATAGGAAGGGCAAGGCCTTTTTACTGTACATCAGATCAGTCACAGACCGCATAGGCAAACTACTTAAACGCCATAACATTGACACCGTCTACAAGCCCACTAAACAGATTTGTAACATACTCCGTTCCGCCAAAGACCCCAGGGATCCTCTATCCACCGCAGGAGTATATAGAATACCTTGTTCGTGTGGCAAGGTGTACATCGGAACCACACAACGTAGTATAAAAACCCGCATTGAAGAACACAGAAGAAATTGTCGCTTGGGTCAAACTGAAAAATCAGCAATTGCTGAACATGCCATACTCGAAGAAGGGGAACACATCATCCAATATGGTAACACAGATATTCTGGCATCAACATCCCACTACTGTTCTCGCTTATTCCGTGAAGCCATTGAAATACACAAGCACAAAAATAATATCAATCGCAAAGAAGAAGGACTTAAACTCAACAGAATATGGCAAACAGCGTTAACAAAAACAAAAATCCAGAACCCCTCTTCAGCCAATCAGACGCCAGCTCCTTGTAGTACTCCACTGGTACAAGTCCAGCCCACTGGCCACCCGGACCTATCACAACGTACTTCCCCTCCAGCCGCCGACATAAATACCGCACCTCTGGTGGTGACCAGCACAGTCGGTGCTGAAATCTCCACTAGGAAACTTCGACCTCGCCGCCACTGAAGATGTCTGCCGTAGTCGCAGACGAAACGTTTGGGAAGAAGAAGGAACCCAATAGACCACGGCCCACAAGCCCGGTTAATATTATTGCATCTAGTATTGACACCGGCCGTGAAAGCCTTAGAACTTTGATCATTTAAGAGCATTTCACAAGTTTGTACTCTCACTTAAATTATAGGATAGCAACAAAAGAGAAAAATGTAAAACCTACCATTCAAAGGAATGGACCTAAGTTATAATTCAAAACTTTTATATAAGATTTTTATATACATTAAAAACTGCATATAGTGCAAGAATACTATGTAATAAGTGAACTGTTTAAAATTCTATGTAAATGGTAGACTTTAAGCAATACTAGAATGTTATGGAACTAGTCAACTACAAATAATGTCTCAGTGTAAATGAAAATTGTAACTCGCTTAATGTTATATACTTCAAAATTTTATATCATGTATTGAAAGCATGTAATGTTACCTCTGTAATGGGGCATGCTGATATTTTCCAATAAAAAAAGGCCACATACACACACACACACACCCACACATGCATGCACACACACACCTGTTTCTAAAAATGCTTCTCTTGGATTCAGGGGGCCTCAAAATATATATTTCCGGTGAAATCTTGACATTGAATTTTTGGGTGGAATACAATACTTCCTCTACTTACTATATGTAGTAGAGAAAGTAATAATATGGCTGCCGGTCAGGGTGCAATGGTCTTTGTGCTCAACTGGTGTAAAAACTGTATCCAAATAAAACTGTGGGTATCTGTTTAATGGTGAGGCCCCACATCTGCCACACTTGATGGCGACCATCTGAAAGGGATCTACGTCGCTTACTCCACCATGCACTAATCTCAGTGGGTGATTAGAAAGGGTGCCAGCCTACAAGAGAGTAGACACACAAAGTAGAGCTAGGTAGTGACCTTGATGAGTCCACCCAGGCTAAGATCTAGGTGTTACTGGAGCTGTGCGTGCATAAGGCAGGAATGAAGTGGGGTGTATGCAAATAATACTGGTCGACAAAATTCAACTTTGTAAAATTTTAATGCACCAAAATGGATTATTCTTATGTATTATGACCTGCTGAACACAAATCTTGTATTGGTTTTTCCACAGCTCCCACAATTTTTGTGTAAATGGTACTAGTTACTATCTAATTCTATTCGGCTCTGTGATGCATAAACAGTATGATTTAGTCTGTAAATGCTAATATATCAACACAAAGACCAAGAAATGCTAATGAAATATATTTTCATACATACCTAAATTGTTTTAGGACATTGTTGCACATTGCCCCTGAGTGTTGCTCCAATGTAGGTTATGGTCTGATGAAATCTTTCCCCATGTTCATCTGAGACTTGTCCAAGAGCACCAGCAGGAAATAAACTAAAGTGTGAGGAAGAATGTGCATTTGTATGCATTGTATTGTATGCATTGTATGCATTGTATGAATGTAACATGTTAAATGTTACAACCGAGATTACGATAAGACTGTAGCAGCTTGTTGACTAATAACAGTACTATTTTCTGTTCAAATCAGAACACAGTTTTCTGAAAGAATTCCAGCAGTCCGTTCAAGAGGGCACAAAGCTTTTATGTGAAGTGATTGTAACAGTCTTTCAATTTCATCACTGTAACATTTGCTACATTCTTGCAACCAGGTTCCATTTGTGTACGGGCAGGCCAAATCCTTATATTGTCAGGGGCGGCTATTCAGGGGAAGTAGGTGAAGTGGCACTTCACCAATATTTGTACCTTGCCACACATATTTTTAAAATATATTTATCTTCACAGGTATGTGGGTTTTTACTGTTTCCCTATTTTTGTACCGTGTGGTGCTCTGTTGTAGAAGCAGGCACGCATTCTTACCGCGGACTCGAAGTGAAGTGCAAACAGCTTTCTCCTGTTCAACTACTACTAGGTGTTCTGTGTGTTCAACATCAGAGAGGCACAGCCTACAGCATGGTTGCTATAGCAACCGTGACGTCACCCGCTTAAGTTTGTAGAGGGGGCATGAAATGAAGTAGATGAGCTTTTTCTCATTGCCACTTCCTGGCTGTGTAACATGTGGATTAGTCTATTGTAGTTTGTGTTTAGTGCAATAATGTTTTAAATATAAGTCCTGCTAATGATATAGTGTATATTTTATTAGAAACACCTTTTCCACAGTGTAAAGACGAAGATAAGAAGGAAGTTTTAATTGTGGGCACCCTACTAAATCTCTGGAAATATGTGGTACGAAAAAAGTGAAACATGCAGGAAAATGCTCAATCTTAGTTTTAAACAATCATGGGTTGTGGAATTTCCATGGTTGTACTCCTTCCCAACTCTACAGAAATTCTACAAGATTCTTTCGGGCTGATTTGCCGTGGTCTGCTGGAGTAACTTGGTCCAGACGTTTCGTCCACTGGTGTTGTAGAATTTCAAACACCGGCCGTGAAAGCCTACGCCTACTCTACAGAAATTGTTTTGTTGGCCGTGCTTGCTTTTTAGCAATAAAAGCAATGTTTGGAATACAGAAGGATTTGCTGCTTTGTTGAATATAACATGATCATTACACAAACACTCGGATTTGGCAGAGCATTCAAATGCCAGGTTAATTTGAAAGCTTTTGAAAGAAATCAAAATACAATTTCAGATGCACTAAAGGAGAATGCTAGACTGTATAATGTGCAATTCAATGAAACTATGTCTGAACAGGCTTTTCCTTCAGTTAGTGATTGAAGCAAGCGTGGAATTAGAATTCCACGGTCACGATGAAACAACACGCTCTATTAATCGTAGAAGTTTTAAGGAACTGCTGATGTTGCTGGTGTTTAGGAGTCCTATAGAAATACAGAACCAATATTCTAAGATAACAAGTGTGTTCAGTGGCAAATCAAAAAGTATACAAAATGGACTATTGGATTCTATTTTTGGACTACATCAATGCATTTGTAAAAACTGGATTAGAAACTGTTGATTTTTTTCCATCCAGGTAGATCATACAATGGATATTACACAGGTGTCTCAGTGTTCTGTAATAGTGAGGTACGTTAGATCATTCCCAGTGTGCATTAAGTATAAAATATGTGCAACAAAAGCAGTAAATAATATTGTGAGGGAAAAAATTGTCTTATTTTTTCTTCAGCTGATTGCGTAAGTATCCGCCATTTTTACTTTGCAAAAATTGTATGTCCAAAAGAAAAGTTTTATAAAAATAATGGCTGCAAATACCAGTATTTGTATAAACCGCTAAAGGAAGACAATTATGATACATGGAAAATGCAAGTACAAGCTGTGCTCACTCGCATTGGACATTTTGGCTATGTGACTGGAGAAAAAACAAAACCACCAAATGACGCCAAACCCAAAGACAAAATGAAATCGGAAACAGACGATTCAAATGCAAAGTCAGAACTAATTCTTATGATTTCACCTTCAGAATTAAAACAAATAAAGCACTGCTTAACCTCAAAAGATGTATGGGATACGCTGAAGAAGAATTTTCAAAGTTCAGGCCCTGCTCAGAATGCTACGTTTCTCAAGCAATTAATTGTACAGAAAATGCCCAGCACAGATAATGTACGTGATCATCTCAACAAATTCTTGAACATTGTTGACAAACTAAAAGAAATGGATGTCGTGATAAATGAAGATTTATTGGTCATAATTATGTTGTGTTCTCTACCACCTTCATTTGAAAATTTTCAAATTGCCATTGAATCAAGGGATGAGCTACCCAGAGTTGAGAACCTAAAAATTAAAATCTTGGAAGAAAATGAAGCCAGGAAAAAAGACAACACTTCAAGTGAAGGAGCACTATATGCAGGTAATAACAGATATCAATACAGAAGAAACCAGACCAGAAGAAACAACCATCCTCAAAGCAATTTGCAAGAGGAAATCTCAAGAGGTCTGCCTGTGAAATCTGTTCTAAGTACCTGCATGTATGTATGTAAGTATGTATGTAATGGAATATTTTGACATAATTTTCACCCAATTAGAGTCGTCTGAATGACTTGAAATTTTGCACATATGTCAAGCACCAACGACAACACAATATCATAACTTTATCCTACAAGGATCATCAGGATAAACAAAGTTAATTAGTTAAATTTATCAATGTAACAGAATCTTTCAAGGTAATTTTCACTAACATACAGTTGTTTGATTGACTTAAAAATTTGCACACGTGTCAAGGACCAACGGCAATATAATAACATCATAACTATATCCTGAGGTCCTTCCTAGAGTCATCAGGATAAAACAAAATTTATTAGCTAAATTTACCAATGTAATGGAATCTTTCAATGTAATTTTCACCAACTTACATTTGTCTGATTGACATGAAAATTTGCACACCTGTCAAGGACCAATGACAATACAATAATATGATAACCTTGTCCCAAGATCCTGACCAGGATCATCAAGATAAAAAGGGACTTAGCTAAATTTGTCAAAGTAACATAATTTTCAGCTACTTGAGTCCTCTGATTAACTTGAAAATTTGCAATGTGTCAACAACCGATGACAACTAAACAATATCATGACTTTGTCCTAATATCCTGACCAGGATCATCAGGATGAAAACATGACTTGGCTAAATTTAACAATGTAACGTAATTTTCGCCTTGAACTTTCGACTTGAGACGTCTGATTGACTTAAATATTTGCACACATGTCAAGGACCAATGATAATGTAACAATATCATGACTTTGTCCTAATTTCCTGTCCAGGATTATCAGGATGAGTCACTGGGCTAAATTCAACTATGAAATGCAATTTTCACCAACTTGAGACGTCTGATTAGCTTGAAAATTTGCACACATATCAAGGATCAATGACAATGTAACAATATCATGATTTTGTCCAAATGTCCTGACCAGGATCGTGAGGATAAAGAATACTAAGCTAAATTTATAGATGCAAAGGAATATTTTGACGAAAATTTCACCAACTTAGATTTGTCTAATTGACTTGAAAATTTGCACACGTGATAAGGACTGATGAGAATATATCATCAGGACTTTGTCCCAATGTCCTGACCAGGATTATGAGGATAAAGAATGACCAAGCAAATTTATAGAAAATGGTACAGTTATGACATCTTAGATGTCGCTAGGGAATATGTCTACATGCACTCTGAAACTTGCTTTAGTTAAATAAATGGATATTTATATATTGGATGACGTAAATACCCAGAGAGAGGACCTGAAAGGAACATGAGACCCAGAGTAAATATCACGGACTGGCATTCACACAGGGCCAAGACACCCAAAACAGCTTGTAGTTTAGTAAGCGACACAGGTTGCACTGGACAGAGGAATTAAATCGCTTGAAAATATTGAAAGACAGAGATGGCTGGAGAAAGGATTTGCGAAAGACACGAGATTTTGGGGAAAGGATTGCAGATCGAAGTTTACCCAGGGGCAGGAAGTCCACAACAGCTGATAGTGTAGTTAAAACAGCAATTGTAATATAATACTCTTCCAAAAAAAAGTCATTTGAAAACTTTTTCAAACTCTGAAATTATAAATAGATCTCAATTTAAAAATTTTGAAAAAAATTTATTTGAAAAATTTGAGGCTAAAAGGTTAAAAATAAATTATAGTTTTAAAAAACTAACAAAAACACGCTTTTATAACAAGCAGAAATAAAGGTAGAAAATAATTTTAAGTATGAAGAATTTGTTCTATAAAGTGAAGCAGTTATTTCAAAATTTGGTAATAAGTTTAAAATAAAAACTAATTTATATTAACAAAATAATACATTTTGTTGTAAAAAGGTGTGGGGTGTGTGACATCAAATGTTATAAATAGTTCATTCCTAGCTATTTATAGAAGTAAAGATATGATAAAAATATCTAAAAAGCACCCCATGCTTTTTTACAATAAAATGTATTATTTTGTTAATATAAATTAATTTTTATTTTAAACTTATTACAAAATTTTTAAATATAATGAACTGCTTGACTTTGTAGAACAAATTCGTTATACTTAAAAATTATTTTGTACATTTTAGTTCGGTTTGTTACAAAAGCATGTTTTTGTTAGTTTTTCAAAACTATAATTTATTTCTCACAGTTTCTCTGTATGTGTTGCAAAATCTTTCTCTTTCCAAAGTACTTTTAGCATTCATAATGTCCCACCAATTACAAATAATGGGTATTCTCAAACCCAGAAAACACTCTATCCATAGAAGCCCAGCATTTAACAGCAGCAATGTTTCTGTCATCAAATACCTGAAGAGCAAGATTCACATTCTGAACATTAGAGGGCTACAATACCTTATGAGACAATAAGTGAGCACATTTAACTAGTAAGTTCTTTTTCTTTTTATACATTAACTCTAGGTACTATATACTGCAGTTAACAGGAGATCAAAATTATTGAAATCAGGATACTTCAAAATTCTTTTCTGTTTAGTAATCCAGCTGCTATAAATGTACTTCAATATATGAACAGCCTCAAAAAACAGATGTTCAATGCATGACTGTAAGATGCCAGCAAGTGTTAGCAATGTATAGGCTTTCCTGTTTACAAGGCTCAATGTAAATCACATCCAGAACTACATTTACTACTGTTTCACGGTCTTTCAAATATGTTCTTTTAACATTCAGGTAACCTAGGCTTTTATCTATACTGAAAGAATTTAAGTCAAACTTGCCAATGAGCTTTTGCAGATTACATGGATATGGCCAGTATAAATATTCAGTTTTATGCAGAGTTACATTTGCAGATGTTGAATGGATATGTATACAAGCTCCTAATAGCTGCTTACCTGTGAGCATTACCTTTTATATTTAGCAGTTTTATTTGCTGTGTTATAATCTGTAACTGAGGAGACAATTCACCAGAAACAGAAAAGCCATTCTTTAATACCATTAATGTATCATGCAATACAAGTTCCTTGCTCAGATCCTCATTATGCATATGGAACTCTAAAAAGCTAAAAATTTCATCAGGACAACTTTTTTGGTTACTATTTTGTAGACTTTTTTTGGGGGATGGGGACTTTATGCTGTGGCGTTTTACAATTATTTAATGTAAGCAAATCACTGAGATCACTCATAACACACTGAACCAAGAATCTTTGGAATGTCACCATTAACATTTATTAAGCGCACAACTAACCTTTCTTCTACCATAATGCTAGTCCACTGTCCTTTAAGTCCACCTTTTACACTTAGGAAGTATTGTATCACATCTGCTAAGCTACGGAGAGCCCGTTTTTCAGCACATCTTTTAAACTCATTTAAGCTTTCTGCAACTGCTTTGTTCAAATTTTCTTGCTGCAACCGAGCTATAGGTACCGGAGTTCGGGATAGCGGGCTGGCGCAAACGAAAAAGCTTTCGGGCTTCTGAGAAGGACACCTTCTCTCTAACCCGGATCTCCTGGATAGCTCTTTCCTCCATATAACGGGGACATTCTCGGGAGTTTGCTGGATGTTCTCCCCTGCAGTTAGTACAACTGGGAGGTGAGGTACAGTCACTGTCATGGGCGATGTCTCTACAGATTACGCAGGTAGCTCTACCACTGCACGTGTCACTTGTATGACCAAAGCGCTGGCATTTATAACATCTAAGCGGGCTCGGAATATAAGGTCTTACTTCAATGACCTCGTACCCAGCCTTTATCCTTTGCGGGAGATCTACCCGATCAAAGATAAGGAAAAGGGTATGGGTAGGCAGATGTTCGTCTCCATATTTTCTCTGAACCCGATAAATAGATATCACACCTTGATCTGCTAGGTTCTCCTTAATTTCATCATTGGACATATCGTCCAATGCACGTGTGTTGACAGCACCGCGAGAGGAGTTCAGCGTTTCGTGCATCTCTACATGCACCGGATAGCTGCCTAGCATGTTGGCTTTTACAATAGTAGCTGCCTGTGCTGCTGAAATAGATTCAACCAGCAGCGTGCCGTTTCGAGATCTTGTGCAGTTCTTCACTGGCCCAGCTATCTTATCGAGACCCTTCTGTATCACGAAAGGATTCACCGATCTGAATGTTTTACCTTCCTCATTTCTTGTAATAACTAAGTAGCGAGGGCCACTCAACTCTGCTACTTCCTTTTCACTGACTTTGGCATGTTTAGTTTTTTGAGTTTTAAAAGAACTCATGGCGATGATATCCTCCACCATTGCAAATGTCTCCGATGGCATGCTCACATGCTGGGCGCCACCCTGGCTTAGGTGAGAGTCCTGGCCTGGACCTTGCTCACCCTAGGGTCTCACCTCCCAATGTATAGACAGAGGGACCCAATCGCCTTCAGGAGTGCATCAGCTCATGCAATGGCCCCTCCCCGGGACTGATCTTTATCAGCGGATACGCACACAGATCCTACATGATAACCAGGGGCTGGGACTTACGCGATTACCCAGTCACCCCTTGTGTCACCCCCTCCTCCTACAACCCGCGCGTAGGTTATCCATCAGACTGTGTACAGGGAGGTATCAGGAGGGAGGTCAAACACAAAAGTGGACCAAACTTGATTGGGCGTTTGGCAGGTGCCCTCTCACCTCTTGGAGGAACCCAATCGAGAGTATGGCTCGGGGCCCCGGGTACGCCAAACCCGTACCTACTGTAGCAGGAGCCCCTGGGGCAGTTTGATTTCGGAGTCCTCTTCTCCTAGATGAGTCGTCAACCAAGACTAACGAGCCCCATCTACCCGTTTGGAATGTTCTTTGCTCCCCCTCACCTCTTGCCTACCAGTAGTCAAAATGACAGTAGGCCATCTGGTTCGGGTACTGAGCCCCTCCGCCACGTCAAGGCGACACTCCTTCGGAGGGGAATGATGATGATGATGATGATTAATAATAATAATAATAATCATAATCATAATCATAATCATAATCATAATCATAATAATAATAATCATAATAATAATCATAATCATAATCATAATCATAATCATAATCATAATCATAATCATAATCATAATCATAATCATAATCATAATCATAATCATAATCATAATCATAATCATAATCATAATCATAATCATAATCATAATCATAATCATAATCATAATCATAATCATAATCATAATCATAATCATAATCATAATCATAATCATAATCATAATCATAATAATAATAATAATAATAATAATAATAATAATAATAATAATAATAATAATAATAATAATAATAATAATAATAATAATAATAATAATAATAATAATAATAATAATAATAATAATAATAATAATAATAATAATAATAATAATAATAATAATAATAATAATAATAATAATAATAATAATAATAATAATAATAATAATAATAATAATAATAATAATAATAATAATAATAATAATAATAATAATAATAATAATAATAATAATGTAGAACCCCGTTTATCCGAAATAAAGGGGGCGAAGTCATTGCGGATAACGCAAACATATTGTTTGGTTGTTTAATAAGTGCAGATTGAATGAGTGTGACTTACGGACGAATTACCGCCAAACCTAAAATGAATGAAGAAATTGAAAAATTGTCTGACTGTAGCATTGTGTTAAATAGCTAAAACACTCATCTTTTCATTGCCAGTGCGCCGCGAAAGCGGACTTTGTAATAGTTCACTAATTAAGTCGGTCATACTGGTATTACACAGAGTGATAACGACACGATTCGGATCTCTGAGATCTTCGTTCGTGGAGTATGGCTGTTCGGAAAAAGTCGCATAAATTCGGATTTGAGCCAGCAAGTGTTCTGAGTGCTGGCAGACGCGTCTACGCATGCTCGGAATGCGTATACAGGTGGAATATTTCCTTATCCATGTTCAAGGGCCTCGTACTGAGGAAAGGGGGCCGGGCCGGTAGAGGTTAAGGTAGCTGGCTCTCCACTACCCAGGTTCCATGCGTATCAATTCTGCCGCGGGTTTCAAACACGCAGCGCAGTTTTGATGAATCGGAAATGAGATTCAAGGATTTGACCACGCGCTGGTCATTATAACCCAGAAAACTTTTCTTAACTACAATTTAGGGAAAATGACGGTTTAAATGATACAATGCAGAATCATAGCTAAACATTATTTGTTAATGTATTACGGTAGGGCAGGCAATGCCTACCCTGCCTACCCTGAGGAGCCGCGATGGAACATTGTCTCCTTCATTGAGATTACCAGATCTGGGCACACTGGCAATAAGGGGATAAAGGGTAGGAGGATTAGTAGAATATGAAATGGTTGTCTTAGAGAGGTGGAGATAGGCCATGGGGGCAAAAGTGGTGTCGCTATTTATAATTAAGTTTCATTTTGCTGGTGTGACAAACCAGTGAAAGTGATATTTCGCCGGTATCGAACCATCATACATTCAAACTATCGTACACCCCCATAATTATCGTACAGGTTGGCAACCATGTGTACCAACATTAAAATTATCGTATGCCCCCATAATTAACGTACGGGTTGGCAACCATGGCGTCACCATCTTCACAAAACTAAAGGAAAATTTAGTTCATAGCTTACATGGTGTTGGATGTACCGCTCATATAATCCACAATAGTATCAAGATGGCTGCTGATGTCCTTCCTATTGATTTTGAATGCACTGTTTCTAAAATGTATGCTTATTTCTATGTGTATACTGCAAGGGTAGAAAATCTTCAAGAATTTTGTGGATCAGAAGTACAAACAAGTTTTAGGTTATAGCAATACTCCCTGTGGTCAAACGTCTTCTGGCTATATTTCTTCCTCTGAAATCATATTTTGAATCTCAAAACAAATGTCCATTTGTTATCAAATCATTCTTTGAAATCCTTTGTCAGATGCTTGACTGTACTTTCTTCACAATCAAGCACCAACTTTTCACACTGCAGTTCAAAGAGTAGGGCATTAAACAGTTACAGTTTTTGAGTAATTTCTGCTTTAAATGATTTAAAAGTTAACTTAGTTTCCAAAGGTGGAGATTGTTTCATTACATCAGCTGTCAGATCAATTCTTGGTAAATTGAGAAATGAAGGTTTATCATCAGAGATTGCAAAATTTGAACATTATGTCCATACATTCTATCAAAGTGCAGCTGAATATTTAAATAAGTGACTTGAACGCATTGAGAGTTTGCGGGACTGCAGTTGGGTAACACTTACGGCAGGAGTACTCCAATGGAAGGATATACAAAAGACTGAAGATTTTATTCGTGATATGGCTCCTTCAACTATAATAGACGATACTGGTCTGTATGATGAGTATGTGTATATTAAGCAATATATGTCACCGAAAATATTAGAAAAATGGAAACTGGAAAAAAAAACTCACCTGGCAATTGTTGGGTAGAAATTAATTCACATTGTGATATGAACAATGTACCTTATACCAATTTTCTTAAAATATTAGAATTTCTTCTGTGTTTACTGGAACTAATGCCCCCACTGAAGAGTGGGGCATATGAATGCTTTGTGGACAAATGACAAGAATGCCCTTTCAATACAGTCTTTGAAAGCTTCGTTGATTAATAAGGTGAACTTTAATCACACGGGTAAATTTTTACAAAATGTGTGGTAAAGTGGACTTACTAAAGAAGATACATTCATCCGCAAATTATCAATGAGGAATTAGTTAACTCCTGCACTAATAATTTTACAGTATCGTTTGGCAGGAGTCAATTCAGAACAATTATATACCGGGTGGAAGGGAAGTAATTACATTAATTTAAACCAGTGGTAGATCTCGGTATTTGGAACACACTTTGGAACACGTTTTTTTCTCTGAACATTTCCTACAGAGATATTTCGGTTTTGTCAAAAAAAAAAGCTGGCAACACAGCAGATTGTGTGGATGGGACTTTCCCTAGCTCAGTACATAAACAAACTTCTTAACGGCGTGGCTTGAAAACATAAACACATAACGTGCCTTGTCCTTCTGTGTTTACTGTGCATGTGTAAGCCAAATACAAGCATTAGCTTAGCTTCCAAAACACAAGGAGAAAGCGAGAGTGTTTACATCCACAAATCAAATCACTTCCCTAACCAACCTCAGCGCAACATTGTCGACATGTTGCACGTCTTAAGGGGACGAATGTAGGGGTATTGTTTAGAAAAGCTTACGCAAGCACTTGGTCAGAAATTCGGCAAAGTCTCACTCGGCAGTGAGTACGAATGGTCACGAAAGTTGCTGAAGTTGCTGTGTTAATGCAGCGCTGCCAACAGCAGAATGTCCCTAGGAGTTTGTTGCCAATAGTAAGTTTGAATGTTTTTGCGGGAGTCGGCAGTATGCTGCTGACCTTCTTAGAAGCAACTAGTGCAATGGATCGCTTTATTAGTATATTAGATTTAGCGCCTCTGTGCTTTAATGAGGAGTCATGCATGCAGTTCCTGTACAACGAGGGCCTGCTGAGGACTCGAATGCTATGCAGGGAATGTGATGTGCCCTAGGGCGAAGCCTACAGTCCCCCATCTGTGCCATCCCAGCGCATGGGGCTCCGTAAATGGATTTTTTCTCCACTTGAAAATTAAAAAATAAATGAATAAAAAAGAACGATAATTAATTAAAATAATATAAATATAATGATATAAAACTATTAAATACAATATTATATATAATATAATGTAATGTAATGTTATGTAATGTAATATAATATAATATTAAACAATAATAATAATAATAATAATAATAATAATAATAATAATAATAATAATAATAATAATAATAATAATAATAATAATAATAATAATAATAATAATAATAATAATAATAATAATAATAATAATAATAATAATAATAATAATAATAATAATAATAATAATAATAATAATAATAATAATAATACAATAAAATAATAGAATATGTTGTTTTCTAGTACCTTGCATCTGGCAATGAAGTCATTAGCATTATATTATAATATAATATAAAATGGCAATGAAGCCATTAGCATTATATTATAATATAATATAAAATAAATAAAAAAGAACGATAAATAATAAAAATAATATAAAGATGATATATATAATATAAATCTAATAACATTAAAAATAATAATATAAAATAAAATAAATAAACAAAAAAAGAACGATAAATAGTAAACATAATAAAAATATAATAATATTAAATATAACAAATATAATATATATAATATATAAATATATATAATAAATATAATAACATTAAATAATAAAATAATAATAATAATAAATATAAGTATAATATATAGTATTATACATAAATAATATATATATAATATAAATGTAATAATCATCATACGCGACAGCGGTATGTCTGTGGCGGCAACGACGCGAGTGAGTGCATTTGTGTTTAATGTGTTGGCAACGAAAACTAGTGTAGTGTAAAAAGCAATGTTGGAAGATGTGAAAATCGTCTGCTAGTCATGCAGTGAAATCTAGTGGGCGATTGTGAAACTACTGTCGGCGCTTGCGCAGTAAGTAAGTTCGGACTTAGAATCTGGCTGGCAAGTGGAAAATGAGCTGTTCTGAACTTGAGCCCGAATGTAGTATTCCTTCACGTCTCTTAAGGCACACTGGGAGTGAAATTTTGGTCAAAATTGTCAAATAGTCGAAAATTGTTTTTTACTATCTCTACTGGTAAGTAGGGGAAGTATTGTATTCCACCCAAAAATTCGAAGTCGAGATTTCACCGGAAATATGTTTTGAGACCCCCTGAATAAAAAAAAAAGCATTTTTAGAAAAAGGTCTGTGTGTGTCTGTCTGTCTATCTTGAATTTTCTGGCTGTAGCTCCTGTAGTCGTACTTACTCTGGACGACTATTGCATATTTGGTAATCCGTTAGAGATAGATCAAATCATACTGTACAAAAAATGTAGATCTTGCTAAATTACACAATTTGTATCGAGGTAAATTTTCTTGTAGAGTGAACCATTTCTGAGATATTCCTTGTTATGTGTGTGAGTTTTGGAAAACTTAAAACTTTCGTGAAATGGAACATCGTTGTTCATTTGTTTTGCATGTTAAGTGTGCAAAGCGAACGGAATCTCAAAGCTTTAAAACATTTGACTATCGCTCAAAGTCTACTGTATTCTAATATTCCCCTTGCACCAACAAGGAAATAAGCAATAAAATAATTTGTACAAATGTTTATCTTAACACCAAGAAGATATAGGAATAAGAGTTTGTAAGAATGGTTAGTACAAGAGTAGAGAAAGTCATGTGAGTGCAACACATTAGATTTTTTACCTTAAAATGTTCTTGAAACTCCTGTGCATCTGGATCAGCTAACATTTTTCATATCGCCCATTCCATGTGGTCATTACAACCCTTTCAAATAGCGCTCTTCCCGTAACGTACACAGCATGTTCCTATATAAAAGCCTGTTTTTTCTCTAAACTACATGTCAGCATGTTCCAAAAGAAGGTCGCGCCTGGGTTTTGCTTCAAATTCAATGAAAATTTCCAAAAGTATTCATAAATAGCAGCTAAACAAAACAATGAGTGAGTATTGATGTTATCATTAACATGAATTCCAAAAACATTTTTTAATGTAAAAATCAATAATTTTTAAGATTAAATTTGAGCCAATCGCAGAGTATTGAGGTTGACTCTCGTCAGGACCCTCTGGATTAACGGACCTGACTCTGCCATCTAAGTTGTACAAAAATGGCGTCGGGTGGTGGAGGTGATTTCTGAGGTGTTTCCACATGCTATCCTTCGTATTGTTTTCTATGCCTTTGAATTATTGTTTCTTATAACAATTCCTATGTAAGTTGGTCTTCATATTAGCAAAGCGAGTGTTTAAAAACTCTTATTTGGACAGTATAGGGAATGGGAATAAATCTAATAACGTGTTGACTGTGCCGTATGATATCCACGTGTTTATGTTTATTGTGTTCCATCTAAGACTATGGCTACATTAGCCGTATAGTGTGGTTAATTTATCTGTTTGCAAATACAATTTGTGTCACGATTACAGTGGCGAGAGGTTGTTGAAGAAAAACTGTTCCAGTAGTATATGTTATTGTAGTCATACCTCAACCTAACCTCAAACATCACAATACCCCCTAACTGTTGCAATCCCTGGTTATCATTTAGGTAATTGTGTACGTATCCGCTAATAAAGGTCAGTCCCGGGGAGGGGCCATTGCATGAGTTGATGCACTCCTGAAGTCGATTGGGTCCCTCTATCTATACATTGGGAGGTGAGACCCTAGGGTGAGCAAGGTCCAGGCCAGGACTCTCACCTAAGCCGGGGTGGCGCCCAGGAAGTGAGCATGCCATCGGAGACATTTGCAATGGTGGAGGATGACATCGCCATGAGTTCTCAAAAAACTCAAAACAAAAAAAAATATTAAAGTTGGTGTAA
Organism: Tenodera sinensis; assembly: GCA_030765045.1. Lineage (NCBI taxonomy): Eukaryota > Metazoa > Arthropoda > Insecta > Mantodea > Mantidae > Tenodera > Tenodera sinensis. The sequence goes on along the minus strand of JAUKNM010000025.1, from coordinate 5,328,164 downwards.
AGGAAGTAGCAGAGTTGAGTGGTCCTCGCTACTTAGTAATATCAAGAACTGAGGGAGACAAGAAATTTTTATCGGTGAGCCCATTTACCATACAAAAGGGTTTGGATAACATTGCTGGTCCAGTAAAGTCATGCACTAGATCTCGCAATGGCACGCTCCTGGTTGAAGCACATTCAGCTACCCAGGCAGCTAAGATACTGAAAGCGAATATGGTAGCAAGTTATCCTGTCGGTGTTCAGATGCACAGAACTTTGAACTCCTCGCGCGGCGTGATAAACACCTGTGCATTGGATGATTTAAGCAATGAGGAGATTCAAGAAAATCTTATGGAACAAGGCGTTACTAATGTTTACCGGGTTCAACGCAAAGAAGGTGGTGAACTGAAGCCAACACGTACCCTGTTCCTGACCTTTGATCGGGTAGATCTCCCGCAGGGGTTAAGGCAGGATATGAGTCCATCGAAGTTAGGCCGTTCATCCCGAATCCGCTCAGATGTTTTAAATGCCAGCGCTTTGGGCATACAAACGAGTTTTGCAAGGGAATACCTACTTGTAATAACTGTGGGGATGCATTACATGATGGTGATTGTGCTGCAGCGCCGTCATGCGTAAACTGCAAGGGTGAACATGCATCCAGTTCCCGAGATAGCCCCCGTTTTGTAGAGGAAAGAGCGATCCAAGAGATACGGGTTAGAGAGAAGGTGCCCTTCTCAGAAGCCCGGAAGCTCTTGCGTCTACGCCAACCCTCTGTTCCAAGATCCGGTACCTATAGCTCAGTTACAGCTAAAAAGGTACCGAAACGAGAAATCGCAACACAAACCAGCGATATAAATGGGGCAACAATATCAGAAAAGACACTCGTAGCCCGTAGCTCAATTCCAAAGTCTTCTACATCGGCACGCAAATCTGTGTCAACGTCTACAAAGTCCGTAAGTGCAAAGAACATCAGCGTTACATCACCATCAAAAGCATCAAGATCAACACAAGAAAGAAGCAAGCCCGTAAGATATGATGCCTCACCGATTAAGTTCAAGAAGACTTATACAAGAAACGACTTCCTCAAGGAAAATGGTACGTCCGATCCCAGTACATCGAAGGGATATAGGAGTCCCCGAACATCTCGAAGATCTCGAAAATCCTCTTCTGGAGAATCTTCAGGGGTGGACTCAGACCGCCGCCTTTCATCTTCGCCGGTTCCCATTAGAAACCGGTTCGAGACACTCGAACCCAAATTTGCTATGGGAAAACGCACGTCCTCGGCAGAGGACATGGATTTAGATCAATCTGCCCACAATGGGAGACCCCCAGTGGAAAAGAGGCGAGAAAAAGCGTCCGAAAAGAATGTCAGCCCAAGAGAGAAGAAAAGGGCTAAATTAGTTCGACAACCGCCTACTCCAAAGTAATGAAGAGTTACCTTGGAGTTACCTATCCCATACACAATGCAATATGACTATCCTACAATGGAACATACGTGGAATTCGAACTCAAAGACCAGAACTTGAGCTTTTGCTCAAAGAAAACGAACCTCTGGTTGCATGTTTGCAAGAGACTAAGCTGCGTCCTCGTGACGCTTTCCATCTAAGGCGGTACACCCCAGCACGGTGTGATGTTACACCAGAAGAGGGTGTCCAGCACATGGCGGCGCTATGATACTTGTGAAAGGTGACATATATATGCAATCTGTACCAATACAGTCTGAATCCAATCAGTAGCAATAAGGATTCTACTGCCAGACATCCATTTCACCATCTGTAATCTATATTTGCCTCCGTCCCATGATTTCTCGCACATTGATTTAGACGATCTAGTTTCCCAGTTGACAAAACCGTTTCTGTTGGTGGGAGACTTCAATGCGCACCACCCACTTTGGGGTTCAGGTCGCGCTTGTGCGAGAGGTACGCTCATTGCCGATTTCTTGGACAGTCACAACCTAGCTCTCCTCAACACTGGAGAGCCTACATTCATTTCTGACTCTCACAATAGTTTCTCACACCTTGATCTTGCAGTTTGTTCACCTCAGTTGGCAGTCTCCTTACAATGGAATGTCATCTCTGATTTACACTCTAGTGACCACTTCCCATGTCTTATTAGTCTCTTGACACAACATACCTTTTCCACACGTGTGCCCAGATGGCGTTTGGACCATGCCAACTGGAACCTTTACACCCAGCTGGCTGTCTTTACGTACAACGAGCACGACTCAGTGAATGATTTGGTGCAGCATCTTACGGAGACGATTCTCTCTGCTGCTGAACAATCAATTCCGCGGTCGATTTCCCGTCCCCTGATGGACGGAAGAATGTCGGAATGCCATTCGTGCTCGAAGGCGTGCTCATAGGATTTTCCAACATCACCCTACTTTGGAAAACCTAATCGAATACAAGAGAATGCGCGCCAGGTCCAGACAAGTCATTAAGGATGCCAAAAAGTCATCATGGAGCAAATTTGTAGCTTCATTTAACCGACACACACCTTCCTCGGTTGTTTGGGATAGATTAAGGCGTGTTGCAGCTAAAACGACCCAAATACCAATAGCGGGACTAAAAACAGCCACAGGAGCTGTTGTTGATTCATTTGAAGTGGCCAATACCTTTGGCAGTGCTTTCGCACAAGTGTCTAGCTCGGAAAACTACTCCCCTGAGTTCCTTCCTATTAACACTCAGGTGGAATCTCAAGGCTTCTCGTTTCGTTCTAGAAACGTAGAAGATTACAATCGCCTTTTCACCATGGCGGAGCTGGAGCATTCCCTGAAATCTTCGCGATGTTCAGCACCAGGACCCGACGGTATTCATGTACAAATGTTACAACAGCTCTCTCCTGAAGGTAAGGCATTCCTGCTCGAGGTCTATAATCGTGTTTGGGTTGACAGTATACTCCCAGAAAATTGGCGGGAGTCCACCGTTATTCCCATCTTGAAGGCTGGGAAGGACCGTCATCTTCCCTCCAGCTATCGTCCTATTGCCCTCACCAGTTGCGTTTGCAAGTTGATGGAACGCATGATCAATGGACGATTGGTATGGTGGTTAGAAAGTTGTAACCTACTGACTAACATCCAGTGTGGTTTTCGACGACGCCGCTCAACTGTTGACCATCTTGTGTCAATATCGACACAGATAATGGACGGCTTTATGAAGAACTGTCAAACCGTTGGCATATTTTTCGATCTTGAGAAGGCTTATGATACGTGCTAGCGAGCAGGGATTCTACGTTCCCTGTATGCCTGGAACATACGTGGACACCTACCACTTTTCATTCAGGAGTTAATGAAGGACCGCTTTTTCCGAGTAAGGGTCGGCTCGGTTTTTTCTAATTCTTTTGTTCAGGAGGAGGGAGTACCTCAGGGTTCGCTGCTAAGTGTCACGCTCTTTGCTATAGCAATTAACTCCATCTGGAAATGTGTTCCACCTGGAGTTTCGTCATGCCTATTTGTAGACGACTTCGCTATCTATTGCACTTCTCAGCGCACGGCGTTCTTACAACGGCGCCTGCAGCAATGTTTGGACAACCTTAGAGAATGGAGCGTCAAAAACGGCTTCCGTTTCTCAACTGAGAAGTCAATCTGCGTTAATTTCTGGCGCCGTAGGAGACGATTACCACCTTCGCTCCGTTTCGGTCCAGATGTACTTCCCTTAGCAGAAGAGACGCGCTTCCTGGGTTTGATCTTGGACAGGAAGCTTAGTTCGTCGTCGCATATTGCACAGCTAAGAGCGAGGTGTGACCGTTCCCTAAATATCATGCGAGTACTGAATGGCAAATCGTGGGGAGCGGATTGGACAATTTTGTTGCGAATCTATCGCGCACTCATCCGATCCAAGCTAGACTATGGGTGTATTGTTTATTCCTCAGCACGACCATCTGTGCTGAGAAGATTAGACGTGGTCCATAATAGGGGCATCCGCATTGCAACAGGAGTTTTCCCAACAAGCCCAGTGGTGAGCCTTTACGCCGAGTCCGCAGAACCTTCTCTGCAATACCGGCGTGAGATTCTCTTGGCAAATTATGGTTGTGCGCTTAGATGTATGCCTAAGCACCCAACGTTCGCTTCTTTTTTCACCACTACGCTAAGAGAACGATATAGGAATAGCACCCTTAGTCCTAAGCCTGCGGGGTTCCGTTTCCAAGACCTTCTAGTAAAGCTTGGAGTGGAACTGCCTAGGATGTTCGCCATGGGCGAGAGGCTTTACCCCTCTTGGCTATCTGGCACGCCCCATGTAGATCTTGGGTTGACCGTACACCAGAAGTCCAGGATGCCTATTTCAAGTATCCGCACGTGTTTCTTAGAATTTTTGTCAGGCTACACCGACCGTCGATATATTTACACCGATGGGTCAAAGAGCACCAACGGTGTTGGATGTGCTTATGTTTATGGAACCGAACCATATACATTCGGTTTTCCAAATAGCACCTCCATTTTTACTGCAGAGCTTTATGCAATTTATCGAGCCGTTTTGTATGTTCGCCGTCGTAAATTAGGTGACTGCCTGATTTTGAGCGATTCCCTTAGTGCACTGCACAGCCTTTGTCAGTTGTACAACCCCCACCCTATTGTACAACGTATCCAGGATACCCTCCATGTTTTACAGGCTTCTGGCGTTGACGTGGTGTGTGCATGGATTCCTGGTCACGTAGGTTTGCCGGGGAATGAGATGGCAGATTTAGCAGCAAAGACGACAACTACAGAACCCAGCATTACCATCTCACGTGTTACTTCGGAAGACTTTAGGCTCGAAGTGCGGAGAGCGGTGTTGTCGTCCTGGCACGACGAGTGGTCAGCTCTCCGCGGTAATAAGCTTAGAGAAGTGAAAGAGCTTCCGATAAACTGGGTAACTTCCTGTCGCACATCTCGTCGCGAGGAGGTTAGTTTGGCTGGATTGAGAATAGGGCACTGCAATTTTTCGCATGGTCACCTACTTAAAAGGGACCCTGCTCCTATATGTCCACTGTGTGAGAACCTTTTGTCGGTTCGCCATGTGCTGCTAGAGTGTTGCTCTCTAGCGCACCTTCGGGACCCTCCGCAGCTGCCTGCCAGACTTGCAGAGGTGCTAGCTGACGACAAAACAGCGGTTGGTAGAGTTTTTAATTTTTTATGCGGTGTGCAATATCAATTTGAGGATTTAAAATTGTAATTATCTGTTTCTGCTTTTGGACATATTTATCACCTTTTTTCATATCTAGCTATTGCCACTGTTTTTTACCTTTGTATCTTTTTCTTGTTGCTAGTATTTTTATTTTTTGAGTGAAATGTATATCTGGCTATTGCCATGAATTTCTTAAGGGCGCTGATGACCTAGAAGTTGAGCGCCCTTAAACCAAACCAAACCAAACCCGGATGCAAATTAAAAATCAGAAACTTTCAGTTAAAACAAGAGGTAAATTGAAACGTAACGCTTGTAAATTCTATTTAATTACTATAAATTGCAGCGTTATGTGTGTTGCCGGTGTGTATATAACATGGTGAATAGTGGAAGACAATATTTCGAGTGAACTCAATTAGTGACATCTGCAACACCAACAGTTTGTTTCATGTAAGTATTATGCTGCTTGTATTTATACATTATCTTTTGTCTTTGTAATTTAAATGTGTAGTTAAAAGAAATAGTTATTTGCTGCATGTAAAGCCGTAGACTATAGCAAAGTTGGGTAAATATTTACAAAATTGGCCGCTCGAGAAAACAGATGAAACATAGTGCAATGGATGCAGTTTTTATTGCTGATTAACTAAACTAAACTAAACGACGACGAAATCCCGGCGCGACAGCCCACAAGGGGCCAAGGCCTACCGCCCAGCCGCTGCGTCCCCCATCTCTGCCCACTACAGGCGTCATTGGTGGGGTGCAGTACTGGAGGGTGGGGCGTGGTCAGCGCCCCGAGCCCTCCCGGCCAGTTATGCGGTCTTCTAGACCTGGGGCCGCTACTTCTCCATCAAGTAGCTCCTCAATTGTACCCCCCGGGACCTAACGAGGCTGAGTGCACCCCGTGTTTTATTGCTGATTACGATTTTGTAAGTTTTATTGTGCGCTCAAGCTTCGTTTTTTATTTATGAGCAAATTGCGTGCGTGCAGTGGTTTTATTTCGCTTATGCGGCGGATATTTAGCTAATAAATGTGTATACACGAGTGTAATATATGCTACAATGATTAATTAATGCATTTACGTTGAAATGATTGCATAAACACTGCCCAAATTGTAAATATTTCGATAACACAGGACCCTGTCACCCCACTCATATACCTACACTAACCTAACCTAACACAATGTTGCTTTACAATGCTGATTTAAGGTTACGTATTTCATATATTTGATTTACAGTGCTGTTTTAGGGTTATTATTTTTAATATTTCATTTGCTTTTGTGGATCCCCCCTGTAAAATGAAGTGTCATGAAGCGCTGAGTAATATGTGGTTGCAGACTGAGTAATCATAAGTTTTCAGTAAAAGTAAAAGCACAATTTCACCCTAAAGGTTTTGAATTCAGTAGGTAGCTAATTAATCTAAATAGCAGCTTTTGTATATCAGCCATCCAGTATATGTTTTGTGTAGGTATACATATAACATTATATACGCGAAGCAAGTGTGAAAAACAGTGTAAACAATGATTAATAATTCTGAGTCAACTCAACGTCAACAGTTCTGTTTTATTTAAGTAACATGCTGCTTGCAGTTTTGTCTATCTTCTTTGTAATTTGAGTGTGTAATGCAGTTACATAATTACATGTAAAACTGTAGATTGCATGGATGTTATTTAAGGTTACATATATATTTCATTGCCCATAGGTTATCGTTTAATATTAAATGTCATTCCTTCTTTGTTTACTTGAGGTTATGTTTAAGACAGTGTTTTGTGTTTAACACAGCCCTATTCACGAAATAGGCGTGTTATTACACCACATTTTTATTTTACTGCGTTGAAATCTTAGCCTGTAGACGAGTTGTTTATAAGTAGTTCCCACCACATAGGCCGCCATCTTGAATCACAGTATCAGATCCGGTATTTAGGAGGTCCTGCTCTCGTAGTCTTGTTTTGCTGGAGGCCCGCTAGGAACGTGACTGTCGCTGGCAGGCTGGTGCCAGAAATCTGGCGTCAGTCAGTCTCGGCGTGGATTTCAAGAGAGGTCCTGGCATACCTAGTAAGTGGCGACTATCTATATAGCGTTTCACTCTTAGAAGACAGTATGGAGTTAAATGGGACATCTCTGTCTCTATCTAGCGCATACAAGTTGCCATTAGCCGCGTCCTTTTCTACCCTCGCTCTGTTGCCAGATTCCTAATAGCATGGTAACTGTCAGTAAACCTTGAAAAAACAAAATTCATTAAATTCATAACTAATCGTTCACCACATACCCATATAGAAATAGGAATCAATGATATTTTACTGGAACAACCTAATGAGGTAAAATTTCTAGGTCTCCAAGTAGACAACCACCTCGATTGGAAGTCACATATTAATTACATTACACCTAAGCTTAATGCAGCATGTTATGCCATCCGATCTCTGGTTAACTTCCACACAATTGACACACTGAAGTTAGTTTATTTCGCTTATTTTAACTCCATTATGGAATATGGAATAATGTCCTGGGGAAATTCAGTGTATAGTAAGAACATATTCCTAATACAAAAGAAGGTTATACGAATAATATGCAACACCCATAGAAGGCAGTCATGTAGAGATCTATTTCGGAAACTGGGTATATTAACCTTACCTTGCGTATATATACTATCTATTTTAAAATTTTATGCTAATAACCAGAATTGCTTTACAACTAACATGGAAATTCATACGTTTAACACTAGGCAAAAAAGAAATATACATCGTCCCAATGCCAAACTCTCTTGCTTCCAGAAAGGTGTTTATTGTGAAACAATTAAAATATTTAATGCTCTCCCCAGTAATCTAAAGGAAAATGTTAGCAATTTCAGAGTTTTTAAAGCTTCCCTCAAAGAGTATCTCTGTGATAAGTCATTTTATTCTGTAGAGGAATATTTAAATCAATAATCAGCCTAATGTCAGATCAGTTGTATTGTTCGATAGGTACCAATTAGGGAATTTAGTATAACAAGGGTAGCTGAAAATACAATAATGACGTGCAGGCTACAAAAAGCCAACTAATTGATTACAATTTAAGTGCCAATATTAAGTAACAGTGTTAATATGTTTGTTGATATTTTGAAAATGTATATTTGAACAATCATGTTGGACACGCTTTATGTAAAAGTAAGGATGTAAATAGATATTCTGTATATATGAACATAATTGAAATGTTGTCTACTCTGTACATTACATACTATGTAAGAATTAAAATAGGTATGCTATGATTAATGTGCACAGTTAATATTTTGAGGTCGCTTATCTTAAATTTGACACACTTAACACATGAGTAAGAATACTGTTTACTAATAAGCTAAATGTACATGTGTAACCTGTTAGAATGTATTACTTAGCTATAAATTTGGACTGCTTTTTCATACAAGCAAAAATGTAAACATTGAAGCAATGACACAGTCTGTAAAAGCCAAGTAACATGATTTTGTACATGTATAATATCTATGTAAGTGTCAATGCACTAGAAGTATTATCTTCATCTCGTACTTAACAGCAAAACATGAAACCTATACATGTTTTGCATGTTTTTTATGCATTTAATTGTAAATGCTTTTGACATGTTCTATGTTCAAGGTCTGACTGACCATCACTGAACCTACAGAACGCAATCTAATCTAATCTAATCTAATCTAATCTAAATATTCATTTGTTATAAATTTCAGGTTTGAACACATTATCCTATGCAGAATTTTTTTCTCTATCAGGTTATATCCTTTTCAGAGTCATTATACATTTCTATAGGTCCAAATTTCTTCAGAAAACGTTTTTTTCAATAGAAGTCCGATATTTGCTGTTTCTACACTCATCACGCACTAACTAACAAACTAACTGCTAGAATGCATCTATATTTTTTTCTTAGGTAGAGTAAACTATAGTGCTACTACCTGCCTACTTTGAATTCTCTATGTTTACACAGTTAAGTGTTATAATTTTTTAAATTAAATGTTTTCGGAAAATTTTATATATGTGCACTGCAAAAGTTACGCAGTGTGAAACTTTTTTGTTATTGAGTTTACATCAGGGAACCAGCGAGAACAAATGTTGAGGAAGGTTGGAGAAAGTTTTTAAAATAAACCAAAAGGCAGTAACCTCTTTCTTTTATCCAGTAAGGCAAACAAAAGGTATTCATCTATTCAGCGTCAGGCCTGACACAGAAGATAGTATAAGGAGCAGCACTAGCATTAGTTCGAAAGAAGCCGTGTGTGTAACTGTGACCTGTTATTGCGTTATTTGTTTAATATTTTTATAAATATTTGTAGTTATGGAGGGTGAAGTTAGGAAGGGACGATATGTTGGTAAATAAAGAAGTAAGGAACGCCAAATAATTATGAATGTGTTAGATTATTTTTTAAGTAAAATGCGTGTAAGTAAGGCGGTAAAAGAAACAGCTAAGGCTATCGGGTGTTCAGAAGCAGGAACTAATGAAAGGACCTCTAAGAACGCCATCGAAAAAGAAAGCAAAAAGGGCGGGACTACACAAAACGCTAGGTTAACGCAATATGATTGAATAGTGCAAGGTGGAGTGCGGCGAATTGTTCATTCTTTACTGTTTGCAAATATTCCACCCACGCTGAATATAATTTTGTCACAGTTCAACAGTGATGAGACCCTACCAAATTTCTCAAGGGCCACTCTGATTTGGGGTTCGAATATGAAAGAAAGGGTAACAAGTGCATATTAATAGAAAGAGACGATATCGATATCATCAGATGGCGACATAAATATCTAAAAGACGTAAAAGGTTTAGGGACCAGGGGAAATCAATTGTTTATACAGACGAGTCATTTGTAAATTTAGGTCATACAGTAACAAAGGCGTGGAGGGATACCAAAGTTAAAAGTGCCCGTCTCGTCAAGCAGCAATTGAAGGACTAAGTACAGGACTCAGGCCACCTCGAGTCGCTCGCGGAGAAAGATTCGCAACTAGTACATGTTGCAACACTGCGCTCCATTTAACGTGTACTGTCTTTTAAGGGTGAGACGCGCTATAGTTCGCCTGTAATATGGCGTGTTTACGTTAAACTTCCTGGTGCTCTGCGAGCTTCCTGATACTCGGCGAATGTGCTCAATTGTACTTGAATACGGTGAAATTCACATTGTGTGTAGTCTAGAGAGTCTAGGGTGAGAAAATGAATGTATTGTAGTAGTCATATATGATTTTCAGGCCGCAATTATTCTGATTAATCTATAAATAAAAGGTGAAGACTGCCCACTACTTTTATTAAAAAAGGGGGGGGGGGTGGCATTCCACTCTCTTGTGTAGGTTTGCCGTTAACCAACCCTATCCGATCCTTATTAGCTATAGATAGGCATTCCTTTGGAGGACAAGCCACATAAAGAAAATGGTACAAATTTTCTTTGTTATTAAAATAAGAAATCTGATGTGTTGCACTCATGACTTTCTCTACTCTTGTACTAACCATTCTTACAAACTCTTATTCCTATATCTTCTTCATGTTAGTTGAGATAAATATTTATACAAATTATCTTATTGCTTATTTCCTTGTATGTGCAAGGGGAATATTGGAATACAGTAGGCTTTGAGCGATAGTCAAATATTTTAAAGCTTTGAGATCCCATTCTCTTTGCATGCTTAACATATAAAAAATGAACAACGATGTTCCATTGCACGAAAGTTCTAAGTTTTCCGAAACTGACACACAAAACAAGGAATATCTCCGAAATGGTTCACTCTACAAAACAATATTTTGCACATAAATTGTGTATTTTAGCAAGATCTACATTTCTTGTATAGTAACTTTTGTCTATCTCTTACAGTTTACGAGTTATTCAAAACTCATCCAGACTAAACACGACTACATAGGTTATAGCCAGAAAATTCAAGATATACATTTCATTTGTCATAAAAGTATCTCAAATATATGACATTTGAATCAAAATCGTTAGAGCCATTTTCAAGATAATCAAAATTTTCCATGTAAAAGGTAGTTTAGCGTGGGGCTATTTTCTTCAAAATCTTCGTGTCGCATCCTTGAAAGACATTAAACTTAAATACCAACTTTAGTTTTTAATCTACTTTTCGTTTTTAAGTTATGCTGTTCACAGACACACAGATACACACATGGACCTTTTTCTAAAAATGCTTTTCTGGGGTTCAGTGGATCTGAATACATAAATTTCCGGTGAAATCTTGACATCGAATTTTTGGGTGGAATACAACACTTTCCCTACTTACCAGTAGTGAAAGTAATATGTACCGCATAATCAGCAAACGTATATGAAATATCTCTTCATACATATGTTACCCATGTTTTAGAGTACTAGTTCTGGCAATATAAACCAATTTTGAACAGTCAATAGACGCGAGTCACATTTTGAAAATGTGCCTCTTAAGTTCATAAAACAATTTATATATCATAAACGAATTATCAAATTTCAATTAAATTTGGTGTACATCCTATTCTCATATAAATACAAGTACACTAAAAATGTCAGAAAAATCTATCAAGAAATGTGAAAGTTTCAAATTTAACTAATTATTTCGAAACCCTGTGTGATGTCCCATAATTACTACCAAAGGTATTTCAGAAAGAAGTTACTCTACGAATTTTACAAGTAACGAACTGTTATCTTCACATATTCTTGTAGAATCACGCATCCAATTCTTTTACATACCAGTAAATCTATTGACATGGAGCTGTCGTTTTTAAGCACACATAAAAACAATCGGTCTCGGCCGGATTTGAACCCGCGACCTCGGGATTAGTAGGCCAACGTCCAACTAACTGAGCCACACAGACCTACCCGTCTGATTCTGATCGCAGGGATATTGTTCAGATTAGCTTACGCGATGACTTGGTAAGAATTTCGGCGAAGTCCCACTCGGCAGTGTGTACGAATGGTCACGAAAGTTGCCGAAGTTGCTGTGTTAATGCAGCGCTGCCAACAGCAGAATGTCCCTAGGAGTTTGTTGCCAATAGTAAATTTGAATGTTTTTGCGGGAGTCGGCAGTATGCTGTTGACTGTCTTTTTAGTGGGTAGTGCCCTAGGGCGAAGCCTACAGTCCCCCCTCTGTGCCATCCCAGCGCATGGGGCTCCGTAAATGGATTTTTTTCTCCACTCGAAAATTTAAAAAAAAAAAAAATAATAATAATAAAATAAATAAATAAAAATAAAATAAATAAATAAAAATAAATAAAAAAGAACGATAATTAATAAAAATAATATAAATATAATATAATACTATTAAATATAATATATATATAATAATATTAAATAATAATACAATAAAATAATATGATATAAAATAAATAAAAAGGAACGATAAATAATAAAAATAATATAAATATAATATAAATCTAATAACATTAAAAATAATATAAAATAAAATAAAAAATAAATAAACAAAAAAAGATAAAAGATAAAATAAAGATAGATAGATAAAGATAAAAGATAAAGGTAAAAGATAAAATAAATAAACAAAAAAAGAACGATAAATAATAAACATAATAAAAATATAATAATATTAATATATTATAATATAAATATAATAAATATAAGTATAATATATAGTATTATATATAAATAATAATATATAATATAAATGTAATAATAATAATAATAATAATAATAATAATAATAATAATAATAATAATAATAATAATAATAATAATAATAATAATAATAATAATAATAATAATAATAATAATAATAATAATAATAATAATAATAATAATAATCATCATCATCATCATCATCATAAGGTTCCTGAGAACCTTCAGCTAGCTTTGGGTGATCAACAATACCTATCACAAGAAAATCATCTAGGCATGCAAAGTTAATGTTTAAATTCAATGTAAACTTCATGGTTTGTTTTTAGTTTCCTCCTAATAAATAAATAAATTTAAAAAAATAATATAATAATAAAGAACGAGCCAGAGTCTGTGGCGGCAACGACGCGAGTGAGTGCATTTGTGTTTAATGTGTTGGCAACGAAAACTAGTGTAGTGTAAAAAGCAATGTTGGCAGATGTGAAAATCGTCTGTTAGTCATGCAGTGAAACCTAGTGGGCGATTTTGAAACTACTGTAGGCGCATGCGCAGTAAGTAATTTCATACTTAGAATCTGGCTGGCAAGTGGCAAGTAAGCTAAACTAAACAAGAGCCGATGATAGTGTTCTGGCTCCGCCATGGTGAAAAGGTAGTTGTAATCTTCTACGTTTATCGAGCGAAACAGAAGCCTTGAGATTCCACCTGAGTCTTAGTTGAAAGAAACTCAGGGGACTAGCTATCCGAGCTAGACACTTGAGCGAAAGCATAGCTAAACCTGTTGGCCATATCAAATGGATTAACAACAGCTTTTGCAGGTGTTTTAAGGCTCACAAATGGGATATGGGGCGACTTACCGGCTACAGGCCTTAACTTATCCCATACATCCGAGGAAGGTGTGTGTTGCTTGAAGCTACATACTTGTTCCATTATGTCGTTTTACTATCCTTAATGACTTACCTAGACGGGCGCGCATTTTCTTGTATTGGATTAGGTTATCCAATGTAGAGTGACGTTGGAAAATCCCATAAGCATGCCTTCGAGCACGAATGGCATTGCGGCATTCATTCGTCCACTAAGGGACAAAATCGATGGGGGTGTGAAGTCGACCAGGAAATAAATTGCTCAGTCGGCAAAAGAATCCTCTCGGTGAGATGCTGGGCTAAATTATTCACTAAATCGTGCTCGTTGTGAGCAAATACGACCAACTGAGTGTAAAGGTTCCAGTTGTCATGACCAAAGCGCCACTAGGCATACAAGTTAAATTGCAGTTTAAGGGTATCAATTACTTGGTCACCTTTAAGAAACGGGATCATGGCAAAAGCCAGAGATAAAGTTCGATATAAAATAGAAGTACTGCTAAAAAGGAAACTGTACACAAATAAACCAAGTCATAATCTGAATGAAGTTATATAAAGGTCGAAAAAGTATAAAATTCGAATATCAAAGTTTTAAGTTCTCGGGCTCATGTTTATCTTTGCTAAAAGCTTCCAAATTCGTTTGGCCGCTTGTTTATGGTCCTCCAGGACCTCTGCAAAACTGTAAATCAATTGCACAGTATTTCGAAGATGTGCTAGGGAAACACACTCTGAACAGCACTTGGCGGACCGACAAAAGGCTGTCGCACACCGGACAAAGAGGAGGAGAGTGCTGTTTAGAAAGGCAACCATGCGTAAATTTGCAGTGGCCATTGCGTAACCGAGCCTCTCGCGACGAGATATGCGAGAGGAACTCCCATTTTATCGGAAGTTCTTTCACTTCTCTAAGTTTATTATCGTGTAAGCGCGACAACAGCGCTCTCCACACTTCAAGCCTAAAGTCATGCAAAGAAGTTTGAGGGATGTCAATGCTGGATTCTGTGGTGTTTGCTGCCAAATCTGCCATTTTATTCCGCGGCAAACCTACGTGACTAGGAATCCATGCACACACCACGTTAACGCCAAAAGCGTATTAAACATGGAGGGCATCCTGGATACGTTGAATAATAGGATGGTAATGATAGAGCTCACAAAAGCTCTGAATGGCACTAATTATATAATCACTAAAATCATGGAAGGCACCTATTTTATGACGGCGCACGTGTAAAACAGCGCGGTATTTTGCATACAGCTCTGCAGTATAAACGGAAGTGTCATGAAAACTGAATGTTCGTGGTTCGGTTCCATAAACATAAGCAAATCCAACACCGCTGGTGCTCTTTGATCCATCGGTGTAAATCATACGTCGGTCAGTGTAGCCTGACAAAGGTTCTAAAAAACAAGTGCGGCTGCAAGAGATAGACACCGTGAACGTCCGGTATGTGAGCATCCCAAGATCTACATGGGACGTCCCGCGCAACCAAGGGTGACAGATCCTCTCCTCTATGTGAAACATGTTAAGCATTTCAAATAGTGAGCTTCTTGAGAAGTTCCCGGAGGCGAAAACCCGCTGGCTAAGGACTAAGGGTTCTCTGTCTATATGGTTCGGTTAGCATGGTGTTGACAAAAGAAGCGAACGTTGTGTGCTTTGACGTGCACCTAAGCGTAAAACCATAATTTCCTAAGAGGTATTCACGTCAATATTGCAGAGGAGGCTCTGCCGATCCGGTGTAAAGACTTACAGCTGGGTTTGCTGGAAAAGCTTCTATTGCCATGGGAGTACCTCGATTATGAACTGTGTCTAATCTTCTCAAAACAGATGGTCGTGCTGACGAAATATACACCATAGTCTAGTTTGGATCGGACCGATGGGGTATAACTTCGCAGCAAAACTGTTCGATCCGCTTCCCACTTTAGTACCCGCATAAACTCCTGAATGAATAGTGGCAGGAGTCCATACAGTGGTAAGTGTACAGGGAGCGTAGAATCCTTCTCGCCAACACGTGTCTTAAACATTCTCGAGGTCGAAATATATGCCAACGGTTTGACAATTCTTCATATATCCGTTCATTATCCGTTGCGATATCGACACGAGGTGGTCTACAGTAGAACGGCGTCGTGGAAAAGCACACTGGATTTTAGTCAGTAGGCTGCGAGTTTCTAATGATCATACCAACTCTCCATTTATCATGCGTTCCCTCACTTTGCAAATGCAACTGGTAAGGGAAATAGGACAGTAGCTGGAGGGGAGCTTTGAAAATACATAGGTACAACAATGGCCTACCGCCACTTTTCTGGAACTACTCTCAACCCAAACACGATTATAGACCTCAAGCAGAAATGCCTTTCCTTATGGATAGAGGTGTTGTAACATTTGTACGTGAATACCGTCTGGTCTTGGTACTGATATTCGCAAAGATGAGTGTGTTCTCACTCCATAGTGAAAAGGCGATTGTAATCTTCTACGTTTGTAGAATGAAACGGGTAGCCTTGACTCCACCTGAGTCTTAAATGGGAGAAACTCAGGGGAGTAGCTATCTGAGCTGGAAACTTGAGCGAAAGCACAGCCAAAGGTGTTGGACATATCAAAAGGATTAGCAACAGCCCCTGTAGCTGTTTTAATGGCCACACTTGGGATACGCGTCGATTTACCGGCTACGCGCCTTGTGCTATACGACCGAGGAAGGTGCATGTCGGTTAAAGGAAGCTACAAAAGTGCTCCGTCTTTTTGCTATACTTAATGACTTGCCTGGACCTAGCACGCCTTTTCCTGTATTGGATTAGGCTATCTAATGTAGGGCTACGTTCTAAATCCCTAAAAGCATTCCTTCGAGCACGAATGCCACTGTGGCATTTATCCGTCCACCAACAGACAGGAAATTGATGGGGTGGGAATTCGACCGGGAAATAGATTACTCAGCCGCCAAAAGAATCCTCTCGTTGAGATGCTGAGCTAAATAATTCACTGAGTCGTGCTCGTAAACATGGCCAACTGGGTATAAAGATTCCAGTTGGCATGATCCATAATCCATGTAGGCATACGTGTGGGGCATGTGTCTTATGAGAGACTAATAAGACATAGAAAATGGCCATTAGAGTGTAAATCAGAGATGACATTTCATTGTAAAGAAAGTTCTAACTGTGGTGAACAAAATGCAAGATCAAGGTGTGAGAAACTATTGAAGGAGTCACAAAGAAATGTAGGCACACCAGTATTGAGGAGACCTAGGTTGTAATTATCCAAGAACTCAGCGATCAGGTTGCCTCTCGCAACAAGTGCGAATTAAACCCCAGAGTGAGTGAGTGATGCGTATTGAAGTCTCCCACCAACAGAAAAGAGATTGGTAACTGGGAAACTAGATCTCATATATCAGTGAGCGAGAACTCTTGAGACAGAGGCAGATACATGTTAGAAATGGTAAGCTGATGGAGGGCAGTAGAAACCTTACGGCGACTGATTGTATGTCAGACAGTAGAGTACAAGCTCCATATATATATATATATATATATATATATATATATATATATATATATATATATATATATATATATATATATAGTGTCTCAAAAACACCGACAACGCTTAGCATGTTGTGCAGAACTGATCAGTTTTCAAATAGGAACCCCTGTCCGAAAATGCACGGATTGAACGTGGAGCGTATTGAAATTTGGATGGGTGTACGTTCACATTTCGTCAATAAACCCAACGCCAAGCTCTCAACATTACAAACGGGCTTCCAACTCTGTTCCTTCTACGTTGCATGGGCCTACATCACCGTGGTGAACCTCATGCACACGATCCAGTACGTGCGGTTGTCTTTGAAGATTTTCAATCACTCTCTGGGCCTGAGCAATAAGGTCCTCCATTAACGTTACAGGAGTGCCATACACCATACTCTTCACACAAGTCCAGTGGAGAGGTGTCAGATCCGGCGACAGTGCTGCTCATGGAAATGGTCCACCTCTACAACCCATGGATTTTAATATGCGACGTTTAGGTGATTCCGCACATTTATATCAAGTGTGGGGCTCATGCTGGACTTAGGCGCTGTGTTTCATGCTTTTGTTGGTGATCTACGGTGGAGTTCTTTGCAGCCACGGACTTTGCAGACGTTAACACAGATGTGTGTGTTGATGCCATACAGTGTTTGGCTTAGAGCTACGTGCTACGAGTGTCTTTTCTAAAATTGTTGTCCCATTTATATCACTGGTCTATGTTGCGATCTCTCCGCTAGGTACCAGTTTAGCTGCAACTGAGCTATACTATCTATTCATTCTAAGGTTGATCAGCTCGAAACTGAACCCAGGTGGCCAGTTCACAGTTATAATGTATCCTTCCGCCATTCGCGCCAGAAATACTGTCACAACCATGTGGTGAGTGCATGCGATACGTAACAGAAAGGATACGATCCCTTATTCCGTCAATTTAAAGAGTGACTAACATGTAGCTAGAGACGATAAGATTGATAGTCACAACAAAATAAACGATGCACATGTCATAATTATTGCTTTTCTTCACGAGCACTGTTTATACTGGTACTCGAAAAACCGGTGAACTCAGAAGTTAATTTCGCTACTTCTTTGACAGGAACAGTTGGATATTTCTCACACAACTTATAATACACGTTAAACACTATTGCTTTTTCACCACTAGTCGATGGTTTTCCCGCGTTATGCTTTGCATAAGTCGACAAAGACGCAAGAGCAAATTCACCGCGGCCGTCCGCCATGATTCTAAATAGAAACTGCTGGCTGTAAACAATACTCAAATTTCAGGTAATTCCACGAGTTGCATGTTGGAACTTGTAGCTCTGTTTGTCAGTATACATCAGCGTTAATTAACCTCTTAGGTATTTGTGTAGAATATTACATCATTTAACGATAAATTCATTCTAAAACTCAGATTACTAGGATGGGACTACTTCCCTGCACGCATTGCTACCCTGTTGTACTACGGTGCACTGGTCACATGGGTTTGTTTTGACGCGGACAAACCTAAGACTGAACCTAGTTTAGGTACAATCACTCATAAAAGAAACTGGGATCACGTTTCGAAAGAAAGAGTTGCGCATGCGTTGATTGGTCATCCCTAGGTGGTGGAGGGAGCAAGGGCTGTGCGAGGTCAAAGGTCTTATCTACCAAAGCAGTTGGCGAGCCATCGGGTTTTGAGGGAGTATCAAAGAAGAAGGAACTTTGCACTCTTAGCTCAGGGCATTGAAATACTTATGTCAGACGATACGCTTGCTAATTTAATTAAAGATAATAATTGCTACTAGAATGCTTCTTTTTTTCTAGCAATTATTAGTATAAATAAATTTAAATAGCTATAAAATTACGTTAGATAATGGACAGATTCGCTTTTGGTTCTTGGCAAACAAATGTTACGGACAAAGCTTACACTAATGGCAGTAGTATTGGAAGTAGTTTAACATCATACTCTCTAACATTATTTAGCACCTTAACAGATTAATAGCAACAATTTTAACTTTCTAAGCTTGCATCAGAGGAAATAATATGAACCATAGGACACATGTGAAAGCAATGTTTTGCTTACATTTGGTTATAATCAGCTACTCAATTGCAAATGAATATTAATTGGTTTACACCTGTAAAAAGAAAGAGCTTCAGTTAACTAAACAATTGTATCGCATACCTCAGTGGCGGCTCGTGCCTTACAAAATAGGTGAAGAAGTTCACTTAAGCATGCTGAAAATACAATGCAAAGCCGGTGTACCACGGTCCAACATTTTTTACCAAACTTTTTGTATCCAATGGAGCTGTACACAAAAGAAACTGTCTGTCACACTATGATTCATTTTAGTCCAATACATATGACAGTTCGCGTAGTAAGCGAGAGAAATAAACATGGTGGATGCAAATATATACAGCTTTGTTTTAAAATCAAATTTAAACGGTGAGCTAAACAATGTACAAAAACTGCCTGGGAAGCATTGTTCTTGATTCTTTTTTGAAGTCCATTCAAATGTCCTGGCATAACACTCGCTCCATCGTAACATTGTGCAACTAATTTACGTTCATAATGAAATTATTTAACAACACCAGGAAAAGGAACAATGTTTCTGCGGACCTGTCAACACTCACATAATGAAATCCGAAAAATCTTTCAACCAATGTGCTCTCTGTATTCATGTATCTTACAATGATAGAGCACTGAGACTGTTGACAAATATCTGTAGTGTCGTCAACTTCAACAGAAAAAATCTGAGACATTAATTTCAGGTCTGTAAGTATTCCGAAATACATCCAATCACCTCATTTTGTATAGATTTAGAATTACCGCTGAATATACTTTTAATTTTATTATAGTGGTTTTGGATTTCTAATCGAGTTTCAGTACACAAGCTCCTTGAAATTTCCCCGACTTAGCGAAAGCGCACTCTCATCATGACCTCAGTACGCAAGCTCTTGTTTACCTAAATACAATGTTGGTTTAATGATCAACTACAGGAAAAGCCTATTTAATGTCACATTTCCATTGAAACGCACATGAAAAAGTCTTGCTGTTTTCCTGAAGAGCGTCAGCCATTGTGTTTCTATTTTTTTTCAAAAGCGTTTAGTTGTAATTTACTTTTAAATGCCCCGCCGAATCATTGTGCTTGTGAAGAGAGCGGGTTATATTAATGAAATCTGTGAATCTCTCTTTGTCCCACGCGTTACTTTTGTTGCTAAAAAGTAAACAAGGCCAGCAGAATAGCGATTGCAAACTACGGCTACTGCATAACCAAAAAGAGTTATCGAGCCAAGAGCTTTTGAATTTAATGTTATAAGTCTTACTTATTTTCTTATCCTCTCTTTTAAGGGCTACATCAATGATATCAGTGGGCCGCCCAAAGTTTAAAACATCCTTCTTGTCTTCATCTTTCCACCTGGAAAATGGGGTTTCTAGAAAATTGCAAACTATATCGTTCACTGGATTCATGACAAAATACTTATATTCCGTAATTTAAATATTAAAAGCACTGGAGTCTAGCAAACTCGTAAATTATACCTACCGTTCACAGTTATGTAAAACACCACGTTTTAAGTTTACCTCCAGCTCTTCCTCGAGGTAAACGAATACTATCTTCTAAGCGCGCGAAAACAGAAACCATTCCCTCTACCGTGTTCTGTGCCTCTGCCCAAGTGAAAATATTTCTTGCTTGCCCGAAACATGTGCATGCCCGTGTTATTTCCCCGTAGTTCATCGTTTCGTGACGTCATGTTGCCATGGCAACCAAGCTGTTTAGTGCCACAGTTTCTTCCGTAACTCTGACTGATGCACTTGTCCTTGGAACCGATCTGAGGGTGCCCTCCCACCAATTTTCCCTGCTGGCTGCCGGGCTGTAAGTTCCAAACAAAAGAAGGGTTGGTCACTGACCCTGCTACGGCTCTTAGCAGTTGAAATTTGTGACTAAACTGTTAGAATGGCAGTAATAATGCCAACATTAACGAAAATAGAATACTGCTATTTTCAGGTGAAAACCTCTTCACCTGCTTCACTTGAATAACCGCCACTGGCATACCTATGTCGTATACCTTTCGAATGTTGTAAAAAATTGAATATCTGGATAGAATCCGGAAAGAAAGGGGGGGGGGGGGAGAAGAAAAACACGAATATCCGTCAGTAATTATTTCTTGATGCCAACATACTTATTGTTGGTGTGACATTGAATTTTTCAGTTCCAATTCTACCTCTCCTCCGTCAGTATTTGAACCTTCCTACTTCATTATTTTGTGGAAGCCGGCACATTACCAAAGCGCTTCTGTGGTATCGAGCTCTGATTTTTCACATTAATGCATTTCACGCTCGGAGAACCTGCTTTTAGGCTATCTCACGTGCTAGAAACACCCGAGTGTATCCTTTCGAAAGCTATATATTTAGAAGCCGCATAATCAAATTACACTCTATATTGCTTGTTAACAGTCAAACTAAGGAAACAATATGCTTTCGTTCAAACAGAATCTATATGTACTTGCATTTAATTCTTCCTTACTTTTCGGAGAATACGAAAAAGTATAATACAATAATGATAACGATGATGATGATGAAAAATGGATATCAATTGTTATTGTTTTAAGATTTAAGGGCGCTCAACTTCTAGGTCATCAGCGCCCTTAACAGACTCATGGCAATAGCCAGATATAAATTTCACTCAAAAAAATAAAAATACTAGCAACAAGAAAAATATACAAAGGTAAAAAGCAGTGGCAATAGCCAGATATGAAACAAGGTGATAAATACGTCCAAATTCAGAAACAGATAATTAAAAATTTTAAATCCTCAAATTTATATTGCACTGCGCTAAAAAATTAAAAACTCTATCAACCGCTGTTTTGTCGTCCGCTAAGACCTCTGCAAGTCTGGCAGGCAGCTGCAGAGAATCCCGAAGGTGCGCTAGAGAACAACACTCTAGGAGCACGTGGCGAACCGACAAAACGTTGTCACACAGCGGACATAGAGGCGCAGGGTCCCTTTTAAATAGGTAACCATGCGAAAAATTGCAGTGTCCTATTCTTAATCGAGCCAAACTAACCTCCTCGCGACGAGATGAGCGACAGGAAGTTACCCAGTTTATCGGAAGTTCTTTCACTTCTCTAAGCTTATTACCGCGGAGAGCTGACCACTCGTCGTGCCAGGACGACAGCACCGCTCTCCGCACTTCAAGCCTAAAGTCTTCCGAAGTAACACGTGAGATGATAATTCTGGGTTCTGTAGTTGCCGTCTTTGCTGCTAAATCTGCCATTTCATTCCCAGGCAAACCTACGTGACCAGGAATCCATGCACACACCACATCAACACCAGAAGCGTGTAAAACATGGAGGGCATCCTGGATACGTTGTACAATAGGATGGGGGTTGTACAACTGACAAAGGCTCTGCAGTGCACTAAGGGAATCGCTCAAAATCAGGCAGTCACCTAATTTACGGCGGCGAACATACAAAACGGCTCGATAAATTGCATAAAGCTCTGCAGTAAAAATGGAAGTGCTATTTGGAAAACCGAATGTATATGGTTCGGTTCCATAAACATAAGCACATCCAACACCGTTGGTGTTCTTTGATCCATCGGTGTAAATATATTTACGGTCAGAGTAACCTGACAAAAATTCTAAGAAACACGTGCGGATACTTGAAAAAGGCAGCGTGGACTTCTGGTGTATGGTCATCCCAAGATCTACATGGGGCGTACCAGATAGCCAAGGGGGGTAAAGTCTCTCGCCCTTGGCGAACATCACAGGCAGTTCCACTCCAAGATTCACTAGGAGCTCTTGGAAACGGAACCCCGCAGGCTTTGGATTAAGGGTGCTATTTCTATATCGTTCTCTTAGCGTGGTGGTGAAAAAAGAGGCGAACGTTGGGTGCTTAGGCATACATCTAAGCGCACAACCATAATTTGCCAAGAGAATCTCACGCCGATATTGTAGAGGAGGTTCTGCGGACTCGGCGTAAAGGCTCACCACTGGGCTTGTTGGAAAAGCTCCTGTTGCAATGCGGATGCCCCTATTATGGACCACGTCTAATCTTCTCAGCACAGATGGCCGTGCTGACGAATAAAGAATACACCCATAGTCTAGCTTGGATCGGACCAATGCGCGATATATTCGCAACAAAATTGTTCGATCCACTCCCCACGATTTGCCATTCAGTACTCGCATAATATTTAGGGAACGGTCACATCTCGCTCTTAGCTGTGCAATATGCGACGACCAACTAAGCTTCCTGTCCAAGATCAAACCCAGGAAGCGCGTCTCTTCTGCGAAGGGAAGTGAATCTGGACCAAATCGGAGCGAAGGTGGCAATCGTCTCCTACGGCGCCAGAAATTAACGCAGATTGTCTTCTCAGTTGAGAAACGGAAGCCGTTTCTCACGCTCCATTCTCTAAGGTTGTCCAAACATTGCTGCAGGCGCCGTTGTAAGAACGCCGTGCGCTGAGAAGTGCAATAGACAGCGAAGTCGTCTACGAATAGGCATGACGAAACTCCAGGTGGAACACATTTCCAGATGGAGTTAATTGCTATAGCAAAGAGCGTGACACTTAGTACCGAACCCTGAGGTACTCCCTCCTCCTGAACAAAAGAATTAGAAAAAACCGAGCCGACCCTTACTCGGAAAAAGCGGTCCTTCATAAATGAATGAATGAAAAGTGGTAGGCGTCCACGTATGTTCCAGGCATACAGGGAACGTAGAATCCCTGCTCGCCAGCACGTATCATAAGCCTTCTCAAGATCGAAAAATATGCCAACGGTTTGACAGTTCTTCATAAAGCCGTCCATTATCTGTGTCGATATTGACACAAGATGGTCAACAGTTGAACGGCGTCGTCGAAAACCACACTGGATGTTAGTCAGTAGGTTACGACTTTCTAACCACCATACCAATCGTCCATTGATCATGCGTTCCATCACCTTGCAAACGCAACTGGTGAGGGAAATAGGACGATAGCTGGAGGGAAGATGACGGTCCTTCCCAGCCTTCAAGATGGGAATAACGGTGGCCTCCCGCCAATTTTCTGGGAGTATACTGTCAACCCAAACACGATTATAGACCTCGAGCAGGAATGCCTTACCTTCAGGAGAGAGCTGTTGTAACATTTGTACATGAATACCGTCCGGTCCTGGTGCTGAACATCGCGAAGATTTCAGGGAATGCTCCAGCTCCGCCATGGTGAAAAGGCGATTGTAATCTTCTACGTTTCTAGAACGAAACGTGAAGCCTTGAGATTCCACCTGAGTTTTAAATGGAAGGAGCTCAGGGGAGTAGTTTTCCGAGCTAGACACTTGTGCGAAAGCACTGCCAAAGGTATTGGCCACTTCAAATGAATCAACAACAGCTCCTGTGGCTGTTTTTAGTCCCGCTATTGGTATTTGGGTCGTTTTAGCTGCAACACGCCTTAATCTATCCCACACAACCGAGGAAGGTGTGTGTCGGTTAAATGAAGCTACAAATTTGCTCCATGATGACTTTTTGCTATCCTTAATGACTTGTCTGGACCTGGCGCGCATTTTCTTGTATTCAATCAGGTTTTCCAAAGTAGGGCGACGTTGGAAAACCCTAAGTGCACGCCTTCGAGCACGAATGGCATTCCGACATTCTTCCGTCCACCAGGGGACGGGAAATCGACGGGGGTGTGTAGTCGACCGCGGAATCGATTGTTCAGCAGCAGAGAGAATCGTCTCCGTGAGATGCTGCGCCAAATTATTCACTGAGTCGTGCTCGTTGTAGGTAAAGACAGCCAACTGGGTGTAAAGGTTCCAGTTGGCATGGTCCAAACGCCATCTGGGCATACGTGTGGAGTGTGTATGTTGCGTCAAGAGACTAATAAGACATGGGAAATGGTCACTAGAGTGTAAATCAGAGATGACATTCCATTGTAAGGAGACTGCCAACTGAGGTGAACAAACTGCAAGGTCAAGGTGTGAGAAGCTGTTATGAGAGTCCGAAATTAATGTAGGCTCTCCAGTGTTGAGGAGAGCTAGGTTGTGACTGTCCAAAAAATCGGAAATGAGTGTACCTCTCGCACAAGCGCGACTTGAACCCCAAAGTGGGTGGTGCGCATTGAAGTCTCCCACCAACAGAAAAGGTGTTGGCAACTGGGAAACTAGATCTTCTAAATCAATGTGCGAGAAGTCATGGGACGGAGGCAAATAAACATTACAGATAGTGAAATGTATGTTTGGCAGTTTAATCCATACAGCAACTGATTGTATATCAGAGTGCAAAGGTAGAGTTTGCATATATACGTCATCTCTGACAAGTATCATAGCGCCGCCATGTGCCGGTACACCCTCTTCTGGTGTAACATCACACTGTACTGGGGTGTATCGCCTTAGATGGAAAGCGTCTCGAGGACGCAGCTTAGTCTCTTGCAAACATGCGACCAGAGGTTCGTTTTCTTTGAGCAAGAGCTCAAGTTCTGGCCTTTGAGTTCGAATGCCACGTACGTTCCATTGTAGGATAGCCATATTGCATTATGTATGTGATAGGTAACTCCAAGGTAACTCTTCATTACTTTGGAGTTGGCGGTTGTCGAACTAACTTAGCCCTTTTTTTTCTCTGGGGCTCGCATTCTTGTCTGGCGCTTTTTCGCGCCTCTTTTCTACTGGGGGTCTCCCAGTGTGGGCAGATTCAAACTCCATGTCCTCTGCCGAGGACGTCCGTGTTCCGATACTGAATTTTGGTTCGAGAGCCTCGAACCGATTGGACACGGAGACCGGCGAAGATGACATTCGCCGGTCTGTAGTCATCCCAGAGGATTCCTCCGAAGAGGATCTCCAGGGAGATGTTTTTGGGCTTTTCTTTCCCTTTGGTGCCTTGGGAGATATCTTATTGTCTTTGAGGAAATCAGATCTTTGATACTGGGTCTTAAACTTCATCGGTGACACATCGTATACAATCGGTCTACTTTTTGAGCTCGCCTTCTTTATTGGCGACCTTCCTGGTCTGCTGGATTGAACTGCGGTATTTGTAGATGCTCTGGCGGACTTAGGTGATGTCTGAGGCTTTGGAGGTGACCTAGCTACAAGAATTTTGTCTGAGATTGTTGCCCCATTTATATCGCTAGTTTGAGTTGCGATTTCCCGACACGGTACTGGTTTAGCTACAACCGAGCTATAGGTACCGGAATTCGGGATAGCGGGCTGTCGCAAACGTAAGAGCTTTCGGGCTTCTGAGGACACCTTCTCTCTAACCCGGATCTCCTGGATAGCTCTTTCCTCCACATAACGGGGACATTCTCGGGAGTTTGCTGAATGTTCCCCCCTGCAGTTAATACAACTGGGAGGTGAGGTACAGTCATCGTCATGGGCGATGCCTCCACAGTTTACGCAGGTAGCTCTACCACTGCACGTGTCACTTGTATGACCAAAGCGTTGGCATTTATAACATCTAAGCGGGCTCGGAATGTAAGGTCTTACTTCAATGGCCTCGTACCCAGCCTTTATCCTTTGCGGGAGATCAACCCGATTAAAGGTAAGGAAAAGGGTACGGGTAGGCAGATATTCGCCTCCATCTTTTCTCTGAACCCGGTATACTGCTGTTACACCTTGATCTTCGAGGTTCTCCTGAATCTCCTCATTGGACATGCCGTCCAATGCCCGGGTGTTCACAACTCCACGGGAGGAGTTCAAAGTCCTATGCAGTTCTACGCGTACCGGATAGCTAGCTAACATATTCGCCTTAAGTAAAGTAGCCGCCTGGGATGCTGAATTAGCTTCAACCAGGAGCGTGCCGTTGCGAGATCTTGTGCAGTTCTTCACTGGGCCAGCTATTTTATCAAGACCCTTTTGGATAACAAATGGGTTCACCGATGTAAATTTCCTTCCTTCCTCAGTTCTAGTAAATATTAAGTAGCGAGGACCACTCAACTCTGCTACTTCCTTTCCAATCGTTTTCTGGTTTTTTGTATTTTGTTTGGGATGTCCCATGGCGATGATATCCTCCACCATTGCAAATGTCTCCGATGGCATGCTCACTTCCTGGGCGCCACCCCGGCTTAGGTGAGAGTCCTGGCCTGGACCTTGCTCACCCTAGGGTCTCACCTCCCAATGCATAGACAGAGGGACCCAATCGCCTTCAGGAGTGCATCAGCTCATGCAATGGCCCCTCCCCGGGACTGACCTTTATCAGCGGATACGTACACAGATCCTACATGATAACCAGGGGCTGGGACTTACGCGATTACCCAGTCACCCCTTGCGTCACCCCATCCTCCAACCCGCGCGTAGGTTATCCGTCAGACTGTGTACAGGGAGGTATCAGGAGGGAGGTCAAACACAAAAGTGGACCAAAGTTGATTGGGCGTTTGGCATGTGCTCTCTCACCTCTTGGAGGAACCCAATCGAGAGTATGGCTCGGGGCCCCGGGTACGCCAAACCCGTACCTACCGTAGTAGGAGCCCCTGGGGGAGTTTGATTTCGGAGTCCTCTTCTCCTAGATGAGTCGTCAACCAAGACTAACGAGCCCCATCTACCCGTTTGGAATGTTCTTTGCTTCCCCTCACCTCTTGTCTACCAGTGGTCAAAATGACACTTAGTAGGCCGTCTGGATCGGGTACTGGGCCCCTCCGCCACGACAAGGCGACACTCCTTCGGAGGGGATGGATATCAACATCGGGATTCGAACATATCTTTGGTTTACCATGCCCACGCTTTGACACTGAGCTGTGGTGGTCTCCTGCCACTAGCGCAAACGAAACTATTACATATGACTAACTTCTACAGCTTGTCTACACGCCAAGTTCTATCCACTATTTCCGAGGAGGGACTATCGAATACGACAAAGCATAATAAACCAACTGGTTTAAGTCGAACACACAATGTATACGAGAAAATATCAGTCGTGATATAACGGTAATGTGAAACTGACAAAATTAAAACGAAATAATACAAGTGAAGCATCGAAGTAAAATAAATACAAACATTACAACTATATTATTACAATAAATAGTTGCTAATGACAATCGAACCTCTGACAGCAACTGTTATGGTATAAATGGAAACAGCATTCGCTTGAAACATTTGCAAAATTCTACTAAGAAGCTTGGCATTATGTCTCTCACCCCATCAGCCAAATATCAATAGAAGCCATATAAAAAGAGCATTATTATTATTATTATTATTATTATTATTATTATTATTATTATTATTATTATTGTTACTGCTATTGCTATTACTATCATTCTCATTCTTTAACTTATTATTCCTATTGCTATTGTTATTATTATTACTATTATCATCAATATTAACAGAAACATACATTCAATAGAAAATTCATATAACTTTCGTGTAATAGAACAATATTATATTGAAGTGTCAAAGTATGTATAGTTAAACGAACAAATATATATACTTCTAAACAGCACAAAGGTAGCCTATTACTCTTAAGCCGGAGAGGAAGAAAAAAAAAAAAAAAAAAAAAAGACGGACTTCAACCCCATATTTGAACACTCGACCTCTGCAATACCAATCCAGAACACTCCCCGTTACATCAGAATGAACCATGGATCAGCTGTGCTTATTTTGTGCATTTGGTCTCTCTGGCACCACCTCTTGCCTCCCACACTTCCATCGAAAGGGTGGACAAAGTTCACTGAACAGCTGTGCGTGTTACGGTCCCTAAATACTTTTGAGGGACACTGTACCGGAACTTGAAACAGAAGGTTGGTGCATACGCAAGTTTCCGGGCTTCTGAGAAGGGCACCTTCTCTCTAATCCGCATCTCTTAAATCGCCCTTTACTCTACAAAACGGGGGTAATCTCAAGAACTGGATGGATGTTCACCTTTGTAGTTCACACATGACGGAGCTGTAGTACATGCACAACTGTGGAAGACGTCTCCACAGTTAGGGTATGTAAGCTAGTCCGTTATAAAATTCGCTTGTATGTCCTAAGCGCTGGCACTTGAAACATGAGTGGGTTCGGGATGAAAGGCCTAACTTCGGTGGATTCATACCCTGCCTTAATCTTTTACGGGAGATCTAACCAATCAAAGGTCAGGAGCAGGGTACGAGTTGACTTTAATTCACCCCCTTCTTTGCGCTGAACCCGGTAAACGTTGGTAACGCCTTGCTCTGTAAGATTTATAGCAGTGCAGTGGTAGCGCTTCTGCTTCCCAAGCGAGAGACCAAGGTTCGATTCTCGGCACCAGCATGGGGATTTTCTCCCACTGGGAGGCCTGGCACAGGGTGCACTCAGCCTCGTTAGGTCCCTGAAAGGCCAATCGAGGAGCTAGGTTGATTGAAAAGTTGGGTCCTGATTGCATAGACTGTATAACCGGCCGGGAGGAACCGGGGTGCTGAGCACCAGTACCACACCACTCTTGACGCCTGTGGTAGTTAGAGGTGGGGGACTGTATAACCGGCCGGGAGGAACCGGGGTGCTGAGCACCAGTACACCTCTCTTGACGCCTGTGGTAGTTAGAGGTGGGGGACGCAGCGGCTAGGCAGTAAGGGCTGTTGTGCCTTGGGTAATTATTATTACTACTACTACAGTGATGTTTTGTTTCATTATCCTTG
Source organism: Tenodera sinensis (assembly GCA_030765045.1). Classification (NCBI taxonomy): domain Eukaryota; kingdom Metazoa; phylum Arthropoda; class Insecta; order Mantodea; family Mantidae; genus Tenodera; species Tenodera sinensis. Next base: position 5,298,686 of record JAUKNM010000025.1, on the reverse strand, counting down.
TATTATTTTTATGCTGTCATTTTCTCAAGTTCTGTTAAATGTGAATTCTATATAAATATGGTGGTATTTCATCCCCATGGGAACTACAAGAATTGATTACATATTTAAAAATACAATTTCATTGTATATTCTAGTGGCAAACAATAAATTTTCCACTGAAACCATTAATATAACACTTGTGTGGGAGTGGACGTCAAAATGCACTGTGAAAAGTCACGCATCCACCTTCCAACCCTTCAGATAATCCTCAGATAAGGGATGATTTACAGGAATGAAAGCAACCTGATGTATACATTTACAGTATTAACCAACGAATATTTTTTTGCAAAATGTGTAGAATTTTGGCACATAAGGGATTTGGGAAATTGATTGTAATCTTTAATTTAGTTTTTCTCATTATGAGGTTTTTTGACTTAACTGCTTTTACACACCCAGTCGAAATGTTTCTGGTTGTAGTACAGTAGTCATACTGATAATTACATAAAAAATAGAAGTTCTAATCATTTTTCGCACAAATGTGCTGTTTTTAATAGTTCAATTTACAGGTTAATAAATATGCTCGTTTTAACAGAATATAAACACATTAACACTGCAGTAATTAATGGTTTTAATGCAGATTTTTATACATAAAAAGGTAGAAAAATTCAAATATCAAAAGGCTATTAAAGAAGTTTCTACCCTCAAGAAAATAAAAGATGATTGTATTTTTAAAAAGTTTACTTACCATCCTTGGGCTAATAAAAAATTAGCAAACATTTTTTAAGAATATGGAATAACTACGATCTCTCAAAATAAATTTAATATACAAAATTCACTAATCAGGATAAAATTCCAAATTATAAAAAAAATCTGGCATTTATCAATTTAGTGTTTGGATTGTGACAGGGTTTACATTGGTAAACTAAACATCATTTGGTAACCATAATGAAAGAGCATTTTAGAAATATTAAATACAAACAGATTGATAAATTAGCTGTGGCAGATCATTTTTGGTGATTTAATCATAAAATAATTCCAGAGGTTAAATTATTAAAAGAATTAAATGGACCTATAGATTTAATGGTTTGGGAAAAGATATTCATTTTAAAAAAACAGGAACCACGTGAATTTTAAGTCACCAATAGATTGTACTTGTAAGTTTTTTGTTCTCAGAGGCTAGAGACCAGTGGCGGCTCGTGGACATTGAATAAAGGGGTGGTGCATATAAAAATTATAAGAACTATTAACAATGCATCTTACCTTATTTGTATATTAGTTCTATGCACCTCCTCTTGTAGGTCGTGAACTTCTGAATCATCTTGTTATTGAAGTCCAGAATGTTGTTAACCATAGACTTCTCAATAGACAGCATAGCTAACGCGGTCAACCTCTCTTCTCCCATTGTATTTCTGAGGTAGGATTTTACCCTTTTCAAACATGAGAAGCATCGTTCTGGTTCAGAAGTTGTCATTGGTATAGTGACAGCTATTTGCAATAATTTTACAGCTTCGGAGAATGAGGCTTGTAAGTTCTGAGATAGAGGAAGAGCAAGAGCTTGACAGCACCACCGATGTTTCTGAATTCTGGTCTCTGGTACAATACAGTGAGTTCCATTTTCAGTCTCTTTCTCAAGCATTGGGAAAAGCTTCACACACATATTTAGGTCACTTTCAGGAAAAGTTTGATAATTTTCAAATTTGCCTTCACATAGAATAGAAGATACTACCAGATGGTCTGTGAACTGGAGCTGGGTATTGGTTTATGATATTATGAGATCACACACTTCTTTCGCAGCCATAACCTGTCTCTGATTGCCATCAACCTTGCGGCGTTTGTTGGAGTTTTTGTCTTCACATTCCTCTCTACTCATGTCTACATTGTTCTGTAGTCTGTACAGCATGCTGAAACCTTGATATGCAGTCTTGTGCCTTAGAAACATCTAACTGGTGATGTTGCAGTTGGTTGTATAAACTGTCTACACGAGGTATCAGTAAATGAAAAAGGGCGAGCCTTTTCTTCAAGAAAACGTATCAGTGCACTTGCCTCATTTATTGCAATGTTGTTTGATGTTTCAGATTCCATTATGGTCTGTGAACATTCCAGTAGTGGCTCTTTCTTCTCATAGACTATATTTACTATTGTTTAAAAATTCCATCTTGTAGCCCCAGTGGATAGAATTCTCTTTGAAACACATGCATCTAATACAGACTGCCTATATGGAGATCATGAGAGAAAACAGGAATACTTGACAAATTAGCAAAACATATCTGTGCCGTTGTATTTTGTTTAGCTGTGTTTCCCTTAATCAAATTTAATTGATGGGCATAGCAATGCACAAAATATGCATATTCGTAGCAGTCCCTGATTTTTGCTTGTACCCCATTTAATACACCACTCTTAATAGCTGCTCCATCGTAACTCTGTCCAATTCACTTATCTTTCTTGCTTTTAAGAATTACTTCTAGCTACGAAAGTATGCATTCCGATATTGAATTGGCATCTTGACTGGTTGGGTTGAAGAAACCGTAGAATCTCATGACAGCTTTTCCTTCTTTGTTACAATAATGAACGATTACAGACTGAAATATTTCTGAGACGTCTGTGGTTTCAATGGCAAGAAGAGACAAATTCAGTTTCTTCAATCTGAGATAAAATTTCCTCTCTTCATACTTCCAGCATACATACAAGGAGCTCATTTTCAATAGTTTTTGATAAGCCTTTAAAAGGCAAAGAACTCTCCAAATGTGACTTAAACAACGAATCAATTTCACCCATGTATTTGATCAAATTGAGAAAGCTACCTTCATTGTCGGAATCTGCATTTTCATTGTACCTGCTTAATGCCAACTCATCCACAAAACTTAATACAATCGATAATTCTTGACCACACCTCTCTGTTTTTCCTAACCTCATTATTATGGCATTCAATGGCTTCTTTATGAGCTGAACTAAAACTCTTCCCAACATAGTCAAGTTCACAGTGTTGTTTAAATGTTTCTCAGATTTTGCATGTTTATTAATCTTTTCAAGAAGCCTTTTAAGATCGATTAAATCTTTCTGAGTCCAACTGGAGTCCCCACCAAACAAAATACATGGGAAACAAAGTAATGCATTTTTAATATCACAGCGGGACAAACTTTCAAACTTTTTGTACACTTTGCTGTTAAAATTCCTCGTATGTTCTTTTTGTCAGCTTGAAGATGATTGTTTAATGCCTAGCATGGCTGTAGGCCTTCCCCGATGCTTAATTTCACATTTCTCTTGTGATGTTAATGTATTGAAGTGAATAGACTGCAAATATTGTACTGAATCACTCATTGTTGGCGACACTATCGTAGTTACTACATGCACTTAGAACACCCCTCTAACTGTCCACTCTCAACTTCTCCAAGCAATGAGTACTGCATGATTTGCTGCTCATTCCAAAGGTAATGCAGGGGTTCCGGAGGGGGAGGAAACTGAAGGAATGTGGGCGGAGAGTCAACTCTTTTAGTCTGGCAGCACCAGGGGAGGAAATGGTTTTGCCAGTTGCATGGCTGTAAGCAGTACTTCGATACTAATCGACTGTGTACTACAAAACATAAGGTGAGGCATTGAGTCAGAAACACCTGGGGTGCTGCAGCACTGCAGCCCCTCATCACCAGCTGCCACTGTTGGGGACACATTTTAAGTTTAAGTTGAGTGTTTGTAGCTACGGTAACTGGTTTACATAAAGCTTTGAAAATGTGGTGGAAGCACCTTGAAACTAGGCAGCAGTATTTGAAGAACTTACAGCAATTAAGATAAGTGAAGCTTTCAGTTTCTAGTTTGTTCTTGTATTAGATGGCACCTCCAACTTCAATGAATTGGAACTCTTTAATGGCAGCAAAACCAAACATCTGTATTTGAGGGGATTGGCCCTTTGGATCCGAGAATAGCTGTTAGATATGAACCCTGGTGTACTTCAAAAACTTAAAAACATTTGAGAGGTAGAACTGGAACTTAAAAACTCAATGCCACAGCTGGGACCTGAACCACAGACCTTCCGCTTACCAGGCGGCTGCTCTAACCATTGAGCTACTGTGACAATCTGCCAGAATGGCATTGAATTCTCAACCCAGTTCATATTTCTCCTGGTAAACCACACCACGGCTTATGTGTTTAAAAACACCAACAGTAAGTTTGTTGGCATAAATAAATAATACTTGAAAACATTCCTGTGGGTGTGAGGATTCAGGATTTAGTTTCAGGTTTTTGTGAGCTAAAAAAAAAAAAAAAAAAAAAACCTTAAGGAAATGCCACAGAGTGCTATGGATATAGTGGAAGCCCTTCATGTTATGAATCTATGAGACCATGTTCAAACGTTGACTCTGAAAGGTTTCTTTCCTCCTATAACAATGTACTGACCGACAAAAGAACAAACTTGAAAGAAGGAAATTTTTCTACAATGGCTATTTTTTCCTTTGAAAGTTGAACAACTCAGAGTGTTTAATATCTATTGACTTTGTTGATATTTAGCACTTAAACGTTTAGATCAATTCTGTGCTTTATTTTTGCCATTTTATTTTTTAATTTTGATGCAATGCATCAACACGTAACTGGCATTTGTATTTATGCTTGTTAACAAGAATATATATGAAATATATTAATAATTGCTTGCCTTTAGTTTCATTCTTTAATTCAAAGTCGATTAAATTACATTAAAAATAACACTGCTTTTGACCACATTATAAACACACCTTTTGCATGTCCCTAATCATCTGATTTTTCCTGGGTCTTGACAGTATGGGGCTGTAGTCATGTTGCAATCACTGTCATTCACTCTGTTCTGCCATTAACTTGTGCATATTCGATTGCTGCACATTTACAAAGTGTTCCTTCATTAAACTATTTTGTTGGAAGATTTTGGTTACAGTGATGTATAATAATACCTAGATAGTAAAGTGAATCAGTTTCACAAACACTACATCAGTTTGAGAGGTAGAACTGGAACTTAAAAATTCAATGCCACAACTGGGATTTGAACCACAGACCTTCTGCTTACCGGGCGGCTGCTCTAACCAACTGAGCTATTGTGACAAACTGCCAGAATGGCATTAAATTCTCAAACTTGGCCCACACACGGCTTGTGTGTTTAAAAACACCAACAGTAAATTTGTTGGCATAAATAAATAATAACTACATCAGTTATCAAAAATGGGAAATGTTTCAAGTGCATGTCCCGTTTTTAATAAAAGATGTAGTGTCAGTATATCTGATTCGCTTTACTGTCTAGATGTTCCATCTTTGGTTTTCAATCCTTACGTTGTAGTCATGATTTTATAAGTTTATCTCTGGTGTTAAGACAGCTGCTGGGGTGGTTGAAAAACGGTAGGTGAAATCTGATCTTGTGAAACGTAGCTTAACTTTATTCAACTCACTTATAAAATGCCACTTACTGATGGAGTTCCACTGAAGCCTTGTCTCAGCAGGCTCTAATAGCACATGGGATGAACTTTCGTGTACACATAATATCAAGGCCCTTTCAGATATGTGGCCTGTAGCTATTTTATCTGCTAAGTTGTTACTAAAAAGAAGTGGAGAAGGAGAACAAACTAGTTTGGAAGTTGTGTCAGGGAATGTTTTTATTTTTAAGGCCTACTATGTAAGTTAATCTTAATACAGCCCTTTCTCTTTTAGGAGGAAAACTGGATTTATTGTTGCTTATTAAATGTAATCTTGGATAGAAAAACATGAAATATGCTTTTAGAAAAAGATCTGTTTGGGGAATGGACCATTAGGACAGGAGTGACTAAGTAATGAAGGATGGATAAATAAAACGCTGACATTTCATGAACACCAAATATGCATTTCTTTAAATACATCTTCTTGAGAGTAACAGTTAATAATGAATTAAATAATGTTCTAAAATTTATATATTATTTTTTTTCAAGTGAAACACTTTCCCAAAATACAAGCTTTATAGCTGAAAGAAGGTCTCAATAGATTTAATTTGTTCTTTAAGTATTTTCCTCTTCAATTTAAGTTACTGCACATATTTATATTATATTTTGCTTTAGACAAAGAAGGCCACCTTAAACTGTTGCAAATATTTTGTTACTGTGTGATCCATCAAATGTCATTTTTGGATAAGAAACTCAAAGGTATTTTAACTCTCCCCCTCCACACCCCTCCAAAAAAAGCTATTCATCTCTAATTAAAAAAAGACACTTATAGTTCCATTTCCTGATGAATCCTTGGTAATGACGAAAGTGACATTTTTAAGAACAGAAAAAAAAATATTTAAACTCTTCCTAAATGGGTCCATTTTATATATATTGCCTGCAATTTCAGCATGAAGTGAAAGCCTTTTGGTTTAAAAACAATCTAAGAACATCAAAACCTGCTACACAAGGCTGATTTTCTGCTTTAATAATTTGTAACAAAACTTAAACACAGATTACAGCCTTTTAATTCTAGTGGAAATTAAATGTCATCAAAACTGTGATTCCTTCCAATATTTCTTGATTTCTGCAAAGCTTGCCCACTATAGTGCTATTAATTTAAATCTAATAATCACTATTCTTTTACTTTAAACTGCTCACTGTGTCACAGAAATTCTTCTCTTGCAATAATAACACTTAAAAATAAGCAAATTGCTGAACTGCATCTCGTGGTTGACCAAACATCTATAAATTAACATTTTTTAATTTTCATTTTTGTCTCCTTAATAAATAACTTTTCCAACTTCCAATTTGGGATGATGAATAATGCTGGTACTTTATGTAAGCTATTCTTTTATTCCTGCTGATGCTAAAATATACACTGGTCTCCCACACTAAATAAAATATATAAACAGGCTCATTTATATTTTGTACCCAATACTGATAATTATGCACAATTACATCCTGGTTTTAAGAATATTAGTTTTAAAAAACCTTATGCATCTGCAAATTGAAGAGAAGCTACCACAGTTAAGCCCAAAAGCCTTTAACTGAACACTATGGTTCACAGTTTAGAAATGCTTCAGCAATCACAAACTATACTCAACTTTCGTATACAAAAGCAGTAATTATGTGATCCATTATTTCATTGCTTGAACAATTTATGACAGGCAAGAGCACAAGCTCTAAAACATGTACTTAAAATATGTGAAGTATAAATATTAATACCATTGAACATTTCTAGTTCTATTATAATGAAAGAACGCGATGTTAATTTTGAAACAGTGTGCGAGTGAACTCTATGTAATCCAATGCACCTGGTATTGGTCTTTCTGTCTTCGGATCAACATAAGGCTTCATGCGTGCCACACAATAATCAGCCATCTCCTTTGTGAGGTTCTGTAAAAGATAAATGAAAACATTAATGATGCAAGTAATTTCACTAAATCTGTATCACCAAGAAATGCATGTTTAATATAATATATAAAACCAGAACATGGAGCTCTGATGCTCTGTTATCCATTTTGTAAAGAGAAGAATGTTATATACCAAAAATATTCCACATAAAAATATTAGAAGCTAATGAAAGACTAACCTACGTTAGTAGAAACTTTCAACAGTGTTAAACAGGGTTGCCAACATTTAAAAGTAAAATTATTGTACCAGCCACTCAAAATTATAAATTTGGATTCAAAATTATCGTACATCATAAAGCAAACACTACAACAATAAAAATTTCAGTATAATACTTATGAAAATATAAGAGTAATGATGTTTATTATATCCACTTACAAGACTGATGACCACAATCAGTATTACAACTTTAGCACTTATGTTTCTCGCACTACTCATCTGGAAGTTCAGCTTCCTCAACCGTTGCAGCATTGCACAAATTTGTTGTTGAGATAAACCTTAACATCTTGGTGACTTGCAGATTTTAAGATCAACCACGTTCTTTCATAAGTTGGGACGACAAAATGAGTTCATTTACCGTATCTAGTGCCAATTTGTTTCTAACTTTGGTTTTTATTAAAACCAGTTTAGAAGAAGGGGAAAAAAAAAAAAAAAAAAAAAAAAAAAAAAAAAAAAAAAAAAAAAAAAAAAAACAACAACAACAAACAAACAAACAAACAAACTCTTTAACAAGAAGTGCTTCTTGTAGGGCAAGGAAACCACTGATAATGCAAAGGCCGCTAGTTCTTTGAAATCAGTATTTCCACCAAGGTGACATGTTTAACAGCACTCCAGAAGCTGTCAAGGTTCAGGCATGTTCTTTATTTCACACAGAATAGCACGTATTCCGAGTTTTCTACCACTTTTCTACATTGATCGTCAATTTTCTGAACAGTGTCTTCTTCATTGCGATTGTCAGACCTGGGCACACTTGCAATAAGAGGATAAAGGGTAGCAGGCTTAGTAGCTATGGGTGGAGACAGACAATGAGGACAAAAGTGGTGTTATTTGTAATTAGTTTCACTTCGCTGGAGTGACAAACCAGTGAAAATGATATTTTGGCGATATCGAACTATCATACATTCAAATTATCGTACACCCCCATAATTATCGTATGCCCCCATAATTATCGTACGAGTTGGCAACCCTGGTGTCAAACATACAAAAATCTTAACGTTATACACAGAAATTAAACAGGATTGGGGAAGGGCAAAATATATTGAAATATGTAATAAATTAGCTAAAGAGGGGACTGGCATGGTTTAGAACCAGCATAATAAAATTAAGGTATATGAAGGATGAAGTATTGGCATACATTGAGATCCACTGTGTGCAGGTTCAGAAAATAATTACCATTATATTTTACAATGTGCAGAGATTAAATTATGGAGGGACCAATTTTTATCATTGAGAAGGCTGTAGTTATTGAGGGAGATAATTAAAATAAGGCTTTTGAAGAGAAATATAAGAGATCAAAAGGATCAGTGAATTATTAAGAAAAATCACAAATTTGGCTCCTAATGCTTAAGTTCTCACTTTAAAGTGTTTCACGTAAGGTCTGCCTTCTATAGATGCTCCAAGACCTCATGAAAATGTGTTTCAAAATCTGGAGGTGTGTATTCAGTATTTCAACTAGGCGATCCAATGATTTTAATATTATGGCAAGGTCTCGTCAAGACTAAAGACAGTCAATCTACTCGAATAAGCGGCAAAAGAAGTTGGTCTCCAAGTATACAGTTCTAAAACACAGTTAACACAATCAAGGACAGAAACTAATAGAGAACAGCAATTTAAAACAGACACTAATATTTTGAAGTAGTGAAGAAATTTTCAAATTTAGGTATAATTATAACCAATAATAATGATAAAGTATAAGAAATCTGAAACAGAATACACAAAGCAAACAAGGCATATTATGGTCTTTTACCAATTCTGAAATCTACACTTATACATAGAAAAAGAAAACTATGATTATACACAACATGCATACAACCAATAGTTATTTACGGATATGAAGCTTGGACCATCACGACAATGGTCTAAAGCATGATTAACATATTTGAAAGAAAGATCTTAAGAAGAATTTATGGACCTATTAATGAGAATGGAATATGAAGAATGAGATACAACCAGGAAATATATAACCTCTTCAAAGAACCAGAACTGTCCACTGTGGCCAAATTAAAAAGACTACAGTGGGCAGGGCATGTACAAAGAATGGACGAAGGACAGATACCTTAAAAAGTGATGACAGGAGCGATGTTTGGAAAGCGACCGATAGGTAAACCTAGGAAAAGGTGCATGTATTCAGTGAAAGAGGACAGTTATCAGCTCCTAAAATGCAAAAATTGACAACAGATAGCTCTGGACAGATATACTTGGAGGTCTCAGATGAAGAGGGCCCAGGCCCACTTTGGGCTGTAGTGCCATTGGAAGAAGATCCATATAAAAAATATGACCCAAAAATTAATAAAACTAACAAAATACAATTGCTCCTATGAGAGTAAAAGAATCATACTGCAATGGAATGGAAGTCTTATCACAGGTAAGCATAATTATGCAACTCATCCATGCTTGGTAGGACATGTAAGTGTTGAACTCCAATAAATCACCACAGCACTATGTGTTTCCTAATGCACACACAATTTTACAGCAATCCATCTAAGATCTTTTGTTAGTTCTGTTTGCTATGAGTGTCAAATGTAAAATGGACTTAGAGAGACATTATAAAGCAATTATGTTACTTTTATACAAAGTTTGCTTCAACAAAAATGTAATTTCTCCATAGATAGACATTTCCTTATTCCTTCATCAAAGAATGAACATGTGTATATCAACAGCGAACTGCAGATAGCGTTGAACTTCTGCATCCTTGCTAAATCTTTTCACTCCTCTGATCACTGTATCATGATAATGCTTTGCTCCTGTATTCCAACTTCCTGTTATTGTACAAAATATGTCAGATTTTATGGAAAGCTTGCAGAAGGCACCCAAAATTTATATTATTTTGCTTAGGATGTTCAGGGGTGTTCTTAACTGTCTACTTTTGTATTGAGACAGACTTAAGTGATAATACTTCCCACATTCATGAACTACAAAGCAGAGGTGGTAGTAATAAACTCAAATCACAGGTTGCCAAGCTAGCGTATCTCACCTATTATTCAAATAGCTTTCTTCTAAGATTATGATTATTCATTCTACACTCATGCACATACTTACTGCATATAACTCCTCTTTTGTTACATATGGACGATCACCAGCTGTGATTGCACGGAAGGCATTTTCAATCTCCTCTGAACTCTGCACATTCTCTGTCTCTTTACTGATCATGAATGCCATGTATTCTTGTAATGATACATATCCATCTCGGTTTGGATCAACCACATCTGTAGAAAATGGGGAATATGTTAATTTCAATTCCAATTGCAGTTTAAGTGATAAACTTGCTATTTTATTACTTACCTTTTTTATAATTCAGAAAAATAGAATTATTAAAATGTTAGATTAGAGGCTTAATATGAGGATCATACTGAAAGTTGTTATCAACCCATTGTTAAAATTGAAATTCCAAAAATGAAAAAAGGAAAAGAAAAGACTGCAGCATGTAATCTACAGACTTTTGACCACTTGTTATATTGTGACATTACTAGCTTCTGTCACATGACCACAGCAACATTTCCAAAATGGAGGACATCAATGTTTCACTTCGACAGGGTGCTATCATTGAATTCATGCATGGAGATGTATGCATGGGGACCATCAGTATTAGGGAATGGTTGAAATATTTCGAAGTTGGGAACATGAGCACCCAATATGAGCCTCATAGTATACCCTGGAAGCACAGCAAGGAAGAAATTTTTTCCCCCCACCCACTTTTACTACATATGGGACCACAAGCGGTGACACTGATGGTGTATGGAATGAAGATGGAGCACCGGTGGAATGAGATGGTGGGGGAAACTGGAGAACCTGGAGGAAACCTGTCCCACCACTGCTTCGTCCACCACAAATCTCATATAGGAGGAAGTTGAGTTCATTAGAGAAAATAGGCGGGTCACTATGGATGAAATTGCTGCAAAACTTACTGTAGGACTAGTGCAGTGTAAGAAATAATTGAAAGCTTAGGTTATATCGAAAAGTTGTCTACTGAGTTACACATTTATTGACCCCAAGACCACAAACCTCAGAGAAGAACCATCACCCAGAACCTTCTTCAGAGATTTCAAAATGAAGATGATTTTGATGAGTATTGTGCCAGGCAATGAAAACTATTGCAACATTACAAACCTGAAACGTGTCACATAATGGCTTGTAGCAAGGTTGAGCAAGGTCAGTTACCTTGAAAATGGCAATAAGACCTGCTGAAACATGTTGGGTGTGTAATGTTTACACCTCATATTTAGATCAGTGAAGTGGTTAGTTTCTACATTGGTGATATTGGTGGATGATATTGCTTCTCTGTTAATAGCTTCAGGTGTGTACATTAAAAAACCTGATGTGTTGCACTCACATGACTTTCCCTGCTCTTGAAGTAACCATTCATACAAACTCTCATTCCTATCTCTTCTTTGAGTTAGTTGAGATAAACATTTGCAGAAATTATCTAACTGCTTATTTCCTTGTGTGTGCAAGGGGACTAAGAGGATACAGTAGGCTTAGAGCGATAGACAAATCTTTTAAAGCTTTGAGATTCCGTTCGCTTTGCACGATTAACATATACAAAATGAACAATGTTGCATTTGATGAAAGTTTGTTTTCCAAAACTGAAAGAATACCAAGAAATATCTCCGAAATGGTTCACTCTACAAAAAAATTTATTTGGACATAAATTGTGTGTTTTAGCAAGAGCTACATTTTTTGTACAGTAAGATTTTGTCTATCTCTTACACTTTACGAGTTATTTAAAATCATCCAGAGTAAACTGGACTGCATGGGCTATAGGCACAAAATTCAAAACATACATTTCATTTGTCATAAAGATATCTTAAACATATTTTCCATGTAAAGGAAGTCTCAACATTGAATTTTTTGGTGGAATACAATACAATACAATACTAAGATGATTTAAGCCGTTCTTGCACATGTTTAAATTCTCTTAGCTCTGCCAGTCACGCGGGTAATCCCAGTGCTGATAATTTTTTTTTCTTTGACCTTGTGAAATTAAGATTTTTAGAAAGCAAATAAGCAACAGAAGCTTTCACAAAATAATGTCTATAGGAGTTACTCCAGATTCCAAGTTAAAATGGGAAAATCATGTTAAAACAATGACAGAAAAAAAAACAGCAAAGATTAACAATACTGTAAAAGATTGGCACGCAGTAAATGGGGTAGCTCAAGTACCCTAAATACAACGTTTAAGATATCCATGAAATGAGTTTGCAATAGGGAGGTCATGTTCTAGTGCAAGCTACCAAATTAAAACTAAATGAAATTAAGATGGTGAAAAATCAGCCTCTTAAGAATAATTTACCGGAAGATTAAAACTACTACTGCAACGCAGACAGCCACAGATATCCTACTTTTTAATAATTACTAGAATATTGTAATAAAACCAGAACATTCTCAAAACTGAAGGAGATTGTATACAAAAAGTAAACAATACACAAAGGAAATATAATACACAGACTGGTACTAAAGTTGAAAACATATTGCTTTGTAGATGTCCTGTCTCTCAAACAGAATTTACCCTACACAATCAATCAATTCAAAATACCACAGGTAACAAACATTATGATACAATTCAACTAAAGTTATTAACTCTAGAAACAATTCATACACATTATCCAGAACAATGGGGGTAGGTTTTAGGTTTAAGGGTGCTCAACTTTGTGGTCATCGGCACCCTTTAAAAAAAAAAAAATAATAATGGCAATAGCCAGATATAAATTTCAATCAAAACAAAATTACTAGTAACAAAGAAAATATACACATAAACATAAATATACACAGGTGATAAATACATGTCAAAAGCCATAAAAAGACATCTAAAATTTTAAACCCTCAAACTGATATTACACTCTGCTAAAAATTTAAAAACCCTATCAAACACTGTTTTGTCATCCGCTGAGACCTCTGCAAGTCCATTGGAGGAGGATTTGGTTTAAGGGCACTCAACTTTGAAGTCACCAGCACCCTTAAAAAATTCATGGCAATAGCCAGATATAAATTTCAATGAAAAAATTACTAGCAACAAAGAAAATATACACATAAACGTAAAAAAACAGTGGCAATAGCCAGATATAAAACAAGGTGATAAATATCTCAACATTTTAAATCCTCAAATTGATATTACACTCCGCAAAAGCTTAAAAACTCTATCAACTGCTGAGACCTCTGCAAGTCTGGCAGGCAGCTGCAGAGAATCTCAAAAGTGCGCTAGAGAGGAACACACTAGCAGCACGTGACGGATTGACAAAAGGTTGTCACACAGTGGACATAGAGGGGCAAGGTCTGTTCTAAATAGGTAACCATGTAAAAAATTGCAGTGGCCTATTCTTCACCGAGCCAAACTAACCTTCTCGCAGCGAGATATGCGACAGGAAGTTACCCAGTTTATCGGAAGTTCTTTCACTTCTCTAAGCTTATTCTGCAGAGCTGACCACTCTTCGTGCCAGGACGACAGTATGGCTCTCTGCACTTCAAGCCTAAAGTCTTCCGAAGTAACACGTGAGGTGGTAATACTGCATTCTGTAGTTACCGTCTTTGCTGCCAAATCTGCCATTTCATTCCCTGGCAAACCTACATGACCAGGAATTCATGCACACACCACGCTAATGCCAGAAGCGTGTAAAACATGCAGGGCATCCTGGATACGTTGAACGATAGGGTGGGGGTTGTACAGCTCACAAATGCTATGAAGTGAGTGCACTAAGGGAATCGCTCAAAATCAGGCAGTCACCTAATTTACAACGGTGCACATGCAAAATGGCTCGGTAAATTGCATAAAGCTCTGCAGTAAAAATGGAAGTGCTATTTGGAAAACTGAATGTATGTGGTTCAGTGCCATAAATATAAGCACATCCAACACTGATGATGCTCTTTGACCCATCTGTATAAATACATAAACGGTCAGTGTAGCCTGACAAAAATTCTAAAAAACATGTGCGGATACTTGAAATAGGCATCGTGGACTTCCAGTGTATGGTCACAGAATAGAGAGTATACAGAAAGGAAACTCGGCAGAAATCAGTGCGCCAAAATTTTGTGCGCATGCGCGAAGTAAACAGAGTAAACCGAGTTAAAAGCTGTGTTGTTGAAGCCAAAGCGAATGGATACATTGTGTTTATTTTACCTCGAGCATATTAGCTGCTGGGCATATCTATAACTGAAGAATTGTTTTATAAGTCTACTGCAAAAGGTATAAATATGTGTTAATGTATTTTAAGCTTTGACATGGTTATAATGAGCAGCAGTAAGAGAAAAGGCGGCCGATGGTGTTCGGCACCAAACTGCAGAAATAATTCACATGCAAACGGGGACATAAGCTTTTTCAGCTTTCCAAAAGATGAACAACGGTAAGCGAACAGCGTTATATATTTATAACTTACTATAAGTTAAGTGTTATTTCAGAATTAAAGCAATGTGTGTGTAATTGTTAATGTACTTTACCCAGCAATGCAAGGTAAACAGGGAGGATAATTTTAACTATACAAATCTGTATTCTCATTTCAAAGCACACGAGAACAAGAATATGGATACCTTTGGAAATCTAAAATGTCCAAGTTCAACCTTTATAACCTACATTGAATATCTGGAGAGCATTTTCACTGGCGATATTCTCATATTAACGACAACAAATAATGTTGGAAACACATTGATTAATTTAATGGAGAATGTGCAATTCAGCCACCCATGCAAGGATTTCCCCATAAGTTATTTAATAAGGCTGTTTGTCAGCATGAGAATTTTTTATTACTTAAACTTTGTGAATAGGAATTTGAAAAATAAAAATAAAAGTGAAAAAAAAATTACAAATTAATAAAAGTGACACATCTATGAATATGATTTGCTGCTGTAGTTGCTTCATAAATGCAGATTAAACAAGCAAGACAAAAGTACAATGACATACCTGAACACTATTTTTCTTTAATGCTGCAATAATGTTGGCAGAGAAGGTCATGTGAATGTACACAGACTTTGTTGTTTTATTGTAAAAAGGTGAAATAAAATAAATGCAATTGTATGTTTTATTGTAACTATTTTATGTTGTGCAAACAGACATGATATGAAAAGACCATTCCTAGATCTCTTTAGCCCTTAATATAAAATAATCCTAACTTTTGCCATACTGTAAAGTTACTGCTGTGATTTATGTTACTGCACCATGCTCTACATTTGTGTCTTATTTACTTCATTTGCTATGTATGACAAGACTTTATGATTCATTGTATGCAGAATCTCATTCAAGATTTTGTGCATTTTTATTCTTGTGGTAAATAAAAGCAACTAATGAGCCACTTGCTTATTAATTACTGCTACCTATTTTCCACTTATTTCATATTACTAGGGCTTCCTTTGTTAATACATGTAAGTACAAAACAAAATTTTGTTGGTTTCATTCTGCTTTCGTGATTTATTCTTTTTCTCAAATTTTAATTGCCCTGAAATTTTGTGTAAGAACAAGGCGCAAAAAAGAAGTGCAGCAGAACAGAGCGCCTTTTGTAAATGTATGAATGTCTTCAGTTCCCAATATGAATTATTATGTATCTTTCCGACTCATTTTAGTGAGTAAACTTCTTAATGAGAGGGAAAATAGATTGTATTAGTCTGAGTTAATCATATGTTCGGTTTCATTAGCGTTTCTTTTCGTAAAAGTTTTCATTTAGCCGGCTAGATTAAGAGTTCCGTTTTGTAAAACTGCTTGTTTCGAGCCCTGGTAGGAAGTAGCAATTGCTTCGTTAACTTGGTCTCAATATGGCGAAGTGTGCAACGCAACACGTACACGCAGATCAAAGGAGCCGACTCAAGCTTTCCTTTCTGTATACTGTCTATTCTGTGGTATGGTCACCCCAAGATCTACATGGGGCGAGCAGGCCAGTAAAGCTTGTTGCCCTTGGCGAACATCCTAGGCAGTTCCATTTCAAGCTTCGTTAGAAGTTCCTGGAAAAAAAAAAACCGCAGGCTTAGGACTAAGGGTGCTAGTCCTATACCATTCCCTTAGCGTGGTGGTGGGAAAAAATCATTGGGTGCTTAGGCATACATTTAAGCGCACAATCACAATTTGCCAAGAGTCTCACACCAATATTGCAGAGGAGGTTCTGCAGACTCAGCATTAAGGCTCATGACTGGGCTTATTGGAAAAGCTCCTATTGCCAGGCGGATGCCCCTATTGTGGACCGTGTCAAATCTTCTCAGCACAGATAGTCGTACTGATGAATAAACGATACACCATAGTCTAGTTTAGATTGGACTAGTGCGCGATACATTCGCAACAAAATTGTCCAATATGCTCCCCAAGACTTGCCATTTAGTACCCGTAAGCTATTCAGGCTCTTAGCTGTGCAATATGCAATTACCAACTAAGCTTCCTATGCAAGATCAACGCCAGGAAGTGCGTCTCATCTGTGAAGGGAAGTAAATCTGGGCCGAAATGGAGTGAAGTTGGCAATCGTCTCCTATGGTGCCAGAAATTAACGTATATCGACTTCTCTGTTGAGAAACGGAAGCCATTTTTTGAGCTCCATAACTGAAGGTTGTGTAAATATTGCTGCAGACGCCGTTTAAGGCATGCTGTGCGCTGAGAAGTGCAATAGACAGCAAAGCCGTCTACAAATAGGCAGACAAAACACCAGGTGGAACACATTTCCACATGGGGTTAGTTGCTATAACAAAGAGCATGACACTTAGTACTGAAACCTGAGGCATTCGCTTCTCCTGAACAAAACAATTAGAAAAAACTGAGCAGAGCCTTAGTCGGAAAAAGCAGTCTTTCATAAACTCCTGAATGAACAGCGGTAGGTGTCCACGTATGTTCCAGGTATACAGGGAGTGTAGAATTCCTGCTCGTCAGCACGTATCATAAGCCTTCACAAGATCAAAAAATATGCCAACGGTTTGACAGTTCTTCATAAATCTGTCCAGTATCTGTGTCAATATTGACACAAGATGGTCTACAGTTGAACGGCGTTGTTGAAAACCACACTGGATGTTAGTCAGTAGGTTACGACTTTCTAACCACCATACCAATCGTCCACTGATCATGCTTTCCAGCACCTTGCAAATGCAACTGGTGAGGGAAATAGGACGATTGCTGGAGGGATGATGACAGTCCTTTCCAGCCTTCAAGATGGGAATAACGGTGGCCTCCCGCCAACTTTTTGGTAGTATACTGTCAACCAAAAACACGATTATAGACCTCGAGCAGGAATGCCTTACCTTCAGGAGAGCTGTGCGAATGGAGACAAGCCGTGATGTGCTGCGTCTCTTTGCTGATGGAGGGGATGCATTTTTTAAATCGATTATCACCAGTGATGAGTCATGGCTGCATCATTATGATCCTGAAGGAAAACAAGCCAGCACAGTGTGGAAATCACCAGGTTCTCCAACACCAAAAAAGGCAAAAGTTCTTCCATCTGCAGGGAAAGTGATGGTGATCACATTTTTTTGACTGAAATGGAATGATTTACCAGCATGCAGTTCCCCCTCACACTACTATTACAGCAGCATACTACACGTCAACATTGGCTACACTGAGGAAGCACAACCAGAGTTTTCTCGGACTGGGTGGCAACTTCATCATGACAATGCACGACCTCACGTCGCAAATCAAGTCATGCAGTTTCTGGCTCGATTCAACATTACCTGTGTACCACATCCACCTTATAGCCCCGATCTTGCACCTTGTGACTTTTTTTTTATTCCCATCACCAAAGGCAAAGCTTAGGGGTATTCGATTTGAGAACTCTGAAGCAGTGCTCAAGAAAAGTGAGGTGATTCTCAAGGACATGACAAAGAATGGTCTGCAGCACGTGTTCAAGGACTGGCAGAGATGCTATAAAAAGTGCATTGAAGTAAGAGGGGACTACTTTGAAAAATATTATCTAAACATTGAATTGGAGTAATAAACATCTGTGAAAAAAAATCAGCCTCAGTCTTTGTTGATCAGCCCTCATACAACCAGGATATGTTGCCACTCAGGGACGATAAGTTGTCTTATTAGCAACCACTGGAAGCAAATTCTTATTATCATCACATGTTAAAGATTTGTATTAGGTATATGAAGAATACTTGTGGAGCACACATTTGTAAAGCAAGAAACACATGAAGAGATATTGAAGTTCTATAATAACCAGTGTTTTAAGTTTAAAATAAATTAGGATTAAGAGTTTTCTGCTGTATTAATTTGCTCCTTATTGCATCCAGTAATCTTAAATGATAGTGTATTTAAGGCCCAAGAAAACTAGTTTCGATCCATTCTTCCTTTCCCTAGCTGTATCTACAGTAAGTACTTCTGTTTTTCGCACAGCTTCCTAACTTATTTAGTGAAAGGATATAACGGCACACTGTTTCTGTTTATAAAGTTTTTATTCTTTTTATTTCACTTGCCAACTCAATAAGTGTCCAAGTTTATTAAGATTTATTTATGGTGATTTCATTATTTACCACCGCCACCACCACCACATATTTTTGTTTTTTAATTTTTAATTTTAAGTCTTCCACACCACCATTCTCCTACATTATTTTCTTTGTACACTTTCTAATGCAACTCTGTATACATGCACACCCACACCCATATATAGTCGGTCTGGGTGGCTCAGTTGATTTAGACGCTGGCCTACTGACTTCAACGTCATGGGTTCAAATCTGGTCCAGACCAATGGTTTGTAAGTGTGATTAAAAATGACAGCTCCATGTCAGTAGATTTACTGTCATGTAAAAGAACTCCTGCAGGACGAAATTCCGGCACACTGGCGACGCTGATGTGATCCTAGTAAATGACAGCGTTGTTAAACAAAATAAGTTCATTTAATTTAATTCTCGCAGGTGCACGAACGCACACGCACACACACACAGTGGAAGTGAAATAATCCACGAGACTTTATGCTTCAATTAATATAACTTGTGTATTCTGACAATTTGCTCAGCATGCATTACGCCCCTGGTAGAGGAGGGGCAGGGCATCTTGTCATGACAACCAGGTTTAAGCTTGAAGTGGCCAATAGACTTTGTGACAGGATTGCGTGGCCATGAAATCTATTGGCTACTTCAAGGTCAAACCTCGTCATGACAACAGACCGCTCTGCCCCCACTGTACCATGTGCAAAACGCATACCGAGCAAAATGTCAGAATACACAAGTTACATTAATTCAAGTGTAACAGTGAGTTTCTCGTATTGTGTTAAACAAAAACTGTTATACCAAAACGCTGAAAAGTTTATAGTTTTCTAGGAAAAAATAATTTCATTAGAAAATTGAATACACAATAACCTTCTCCTTTGTTATATTTCAATTCATTCAACGGTTTTTGTGTGAATTACATTAAAGAAATACACAATTTGTTGCATTTTTAGGACTGGCAATGTCACATCAGCTGTGTTTACTTTCTTCCGACATCGGTGTAGATCGTGCGAATGTTTACTTAACTGAATGTAAATCTTTTTTTTGTTTAAGCATATTGCAATGGATAGTAAATTTACATTATAATTATGCTTCACTACAGATTTATCAATTAGTAGTACCACATGGTTAAATGCAACAAAGAATAATGGTATTAATATGTATCGTAAAAGGTGTTTCACACATGAGCAATATAACCTTTGAAATGCTCTAATAGTTGCAACACATGTCTAGCAGACGATATTAAAACTGTACCTATATTCACCACCAGTGCTGGTGTTGAAAGCAAACTAGCTTTACTATTTATTGTGAAAATGGATGTCCTGTTTGGTCCCTGCTATTCAGTGGATAAACTTTGTAAGTATAGTTGTGTTTGATTTATTAATGTTGATCTCGCATCGTTTCACAATGAACAATGCATACAGTTCCTAAATGAGAAGGCTTATTAAGAATGCGCATGTTATATACGAATTGTGAGTAATGTTCACCAGTTTATTTAACTACACTGTATTGACATGCTTAACGTTAACAAACATTTTTTCAGATGTGGGAGGAGAGCTGTGGATAATATCTTTGTAATAAAAACACTAGTGGATAAATACCTTAAAGAAAAAAGAGGTAAACTATACATGGCCTTTATAGATTTAGAGAAAGCGTATGATAAGGTGGGTCTAAAATTACTATGGTACAAATTGCAATGCAAAGGATTGAGTCAACAGATGGTAAAGACCTTGATGGCACTGTACAAAGATAACACCTTCTGTGTGAGGGTGGGGGAAGGAATAGTCTCTCGGGAAATAGCACAAGGGAAAGGACTACGGCAAGGGTGTAAATTGAGTCCTATACTATTTATTTATTGATGATATCCTGCTGGGGATAAGCAAGAATAATAGTTGTATGCCTGCAATAAATAATACCATGATCCCTGGGTTACTATTCGCTGATGATCTGGTAGTAGGATCAATTACAGTAAATGGTCTGAAGCAAGCGTTGCAGGAGGTAGATAAATACTGCAATGAATGGAACCTAACTGTTAATCAGGAGAAAACACAAATAATGGTATTTCAGAAGGGAGCAAAATTGAGTAAACATGAAAAGTGGAAAAAGGGGAATAAGGAATATAAAGTAGTACGAGAATGTATCTATTTAGGAGTAAAATTAGATGGGAGTGGGGGTGGGAAAAACAAAAAAAATTAGCTCTGACAAAGGGGAAAGGAGCTATGTCAGCAATAAGAAGTTTTAAGTACAGAGTACCGAATATTGGGGTCAAATGGTTAAAAAATTTATAATATGGTGGTGGATCCAAAAATTCTCTACGGTATAGAAATATGGGGATTGAATGAGGGGGAGGAAACCATAGATACAGTTCATAGGATGTTTTGCAGGGAAGTGTTGGGTCTTCCAACTGCGGTGGCAAGAGAGGTAGCGCAGATGAAGATGGGAAGGGTCTCGAGAAAGGGCATGATTATATATAGCGTTTCACTCTTAGAAGACAGTATGGAGTTAAATGGGACATCTCTGTCTCTATCTAGCGCATACAAGTTGCCATTAGCCGCGTCCTTTTCTACCCTCGCTCTGTTGCCAGATTCTTAATAGCATGGTATAAATATTCATTTGTTATAAATTTCAGGTTTGAACACATTATCCTATGCAGAATTTTTTTCTCTATCAGGTTATATCCTTTTCAGAGTCATTATACATTTCTATAGGTCCAAATTTCTTCAGAAAACGTTTTTTTCAATAGAAGTCCGATATTTGCTGTTTCTACACTCATCACGCACTAACTAACAAACTAACTGCTAGAATGCATCTATATTTTTTTCTTAGGTAGAGTAAACTATAGTGCTACTACCTGCCTACTTTGAATTCTCTATGTTTACCCAGTTAAGTGTTATAATTTTTTAAATTAAATGTTTCGGAAAATTTTATATATGTGCACTGCAAAAGTTACGCAGTGTGAAACTTTTTTGTTATTGAGTTTACATCAGAGAACCAGCGAAAACAAATGTTTAGGAAGGTTGGAGAAAGTTTTTAAAATAAACCAAAAGGCAGTAACCTCTTTCTTTTATCCAGTAAGGCAAACAAAAGGTATTCATCTATTCAGCGCCAGGCCTGACACAGAAGATAGTATAAGGAGCAGCACTAACATTAGTTTGAAAGAAGCTGTGTGTGTAACTGTGAGCTGTTATTGCGTTATTTGTTTAATATTTTTGTAAATATTTGTAGTTATGGAGGGTGAAGCTAGGAAGGGACGATATGTTGGTAAATAAAGAAGTTAGGAACGCCAAATAATTATGAATGTGTTAGATTATTTTTTAAGTAAAATGCGTGTAAGTAAGGCGGTAAAAGAAACAGCTAAGACTATCGGGTGTTCAGAAGCAGTAGTGTGTATGATTAAAAAGGAACTAATGAAAGGACCTCTAAGAACGCCATCGAAAAAGAAAGCAAAAAGGGCGGGACTACACAAAACGCTAGGTTAACGCAATATGATTGAATAGTGCAAGGTGGAGTGCGGCGAATTGTTCATTCTTTACTGTTTGCAAATATTCCACCCACGCTGAATATAATTTTGTCACAGTTCAACAGTGATGAGACCCTACCAAATTTCTCAAGGGCCACTCTGATTTGGGGTTCGAATATGAAAGAAAGGGTAACAAGTGCATATTAATAGAAAGAGACGATATCGATATCATCAGATGGCGACATAAATATCTAAAAAGACGTAAAAGGTTTAGGGACCAGGGGAAATCAATTGTTTATACAGACGAGTCATTTGTAAATTTAGGTCATACAGTAACAAAGGCGTGGAGAGATACCAAAGTTAAAAGTGCCCGTCTCGTCAAGCAGCAATTGAAGGACTAAGTACAGGACTCAGGCCACCTCGAGTCGCTCGCGGAGAAAGATTCGCAACCAGTACATGTTGCAACACTGCGCTCCATTTAACGTGTACTGTCTTTTAAGGGTGAGACGCGCTTTAGAAAGAGCTCTGAAATATTGGTACAGAATTTTGAATTTGGATAAAAATAACTTGTTAAGGCAGTGTGTAGAATACCAGGAAAAGAGTCTTAGGGAATCTGGATGGACAAATAGTATTCAAAAGAACTTAGAAGTAAATGGCATGGGGGACTACTGGAGGAGAGGGAAGAATAATCATAACAAAATTTGGAAAATAATAAGAAAGAGGTTTGAAGACATAGAAATCCCAAAACTGTTTGGTGGTATAATGGAAAAAAGATCCCTAGTAGATTACAAATCAATGAAGGAAACGTGGGAAAGGGAAACATATGTTGATAAGGTAAACAAAGAACAAAGGGAGGCAATAGCATGGCTAAGAACTTGGTGTTTAGAGGTTGAGAGGACTAAGAAAGGGTATCCCTCAGAGTCTGTGTCCTATTTGCGGGGGGAAGGAAGACCTGGAGCACATAGTCTTTGAGTGCCAAGGAATGGACGTATGGAGGAAAGAAGTTCTGGGGCAGAAAAGGGAGAAGGGAGATAGGATAACAGTATTTAAGAGGATTTTTAGAAAAGAGGTCAGGAACTTAGGTCAATTTTTAAGTAGTTAAGAAAAAATGGAATTGGTCTGTACAAAGAGAACAGAATTAAAAATTTTGTGTTAGTTATAAAGTGTTAAATAGCAATAGAGAAGCAAAATGTATGATAAGAAATTTTGTAGGGTGGATATGGCAGGCCTGGGCTGAATGTCTGTCATATTCAAATATGTATTAATTTGATTTAAATAAAATAAAATAAATAAACAAACATTTGGGTATCATCAAACAGGAGCAATGTTGGCAGCAATATTGCTACCAACTGGGCACATTGCAGTAAGATTTGGACATACCTTGTATGCATTTTATTTTGAGTTTGTCTTTCTCGCCGTTTAGAGCATATTTGAAGTTAGTATTTATGTTTCCATCATATTTGTGATTTCCTAAAGGATGCAATACTGGAACTGATGTCGAAAGTTAGCAAAAATGTTTGCGGGACGTAAAGTGAGGGACAGACCAACCACATTTAATTAATTAAAACATGAGTTCATTGGCTTGTGTAAGCCTCACAAATAGAACAGGAAACTATTGTGGCATTTAAAGATTTCAAATAAAATCTTGTTATTATGCGGAAATGTAGAATTCAAAGTCAGTTTGCATACAGTACAGTGGACAATAACCTCATTTTCGCAGAATTACCTGGGTCTCTTGCCCAGCGGGAAAACATCTGAATGCAATTCATGGCCAACGTTACTTAAATGGTTTTTATAGAGCATTAGAATAGTTCATTGAGTTGTTGGTAGACACAAATTACTCGATCAACAGATTGTGTGATGTTGCCACATACTCTCAGCTTTAAATGCAATTTATCTAGTTAATGGTACATTTAATTAAAAATATGTATCAGAATTTTTTGTTCATTTACATCCATTCTCTCATCTCCTTCAGTCTGATGGATTATTTCACTTCCACCCTGTATATATTTAACTCCTTGAAATAATTTTTTCCTGCAACCTACTTTTGTGCTGAGGTTCTAGTCTGCATGTTGAGTCCCTAGACCCGGTGGCGCAACAGCTCCTGCTGGGCCAAGGCTTACCACCCAATCATTGTGTCCTCCACCTCTGCCCACTTTTGTGTATTGTGTTGTGTATTGTGAGTGGAGTGTGGGACATGCTCAGCACCCTGAGCCCTCTCGGTGAGTTATGCTGTCTTTGCGAGCAAAGGCTGCTACTTTAAAATCAAGTAGCTTCTCAGGGACCTAACGAGTTAAATGCATCCCAGACCAGGTCTTCCAGCACGAGAAGATCCCCATGCCAGTACCAGGAATTGAACCTGGGTCTCCTGCTTGGTATGCAGCAGTATTACCCACATTGGCTGCATGGATGGAAATATTACATGCAGCAAAAACAAACAAAAGACCTGGAGTTATGTTTTACAGAACATTTAGAAGTACCAATAAGATAAGCAATTAGATCAATGTGATAAGGAGTATAATTTCTGAGCAAACACAAGAATTAACAGAATATAATTGAAGCAATAAACACAGTGTTGTCAAATTTAGTTACTTAATGTTTATTCAACGTTTGTAAGCCAACATTTTGTGCTACTAAAATAAATTACCCATTTGTTTATCATTAGGCAAAATTACTGCATTAAAACCTGCAGAACTGACTACAGCTTAAACAATGCTACTGTTTAAACAGTGATACCTTGAGGTTACTCTCAGCAGAAGAGGTGTTTTAGAAATGGCAATAAATTAAAAGAACACTCAATCTTAAGAGTGTGTTTTGCTATCATTCACAGAAAGCAGTATATGAATTAATATTGGAAGAGACAAAATTTTAGTACAAATTCCTGTATACTTCATTCTAAAACTATTTCTGTGGAGTACTTTGTTAAATAGAAATATCTTATTGCTTCTTATTGAAGGAATATCTTAAGACATGGTTTTCTACATACCAAGAATGGCTTCAAATTCAGGATCAGGCTGTCCTTCTTCTACCATAGGAAGATCATAACCTAGTGCCCTTAGGCAGGATTTGAATTCCTGCTGATTGAGGCGACCACTCTTGTCTTTATCGAAGTGCTTGAACATCATAGAGAATTCTTTAAGAGCATCCTCACTCACTCCTGATTGATTGCGTGCCTGAATCTGTTGTTCTAGATTATGCTGCATACGCATGCCCAATTGATCAAGCTGATCCCACTGCTGTGCTAGACCCACAGTACTGTGCTCTGTATAGCGATTGTCCAAAATAAGGTGTTCTTCCAGTATAGCACCTAAATCTTCAATTTTCTTCAAGTCTGATCGACGAGCTCGAACTTCTGTGGCCTTGCGCTGTAACAAAGGAAGTTATATTTAGCTTAAAGCAACAACTGATGATGATGATGCTGCTGGTGCTCAACTGCTTGGTCATCAGCACCGTTACAAAATGGATCATGGCCAAAGCCAGAGATATAGATCAATATAAATAAAAATCCTAGTAAAGTAACAAATATATATATAAATATACCAAACTGAGTGAGAGAACGAGTGTGTAAGGGACCATTGACAGCTAGGTAATTACGGCCCGTATACCAAACCAATGACCCAAAAGCCAAAACTAAAACAAATTTACAAAAAGGTACAAAAGGTGAGAAATCTCAATATATAAAATTCTAAATTCTTAGATTGATGTTTACCATTGATAAAAGCTTCAAAACCTTTTCTACCACTTTTTTATCATCTGCAAGACTGACTAGCAGTTGCAGAGAGGCCAGAGAAACACACTAGTAACATGTGACGGACCAACAAGTTTACCACTCAAGCTGACAAAGAGGAGCACGGTCCCTCTTAAAAAGGTAACTGTGCATAAAATTGCTGTGGCCAATATGCAACTGAGCTAAGATCAGGAAGAGATTCCTGACAGAATACATGAGAGGGGGTTACCCAGTTTTTTGGAATTTGCTTCACTGCACTAAGCTTATTTCTACAGAGAACCGACCACTTGCTCTCTGCACAGCAAGTGCTAGTGTTTTCCGAAGTAACACAAGATACATAATACTGTGGTTGCCACCTTTGCTGCCAAATTGGCCATTTCATTTCCCGATAAACCAAATGCCCAGGAATACAGGTACACAAGAGGGAGTGCTCCTGCGACCCCTTTGAAAACATGCTAGGCATTTCAATAGTATGCTTCCTAAGAAGCTTCTGGAAATGAAAGTGAAACTTTGAATTTTGTGTGACAGATAAATGATATCAGGTGGACAAAACCTTACTCGATGCTTTAGAATTAAACAATTTATTTCACATAATATTTATAGTGGCATCAATCATTCCAAAGATATTCAATAATGGTTTGAATTTTTCAATACTTTTGTCATTTTTGAAGTGGTAATGAATCATTGTTGCTCAAAATGTCATTGAAAGAGTATGCAATTTCAGCACCAGCATAAAGATATCTCACATCCCTCTTGTACTTATAGCAAAATGCACAATGAAACTGTTTCTACCAATGCTTATCTTGACTAACATGGATCAGATACAAATATATGCTTTTGTAAGACTAGTTTGCAGAAGTTACATAAAAATAAATGATAGAGGAGAAAGTCATGTGCTCTAACACATCAAACCTTTTCTGATGCTGTTGGTTGGTTGGATTGGGTTGGGTGTTAGGGCGCACAACTACTGAGGTTATTAGCACCCAAAACAGCACAATAAAAACAAAAAGTGCAGGCACTAAACCTGCAGTTTAAAATGGTTAAAAACTGAAAGTCACCTAAATAGTGCCAGAATCTGTAAAAGCAAAACTAATAAAAAAACTGAGAACAAAGAATCACAGCAACAACCAAACCACCTAATAAAAACAAGATAAAATCTGTGATTCAGATACGACCAGCCATACGACTAACACAGATAAAATGTAAAAAACAGTCTATGGCAGTGACAGTATCTGCCAGCACCTCAGCAAGGGTAGCTGGTAGATTCTAGGACACACGTAAAGCAGCTAAAAACTGGCACTGAATTAGAACATGCTGCACTGTCAAAGGCTCGTGACAATGAGGACATATCGGTGCGGCCTCTGAGGAAGTCTTCCAGGTGACAGGAAGGGATTTCACCTCCCTGAGTTTGTTCCCCTGTGTATTTGTCCACCGCAAAACAATACAACCGCATAAAAATGTGTTAAAATCACAGGGAACATTAGCGGTAAAACACCTGGGACTTAAAACTGCAGCCTTTGCAGCAGAATCAGCAGCTTTGTTTCCCTGCAGGCCTACATATCCAGGCACCCACATAAACGATACGCTAGCGCCAGCACCAGCGAGTGGGTAAAGGTTGTCCTGGAAACGCTGTACCAGTGGATGGTAATGGTACAGTGCACGTAGGCTCCGAAGGGCGCTCAAAGAGCCTGAACAAATAACACACCACTCCAAGCTCTGCCGACGAACATATAAAAGAACCTGGTATATACCATAAAGCTCTGCAGTAAAAATTGAGCACTGCGATAAAAGGCTAAAACTGAAATTCAGGCGACCGTGAATAAAAGCACACGTCCTTCGAGCCGTCAGTGCATACAATACTGCAGGATCCAGACTGGGCCTGAATAGCTAAAAAGGCAGAACAAAGAACGGAATCTGGCGTCGACAACTTCAGCAGGGACAACAAACCCAGGTTGACATCGGTCTCGGGACGGAGCCATGGGGGAAATCTGGTTTCACCTTTCGGCAACGTCGCGCGTAAATCAATGTCCAATGAGCGAAGTAGCGAACGAAATCGAACGCTAGGAGGGAGCAGGGCTAGAGAGCTCGTTAAGTATTGGCGGTTCGTGGTCATTAAAACAAAGTGAAGGACGGGTGTTCAGGCAGACTAGAGTCTGCAAGTGTAGCTACAAAGAACACCGCGCCGATAACTAAGCGGAGGTTCAGCAGCTTCCACACACAGGTTAAGAACTGGGCTCGTGGGAAATGCGCCAATACTCAACCGAATGCCACAGTGGTGTGTAGCGTTGAGGCGATTTAAAACAGACGGTCGAGCGAAGGAATACACAACATAACCGTAACCAAGTTGTGATCGGACCAGTGAACGGTATAGTCGTAAAGGAATGGTCCGATCAACTCCCCAGGATGTGCCACTAAAAACTCCTAAAACATTAAGAGAACGTTCACACCGTGCCTATAAGGACGAGATATGGGAAGACCAACTAAGCTTCCTGTCAGAAGTCAATCCCAAAGATTTCGTTTCGTCTGCGAACGGAAGACCATTTGGCCGAGACGTAAGGAAGGCGGAAGAAACGCCTTCCGCGCCAGAAGTTAACGCAGACGGTCTTCTCGGCGGAGAACTTAAAGCTGTTTTCGACACTCCAAGTGAACAGGCGGTGAAGACACAATTGGAGGCGGCGCTGTAAGAGAGAAATCCGCCGGGAACTGCACTAAATGGAGAAGTCATCCAGAAATAACGAAGATGAAACGTCCGATGGGACGCACGCCACAATGGGATTGATTGCAATGGCACAGTGTGACACTGAGTACCGAGCCCTGTGGTATTCCCGAATTAACTCCCGAACAAATAGCGGCATTCGGCCGCCATTTTTTTTTTTTTTTTTTTTTTTTAAATTAACGTCCTCCAACATTGTGTCATATCGGACGAATGAATGAAATGAAATGGGTGATATAATGCATGAGCCCGAGGTCCATGGAGCTTTAAGTTATCCGACATTCGTCTTCTCAGGGTAGGGAAAACCTCGGAAAAAAACCTTACCCGGATAACTTACCCTAAGCGAGATTAGAACTCTTGACCTCTTGAAGGTGAGGCAGACACGCTAACCATCACGCTACCGAGGCAGGTTCGGCCGTCAATGCACCATTGATGAAGGGTATGAAGAATTCCGTACCTCCAGCAAGTGTCATACGCCTTCTCCAAGTCAAAAAAGACAGCAACCGTTTGGCTCTTTCTCCGAAAACAGTTCATGATGTGTGTGGATAAAGACACTAAGTGGTCGGAATCGACGAAAACCGCAATGAACATTGGACAGCACATTATGAGATTCAAGCCACCATGACAATCGCTCCATCACCTTGCATATGCAACTGGTGAGGGAGATCGGGCGATAACTGGAAGGTAGTTGGCGATCCTTCCCAGGCTTCAAAATCGGCACGATGGTGGCTGGCTGGTTGTGGTTTGTGGGTTTAAGGGCGCTGAACTTCGTGGTCGTTAGCGCCTTTAAAAGGTTCATGGCAATAGCCAGATATAAATTTCAATCAAAAATAAAATTACTAGTAACAAATAAAATATACACGTTAAACGTAAAAAACAGTGGCAATAGCCAGATATAAAACAAGGTGATAAATGTGTAAAAAAGCATAAAATGAGATATCTAAAATTTTAAATCCTCAAGTTGATACTACACTCCGCTAAAAACTGAAGAACTCTATCAACCCTGTTTTGCCGTCCGTTAAGACCTCTGAAAGTCTGGCAGGCAGCTGCAAAGAATCTCGAAGGTGCGCTAGAGAGGAACACTAACAGCACGTGACGGACTGACAAAAGGTTGTCACAGAGGGGCAGCATCCCTTTTAAATAGGTAACCATGCGAAAAATTGCAGTGGCCTTTCGCAACAACCAAGCCAACGGTGGTGGCTTCGCGCCAAACAGATGGAAATGTTGCTGTGCGCCAGATATGGTTGTACACATCTAAGAGGAAGAGTTTACCAGCTGAAGACAGGTACTGTAACATCATGACGTGGACACCATCAGGCCCAGGAGCGAAGGGCTTGGAGGAGCCGAGGACCCTATCCAACTCCTCCATGGCGAAAAAGGCATAATAACACTCCGCGTTAGACGAGTTAAAGGAAAAATTATGCGACTCAGCGCCATGCTTGATCCGTAGAAAATCCGGGTGGTAATGCTCTGAGCCCGATACACCAGCAAAAGCGCTGCCCAGAGTGTCAGCAACAGCTATAGGGCAAACAATGAGGGTTATTATTGAGCCGAATACCGGGGACGGCAAACGGCGAGGCTTTGCCGGCCACGCGACGGAGCTTATCCCAAACGACAGATGAAGGTGTAAATTTATTAAATGACCCCGCAAAACGGAGCCAGGATGTCCTCTTACTGTCCTGTATGACGCAACGAACCCTTGCGCGCGATTGCTTAAATGCGACCAGATTGACAAGACTAGGGTGGCGCCGAAACACCACCAGGGGACAACAAATCGACGGGGTGGGAGGTCAATCGTGTGAGATTGTTCAGCAGCAGAGTGAATTCTCTCCGTGAGATACTGCACCAAATCATTCCCTGAGTCATGCTCGTACGTAAACACAGCCTACTGGGTTTAACAGTTCCAGTTGGCACGACCCAAGCGCCATCTAGGCATACGTATGGAACATGTATCTTGCGTTAAGAGACTAGTAAGACATGGAAAGTGGTCACTAGAGTGTAAATCAGAGGTGACATTCCATTGTAAGGAGACTTGTCAACTGGGGTGAACAAACTGCAAGGTCAAGGTGTGAAAAAGTAATGAAGGAGTCAGAAGTAAATGCAGGCTCTCCAGTGTTGAGGAGAGCTAGGTTGTAACTGTCCAAGAAATTAGCAATGAGCGTGTCTCTCGCACAAGCGCGACTTGAACCCCAAAGTGGGTGGTGTGCATTAAAGTCTCCCATCAACATAAACGGTGTAAGTAATTGGGAAACTAGATCTTCTAAATCAATAGGCGAAGACAAGGGACAGAGGCAAATAAAGGTTACAAATGGTAAACTGAATGGTTGGCAGTAGAATCCTTACGGCGACTGATTGTGTATCAGACCGTAAGGGTACAGATTCCATATATACATCATCCCTGACAAGCATCATAGCGCCGCCATGTGCCGGAACACGCTCTTCTGGTGTAACATCACACCGTTTTGGGGTGCATCGTCTTAAATGAAAAGCATCTTGTGGACGCAGCTTAGTCTCTTGCAAGCATGCGATCAAAGGTTCGTTCGTATTGAGCAAAACTCAAGTTCTGGTCGTTGTGTTCTAATACCACGTATGTTCCATTGTAGGATAGCCATGTTAATATCTGTGTGGGGTAGGTACTCCAAGGTAACTCTGCATTACCTTAGAGGCGGTAGTCGGTTCAACTTAGCCCTGTTTTTCTTATCTTTTGGGCTTGTAGACTTCTCCCCTTTATCCTGCCTCTTTACACTGGTAGTCTCCCAGTGTGGACAGGATCCTACCGAGGTCCATTTCCACATAGCGAATTTCGGTTCGACAGCCTCGAACTGATTTGAAACGGACACCGGCGAAAATGAAAGTTGCCGGTCTGCCTCCATACCAGAAGATTCCTCAGAAGAACATCTTGGAGATGAACGCTGGGCTTTGTTTCCCTTAGATTTACTGGGAACAGAGACGTTACTGTCTAAACTTTTTTGTGATCCATCATATACAACAGGTTTACTGGCGCTATTGCTGGAGATTGGCAATTTGGATGGTGACATTTTAGACATGTTCTTTTTATTATTCTCGTATATGTGCCGAACCTTGGGAGAGAGGGTTGTCGGATACGCAGGAGTTTACGGGTTTCTAAGGATACCTTCTCTTTTAACCCGGATCTCCTGGATCGCCCTTTCCTCCATAAAGCGGGGTCGTTCTTAGGGGCTAGCTTGATGTTTTCCACTGCAGTGAACACAACTGAGGGCCCCTCCGAAGGAGTGTCGCCTTGACGTGGCGGAGGGGCTCAGTACCCGAACCAGACGGCCTAATATGTCATTTTGACTACTGGTAGGCAAGAGGTGAGGGGAAGCAAAGAACATTCCAAACGGGTAGATGAGGCTCGGTAGTCTTGGTTGACGACTCATCTACGAGAAGAGGACTCCGAAATCAAACTCCCCCAGGGGGATCTGCTACCGTAGGTCCGGGTTTGGCGTACCCGGGGCCCCGAGCCATACTCTCGATTGGGTTCCTCCAAGAGGTGAGAGGGCACATGCCAAACACCCAATCAACTTTGGTCCACTTTTGTGTTTGACCTCCCACCTGTTACCTCCCTGTACACAGTCTGATGGATAACCTACGCGCGGGTTGTAGGAGGATGGGGTGACGCAAGGGGTGACTGGGTAATCGCGTAAGTCCCAGCCCCTGGTTATCATGTAGGATCTGTGTGCGTATCCGCTGATAAAGGTCAGTCCCGGGGAGGGGCCATTGCATGAGCTGATGCACTCCTGAAGGCGATTGGGTCCCTCTGTCTATACATTGGGAGGTGAGACCCTAGGGTGAGTAAGGTCCAGGCCAGAACTCTCACCTAAGCCGGGGTGGCGCCCAGGATGTGAGCATGCCATCGGAGACATTTGCAATGGTGGAGGATATAATCGCCATGAGTTCTGTTAAAACTCCAAAAACCAAACAAGCCAGAGTTAGTGAAAAGGAAGTAGCAGAGTTGAGTGGTCCTCGCTACTTAACCATAACAAGAACAGAGGAAGGTAAAACTTTCAGATCGGTAAATCCATTCATGATACAGAAGGGTATGGATAAGATAGCTGGCCCAGTGAAGAACTGCACAAGATCACGGAATGGCACGCTGCTTGTTGAAACTATTTCAGCAGCACAGGCAGCTACTATTTTAAAAGCCAACATGTTAGCCAGCTATCCGGTGCGTGTAGAGATGCACAAAACTTTGGACTCCTCTCGCGGTGTTGTGAATACACGCGCATTGGACGATATGTCCAATGATGAAATTAAGGAGAACCTAACAGATCAAGGTGTGATATCTGTTTATCGGGTTCAGAGAAAAGATGGAGGCGAATATCTGCCTACCCGTACCCTTTTCCTTACCTTTAATCGGGTAGATCTCCCGCAAAGGATAAAGGCAGGGTACGAGGCCATTGAAGTAAGACCTTATATTCCGAGCCCGCTTACATGTTATAAATGCCAGCGCTTTGGTCATACAAGTGACACGTGCAGTGGTAGAGCTACCTGCGTAAACTGTGGAGACATCGCCCATGACGATGACTGTACCTCTCCTCTCAGTTGTATTAACTGCAGGGGAGAACATCCAGCCAACTCCCGAGAATGTCCCCGCTATATGGAGGAAAGAGCTATCCAGGAGATCCGGGTTAGAGAGAAGGTATCCTTCTCCGAAGCCCGAAAGCTCTTAAGTTTGCACCAGCCCGCTATCCCGAACTCCGGTACCTATAGCTCGGTTACGGCTAAACTAGTACCACGGCGGGAAATTGCAACTCAAACTAGTGATATAAACGGGGCAACAATATCAGATAAAGTTCTCGTAGCTAGGTCACATCCAAAGCGTTTGACATCACCTAAGTCCGCTACAGCATCTACAAGCACCACAGTTCAATCCAGCAGATCAGGAAGGTCACCAACAAAGAAACCAACTTCGACAAGTAGACCCATTGTATACGATGCTTCACCGATCAAGTTTAAGACGCAGTACAAAAGATCTGATTTCCTCAAAGAGAGTAAGGTTTCTCCCAAAACATCAAAGGGAAAGAAAAATCCAGTCATCTCCTAGGAGATCCTCTTCAGAGGAATCCTCTGGTATGGCTACAGACCGACGTATGTCATCTTCGCCGGTCTCCGTGTCAAATCGGTTCGAAGCTCTCGAACCGAAATTCTCTATGGGAACACGGACGTCCTCGGCAGAGGACATGGAGCTAGAATCTGCCCACACTGGGAGACCCCCAGTGGAAAAGAGGCGCGAAAAAGCATCCGAAAAGAATGTCAGCCCAAGAGAGAAGAAAAGGGCTAAATTAGTTCGACAACCGCCTACTCCAAAGTAATGAAGAGTTACCTTGGAATTACCTATCCCATACACAATGCAATATGACTATCCTACAATGGAACATACGTGGAATTCGAACTCAAAGACCAGAACTTGAGCTTTTGCTCAAAGAAAAAGAAACTTTGGCATCTCTGATTTACACTCTAGTGACCACTTCCCATGTCTTATTAGTCTCTTGACGCAACCTACATGTTCCCCACGTGTGCCCAGATGGCGTTGGGACCATGCCAACTGGAACATTTACACCCAGCTGGCTGTCTTTACGTACAACGAGCACGACTCAGTGAATGATTTGGCGCAGCATCTCACGGAGACAATTCTCTCTGCTGCTTAACAGTCAATTCCGCGGTCGACTTCACACCCCCGTCGATTTCCCGTCCCCTGGTGGACGGAAGAATGTCGGAATGCCATACGTGCTCGAAGGCGTGCTCTTAGGCTTTTCCAACGTCACCCTACGTTGGATAACCTAATCGAATACAAGAAAATGCGCGCCAGGTCCAGACAAGTCATTAAGGATAGTAAAAAGTCATCTTGGAGCAAATTTGTAGCTTCATTTAACCGACACACACCTTCCTCGGTTGTGCGGGATAGATTAAGGTGTGTTGCAGCTAAAACGACCCAACTACCAATAGCGGGACTAAAAACAGCCACAGGAGCTGTTGTTGATTCATTTGAAGTGGCCAATACGATTGGCAGTGCTTTCGCTCAAGTGTCTAGCTCGGAAAACTACTCCCCTGAGTTCCTTCCATTTAAAACTCAGGTGGAATCTCAAGGCTTCTCGTTTCGTTCTAGAAACGTAGAAGATTACAATCGCCTTTTCACCATGGCGGAGCTGGAGCATTCCCTGAAATCTTCGCGATGTTCAGCACCAGGACCGGACGGTATTCATGTACAAATGTTACAGCAGCTTTCTCCTGAAGGTAAGGTATTCCTGCTCGAGGTCTATAATCGTGTTTGGGTTGACAGTATACTCCCAGAAAATTGGCGGGAGGCCACCGTTATTCCCATCTTGAAGGCTGGAAAGGACCGTCATCTTCCCTCCAGCTACCGTCCTATTTTCCTCAGCAGTTGCGTCTGCAAGGTGATGGAACGCATGATCAATGGACGATTGGTATGGTGGTTAGAAAGTCGTAACCTACTGACTAACATCCAGTGTGGTTTTCGACGACGCCGTTCAACTGTTGACCATCTTGTGTCAATATCGACACAGATAATGGACGGCTTTATGAAGAACTGTCTAATCGTTGGCATGTTTTTCTATCTTGAGAAGGCTTATGATACGTGCTGGCGAGCAGGGATTCTACGTTCCCTGTATGCCTGGAACATACGTGGACGCCTACCACTTTTCATTCAGGAGTTCATGAAGGACCGCTTTTTCCGAGTAAGGGTCGGCTCGGTTTTTTCTAATTCTTTAGTTCAGGAGGAGGGAGTACCTCAGGGTTCGCTGCTAAGTGTCACGCACTTTGCTATAGCAATTAACTCCATCTGGAAATGTGTTCCACCTGGAGTTTCGTCATGCCTATTCGTAGACGACTTCGCTGTCTATTGCACTTCTCAGCGCACGGCGTTCTTACACGCCTGCAGCAATGTTTGGACAACCTTAGAGAATGGAGCGTGAAAAACGGGTTCCGTTTCTCAATTGAGAAGTCAATCTGCGTTAATTTCTGGCGCCGTAGGAGACGATTACCACCTTCGCTCCGTTTTGGTCCAGATGTACTTCCCTTCGCAGAAGAGACGCGCTTCCTGGGTTTGATCTTGGACAGGAAGCTTAGTTGGTCGTCGCATATTGAAGCTTAGTTGGTCGTCGCATATTGCACAGCTAAGAGCGAGATGTGACCGTTCCCTAAATATTATGCGAGTACTGAATGGCAAATCGTGGGGAGCGGATCGGACAATTTTGTTGCGAATATATCGGGCATTGGTCCGATCCAAACTAGACTATGGGTGTATTATTTATTCCTCAGCACGACCAACTCTGCTGAGAAGATTAGACGTCGTCCACAATAGGGGCATCCGCATTGCAACAGGAGCTTTCCCAACAAGCCCAGTGGTGAGCCTTTACGCCGAGTCCGCAGAACCTCCTATGCAATACCGGCGTGAGATTCTCTTGGCAAATTATGGTTGTGCGTTTAGGTGTATGCCTAAGCACCCAACGTTCGCTTCTTTTTTCATCACTACGCTAAGAGAACGATATAGGAATAGCACCCTTAGTCCTAAGCCTGCGGGGTTCCGTTTCCAAGACCTTCTAGTGAAGCTTGGAGTGGAACTGCCTATGATGTTCGCCAAGGGCGAGAGGCTTTACCCACCTTGGCTGTCTGGCACGCCCCATGTAGATCTTGGGATGACCGTACACCAGAAGTCCACGATGCCTATTTCAAGTATCCGCACGTGTTTCTTAGAATTTTTGTCAAGCTAAACTGACCGTCGATATATTTACACCGATGGGTCAAAGGGCACCAACGGTGTTGGATATGCTTATGTTTATGGAACCGAACCATATACATTCGGTTTTCCAAATAGCACCTCCATTTTTACTGCAGAGCTTTATGCAATTTATCGAGCCGTTTTGTATGTTCGCCGTCGTAAAATAGGTGACTGCCTGATTTTGAGCGATTCCCTTAGTGCACTGCAGAGCCTTTGTCAGTTGTACAACACCCACCCTATTGTACAACGTAACCAGGATGCCCTCCATGTTTTACACGCTTCTGGCGTTGACGTGGTGTGCATGGATTCCTGGTCACGTAGGTTTGCCGGGGAATGAAATGGCAGATTTAGCAGCAAAGACGGCAACTACAGAACCCAGTATTACCATCTCACGTGTTACTTCGGAAGACTTTAGGCTTGAAGTGCGGAGAGCGGTGCTGTCGTCCTGGCACGACGAGTGGTCAGCTCTCCGCGGTAATAAGCTTAGAGAAGTAAAAGAACTTCCCATAAACTGGGTAACTTCCTGTCGCACATCTCGTCGCGAGGAGGTTAGTTTGGCTCGATTAAGAATAGGGCACTGCAATTTTTCGCATGGTTACCTATTTAAAAGGGGCCCTGCGCCTCTATGTCCACTGTGTGACAACCTTTTGTCAGTTCGCCACGTACTGCTAGAGTGTTGCCCTCTAGCGCACCTTCGAGAATCTCTGCAGCTGCCTGCCAGACTTGCAGAGGTCCTAGCGGACGACAAAACAGCGGTTGATAGTTTTTGATTTTTTAGCGGAGTGCAATGTCAATTTGAGGATCTAAAATTTTTAATTATCTGTTTCTGCTTTTGGACATATTTATCACCTTGTTTCATATCTGGCTATTGCCACTGCTTTTTACCTTGGTATATTTTTCTTGTTGCTAGTATTTTTATTTTTTGAGTGAAATTTATATCTGGCTATTGCCATGAATCCTTTAAGGGCGCTGATGACCTAGAAGTTGAGCGCCCTTAAACCAAATCAAAGCAAATAACTGAGGGATAATGTGCATGCATCGTCATGGGCGATGCCTCCACAATTCACGTAGGTAGCTCTACCACTGCAAGTGTCACTTGTGTGACCAAAGCGCTGGTATTTGTAATATCTCAACGGGTTCGGGATGTAAGGCCTAACTTCAATGGCCTCGTACCCTGCCTTAATGCTTTGCGGGAGATCGACCCGATCATCTGTGAGGAACAGGGTACGGGTAGGCAGATATTCGCCTCCATCTTTTCTCTGAACCCGATAAACATATCACACCTTGATCTTTTAGGTTCTCCTTAATTTCTTCATTGGACATATCGCGGGTGTTCACAACACCGCGGGAGGAGTTGAGCGTTCTGTGGAATTCTACACGCACAGGATAGCTGGCTAACATATTGGATTTTAAAATAGTAGTTGCCAGGGATGTGAATTAGCTTCAACTAGCAGCGTGCCATTGTGAGATCTTGTGCAGTTTTTAAATGGGCCAGCTATCTTGTCCAGACCCTTCTATATGATGAATGGATTGACTGACCTAAATGTTTTACCTTCCTCTGTTCTTGTTATAATTAAGTAGCAAGGACCACTCAACTCTGTTACTTCCTTTTCACTGACTGCTGTATTTGGTTTCGTTTTGAGTTTTCGAACTCATGACTATGTTATCCTCCACCATTGCAGATGTCTACAATGGCATGCTCACATCCTGGGTGCCACCCCGGCTTAGGTGAGAGTCCTGGCCTGGACCTTACTCACCCTAGGGTCTCGCCTCCCAGTGTATAGACAGAGGGACCCTATCGCCTTCAGGAGAGCATCAGCTCATGCAATG
This sequence comes from Tenodera sinensis, assembly GCA_030765045.1. NCBI lineage: Eukaryota > Metazoa > Arthropoda > Insecta > Mantodea > Mantidae > Tenodera > Tenodera sinensis. The sequence continues at coordinate 5,260,307 of JAUKNM010000025.1, read as the reverse complement.
GCCCCTCCCCGGGACTGACCTTTATCAAGGGATACAAACACAGATCCTACATGATAACCAGGGGCTAGGAATTACGTGGTTACCCAGTCACCCCTTGTGTCTCCCCATCCACCTACAACCCATGCATAGACTGTACTCAGGGAGGTACAAGTGGGAGGACAAACACAAAAGTGGACCAAAGTTGACTGGGCATTTGGCATATGCCCTCTCACACCTTAGAGGAACCCAATCAGAGTATGGCTCGGGACACTAGGTGTGCCAAAATTGTACCTACCGTAGTAGGCCCCTGGGGGGATTCTGATGCTGTATAAGACATCTTGAAATTAAAAAAAAATATTCTTGTATAAAACTATAAATTTGATGTAGCGCAAGGAATCTCTGTAACAAAATACATCTTAGAACAGTATTTTGGGCCTTTCAAAAAGACAACCTACAGAGCTAAACAGAAAGGCTACATCCTGTAATGGCAAGATTAGGCATGAATCATTTTGCTGAATGCACACCTCATAATTGCATAACTGGTGGCAGTCATAACATCTGAATGGACACCACTGTATAGAGAGGTAGAATCGGTACTGAAAAATTTAATGCCACAGACCTTCTGCTTCACATGCTCCAACCACTGAACTACTGTGACAATTTGCCAGTATGACAGTGAACTCTCCAACTGATTTGTGTTTTTCCCGGTAGACCACAAAGGGAACCTCACATCAGAGATAAATACCCCAAGGTATTTATGACCTGGGATTAAATAATCTTTAGACAGTAAGTATTATTTATTTGTGCCAACAAACTTACTGCTGGTGCTTTTAAACATAACTGTGTTCAACTCTGTCATTAACTGAACGTATCACAAAGTCAAACATATGCTTATCAGCATGTTGCAAATCGAAGAATTTGAGTGCTTAAGTATGTCTACAGATGGTGATGGATTTAACCATTTTATCAATATTATAGCTTTCAAAAAGAGATTGCATGAACATTACACTTGAAAATAATGGAACTCTGCTATGGGTCAGTGTTATCTCTAGGAGGCATGGACCCACCAGATGATTCGCTAGGGAAGAAATAATCCTCTCTCAACCAGTATGAACACCTTAAATGTTATAGAACAATAACAGGATTGTTCCAGAATGTTTTCTTCACCTCTACCTCTAAAACATTCTAAAATGCTCTGCGTAAAATTCCTGTAGCTATATAAACCAGTGTGTTTGTCGGTGCATTTCTGGTGCGATGAAGTGTGCTCTCCTAGTAAGGTTGTGATCTAAGTTGTGACTACAGAGAGTGTTGATACTGTAAGAGATTAGGGACAACTTCGTTTGGCTACCAAATGAGTGAATAAAAGAAGAGGTAACTTTATGTGTATTTCATTATGCCACATAAAACAAACAAGTGAAGTGACCGGAAAAGTTTAACTGGAACCTTAGAGAAGTCACAATGAGTACTGAGCAGTCAGTATAATGATTGTAACCAAGTGTGGAGAACGGAGAGGGGAAAAAACCACTCAAGGTCTCCTATTTGTGTCTGTTAAACTAAGTATTTTATACACATTTTGACATAAACAGATGCTAGCTATAACAGTCAACATTATTAGAGATTTTGTGGCCATTAGTCATAGTATTATACACATACTATTATCAAAAGTAATTAATCACCCACGTAGGTGTGTTCTTCCTTTCCATATGAGTCATGTGGCAATTCGAAAAGCATGCATCTCCACTTTTCGATTTACTAATAAACAGTTTACTTCTTCTACAGGTGTCAATTTTTGTACTTACTTTGGTAGCTTCTAACTGCTGCTCCAGGGAACCAGAACCTTCCATCATAGAAGTCCTGCAAGAACATTTCCAATTTATTATGTGTTTTACGGCTTTAAATTCTAAGTTTCATGCTAAGGGGCAACGTAACATGCAGGTTACATAACTTAATGACAACTGTGATATACCCTGATGTTAAAAATCACAGCATTGTAATTAATCTGCATATTCTAACAGTGTATAATGAAATATTTAACCAACATTATTAAAGAGAATCATAATAAATTCAAAACATTTACAAACATAAAAAGCGTCAAAAACCTCTTATCAGCTTTTGGCAGTGGCGGCTCGCAGTAAAAATTTTAGGGTAGGCAAAGTGTAACAGCAGCAACAACGACGACGATGATTATGGTGATAATAATAATGATAACAACAACAACAACAATAATAATAATAATAATAATAATAATAATAATAATAATAATAATAATAAACCCCGAAATATATTGTTTGGTTGTTTAATAAGAGCAGAGTGAATGAGTGTGACTTACGGACGAATTACCGCCAAAACTAAAATCACGAGTGTCGGCAGACTTTTTTCCAGGGGGGGGGGGCCCACATTGTGGAAATTTGCAATCATATAATATTAAATCATTATTTTACTGTCAAAATTTATAGTATTTGTTGCAGATAACCGTATTAATTTGTGCTAAACAAAAATTGTTCTTTACATCAAAATTAAAATAATAGTTTAATAGTTAGTAACTGCACATTAAGTTCACCAACTTCCAAGGGGGGACCGTGGCCCCCCTTGCCCCCGTTTCGCGACGTCCATGATTAAAATGGATTAAGAAATTGGAAAATTGTGTGACTGCAGCTTTGTGTTAAATGGCTAAAACACTCCTTTTCATTGTCAGTGCTTCGCGAAAGCGGAATTTGTAATAGTTCACTAATTAAGTCGGTCATACTGGTATTACAGAGTGATAACGACACGTTCGGGTCTCTGAGTTCTTCGTTCGTGGAGTATGGCTGTTCGGAAAATGTCGCATAAATTCGGATTTGGGCAGGCAAGTGTTCGTATTGCTGGTAGACGCGTCTACGCATGCTCGGAGTGTGTATACAGACGGAATGTTTCCTTATCCCTGTTCAAGGGCCTCGTACTGAGGAAATGGGGCCGGGCAGGCAGAGGTTAGGCTAGCCTGCTCTCCACTACCCAGGTTCCATGCGTATCATTTATGCCGCACGTTTCAAACAAGCAGCGCAGTTTTGATGAATCGGAATTGAGATTAAAGGACTTGACCATGTGCTGGTCATTATAACCGAGAAAACTTTTCTTGAACTGCAATTACGGGGAAAATGACGGTTCAAATGTAAAATGCAGAATCATAGTTAAACATTATTTGTTGATGTATTACGATAGGGTAGGCAATGCCTACCCTGCCTACCCTGAGGAGCCGCGCCTGGCTTTTGGTTACAAGTCACTGCACAGTGGGATAGAATAGAACCACCATTTATGTGGCCAAAATACCACAAATCATTGTTATATCTCAGTAAAGAAAATGTTCTTAATTTTACATTAGAGCACCTTAAATCAACGAAATATAAAATATTAAAAACAAAAGCATTATTAACAATAAAGTATTCATTATGGTTGAGGTTTTTTTACAAGTCACTTTTTTTTTTACATCCACCTGAAAGTAAAAAAGGTGACTTATAAAAAGCAAAAACGTGACCATAGAATTTAAGAGGTGGAATCAGGACTGAAAAATTCAATGCCATAGCCGGGATTTGAATCATGGATCTTCCGCTTATAGAGCGACTGCTTTAACCACTAAGCTACTATGGTCAACTTGCCAGTACATTAAATTCCCCAGCTGATTCATACTGTTGCACTGGCAATTGGCCATGGTAGCTTAGTGGTTAAAGCAGCTGCTCGATAAACGGAAGATCTGTGGTGCAAATCCCGGCTATGGCACTGATTTTTTCAGTCCTGATTCCACCTCTTAAACACTGCCCACACACGACTTGTGTTTAAAAACACTAGCAGTAAGCTTATTGGCATTAAATAACAGTGATCATAGAAATTAAAAATATTATGTAATTAGGTATTTCTGCCATTAGATGACAAATATAGAGCAATCCTGTACCTGGATGCACACAATGCTATGAAATGCAATTTCACTGCTAGTTTTAACCTTAAAATATCCATATTTGGATTGTGCAATTGGTTTCTTAAAAGCAAAATGCAAACTCAACCTATTTCACTTTAATCTTTAGCATTTAATCTCATCAACAGCTTCTGCAGCTTGCAGATAATCATACTTTAAGATTTTGAGTGTTATAAGAGTTGCTCAAGCACAGAACTTTTACATTCGGTTTTATGTGCTTCTAAATTAAGATCAACCCTGCACACTAATAAACTTATGTAATGGACAAACGTTACTTTCAGATCAAACAAGCAAAAATTAGTAAAATTAATTCAAACTGGAAATTAATCATAACCATGCAAAAATGTTGTTAATGTGCAAATTAAGAGTCACTTCTTAGTCCATATTTACTTATTCATAGGTTTGTGTCCAAATTAGTACATTACAATTAAGAACAAATAAAGGCCTGAAACAATAAAATAAGGCTTGCTCAAAAATAAAAGGTTTTACTTAACCTTTTGATTAATCTACTAAGGAGTTTGAGAACATAACTCAAAACATGCAATCTGTAACAGCAGCCAGTCTTTCAAGAACATAACATTTTCTCCAGATGTTGCCACATACAGTGAGTGTTTAATATTTGTAATCACTGATTTTTTCTTCTTCTTTCTTTCTGCAATGAAGTGATTGAATTAAAGGTGTTTTCTGATAAAATAATATCAGTGAAAGTATAGTATTTTTATTTTAAAAAAATTTGTATGAAGTATCTAAAATAATTTACTATCTTTTGTTTTTCAAAATGTTTTGTGCATTATGATTCCATTGTTCACAGATTAATTATTGTTACCTAAATATATGTGAAATTTTTTTGGTTGCTAATTCAACACAACTAATAAATTCATGCATTTGTCTTTTGAATGTGTGTATAAATATTGCATTTGCAAACTCCACTTCCACACAGTTGAATTCTAGCATACTATGTTGTGTGGAGAGCTGGGTCTTCGTGTTCTATTCATTATCATTTGTTTCTAAATTATTTTATTTCTAAGCAATTGTGTAGCATAAGGAAGAAGGATAGATTTTTATATCTGGTTATAGTTTATGACTTCTGACACATTTAAATACAATTAGTGTCTTTTATTGTACATTTTTATTTAAGAATCTAGCCCAAAATGAATTTGGCATAAAGACACAGAACATACAACAATTCTTAATAGGAAACCTGCATTAAAACCGGTTATCACGCAGAATATAAGTGTTACACAAATAGTTGTCCTTAAAATCAGTTATAAATTGAGTATAATTTAAGCATGAAAATAGGTGCAGTAAATTGGAACAGATTTAAGAACTTTTAATACCATATGAATGGTTCCAAAAAATGGCAACTTAATGCTTTAATGTAAATTACAATGTTAAACTGTTATCTTACATCAATGCTCTAGGAGTCTCTTCATTTAACAAAAAATTTTGAAATTGTATCACATGATAAAATAAAAAAAATACACCACTCACTTTAATGTAATTAAGGTTATATTTGAGAGGTAGAACTGGAACTTAAAACTTCAATGCCACAACTGGGATTTGAACCACAGACCTTCCGCTTACCGGGCGGCTGCTCTAACCGCTGAGCTATTGTGACAAACTGCCAGAATGACATTAAATTCTCAAACCAGTTCATATTTCTCCTGGTAACCACAAAGGAATTTAATGCCATTCTGGCAGTTTGTCACAATAGCTCAGTGGTTAGAGCAGCCGCCTGGTAAGCGGAAGGTCTGTGGTTCAAATCCCAGTTGTGGCACTGAATTTTTAAGTTCCTGTTCTACCTCTCAAACTTTGCCCACACACGGCTTGTGTGTTTAAAAACACCAACAGTAAGTTTGTTGGCATAAATAAATAATAATTAAGGTTATATTTGTTTAAAAAATATGGTACTGTAGTAGGCTTGCATATGCTTCTCAATCATATAGTTCATTCAATAATTTCAAGTTGAGCTTTTGAACAATTAACCACAATAACGTCAATTTGAAGACTACTATTTTCAGCAAGGCACTGAGCCTCTTCATGAACCTCCACACCAGCGCTGTCCAACTGTGATGTGCCTGTGATGTATTTTTCTAGCACCCTTCACAAGCAAATTTTTACTCTGACGTTTCTAATAGTTCAAATTTCAAAACAAAGCTATTTCCTTCCAAATATCTTCCCAGTACACACCCATGAAATGTATTTTTGTACACCTAAGGCTTATTCATTACTTCCCTAACCAGTGCTTTCCCTTTTTCCTCTCAAAAGAAGGGTACTTGCGCTAAGATTGTTATGATGGCACCCACGCCTCCTTAGGCTCACCAGAACAGAAAGTTATACATAACATGCAGGTACACTCCTTACATTAGCAAGTAGCTTATTGGTCATTCCTGAATCCTTATTTGGGGTAAGCTATTAAACTAACATTCATCAGCAGCCCTGCAACTAGATGTACAAGTAAATGTCTACCCAAAACTTACTACGCAATGCTAGTGTTTACAAGGGCTGAGTTGTTCTTTTCAACAAACTGTTCCTTTTACAGTAAAGAATGTTTGCATCACGTTAGTGCATTTAGGATAATGCCACTTCTTAAACACATTTTTCAAGCTTGACATAAACCATACCATTCTAATTAAACTTTGCTCTCTAGATCGGCTTGTTGGTTAGCTAAACTTTTATTTGATGTGTGCTGCAGAAATGGAAATGCATGAATATTACAAATAGAAGCACTATTAACAGTGAAATAGTCTTAATGTTTGAGGTAATTGAGTCATTTTTTTTTTACACTCACCTTCACTTAAATTGTTTTAAAAACAGGAAACGTTTTCAAAACCGTTCGGTCCCAGCTGTTGGGTGACTGACACTATCATCTTGTTCCCCCTCTCTGCTACTATCATCCTGCTGCCATCTGGTGCTAGGGGCGCAGAGCTTTAACACTTCATTTAAAACTGGGATTTTGAAGTTAAATCACTTTATTGTTTAAGAGGTAGAACTGGAACTTAAAAATTCAATGCCACAACTGGGATTTGAACCACAGACCTTCCGCTTACCGGGCGGCTGCTCTACCACTGAGCTATTGTGACAAACTGCCAGAATGGCATTAAATTCTCAAACCAGTTTGTCTCTGATGTGAAACTGCCTTTGTGGTTTACCAGGAGAAATACGAACTGGTTTGAGAATTTAATGCCATTCTGGCAGTTTGTCACAATAGCTCAGTGGTAGAGCAGCCGCCCGGTAAGCGGAAGGTCTGTGGTTCAAATCCCAGTTGTGGCATTGAATTTTTAAGTTCCAGTTCTACCTCTTAAACTTTACCCACACACGGCTTGCGTGTTTAAAAACACCAACAGTAAGTTTGTTGGCATAAATAAAATAATAATTACCATCTGAAGGTTATTTAATCCTGGGATATAAAGTACTTGCAATAGTAAGTCACCATTGGGATAATTTGTCTCTGATGTGAGACTGCCTTTGTGGTTTACCAGGAGAAATACAAACTGGTTTGAGAATTTAATGCCATTCTGACAGTTTGTCACAATAGCTCACTGGTAGAGCAGCCGCCCGGTAAGCGGAAGGTCTGTGGTTCAAATCCCAGTTGTGGCATTGAATTTTTAAGTTCCAGTTCTACCTCTTAAATTTTGCCCACACACGGCTTGTGTGTTTAAAAACACCAACAGTAAGTTTTGTTGGCATAAATAAAATAATAATCACTTTATTATTGTTTTTAATTATGTGAATTTTTTCCCCAAATGTGCAGTTCTAGCTGTTGCACAGCACTTTTGGAATGAAAACCACAACATTGGCCTCAATATAAAATTGTTAAAATCTCTAAATTCACCAATACAACTGCACATTTGGGAACAAATTTACATAATCAAAAACAACAATAAAGTGATTAACTTCGAAATCCCAGCTTTAAATGAAGTGTTAAAGCTTTGCACCCCAACACCAGATGGCAGCAGGACGACAGTAGCAGAGAGGGGGGAACAAGATGATAGTATCAGTCACCCAACGGCTGATTATGGGACCAAACGGTCTTGAAAACATTTCCTGTTTTTAAAACAATTTAAGTGAAGGTGAGTGTAAAAAATGACCTCAAACATGGGAGTGCATGCTTAGTAACAGTATACCATGTGCAATCTTTCAGCTGGCCTCTAATTAAACATCGACAAGACTATGTAGGTTCTATGCTGTACTGTCTCACCACATAAGCCACTCCTTAGCTAGAAAGATAAGTGATAACTTCTTCAGAGAGGCCATCTAGGGCGAAGGAAGTGATAACTCCTTGGTATACGTTCAAGATAGCATGTGGCTCAACAATAACTTCATGGGTTCCAAATTGTTGCACCTGTAGTAAATGGACTGTGGATCATTCTTAGTCTGTATCAATTAAGATCCATTGTGTTGGTGGGTATAGTTCTGTATTAGGCCAGTGATTTTGTCACAAAAGGGTTCAGAGTTAAAGAGACAGTGCATGATTAAGTAACAAGGAGTGTCACTTTCTGATGCAGCAGCAGTTTCTTCCAAGACGAGATCAACCCATAGATCTCTTCTTAGAGGTTACAATATGTAATAGCTGTAGTGGATTCCATGCATGGAGAGATGCCACTAACCCCATCGATCTCCATGCCAGGTCGAACCTCTTGATGGTTGTAAACAGGGTCAACCTGAGAACCTATGCTGCCCTGGCTGTCCATAATTAGGAACCAAATTGTTTTATAGGTAGGACTGTCAATATTAACCCAACCCCGAAACATGGAGGACTGATGAATCAGAACCCTGGAAGCGGCAATCCCATACTTACTGAAGGGAGTTATTGACCCAATTCAACAAGAAGTTCGAGAACTGTCCTAACTGGTGAAGAAGAAAATGCTGTTTCACCATGACCAGAGCCCAGATTTTTGCATATTTGCATGTTTTATTCCTTGATAGTTAAAAATATGCACATATGGAATAAATTTGTTCCATGTTGTAAGGAATTTTATAGTGCATATAAATGCATATATACGGCGTTGATGCATATTTGACTAATTTTTGCATATTCGAGCACATATTTTACTTTTTGGCAATCATTCTAGAAATACTTCTACCTTAAGAAGAAAAGAAAGACCTCAGCAAATAAAATGTCCCCTTTATGGTTCTGTTGGTGTAGAAGGAATAATCTATCCCTAAAAATGTGCCAAATAATGGGAACCAAACTATCAACAATGGGCAGTTCTTGATACAATAAAAAATAGGCTGATCAACAGCTTAAGCTAAATAGTGTTCAACAATCATGCCATAAATCTTTGAAGTTTGGTGCCACTGTCACAGCACAACTCGATACTGATTGTATTATGTATGTCCAAACGAAGCTGCCTGCCGCAACGATAACATTTCCAAAAATTAAAAGGTAGCTTTTAGATTTGTAACTACTGCGGTGTTACTTGTAATTTCTGAAGTGTGAGAAGAAGACATAATAATTTAATTACAATGCCGAAGGAGAAGACAAGCAAAGCATATTTGTTTCAGCAGTGGACTGAAGGGGATCCTACTCTAACAACAGATGGCAATATAGTGCTCTTGCCAAGTGTGTGAAAAACATGTAAGATTTATTTTTGTTTTTTCACGATATTTTAAAACTCAATGTGATTTTCGAGTTAGTGATTGTTTCTGTTTAATTTAAAAACTCACATTATTCTGTACCATTGTTATAGGTGCCCTTCGACAAAAAATTCCAAATTACACAACATTTACAAACAGCTGCTCATAGAAATGCTTGTAATAAAAATATCTCCAAGAAACAAACAACTTTACCTGCAGACCATTGGTTTCAGCCAATATACTTTTGCCTAAGTTAAATAATGTAGAATTTCGGGCGTTCCTGGAGAAGTATCCTGGAAGTAAAGTTCCTGATGAATCAACAATAAGGAAAGGCTACCTTGCCAAACTTTATGAAGAGGTAAGTTTAAACATTTATTTAATGAAATCAGTTTGGGTGTCAACTATCGACTCTCCCCTCACTCCAATATTTTGAGTTCTATAAAAACGTGTCAATTATTTAAAACTTTTAAGTGTATCATACAAAATTATTTTAAAATGGAAACAAAACTATGTATGGCCTGTAGTGCCACTAAGTTTGATTTAGTTTAGTTTATGATAAAAGCTTTAAGGGAGTGCACCAGTGAAAATTGCCCAAAGTCTCAAAAAACGTAAAAAAATATTATGTTCCTACAAAATTCTTCATTTTTAATAGCTCCTGAATCCAACTTTATTTTTGACCTAGCAGATGTTTCAGGATTGTAACGACGGTTTTCAAATGACCTTGTGCACTTGGCTGCAAGCTGTTTATGGTTTCAGAAATGCCACTTTAAGGCACTTCTTTTTTCAGCATTTCTGTGTATTCAAAATGTTTCACATGATGTTATTTTCATTCAATAATTTGGAAAATTTGTATGTTTGTTTTAATAATAACAACAAATAGTATTGTCATAATTTTTCTGTGTAATAAGTGGTTATAAAGTTGTTAGTTTTTAAAGATAGCAATGCATTGAAAAACCGAAAAAAAGCAAATAAAAATTTTAAGATTTTTTCTCTAAACATAGCAGAAAATAATTATATGACAAAATTGTAGTTTCTTAACATAGAAGCAACATTAATTATTTTAAAATATTTTTTATTTAATTTATTTATGTTTATTTTTTGGAAACTGCATCGTGTGGGACATTTTGCATGTACACCTTAAAATTGTACTTTGAAAATGAATAACTTGAAAATTAATGAAGACATTGGACTGAAATTAAAATTTAAGCTGGATTGAATGGATAGTTTTTTAAAAAACAGCAATGTCACTAGTGCATTCTCTTAAATTTGATCCTCCAAAATGTGGTACCCCAAATTACACTCCTGATCTTTACCAATTTTCAATAAAATATTTCTTTTCAGGCAATACAAGAAATAAGAGAGGATATAGGCGATTCAAACTTGTGGTTGTCTGTAGATGAAACAATCGACTCGTGGGAGATTTATTGCCAACATCGTCGTGGGAAGAATGACGGAATCTGAACCAGGAACACCTCATCTCATTGTATCCAGGGTACTGGAAGAAACAAACCATTCAACGATTGCTAGGGTTGTTCATGAAGCATTACGTGTTTTGTGGCCTATTAAGGAAAATGAGGAAAAACTCTTGGTGATCGTTACAGATGCAGCAGCATACATGATTAAGACTGCTAAAGCTTTGCAGGCATTTTATCCTAAGGCAGTACATATGACTTGTTTAGCACATGCTCTTCACCAGTTGGCAGATGAAATTCGAGTAAATTTTCCAGAAGTAAATGCTTTAATTTCCTGTGCGAAAAAAGGGTTTGTTAAAGTGCCATCAAGAGTGAAGTTACTGACTAATATGATGCAAGGTACTTGTTTATCTCCAGAGCCAACCCTTACGAGATTGGGTACATGAATTGAAGCAGCTCTATATTACAGTGACCATTTAGAAGATGTGAAAAAGGTGCTCGATGTGATGGGCAAAAATGAAGCAGCAAGTATCCCTGCTGCAGTTAGTGCCTGCAATGAGAATAGTCTCCAGAGCAAATTAGGGTTTATTAAGGCCTAGTTTAGTGAAGTCCCAGCCACAATCAAACGTTTGGAAGAAAAAGGGATGCCTCTATCTTCTGCACTGCAGGTATACGAAATGGTTGTCACTGGAGACATTCCAGGAGAAACAGGAAAGTCTCTTCGTAACAAAATTGAAGCAAGGAATCCATGTTTAATGTTTCTCCAGGTTGTGAATAAGGTGCTACAAGGAGAACCTGAAAAGCAACAATGCTTATTCTGAAAGTGACATAGCCTGTTTTCGGTACTGTCCAGTGACTTTGTGTAAAGTAGAGAGATCTTTCTCTTCATATAAGAAGAGGAAATCGCTTTTTTCCAGAAAACTGTGAAAAAAATTTAATTGTTTATCGCAATAGAAACAGTGAATACTAAAATACACTGTATTTGAGAGAGAGAGAGAGAGACAGTAAAAAATATTAATTTTGTTAAGGTTTGAGATAAAGAATAAATTTACTGTTTCATTATTTCATCAAAATTAATATCTGAAAGTTGAAATATTTAATTGAAGTACTTAATTTTTATGCCAAAATAGAGTGAGGGAGTGAAGTAATAATAAACATTTTTAATGACTTGGTTTAAGAATAAACTTACAATTTGATTAATTCATCATGATTAATAAACGTGAAAAAATTAAAATAATGTATTTTATTCTTTATGCATATTTTGAAGCTTTTAGAGCAGATTTAACAGATTTTTTGAGCATAGATTCATGCTTTATAGTGCATATAAATCTGGGCTCTAACCATGATAATGCATCAGCTCATCCTGTGTTGTTGCCGCCAAACTGCATGAATTGATTATGAGTTGCTGCCACAACCCCCATATTTACCCGACTGGCTCCCTAGAAGTCCTTCCTGTTCTCAAGCATGAAGAAATGACTCATGGAAACAAAATTTAGATCAAATATGGAGGTCATTGTCAAGACGGTGACGTATTTGCAGAGTTCGACAATTCCTACTTTTGGAGGAGTTACAAAAAAGGAGGAATGTTGAGAGAACTGTATATCCCCAACATGAGAAACAAATAGTGTTTGAAAAAATTGGTGTCTTCATTCTTAACACAGGTAGATCTTGAATTGCCGTCATAATAGGGATAGTTGAGACATGGAAGGAAGGGAATGAGAGAAATTAAATAAAAGGGTTTAAAGAAGAAGAAACTATGCAGACAAAAGACATGTAAGAGGGAAAGCAACAGGTGAAGGAAGTGAGAACTGGAACTTAAATTTAGAGTAGGAGTGATACACAACCAGCCAGATACATTGGCTTTCAATAACAACAACAACAACAACAACAATAATAATAATAATAATAATAATAATAATAATAATAATAATAATAATAATAATAAGAACAATAATAATAATAACAAAAAATAAAAAATAATAAAAATAATAACAACAATAATAGTAATATAACTAGGAGTTATTTCCGGGCTGTTATGCCGTGGTCTGCTGGAGTTGAAGAACCCAGACGTTTCGTCCACATCTGCGGCGGACATCTTCAGTGGCGCGGTCGTAATCTCCTCGGAGAAGTTAGCGTAGCGTCTGAGGTGTGGACTGTCAGAGCTGCGGTATTTATCCTTCTAGTGGCCTCCGCTGATTGGCTCGGGCGGCGCACGGCCGGTGGGAGGGGGCGGGCTTCGCTCAAGGTGTTGCCTCCTGATTGGATCACTTCAGTTTCTGCTGTTTTATGTCGTTTCTTGCCTTCAATGACAGGATACCAGTTGCTGTTTAGTTTCGAAACTTCTTCTTTCTTGTTGAAATTGTTGGGATGTTTATATATTTCAATGGCTTCGCGCTGTAACCGGGCATGGTAGTGTGTTGTGGATGAAAGGATGTTTGTGTCCTGGAACTTAATTATGTGTTCTCCCTCCGCTTCAATGGCGTGTTGGGCAACTGCGGACTTATCTGTTTGGGCCAGGTGGCAGCTTCTTTTATGTTCGGTGAGTCTTGTGTTGATACTGCGTTGAGTAGTTCCGATGTAAACCGATCCGCAGGAACAGGGAATACGGTAAACACCGGCTGATGACAAGGGGTCCCGGGGGTCTTTAGCAGAGCGTAATAGGCTGTTCAGTTGCCTGGTGGGCTTGAAGACAGTCTTGATACTGTGCCGTTGTAGTATGTGTTGAATACGGTCGGTGACATTCTGGAAATATGGCAGGAAAACTATACCGTTATGTTTGGGCTTGTTAGTTTTTTGTGAGGCAGGTTTCGGCTTGGCAGGGCGGCAGGCTCTTTTGACCTCTTGAATAGAATATCCATTAGAAAGTAAGGCTTTCTCAAGGTGACAGAGTTCTGTTGTAATAAGTGTGGCTCGCAAATGCGAGAAGCACGGTTTACGAGTGTCTTAATCATGCCTCGTTTTTGTCTGGGATGATGATTTGAGGCTTTATTTAAATAGCGGTCCGTATGAGTGGGCTTACGGTAGACAGTATGCCCAAGTCTGCCGTCTGCTTTCCTGCTGACTAAGACGTCCAGAAAAGGTAGCTGTCCGTCTTTCTCTTCCTCCATGGTGAATTGTATGCGTGTGTTGATGCTGTTAAGATGTAGTAGGAAGTCTTGAAGAGTTTCTTTTCCATGGGGCCATACGACGAAAGTGTCGTCCACATAGCGGAGCCAGACAGTCGGTTTTAGAGGAGCCGTGGCCAAGGCTTTGGACTCAAAAGATTCCATGAAGAAATTGGCCACTACCGGGCTAAGAGGGCTTCCCATGGCAGGGCTCCAGCAGACCACGGCATAACAGCCCGGAAATAACTCCTAGTTATACTGACTCCGGCCGTGAAAGCCTTCGCTCTCTCAATAATAGTAATAATAACAAAAACAACAACAATAATAATAATAATAATAATAATAATAATAATAATAATAATAATAATAATAATAATAATAATAAATAAAGAATTTTGAACAAGTAGAAGAAATTTAAAGTATATCTCACAGCACTGAATTAATAATAGGATGTTTTAACATAAGAATAGGGGAAGAAAACATTAGGGTAGTAGAGAAAGATGAAAGGGCAGAGGTGAGGGAAACAATACAGAGAAAACAGAGATACAATATGTATAATAAGGAAAAAAACTAATACAATTCTGTAAGAATAATAATTTGGTAGTAAGTAATGGAGTGGTAGGGATGATTAAGAGGAATAGTTTATATTTGTAAACATCTATTAATGAAGTGTTGATTATATAATATATAGCCAAGAAATAGTGAGCAAATTACTAAATGCAGGATAGTGAAAGAAATAGTAAATGACATTGACAAAGATGTGCAGGAAATGGAGGAAGAAACTGCCTAGAAAGAATCAATGAATATGGAAGAAACTGCCTAGAAAGAATCAATGAATATGGAAGAAACAGCAAAGCAAAATGTTTCAGCAGGATATAAACTTAGGAGTGCAGAAAATTTTGGTTATGGTATTGAGGTGGGTACAGAAGAAGGAAAAGCAGGAAGAGCATTAGAGATAGTGAAAATGACAGCAAAACAAGCATGGGTGAAAATGGAGCTAAAACATAAAGGACAACAAATAAAATTAGTGTGGCATGATGACATATGCACAAATACAAAGGAGGTTTTTAAAGAAGTAGATGGAGGAGAAACAGAAATGGGGAGAGGCAAAATTTCCTAACTTGTAAATGGGGATATAAATGCTTAATAGACAAAAAAGGAGAGATGTCAGGAGATACAAAGCAGTAGATTAAAACAAGTGGTAAAGGAAAAGAATAGTAAGAAAATACGGGAAATGAAAAAGATAAACAAAAATGAACACTAACGAGTATATCCGTTATTGATTTTCACTTGTCCTGTGCTAAAAATGTGTATACACGTTATGCACATTGCAGTTAGAAATGAAGGTATAACTCCTAAACAAAGATTTCTGAAGGTGGTTTTAACCCATTATTGTATGCTCATGCCATCTGTTGTGCGAGAATGAAGTGTCAGAGTGTCACTATATCTACCTTGTGTTGCTCCCTTGAAGACATATTTGAAGGTCTGCACATGCATATGTCACTGTGTCATTAACGATACAAGCTTGATATCATGTCACAAGGGGAATTACTGGTTTTCAAGGGCGCATAAAATGGCTTCCTCAAGCAGGATGGGATGTGTTGTGGATGATGGTGAATTGTCAGAAAATTGTAATGAAGTACTGTGCAATTTTTTGTATTGCACTGACATTTAAAACTAGTGGTCACTGGACAATCCTTGATCATGTGTGATGCAGTATCTTTCATGATTTTGTAAATTTAAAAATCACGTGAGTCACTTTCAATTATCTATAAGAACTTCAAAGAGTTTTAGAACATATATTTAATTTTAGGTATTGAAATATAAATTGAATAGAATTTAATTATTTCAGAAATAACTTAGCATGGAGGGGTCAGCAAGTTGACAACAATGTAGCAGTGAAAGGGTTAAGAAATGGGAAATAAGATATAACCAAGAGAATGACTAGAACATTTCAGAAATTTAATTGGAAAAGTAAGAGAGATACAGCAACAAGAAAAAGAGGATGACAGCTTAGATGGATAAATATTGACGGCCAAAGTGGGACAAAACTACAAACCAGCATTTACTAAACAGTATTACACCAGCAGAAAGACAAAGCAGTACAGGTGGATACAACACCAAGGGAATTCTGAGAGTTTGCAAAGAAGAGTTGAGACAGAGTAATGATGGAAGTTTTGAATAAAACTGAAGAAAATGGAGACATCCCAGAAAATTGAAATATAGATATGACAGTACTACTATCTAAAGGGAAGGGAGGGATAACCAAAGCTGGGAATTATAAAGGAATTAGTCTGCTGTAAGTTTTAGGAAAAATATACATAGCAGTAATGGCAGAGAACTTCATCCCAAACAACAGGAAGCAGCCAGCTTGGCCAAATTGTACTGGACAGTAAGATTCCAAATGAAATAGAACTTTTCAGACAGAAGGCCATTAAAAGAAGAATGGCAGAGAAATCCTAAGCTTTCATGGCAGTAGACAGAATAATGAATACTAGATTATTCCAGTCAGATAAGCTGTGGTTTGCTGGTATTTTGATGTCCAGACGTTGTGTTCACATCTGTGGTGAACATCATCAGTCACATGATCTCAATCTTCTTGGCAAAGGTTTAGTCACATACATCTATGTGCACAATCCTAATTTCCTAAGAGGACCTCATACCGATATAGTAGAGCAGATTCTGCCAATACAGCATAAACGCTCACAATGAGGCTTTACTTGAAAAAGCTCCTACTTCCATGCGAATGCCTCAATTATGAAGTGTCCAGTCTTCTCAGCACAGATGGTTGTGCATATGGTAATTCTTATTTATTTATGCCAACAAACTTACTGTTGGTGTTTTTAAACACACAAGCCGTGTGTGGGCAATGTTTGAGAGGTACAATTACAACTGAAAAATTCAATACCACAGCTGGGATTTGAACCACAGACCCTCCCACTTACCAGGTGGGTGCTATAACACCTGGTAAGTGGAGGGTCTGTGGTTCAAATCCCAGTTGTGGCATTGAGCTTTTCAGTTACAATTGTATCTCTCAATACACCCATAGTCTTGTATGGATTGGAACAATGTGCGATACAGTCGAGCAAAGCTGTCTGACACACTCCCCATGATTTGCCATTTAGTACTCGCAAGATGTTCAGTGAACGGTCACATCGTGCTTTTAGCTGCACTATTTTCAATGACCAGCTAAGCTTCCTATCGAAGATCAACAACAGGAAACCTGTCTCATCTGCGAATGGAAATAAATCAGGACCGAAATAGAGTGAAGGTGGTAATTGTCTCCTACGGTGCCAGAAATTAATGCACATTGACTTCTCAGTTGAGAAAGAAAGCCATGTTTTGAGCTCCATTCTCAAAGGTAGTCTAAACATTGTTGCAGGCGCTGTTTCAAAAATGGAGTGTGCAGAGAAGTACAAAAATGGCAAAGTTGTGTACAAATAGGCATGACCAAACTCCAGGTAGAACACACTTCCAGATGGAATTGATTGCTTTAGCAAACTGTTACTCTTAGTACTGATCACTAAGGTACTGTGTTCTTCTGAACAAAAAGGTTAGAATCAGGATTGTATCGATATCGACAAAAGATAGTCCACAGTTGAATGAACAAGGAGGTATTGGGGCTAGCAAAATCCACACCAAAAAGAATGGCAAAGACACATCTGGGTAGACCTGGGATTGGATTGGATTTGGTTTAAGGGCGCTCAACTTCTAGGTCATCAGCGCCCTTAACAGACTCATGGCAATAGCCAGATATAAATTTCACTCAAAAAATAAAAATGCTAGCAACAAGAAAAATATACAAAGGTAAAAAGCAGTGGCAATAGCCAGATATGAAACAAGGTGATAAATATGTCCAAAATCAGAAACAGATAATTAAAAATTTTAAATCCTCAAATTTATATTGCACTGCGCTAAAAAATTAAAAACTCTATCAACCGCTGTTTTGTCGTCCGCTAGGACCTCTGCAAGTCTGGCAGGCAGCTGCAGAGAATCCCGAAGGTGCGCTAGAGAGTAACACTCTAGGAGCACGTGGCGAACCGACAAAACGTTGTCACACAGCGGACATAGAGGCGCAGGGTCCCTTTTAAATAGGTAACCGTGCGAAAAATTGCAGTGCCCTATTCTTAATCGAGCCAAACTAACCTCCTCGCGACGAGATGTGCGACAGGAAGTTACCCAGTTTATCGGAAGTTCTTTCACTTCTCTAAGCTTATTACCGCGGAGAGCTGACCACTCGTCGTGCCAGGACGACAGCACCGCTCTCCGCACTTCAAGCCTAAAGTCTTCCGAAGTAACACGTGAGATGGTAATTCTGGGTTCTGTAGTTGCCGTCTTTGCTGCTAAATCTGCCATTTCATTCCCAGGCAAACCTACATGACCAGGAATCCATGCACACACCACTTCAACACCAGAAGCGTGTAAAACATGGAGGGCATCCTGGATACGTTGTACAATAGGGTGGGGGTTGTACAACTGACAAAGGCTCTGCAGTGCACTAAGGGAATCGCTCAAAATCAGGCAGTCACCTAATTTACGACGGCGAACATACAAAACGGCTCGATAAATTGCATAAAGCTCTGCAGTAAAAATGGAAGTGCTATTTGGAAAACCGAATGTATATGGTTCGGTTCCATAAACATAAGCACATCCAACACCGTTGGTGTTCTTTGATCCATCGGTGTAAATGTATTGACGGTCAGAGTAGCCTGACAAAAATTCTAAGAAACACGTGCGGATACTTGAAATAGGCATCGTGGACTTCTGGTGTACGGTCATCCCAAGATCTACATGGGGCGTACCAGATAGCCAAGGGGGGTAAAGTCTCTCGCCCTTGGCGAACATCACAGGCAGTTCCACTCCAAGCTTCACTAGGAGCTCTTGGAAACGGAACCCCGCAGGCTTTGGATTAAGGGTGCTATTTCTATATCGTTCTCTTAGCGTGGTGGTGAAAAAAGAAGCGAACGTTGGGTGCTTAGGCATACATCTAAGCGCACAACCATAATTTGCCAAGAGAATCTCACGCCGATAATGCAGAGGAAGTTCTGCGGACTCGGCGTAAAGGCTCACCACTGGGCTTGTTGGAAAAGCTCCTGTTGCAATGCGGATGCCCCTATTATGGACCACGTCTAATCTTCTCAGCACAGATGGTCGTGCTGACGAATAAACAATACACCCATAGTCTAGCTTGGATCGGACCAATGCGCGATATATTCGCAACAAAATTGTTCGATCCGCTCCCCACGATTTGCCATTCAGTACTCGCATAATATTTAGGGAACGGTCACATCTCGCTCTTAGCTGTGCAATATGCGACGACCAACTAAGCTTCCTGTCCAAGATCAAACCCAGGAAGCGCGTCTCTTCTGCGAAGGGAAGTTCATCTGGACCAAATCGGAGCGAAGGTGGTAATCGTCTCCTACGGTGCCAGAAATTAACGCAGATTGACTTCTCAGTTGAGAAACGGAAGCCGTTTTTCATGCTCCATTCTCTAAGGTTGTCCAAACATTGCTGCAGGCGCCGTTGTAAGAACGCCGTACGCTGAGAAGTGCAATAGACAGCAAAATCGTCTACGAATAGGCATGACGAAACTCCAGGTGGAACACATTTCCAGATGGAGTTAATTGCTATAGCAAAGAGCGTGACACTTAGCACCGAACCCTGAGGTACTCCCTCCTCCTGAACAAAAGAATTAGAAAAAACCGAGCCGACCCTTACTCGGAAAAAGCGGTCCTTCATAAACTCCTGAATGAAAAGTGGCAGGCGTCCACGCATATTCCAGGCATACAGGGAACGTAGAATCCCTGCTCGCCAGCACGTATCATAAGCCTTCTCAAGATCGAAAAATATGCCAACGGTTTGACAGTTCTTCATAAACCCGTCCATTATCTGTGTCGATATTGACACAAGATGGTCAACAGTTGAACGGCGTCATCGAAAACCACACTGGATGTTAGTCAGTAGGTTGCGACTTTCTAACCACCATACCAATCGTCCATTGATCATGCGTTCCATCACCTTGCAAACGCAACTGGTGAGGGAAATAGGACGATAGCTGGAGGGAAGATGACGGTCCTTCCCAGCCTTCAAGATGGGAATAACGGTGGCCTCCCGCCAATTTTCTGGGAGTATACTGTCAACCCAAACACGATTATAGACCTCGAGCAGGAATGCCTTACCTTCAGGAGAGAGCTGTTGTAACATTTGTACATGAATACCGTCCGGTCCTGGTGCTGAACATCGCGAAGATTTCAGGGAATGCTCCAGCTCCGCCATGGTGAAAAGGCGATTGTAATCTTCTACGTTTCTAGAACGAAACGTGAAGCCTTGAGATTCCACCTGAGTTTTAAATGGAAGGAGCTCAGGGGAGTAGTTTTCCGAGCTAGACACTTGTGCGAAAGCACTGCCAAAGGTATTGGCCACTTCAAATGAATCAACAACAGCTCCTGTGGCTGTTTTTAGTCCCGCTATTGGTATTTGGGTCGTTTTAGCTGCAACACGCCTTAATCTATCCCACACAACCGAGGAAGGTGTGTGTCGGTTAAATGAAGCTACAAATTTGCTCCATGATGACTTTTTGCTATCCTTAATGACTTGTCTGGACCTGGCGCGCATTTTCTTGTATTCAATCAGGTTTTCCAAAGTAGGGTGACGTTGGAAAACCCTAAGTGCACGCCTTCGAGCACGAATGGCATTCCGACATTCTTCCGTCCACCAGGGGACGGGAAATCGACGGGGGTGTGTAGTCGACCGCGGAATCGACTGTTCAGCAGCAGAGAGAATCGTCTCCGTAAGATGCTGCACCAAATTATGCACGGTGTCGTGCTCGTTGTACGTAAAGGCAGCCAACTGGGTGTAGAGGTTCCAGTTGGCATGGTCCAAACGCCATCTGGGCATACGTGTGGAATACGTATGTTGCGTCAAGAGACTAATAAGACATGGGAAGTGGTCACTAGAGTGTAAATCAGAGATGACATTCCATTGTAAGGAGACTGCCAACTGAGGTGAACAAACTGCAAGGTCAAGGTGTGAGAAGCTGTTATGAGAGTCCGAAATGAATGTAGGCTCTCCAGTGTTGAGGAGAGCTAGGTTGTGACTGTCCAAAAAATCGGAAATGAGTGTACCTCTCGCACAAGCGCGACTTGAACCCCAAAGTGGGTGGTGCGCATTGAAGTCTCCCACCAACAGAAACGGTGTTGGCAACTGGGAAACTAGATCTTCTAAATCAATGTGCGAGAAGTCATGGGACGGAGGCAAATAAACATTACAGATAGTGAAATGTATGTTTGGCAGTTTAATCCATACAGCAACTGATTGTATATCAGAGTGCAAAGGTAGAGTTTGCATATATACGTCATCTCTGACAAGTATCATAGCGCCGCCATGTGCCGGTACACCCTCTTCTGGTGTAACATCACACCGTACTGGGGTGTATCGCCTTAGATGGAAAGCGTCTCGAGGACGCAGCTTAGTCTCTTGCAAACATGAGACCAGAGGTTCGTTTTCTTTGAGCAAGAGCTCAAGTTCTGACCTTTGAGTTCGAATGCCACGTACGTTCCATTGTAGGATAGTCATATTGCATTGTGTATGGGATAGGTAATTCCAAGGTAACTCTTCATTACTTTGGAGCAGGCGGTTGTCGAACTAATTTAGCCCTTTTCTCTCTTGGGCTGACGTTCTTTTCGGACGCTTTTTCGCGCCTCTTTTCCACTGGGGGTCTTCCAGTGTGGGCAGATTCTAGTTCCATGTCCTCTGCCGAGGACGTGCGTCTTCCCATAGCAAACTTGGGTTCGAGTGTCTCGAACCGGTTGCTAATGGGGACCGGCGAAGATGACATTTGCCGGTCTGTAGCCATACCAGAGGATCCCTCTGAAGAGGATCTCCTAGGAGATGGCTCTTTCTTTCCCTTTGATGGCTTGGGAGAAACCTTGCTTGCCTTGAGGAAATCGGATCTTTTATACTCGGTCTTAAACTTGATCGGTGAAGCATCGTATACAATCGGTTTACTTGTCGAGGTCGGCTTCTTTGTTGGTGACCTTCCTGGTCTGCTGGATTGAACTGCGGTGCTTGTAGATGCTCTGGCGGACTTAGGTGATGTCTGAGGCTTTGGATGTGACCTAGCTACAAGAATTTTTTCTGAGATTGTTGCCCCATTTATATCGCTAGTTTGAGTTGCGATTTCCCGACATGGTACTGCTTTAGCTGCAACCGAGCTATAGGTACCGGAGCTCGGGATAGTGGGCTGGCGCAAACTAAGAGCTTTCGGGCTTCTGAGAAGGATACCTTCTCTCTAACCCGGATCTCCTGGATAGCTCTTTCATCCATATAGCGCGGACATTCTCGGGAGTTTGCTGGATGTTCTCCCCTGCAGTTAATACAACTGGGAGGTGATGTACAGTCATCGTCATGGGCGATGCCTCCACAGTTCACGCAGGTAGCTCTCTACCACTGCACGTGTCACTTGTATGACCAAAGCGCTGGCATTTGTAACATCTAAGCGGGCTCGGAATGTAAGGTCTTACTTCAATGGCCTCGTACCCTGCCTTTATCCTTTGCGGGAGATCTACCCGATTAAAGGTAAGGAAAAGGGTACGGGTAGGCAGATATTCGCCTCCATCTTTTCTCTGAACCCGATAAACAGATATTACACCTTGATCTGCGAGGTTCTCCTTAATTTCATCATTGGACATATCGTCCAATGCGCGTGTGTTGACAACGCCGCGAGAGGAGTTCAACGTTTTGTGCATCTCTACATGCACCGGATAGCTGCCTAGCATGTTGGCTTTTAATATAGTAGCTGCCTGTGCTGCTGAATTGGATTCAACCAACAGCGTGCCGTTCCGAGATCTCGTGCAGTTCTTCACGGGGCCAGCTATCTTATCGAGACCCTTCTATATAGCGAATGGATTCACCGACCTAAATGTTTTACCTTCCTCATTTCTTGTAATAACTAGGTAGCGAGGACCACTCAACTCTGCTACTTCCTTTTCACTTACTTTAAAATGTTTGTTTTTTTGAGTTTTGAATGTACTCATTGCGATTATATCCTCCACCATTGCAAATGTCTCCGATGGCATGCTCACATCCTGGGCGCCACCCCGGCTTAGGTGAGAGTCCTGGCCTGGACCTTGCTCACCCTAGGGTCTCACCTCCCAATGTATAGACAGAGGGACCCAATCGCCTTCAGGAGTGCATCAGCTCATGCAATGGCCCCTCCCCGGGACTGACCTTTATCAGCGGATACGCACACAGATCCTACATGATAACCAGGGGCTGGGACTTACGCGATTACCCAGTCACCCCTTGCGTCACCCGCGCGTAGGTTATCCATCAGACTGTGTACAGGGAGGTAACAGGTGGGAGGTCAAACACAAAAGTGGACCAAAGTTGATTGGGCGTTTGGCATGTGCTCTCTCACCTCTTGGAGGAACCCAATCGAGAGTATGGCTCGGGGCCCCGGGTACGCCAAACCCGTACCTACCGTAGTAGGAGCCCCTGGGAGAGTTTGATTTCGGAGTCCTCTAGACCTGGGAGAGAAGGGGCAATAACAGAAATGATTATGAAATACTGGTACTGACATATGAAAAGTAGAAAGGAGGACATAAAGTTGTGTATAAATCAACAGAAAGCAAACCAAGTGAAAGCATGCATCACTGAATTAACTGGTATAATGAGATACAAGATGCTCTAAAAAATTGTAGAAAATGGAGAATGTATAGGGATTACGGAAAAGAAATGAGAGAAAAGAAAGAAACAATAGAGTATTAGAGGGACAAGAAGGAAAAGAGATCGTAGGAGCTATGTAGCTTAATCAAAAAGAAATGGGGCAGAGAAAGATATATGCATACTTGTAACAAACCAGAGAGAGAAGAATTTGCATGGGCAAGAAGATCGGGGTAATATTAATGGAAAGTAAGGGATGAAGTAAAGGAGTGAATCATATGTAGAGAAAAGCAGATTGCCAGGTAGTGTGTGACAGAGAATGGAGGAAAGATATAAATGGAGAAAAAATGTATGGAAAAAGAAATGGGACTAAATGAATAAGAAAATCACAGTATGCCTATAAATAAAGGGGACAGAGAGAGATAGTGAAAAACTTAGGGAAATTTTTAGAGAAAAATTAAGAGAAATGGACAAGAAAGGCTTATGATTCAAAGAAGGGAGAAAAGATAAGGGAGGGAGAAGGAGGATAATTAGAGTACTGGGTTGCTAAAGGTCAGGGTTCAAAACTAAAGATAACCAACAAGGAAGGAAAAACATATGACCTATATTGTATATAGGAAATTAAATAAGTACAGAAATTTGTAAGAAGGATGTACGAGTGTATAGATAATTACAGAAGTTCCATACTAATTCTATGAAGTATTTAAATTCCAGCAAGGCTATGTCTTCAAGTGACAACTGAACACCATACCTATGTAAATCGGAAGAAAGAGGAAAGATTCACATCAAACTGGTAAATGAATCTATCAGAGGTCACTAAAAATAGTGTTCCTAGGTGTTCAAGTTTTTGTTGGCTGTTGGGTGGAACACTTGACTGACTTTATTCGATAACCAGTCCTGCAGTATATGAAGTGCTGGTACTTCTTTTATACAAAACAACTCAGAAAGGAGCTGGTCTTCCAAGATATGAAAAAGGCTATAAGCTGTCCAAACTAGCTAAAAACTGACTTAGATAAGGTGAATAATTTAGAGATAGATTACGAATTATTATGCTTAAGAGTGTATTTCTTCCTATACCACCTGTTACTCTTGCTTCAGCGAGTTGCAAGTGCTTAACTGTCACCTAGCAGAAGAACAAATGAACCACTTCAGTTGTCACACTTTCTCCTCCATTCTGGAGAATAGATACTCCAAAAAGTTGTGGGAGAGGGATTTTCAGGATTAGGTTAACTGATCTTCTAACCTCAAAGTCTTAGGATCTATTTCAATTTGAGATATCTCAATGCACTTACATATGTTAAGGTACCTTTTAAGGAACTATCTTGTCAATTCCTTACCCAGTGTACCATTCATTTAAAAACACATTCTCTTTGCATCCATGTTATTCTAGGTGACCCTTCATTTATACCTCAAATCCTCAAAGAAATATATATATACACCATATACACCATTTTGAGAAGTTTCTTATTTATATTTATTTCTCTATTGCAAATAGCACTATTTGTAAGGTTTAGTCAGTTAATTGATTTTCAGCTCATATGATACACTTGGGTAATTGATCATAAAGGTATGTAAGCATACTGTATGGCTTCATTTGACTCACTTTCAATTCCTCCACTATGCTGAATAATGAGAGATGTTTATATTCACAGTATTGTTTTTAAAGCAATAAGGAGTTAATGCTGAATTGCACATCAGTACGATGTATAGATTTGTTCGGAATGAGAAACAGAAGGAAGACATTTCACATTACAAGAGCATCTGCTGTCATACAAAGGTTTGTTTTGAATATCTAATGTCCAATCAAAGAACAAGTGTATGAGCAATGCACTTGTAGGAATAAATGCACAGTACTTTAGGCTTCATTTTATGTTTCATGGCATTCAATATGTTAACCTAAGTGCTTTGCTTAGTTTAATTGAATTGATTTTCAGATCTGTTGCACACCTTGTTCTCTGCAATATACAAGTTATATATGGCTAGTTAAGTTAGTTACAGTAAATTGATACTCTTATACAATTTTAACATACAGTCTACTTTATATTAGATTACAACTCAAAGATGCATAAAACAGGCCCCTAAATAAGAGTGATATTTTTTTTTCAGAGACAAAAGGATGTCAAGAGTTCTTATAGTTTGGATTATTTTTCTGTAAGAAATGCCTTAAGCCCATGGGCGTCGCAAAACGGGGGCAAGGGGGGGGCCACAGCCCCCCCTTGGAAGTTGGTGAATTTAATGTGCAGCCAGTTACCGACTATTAAACTATTATTTTAATTTTGATGTAAAGAATAAATTTTTATTTAGCACAAATTAATACGGTTATCTGCAACAAATATTATAAATTTTGACAGTAAAATAATGATTTAATATGGTATGATTGCAAATTTCCAACATGTGGCCCCCCCCTGGAAAAAAGTCTGCCGACACTCATGCTTAAGCCACAAATGGTGAAATGGACGCCTTACTTTCCACGTAACATTCCACAACCACCATTTACTCCACAGTAAAACGAGTTCTTTGGACAAACAGCGCAATGAACACGATTGCCGTAACTACGTATGGTTCTTCTAGGATGCCACATCCAGGTTTGTTTCATTACAATGTTAAAATGTTACAACTCATGATGAAGTAGAGTACTGTGTTAATGAAGGCTCAAAATGTGATTTGGGAAATTAAAAATGGCTATGCAATCAATAAGGCTGTCCCCATAGAGCAGTAGTAGCGCACCTGTCTCTGGCATGGGGGACCTGGGGTTGATCCCTGGTACAACCATGGGATATTTTTCCCAGGGTGCATTCAGCCTCATTAGGTCCATGAGGGGCCAATTGAGGAGCTACTTGAATAAAGTAGCAGCCCCAGGTCATGAGGACTGCATAAAATGGCCAGGAGGGATTGGGGTGCTGACCACGTACCACCCTCCAGTACTGTACCCCACCCATGACACCTGTGGTGGGCAGAGGTGTGGGATGCAGTGGCTGGGCGGTAGGCGTTGATCCAGATAGGGCTGTTGCGCAGTGGCATTAGTTTTTTTTTATGCAATCAATAAACTACTTACGAGTGTGTCCCAACACTTGCCAGAATTAGTTCAGTCCAGAATATTTATGGCTGAAATTCAAGCTCAATGTTTGTACACACTCAGAGACCTGCATTTTTACACTGCTATTGTTTTAACCCCTTTAGCACTCACTTTTCAAAAATATTTAGTCTATTCTGGGTCACAATATCATAATACCCTGAGAACTGAACTGCAATAACTAAGTTGTCGATTTTTGATACTACTCACTTACTCTTTAAAGAAAGGAACACATGGCTAGTTTCCTCATTATCAAGCAGATATCGACTGAACTTATTTGTGGAGGTTGGTCCTTCCATAGACTGCTCCGGCAATGATTCTAAGAACTTATACAATATACATTATCTGTGAAGCATTAAGATCAGAAGAAACTACAGTTCAAAAGTATTGGAAAGCACGAATGCTAATGGCTTCATTGCCAGATGCAAGGCACTAGAAAACAACAACAACAATATACATTATACGTGTCACTAAGTGGGATATCAAAATTTATAGTTCTGTCCTTGTTCTTTTGCATTCCTGTCTTGAATTCTTATTTATTTATGCCAACAAACTTACTGTTTGTGTTTTTAAACACACAAGCCGTGTGTGGGCAATGTTTGAGAGGTACAATTACAACTGAAAAGCTGGAATTTGAACCACAGACCTCATACCGATATAGTAGAGCATTTTCTGCCAATACAGCATAAAGGCTCACAATGAGGCTTTACTTGAAAAAGCTCCTACTTCCATGCGAATGCCTCAATTATGAAGTGTCCAGTCTTCTCAGCACAGATGGTTGTGCATATGGTAATGTTCTTGGTTTCTGGTTGTGTTTTAATACGAGGGTGGTTCAATAAGTAATGCCTCCTATTTATTTTTTTTCCCTTAAATAAGTTAGTTATGTGAAAAATTTGAAAAAGGTCTCTCTCTCTGTGTGTGTGTGTGTGTGTGTGTGTGTGTGTGTGTGTGTGTGTGTGTGTGTGTGTGTGTGTGCGTGCGTGCGTGGGTGTGGTGTGTGTGTGTGTGTGTGTGTGTGTGTGTGTGTGTGTGTGTGTGTGTGTGTGTGTGTGTGTGTGTGTGTGTGTGTGTGTGTGTATCAGTCTGTGGACAGCATAACTCAAAAACGAAAAGTAGGTTAAAAACCAAAGTTGGTATTTAAGTTTAATGTCTTTCAAGGATGTGACACCAAGATTTTGGACAAAATAGCCCCACCCTAAACTACCCTTTACATGGAAAATTTTGATTTTCTTGAAAATGACTAACGATTTTGATTAAAATGCCATATGTTTGAGATATTTTGATGGCAAATGAAATGTATATCTTGAATTTTCTGACTATAGCCCCTGTAGTCGTATTTATTCTGGACGACTTTTGCATAACTGATAAACCATTAGAGATAGACCAAATCATACTATACAAAAAATGTAGATCTTGCTAAAATACACAATTTATGTCGTAATACATTTTCTTGTAGGGTGAACCATTTCGGAGATATTCCTTGTTATGTGTGTGAGTTTCACAAAACTTAAAACTTTGGTGAAATGGATCATTGTTCCTTTTTTTATATGTTAAGTGTGCAAAGAGAGCGGAATCTCAAAGCTTTGAAAGATTAGACTATTGAGTCATTCCACGTCAAATTGAACAAAATATGGCAAAAAATGACCTTGATCTCTCAGATTTTGTTGAAATTTTTTTTTGGTGTTTTGGAACAAAGTAAAAAGAAGAACCCGTGTTTCTTCGTTTTGTATAAAAAAAAATTATTTTGGCAGATATTAATTTTGAAATGTACCAAAAATCGCGCGCTCCTCACTCTTCGATCAATCATACCTCCGATTGTAATGAAGCAAATTACTTGATCTTTGGCTCAAATTAAAGATAAATTGCAGTATTTCGTGAGGTATTTATTAGAAAATTTCATTAATTATTATTAATATTATATTTTATACGATGAAAGTTTTAAAGTTAGATAATAACATAAACTCGACTATTTAAAAATCTGGAAAAAAAAAAAAACCAACTAAAAATACAATGAAATTTATTCAATATTCTCAGAAAAAATCAGAATGGAGTGTCTAATAGTTCAGTTGTAATTAACTTTGCAAATCAGTGCAGCGAATTCGCGTGGCAGCTACAGTAACCTCACACAATTGCCACCTTCCATTACGGCAACTGTTCATTGCTTGAGGTTCCATGAACGTTACAACAGTACAGTAAGGAGAACACTTCTAGCTGACACTATTACATGTACACTATTAGCATCTTCAAAATGTTTTTAAAATATGCATTTTAAGCTAATGTTTCCATACAACACACAGCTTTACCTCCTTCTTCGAAAGAAAATTGTTTCACTAAAGCTTCAGTTTTTGACAAAGGAATGAAGGAGTGTAACTTTAAAGCACAGCTGGACCCATCGTTCTTGGCCCCTGACCTTGACTGGAAGTCCTGTTGGCGAATCCATATCTTTTGTCTGTTTCATCAGCTCATATTGTATAATTCTGCGAATGAAACCATGCACAGGAGGCATGTCTTGCTAATTCAAAGGTGCTTTTTAGTGCAGCGTGCAGTTGAAGACATAGACCTTTGCGATAAAGAGTGAATATAGTGAATTTGTGAGACATTGATCATAGCGTAAATCAATTATGCCACCTGTAAGTTCTAAATTAGGGACCAAAACATTACACAGTCAGAGTAGAGAAATTATTTCAAATGTATGGACGTACATAAAGGAAGAAGCTAAAAGCAAAGAACTGTTTACATCAGAAGATTTTTTCAAAAAAATTCAAAAGCATGTATCAGATGCCACAGGATTATCAGAAAGGTACATCGGGGAGACATTTTTCTGCATGGACTGTACTGCCTTAGTAAGAAAAAGTTATCTGACTAGCATAGCTGACGCGGCAATTCGCAGGCTGTCTGCAGTCACCTGGCTTGTTACTCGTCCGTGTGCGCTTGCAGGCCTCCAGAAAAAAAATTGGAGCAAATGCACTAATGCAAGCTCCATAGTTTTCAACATCTTATTTTATAGATAAAATGTCAGGGAATACGTGTGTATTGTTTTTAGATTTTTAATACATGGATTTAAATTATATTTTTGGTTTTACAAAATATACCATAAAAAAAAAGTCCAAAATTTATGTGTAATAATGATTGATCGAAAGTTGTTAAAAGTGTTACATTTAACCTTTCCAGTGCGCCAAACCCCAACTCTCAACTCTATATGAACTTAGAGTAACAAGTGATTTTATATTACGGTGCGCACAGAAATTGTTTAGTTTCTAATAGCCATAACTAAGCAAGTAATTTAAAAATACGGAAATAAAAAAATACAGATCTCCTTATTTTATGCCTATTATTATTCATAAAAAAATTTTGAACCTCCTACGAAAAAGTCGTGCTTTACGGGTGTTCGATTTGACGTGGATTGACCCTATTGCACAAAGCCTAGTGTATTCCCATATTCCCCTTGAACCTACATGGACATAAGCAATAAGATAATTTGTACAAATGTTTATCTCTACTAACACGAAGAAGAGTGAGTGATTTAGTGAGTGAGTGTGTGGGGTTTAACGGCCCGTCGACAACGAGGTCATTTGGTCCCAAACACGAAGAAGATATTGAATAAGAGTTTGTAAGAATGGTTAGTGCAAGAGTAGAGAAAGTCATGTGAGTGCAACACATCAGATTTTTATTTGCTGGAATGCAGTCTTCAGTGTTTGAGCCAAGTTTTTATGCTGTATTTGTTGATTGGAGTCAACTGAATGTTGTGTTCTCTAAAAAATGTTTGGATTTGTTAAACATCTGTAGGTGATATATGCATTTTTTGAACATCTATTTTGGTTTGCTGAGCGTGATTCTTTCTTTTAATAGATTTTACTTTTTTTGCTATATATACTCAGGGGTCTCCGTCTAGGGGATATGTGAATGGCGACCACAAGGTACCCAAGCTGAGCAGAACATTACTTCCACTTACTGGTGTTTTGCTCCTCACTGTAACTTTTCTATCTGACCTTACCTTGGTCATCTCTTTTTCTCTTCTGACCCTAATGCTATTAGGGTTCCTGAGGGCTAGGGAGTCTTTATTTTTCCAACCTCTCCATTTCTCTAATTTCTCTATAAAATCTTAAACCCTAACATGCTGACCTGTCATGGCATGTAATACGTCCTCTGATTGGTAATCAGAGGATATGGTCGATGAGACCCGTAAACCAACGACAGGTGTGGTCCTCCAGACATTCTGGGGGTTGTAAGAGAGCGATGTGACCGCCAAAACATAAAAATATGGTGCTCTCTAAAAAGCGGTTACTATTACTGCTAAGTCTCTTCAGTATTTATGTTGAAAAATACTGGAGAGCAAGAGGATTAATGACTTCATTGTCAGAAATCCAGCATTAGCTAACAACAACAACTCTTTTTTGCTATGTCCACTTTTTATCTATCCAGGATTTTCGAGAGCCATTTATTTCTGCAATTTCAATTTTATTTTTTTATATTCTCTTTCATAGTCTTTGTGTTAAAAGTGGTATGTTCTCCAGTCAGTGAATTAAACTGTTGAAAGCTGCTTGTTTGAGTATCAAAAAATTGAATTCCAGAAATAAATGGATCTTGAAAATCCTGGATAGATAAAAAAGTGAACACAGTGAAGAAGAGAAAAACTATTAGAAGAAACAACCACTCAGCAAACCAAAATCGGATATGTCATTCAAAAATTCATATATCACCCACGGACATTTGACAAATTCAAAAAGAGTTTTAGAGAACACAATATTCAAATGGCTCCAATCAACTGATACAGCATAAAAAACTTACTTGGCTTAAACACTAAAGTCATCATTCCAGCAAATAAAAAATCTGGAACTACTAAATAGAATGCAATGACTGCAACAAGGTTTATCAAGGGAAAACTAAGAACAACTTGCAAACAAGAACCAAGGAACATTTCAGATCTGTAAAACACAAACAGGTAAATCGGCAGTTGCCATCCACTTTCGGAAAGAAAATCATGACATTAACCCAGATCCAAAACTATTAAAACACATTTCAGGAAATCAAGAACTGTCAACATAGGAACAGATCATCTGGAAGAACAAGGCCAGAGTTTCCAATTTTGATATCCCACAGAGCAACCCACTGTACAGCCATGGAAAAAATGTTTGAGCACATTAGGAGAGCAGAATATTTGCCAGTCCCACATTGTGTTGCAGCACAATTTACCTTATTTTAACTGCAGCTGAATTTAACGATAGTCTCTGCTCCATGTTACCATTTGTATATACAAATGCGAGTGGTAATTTGAGATAAAGACTATTTGTGTGTCCGACAAACGATAACAAATGGAACAGTCTATCAATAAACTCAGCTACATGTTGGAAATCTCAATTTGTGCAAACCGTGCTGCAACACAATGTGGGACTTGGAAATACTCTGCTCTCCTAATACACTTAATTTTTTTCCATGGCTGTACAAGTTCTTAGAATCACCACCAGACCAGTCAACTGAAGGACCAGCCTCTACAAATAAGGTCAGTCAATGTCTGTATGTCAATGGAGGAAACTAGCATATGAAATATGTTCTAGGAAATCTAAAAAGTGAGTTGTTTAGTGTTATTAATGAACTCATTTTCTATTTTAATGTGATTCCAACAATAGTCATCAACTTCCAGTATTTATTAAAATTAATGCTTCAGGAGTTTACACTTCCATCCTCAGTTCCTTCTTGACTGCCTGAATTATCCTTCATGGTGGTTGACATTGTCTCGGGTGGTGGTTGGACAAATGTCTGATTAAGTATGTCACTTGGTGGGACTTCAAAACTAAAAGCACATTCAGTTTTTCCAAATGTAGACTTTTCTCAAACTGTGAGTTCTATTTTTCCTGAGATGCATTTTTAGTATCAGATTTCTGTTGGTGTTGCTCTTTCCAAAAATGCCAAGTTACTGCTGATTGGCTTCCTGTTTTGCTTTATGTACCTGATGTAGACTTTTTCATAGTCATTACAGCTAGCAAACATAAAATTCAATGGTGGCTGATAGTTGACCTACTATTCTCTTTCTTTATGCAAATTAATTTTGTGGGAGCAAATGATATTTACATCACCAGCTTTACAGATGACTTCATAGCGTGTTTAACAACGAGGGCTTTTCAATAAAGAATGATCATAATTTTATTACAGCCATAATTTTTTGCACTAAAATTCAATCTTACTATATTCTGTTAGCTTAATGTGAAACAAACACGCTATAGTAGTTTCATTGTTGGTACTCCTGTTTCCCACCTGAGAGAACCAGGCAAGTTCAGACATGTTCAGTATCGCCTACCGCTGCAATGGAGGTAACACGCGAGGAACAACATGTGGCTTTGAAATTCTGCTTTCGTCTCAACAAATCTTCAGGTGAGGCCTATACAATGTGACAGGAGGCCTATGGAGAGTCTGTTCTTCCCTACAAAACAGCTCAAAGGTGGTTTAAAATGTTTAAAGAGGGCAGACAATCAAGTTCAACGGAAGGTGGACCTGGTGCTCCAGTTACTGCTCTTACAGAAGAAAACAACACTACTGCTGCCATTGTGAGAGAGGACTGACGAATTACCTTAAGATCACTTTCTGAAATACTGAACATTTCATTGGGTGCCACCCACATTGGTGACAGAAACATTTCTGTGAAGCAGGCTGGATGCTGCACCACGATAATGCTCGGCCGTATATTGCCAATATTGTTGCTGAATATCTTGCAAAAATCAACGTGAAGTGCATCGCTCACTCTCCCTATAGTCCAGACTTAGCCCCATGTGACATTTTTCTATTCCCTAACTTGAAGAAACGCCTTCGTGGGAGGCATTATCCATCATCAGAAGCAGTGGTGAAGGCTGCGGAGGCGATTTTGAAGGATCTCTCAAAAAATGGTTTCCAGCATGTCTTTGAAGACTGGTAGAAATGCTGGAACAAGTGTATCACATTCATGGGAGACTATTTTGAGAAGGACCATCAAAATTATGAGGATGAGTAAATGTATGTTGCCCAAAAAAAAATTGTGATCATTCTTTATTGAACAGCCCTCGTATACAACACTGCAAGGTTGATTGGATGTTGTGTTGAGCCACACACCATTAAATTTTGTGTCAGCTATAATTTGGTACACGACTGGTTTGTTTTCCTGTGGGATATTGTTTTTTAATTTAGAATTTAATGCATTTTTGATGGAGTAACTTTTTTGGGGTCAAAACGATATTATGCTGCTGAAGGAAGCTTTGTAGCATGCTGCTGTGTGGTACATGAATTTTTTTGCAAGATCTTTTATTTTTCATCTGGGTCTTTCTATTTTTGGCTCTTTTTATCTTAGGTGCCGTTTCCCTGCAGAACCCATTTTCTGAAATACCAACACTAATCTCCTTACTGTGCTTTTCAAATGGGAAGGAGTTTGTCCTTGAGTGTCTCCAGGCTGGTAACCAATCGGAGTCCTGCTGTGTTGTATGCTTTCCCCTTAAGTGGGGCTTGACGCATACCAATAAGTATGAAGAGTGGGGGTAATGAGCTTTCAACGCTGTGCATGTAAACGTATCTCACTGGCTGCAGATAAGAACTCTTCCCATTTGAAAAGCACTGTAGTCTCATATTGCTGCAATCTCTTCTTTCTTCAAGAGATTTTGCTCATTCTGTAACAGCACTGCTGATAATCTCTGCTTTTGCAACTCACTGTTTATAAATGTCATGCAGGTCTGTGGTGTATTCCAAAGTCTTCATACATAGATGCTCTGAAACCTTGATTCTGCCTGAAGCATCACATAAGGTCACAAAATCTATTTTTACATTGATTTTTTTTTTCCTACATTGATTTATCCATTATGTACAGAGAGAGGCATGTTTCCTGGCTTTATTGTTACCAGCTACCTTGATTCTGATATTTCAAATAATCTATTTTTTCTATTTTAATGCAAACAACTACTTATGATAGAAAACAATGTTCAGGTGAAAATGAAAATAAAGTTCAATAACTACTGAGTAATAAAGGCACAAAATTGATTTTGTAACACAAGTTTTTCATTTAATGACAGAGAAACCTAAAGCTTCAATGCTGCTGAAGATCAGAGACAATGAATTTTGTAGCAGGTAATTTTAGTGACAAGACCACCCTTAAAATCTCTAGGGTGAATTGCTGCATATCTGGATTGAAAAACAGCAGAAATACCTCTACAGAACATGTGACAGATTTGTACCTAAAACTGTTAACTGTCTCTCCAACTATCACTCCAGATATGCTATTAAATAACAAGAAAAGTTTAATATTGTCTGCATGACCATCCTAATATAAAAGGTACACATTGGATCACCTGCTGCAAATGACATTATAATAGTTGTATTATCAAGCAGTTCCTAAACACTCTTACTGGCAGTTTTTGTCCCAAATATCCTGTATTCATGCTTAAAAAAATAAATATGAATTTTCAAATGTATATATACTGTTTAACTATGTTACAGCTGTAATATTCAAACCTATAAATCAGTGTTTTTCAACCTGTGGGTCGTGAAGCCTCTGTAGGTGGGACGCAAGAGGTCGAGAGAACTCAGTAAAAAAAATCGACAAATTTTAAAAAGGTAGATATATTAAGAAAAAGTTAACAAAATGATACTCGTTATGTTATTTATACAAACACATTAACAAAAAATAAAATGTTCGAGTACTCGTTCATTTTAATGTGAAGGTTGCGCTTGAGTTTGTTCAATCAATTTCTCCCATCGTGGATTCGTTTTTGCAACATTAAGTATTAAATCATTTTCCAAATTTAAGCGATTTCTTAGTTTACTTTTTATTTGGGCCATTGATGAAAATGCTAACTTGCACAAGTACAAGGTAGAAAATGGAATCAAACACTTCAAAGCCTGAGTTGCTAAATCCGGGTAATCTGTTTTTCTTTTTAACCAAAAGGTATCCAAATTTTCAGACTTGAATTTCAAGTGTAATATCCCATCGGCAGATAATTCCAGCAGATTCTCTTTGAGCTTAGTTACTAAATTTGCCCCATTTATAGCTGCATTTAAAAACGGATAAGATCCATCTTTGCCCAGTGCTATCCTATATCTTTTGCACTGAGAAGTAATGGCACAATTCTTTCTTCAAATTATCTTAACACCATTTTCATACCAGATATATATGAGTTGATGTTTATCTCGCTACTGACTTCTTCAATGAAAGACTGTGTCCATTTGATTTATAGATGATGACCACAATTAAATTTTTTTTATAAAGCCATGGAGTTTGTCTTTTACTGTAATGACATTTTCATCCTGCCCTTGAAGACTTTTATTTAAGTTATTTAAATGCTCAAACAAGTCAAAAAGAAAAGCCAATTTCAAAAGGAATTCCGGGTCAGAAATGAATTCAGAGTACTGTGACTTGGCTTGCTGTAAATATACTAAAAGTTCAGCGCGAGGTTCCACAACTCTGGTCAGTACTTTGCCTTTTGATAACCACCTAACCTCTGTATGGTAAAGCAAATTGCGGTGTAGTGTCCCCATATCTTCACAAATGATTCGAAACAATCGGGTTTGCAACACTTTTCCTTTAATAGAATTTACAATGTTAATAATAATAATAATAATAATAATAATAATAATAATAATAATAATAAAAATAATAATAATAATAATAATAATAATAATAATAATAATAATAATAATAATAATAACAACAACAATAATAATAATAACAATAATAATAACAATAATAACAATAATAATAATAAGAACTTGACTGTATTCTTGTGGCAAGGATTTGGTTGCAAGAGTTTGGCCATGGAGAAAGCAATGCATCCAACAAGCGTTTGGCATCTGCTCTTTCAGTCTAACAATAAATCCACACTTTGCACCAATCATGGCTTTTGCTCTGTCAATACAAATAGCAATGCATTTTTGTGCCCAATTGATATATCTTGTGTAGCTTCAAGGAACATGTCATGCAAACACTGAACTGTAGTATTCATGAGAAGTGCCTTGCAAAATAGTATTTCTTCAATTAATGTTTCGTTGGATTCAAAACGCACAAAAGCTACAAACTGCGCACAACCCGCAATATCTGTTGATTCATCAAATTGCAAGGACACAAAAGAACTTTTCTTTACTTTTTCTATGACTTATAGCTTATCTATAGCTTATCCTGCGTTGAATGGTATTGTCAGAGAGAGGTATACTTTTGAGCTTTTCGATCTCTTGCTTGCCAAACATAATCTCTTCTATATCTAAAGCCTCTGGTAAAACCAAATTTTCGGCAATACTGTGAGGTTTTCCTGCTTTAGCCACACGAAAAGCTACTCGATAGCTAGCGAGCAACGCTTTCTCATTTAGGTTGCACTTTGATGGTTTCATGCTTTCTCTTGAAAAATTTTCCAAGCAAATTACGCACTGCAGTTTATTCTCAATCACAGTAAACCCAAATTTCAAATAATTGTTGTCATAACGATGTTGTCTCTTTATTCCACTACTCCCGCTAAACATTGATGATTCTGATGATCTTTTCAGGAATTTATCCATTTTCTATTATAAAAAACATCTAGAGCACGCGTCTCATGCTCACAAGTCACTTTACAATTACTCCAACTCCTAGGCACCTTACACACAGTCCGTATAACACCATAGTTTTACTTCTGAATCGTTTCCACTTATTGTGGTCTTGTTTCTGGTTCCACTTGCTTCGCGGTCTTGCACTCAACTGCCTTGGCCGTGGTCGACCGCCCTATTTACAGACCAGTGCATTCCAGTGAGAATCATCTCGAAGCATAATGAAACGTCTCAAAACTTGTGGACCTTTCGCGGAACCTGTACTGGTTCTGAGTGTTGCCAACAGATGGCACTGATAGTCTCCGCCCTAACAATATATTTGTATTGGTTTGTTAGTTATCAATTGGCCACACATTCGATTTAAAATTATGTTTTACATACTTAATTATATATTTATAACCAAAAACTAATAATGCAAAAGTCTTAAATTTTTGTATGGATTATATACTTTTAACATACATGAAAAAAATCTGATGTGTTGAGCTCACATGACTTTCTCTACTTTTGTACTAACCATTCTTGCAAACTCTTGTTCCTATATCTTCTTCGTGTTAGTTAAAATAAACATTTGTACAAATTATCTTATTGCTTATTTCCTTGTAGGTGCAAGGGGAGTATTGGAATACAGTAGGCTTTGTGCGATAGTCAAATCTTTTAAAGCTTTGAGATTCCGTTCTCTTTGCACACGTAACATATAAAAAAATGAACGATGACCCATTTCACGGAAGTTCTAAGTTTTCTAAAACTCACACACATAACAAGGAATATCTCCGAAATGGTTCAACCTACAAGAAAATTTATTGAGACATAAATTGTGTATTTTAGCAAGATCTACATTTTTGTATAGTATAATTTGGTCTATCTCTAATGGTTTACCAGTTATGCAAAAGTCGTCCAGAGTAAATACGACTACAGGGGCTATAGCCAGAAAATTCAAGATATACATTTCATTTGTCATCAAAATATCTCAAACATATGACATTTTAATCAAAATCGTTAGAGCCATTTTCAAGAAAATCAAAATTTTTGAAAAAGTTTCCATGTAAAGGGTAGTTTAGGGTGGGGCTATTTTCTTCAAAATCTTTGTGTCGGATCCTTGAAAGACATTAAACTTAAATACCAACTTTGGTGTTTAACAGAGTTTTCGTTTTTGAGTTATGCTGTCCACAGACTGACAGACTGACACACATACACAGACCTTTTTCTAAAAATGTTTTTTTTTTGGATTCAGGGGGCCTCAAAACATGTATTTCCGGTGAAATCTTGACATCGAATTTTTGGGTGGAATACAATACTTCCCCTACTTACCAATAGAGAAAGTAAAAAGGGTCAGGGGGTCGCAAAATATTTTTTATACTGGGGGGGGGGGGGGGGGCGTGTCATGAAAAAGGTTGAAAAACACTGCTATAAACAAAGTGGATTTTGCATTATGTATTTCCAGTATTAATAAGATATTTTACTGTGATAATGTATACTGAACATACAGTGCTACTCAAAAGTTCCAGACACCCAGTGAAAGTGAGGCGATTTAGCATTTGACTTGAATAACGAACTCTGTTTAGAGATCTTAGGCAAGTATATCTTATCACATGTTCATAATCATGTGTCAGCATTGTAAACAGACTTGACACTCCATGATATTGTTGAATGTGCCACTCAAGCCGAGTCATTTGTTAGCATGTGCAGAGTGAGAATAATTTTGCTGACACACTATGTTGCATATTCTCAGTTGTTGTGAATCACTTTGTCCATCTAAGAGCAGCTTGTTACACTATATTGACTCCTGTGTCTATAAAAGGGTGAGTAAATACATATTTCTAGTTATTGCACAATTATTACATGATTTATGGAATCATAAGAGTCCAACAATGTAGATATTTTCAGAATTTAATAACTTTCATAATATTTCACAGAATTAAGCAAAATAAATGTATTTAATTCCAAGATATGGGCTGTAAGCAGACATTAAGTAATCAAAATCAATCAACAGTGAATACCCTTTAAAATGAAGGTAATTCAATTTGACAAATATAAAATAATCTTAAGATTCCCAAGGCTACTGTTGCTGATACCATACAGAGATTAAGGCAGACTGGGTCAAATAGGGGCAGAAAAGAAGCGGGAAACTTGCAGTTACAAATAAAAATGAGGATAACACTATAGTGCTAAAAAGCAAGTGGAATAGGGAGCAGGCAGCACGTGAAATTCAAGCTGAATTTTAGTCACAATAAAGGAAATATCAGTTAGTACTGTCAAGAGAAGACCTAAAGCAGACATCTGTTACAAAGAGTAGCTGAGAGGAAATCTCTTCTCAGGAAGGTGAACGAATAAAAAATACTTCAGTGGGTTTTGGAACACAAAAATTGGATTACTGACGACTGGAAAAGGGTGCTTTGGACTGACAAATCCAAACCTGAGCTTTTTGGAAACATACGACGGACCTGTGTAAGACGATCAACTGAACAGATGCATCCAGACTGTGTAATCCCAACAGTGAAACACAGAGGAAGGTCTGTAATGATATAGGGCTGTTTAGTGTTCAGTGGTGTAGGCACCCTACACAATATGGGGATACCTGACAAAAATGGCTACCACATCTTGAACACATATGCATTCCCATCAGGTAAACGTTTGATAGGTCAGGGCTTCAGATTTCAGCAGGATAACGGCCCAAAACGTACCTAAAAATATTCAGGGAATACCTGGAGAATTAGCAGAGGGCAGGAGAACTTGTTGGCTAATGCTGGATTTCTGACAATGAAGTCATTAGTCCTCTTGCTCTCCAATATTTTTTACTGATGGATAGGGCGCTAGTAGTGGTCAGTCACATTTGAAGGTGGTCTTGGTCCATTTCCCCTTGCAATTCACATAGAGGACAGAGTGGTGAATATATCCCAATTCTGTTTAAATGTTTTGCAGGAGAACTGAAAATCATGGAGTAGCTAGTTCAGCCTGCAGATTTTAACCAAGTTACTTTGGAATGAACTGGCTCGCCAGGTAACGAAAACTTGCTCACATCTCAAAATGCACTGTGGAATGTACTACAAGCCACTTGGAATGACATTCCAGCATCCATAATTTAGAAACTTAGAGAGAATGCCAAGAGTAGCGAAGAAAGTGACCTTGGTGAAAGGACGTTTTTTTCAATGAGAAACAAATTTAAAACAGTCCCTTTTCGGTTACCAAACTTTGAACAATATTGGCAGTACTTTGTGATCATATTGTTATAATCACATTAAATTTTGATGAAACAATAAACCATACCAAAAATCTTGCTTCTTTATCTTCACTTTCCTATTCTTTCTTTACATTAAGTCTGTATTACACTTACTACGCTGAGTATCTGGAAATTTTGAGTGGCAGTGTACGTCTTTGGTTTTCTGGGTGTTGTGAAATGAGCAACTACAGACATACCTTCCAATTACTGATATGTTACAAGATAACATTGTGTAGCAGAATGTGAAGACAATGCATTAATTTCTTAGCACTACTAGGCAACAAGAACATATTTTTTGAAAATTAAGGGGAGGCATCTGTGAAAATGACAAATCCACAATTTTTGTCACAACGATGTGAAAATTTGTATGTATGTGTGCCAAAGCATAACTAGAAGGTTTAGCAAATTTCACTTTTCTATGTAAAATAGTTTTTGCAAAAAAAAATTCTATTGGTTTCTTTGCTGCAATTTTAGGGTAGTATAGCAAACGCTTCTTATAAAATATTATTTGTTCTAAGTAAACTAAACTCTGGCCATAAGTTTCCCTAGACTATGTCTACAAAACCTGGTATTTTTATTTGGCTATGTCAAACAGTTTTGGAGAAAAAAAATATTGAATACCTCAATGTCCATTTTTTCTTCAAATTATTAATAATTTTCAAAATAAAAATTCAATAACAATTAAAGTACTCCATCTAGAGCACTTAAAATACCAAGTTTTATGAAGCAACTATCTAAGAACATGTGTGCAAAATTTAAAAGAAATCTATTAAGAACTGTATTAGAAGATGCATTTTAGAGATTGAAAAATGTGAAAAAATAGAAAGCAGAGAAAAACAACTTTAAAGTTTTAAGTGCATGACAACATACATTTACTGCTTTAGAATTCCCCTGGAGCACATGAAGGTCCTTTATCTAACTGTTTAGCTTCCTCTTCTTTAAGTTTTGCTACTCTTAACAGTTTTTTTGCTGATCTAAATGTATTTAATCTGCTCGGTGCACTCTGCTTTAATCTTCCTTTATCCCTAACATTACTAATTCTTTTGCTGACTGGACTTACTTTTCTAGCTGCGACTCTTTCCTTTACATAGAGAATAGCCTTACAACTCATTAAATTCACTGATAACTGAAGTCATTGCAATTTTTTACTACTTGAACCTGCTTCTTCAAGATCTACTGTAGATCTAGTTAGGTTTGTTTCCTCCTGAGATTTGCCAGTTTGCCATCTATATGTATTTTTTCTTGCTGCAAGAGATTCCTTTGTTAGCTTTTGCTTACCCATTTTAAAATCATTTTATGCCAATTAATAATAATGTAATGAAAATCTGGTCCACCTAATGTACAATCTTTACAAATGTACAATAAATTATAATAGTGAGAAGAGAGTTAGCTGGTTGTGTGTTTACAAACAGCTAAATAAAGAATTTAGGTTTTCACTTACAGCAAGAAGATAATTTAGTATTCCCTGCCTTATATTATACTTATTCTTATGCTAAACTCTACTTATCTAAATGTACACCACAATAAAGATGACCTCTCTCTTCTTCAGGCTGTATAATCTTGAATAAAATTAAGAAAAATTCAACCACGTGGTTCACGCATCAAAAACAGGAAACAGTGGTCCGTTTCACGGCCATGAATGTTTGCAGAAAATCCCACGAGATGTCTCTGCTTACATCCACCAAAACTGAATCAGACCGCCCGATTTAAACTTCAAAATTGTACGCGATTTTGCTGCAATGGGGTAATGAGTGCATTTCAGCAGCCACGCCCACCCGCACATGGGCATTTAAAACATGGCGTAACAGCCGTTTAAATGGCGATGAGGCGTAAACGACAGTAGATTCTGAAAGTACAAGGCACTGACATCATTTTAAGGCAAAAAATGAAAAATCACATTTTTCGTCATTTTTGTCAAAATTTCACCGATGCCTCCCCTTAAAATCACTGTTGCCACAAAGCCACTGAAATAAAATGCTTCCTTTTGCATAGAAGTTAAATATCACTCTTACTTAAGTGTGTCAGTTTCCAAACCACACATTTTAGTTGTATGTAGAAAAAGATATTCACCCATCCCATCCTAGGAGGCGGTATCTGTTCATGTTCATCACAAGAGAGAAGACATCCATTTTGGAACAGAAAAACATGGGGTAAATACAGCAGTTAAAGAGTTGAATTAATGTAACTTGGTTATCCTGACAGCTGCTTTTTTGATATGTGGGTTCCTGCTATGCCAAGTGCAAAACATGGAGTGTTACCAATCTGTTGGTCGATTGTCAGCTGAACGCAAGATGACATGTAAACAAAGATAAAACTTTTTCGCCTCAACTTACAATGGATACTATAAACAGATTAAAATTGTGATTGGCCCAAAGTACGCAAGTAATCCTTTGGATGGTATTAATTTTTCATGCTCTGTGAGAATAAGTACATAATTCATTGTATTTAACATCTTTATAAATGCCGTCACATGATTATCTAAATGCTTGTGGCAGTATTATATTATACTATGCTCAATAGATCAAAGCTTTCATTTTTCCTACACTTCTACAATTTCAAACACAATCCAAAGGAAAGCATGTACTAAATCCACATTGGCTTAAGTTTTTGGTTTGAGTACATTACGCATTACTACAGGCACTTTTTTTGCATTTTTTTTTCTTCGAATTCTGCAAAATGAGTTAATTTGTGTGTTCTTTTGTTCTATATGGCTTGTATTGTCACTTTAATTTTGCAATATACATAAATTCATGTTAAATAGCACAAAATGTTATCGCACATTCATTTTGGTCAAATGAGTTCGTTTTCTTTTTTTTCTTTTTTGCCTGATATGGCTTGTTTTATGTTTATGTATATCTTACTATATTCATTTTTTGGTAGTTGTATTTTTTTTCTTAAATATATTTAATATACATTTTAACATATAACAGTTTGGAATGAAAGATGTGTAATATGAAAACTACAATAACTACAAAACAGTAATGTTACTTCAATTTTATTTCTTACTTTTACCACAATACTCTTAAGAAGTAATATTTAAAGGACAGAGTTTTCTTTATTCTTTTTTATAATTTAACAATCACAGGAATGAACTTAAAATGAGAACCAATTTTCATATTCAAAATCACTGGAATTTCACTTTTTTTTAATGCAAAATTAGGCAATTTTGTTTCAATCTGTACTTATCGCTAAAATAATAATATTGATACACTGATCAACATTACGTAATCCGGAAGGATAATGGGAAATCGCTTTAATATGTCTGTCACCTTTATCGTTAATGGAAAAAAAAAAGTCCCTACACATAACAACAATAATAATAATAATTAATAATAATAATAATTAATAATAATAATAATAATAATAATAATAATATTAACAACAATAATAAATAATGTCAATATAAATATTGGATTTATGGTACTCACATTAAGATGACAAGGGGCTTAGTCCTAGTGAGGAATCACTACTCTCTCCTTCCTCCTAGGTGGAATCCAAACCGGGAGAGATTATTATTGCTCGACACACTCTTCTAAAATATCTTCTTTCCTCCAGGCTTCTTCGGTTACTCCTCAAATATTTTCAACCACTTTTCCCATTTTCTTGTTATCTTCCGCCACATAGCCTTTCATTTGCACCCATATTTTTCAATAGGGCATGGTAAAGCATGGTAAAGGGAAGGCAAATGATTTTATGTCCATATTCTTTTTCCAGTTCGTCTATCTCAAAGTGGAAACCTTGGATTATACAGATTCACGATGTCTATTATTTCCGCTTTTTTGAGATCTGGATCAATGTGGACCCCATGTTTCTCAGCAACATTGTCGTGCACCCACAATAATATATCTGCCTTCTTCCATTCTGCTGTTGGGGCCTTGTTTGCAACTACTGAATGATAACTGGCATTGTCCATCACAATGGTGAAATTTGGCGAAATATTTGGCATTAGGCTATTAAGAAACCAATCTGTAAAGCTTTTTGCATTCATTCCCTCGTGGTTATCTCCATTGTCCTTGACCTGAACACGAAACAGCTTGGAACAAAACCTTGCAAAGCTTTTCAAAACTAAATCCAAATTCATGCAGACAAATGCGGAAAGAGGATTTGCTACCATGGAAAAGATCTGCCCCTTTCAGAGTTGAATGTAGCTTATACAATGTAGGAACCTCTATTCTTTCGTAATATATGACAACAAATAGCATCAACCTGGAAAGCATCAGATCAGTAATTGTCTTATGGCAATGCCAGATTTTTCCTGGGGCTTCTAGTAATACTTTTCAAGATTTAGACTCTTATCTTTCCATTTCTTTCCCTATTCTGACATCAGTATTTTTACTCATTTTAAGTGCAGCTGCTATTCTATCTAACACTTTATTTGCATCAATCAATGGTCCACTGTTTTCTCTTTCAAGTTCCAAATATTCCCTCGCACCATCTCACAAGCTTGACCGCAAATTGCAGTACCTCGACCAAACTTACCATACAT
Organism: Tenodera sinensis; assembly: GCA_030765045.1. Classification (NCBI taxonomy): domain Eukaryota; kingdom Metazoa; phylum Arthropoda; class Insecta; order Mantodea; family Mantidae; genus Tenodera; species Tenodera sinensis. The sequence goes on along the minus strand of JAUKNM010000025.1, from coordinate 5,215,320 downwards.
TTTCTTTGGAGAATGCATTGTGGCCTCCCTCTTCATTTTTTCCCGGTATAAGACATTCACTTACACAAGAATTGCATTAGAATTTTGTAAATCTAAAATTAAGACCTACACAGACATTTCACTGATTTTAGGTTTAAACTTTATAATACTGAACCACAGTGCAGCAATAAAAAACACTCCTAGAGCACAAAGAAATGTTAACTATTTACCACAATATCTATTATTCACTACAGTAAAACTGTATGTTTAATAACTGGAAAATTGCAAACTTAACTTCATAACTTTAAAATATCACGCCAGTGTGAAAGCAAACAAATCAATGTCATGTGGCAACAGTACAGGCGTAGCTTGTGGAGGGAATGAGAAAGCGATTGCATCACCACAAAAACTATTGGCTATTTCAAGGTCAAACTGGTTTTCATGACAACGGACTCGTACACCATGCCCAGAATGCATGCTGGGCAAGCTGTCAGAATCACCAAGTTACATTAATTCAATCATAATTAATTTACCTCTTTCATGTTTATACAGGATGGGCCATGGGACTGACAATTTTTAAAATAAAATAAATAGTATAAGATTAAAATTAAAATTACAATTCTGTAACATTGTAATAGGGTATTGAATACCATTTGAGGACGTGACTTTATTTTCTAAATAGGACATCTCTTAAATGGCCTCCATTACTTAGTATACATTGTAGCTTGTGATGCAGATTCTGTATCGCTGATTGCAACATGTCATTTGTGTGGCCTCCTTGAGCTCATTAATGTTGTTTGGTTTCCTAATGTACACTTGAGATTTGAGTCAGCCTCAAAGGAAGTAGTTGCATACTGACAGATCTGGAGAACATGTGGGTCACAGAATGTCTCCTCTTCTTGAAATTACTTTGTTTGAAAACATTTCTGAAACCATTGCAATGCACATGTCGGCAGTATGGGCTGTAGCCCCATCTTGTTAAAACCAGATGGTCTTGAGACTGATTCCACAATAATGTAACTCAGGAGTAAGAAGTCTCCTAACATCTCCATATTGATCTGAGGTCACTATTACAGCTCTATCATTCTCTTAAAAAAAAAAAAAAAGATAAGGACCTATGATTCCAAAACCGGCAACACCACACAAGACTGTTACATGTGTACTATGAAGAGGGTGCATAAATAGCTGTTGTGGATTTCAATCACTCCCGTAGCAAAAAGCTTGCTTGTTCAGCATATCATTTAAATGAAAATGAGTCTCATCACTCAGAGGTTCACACAGTTTTTACAGAATGTAATTCGATAAGCAATGGCAAACATTGGTCTTGCTTGTGATATCTCTCGCATTAATTTATTTGTCATATTTACCAACTTATTTAAACTTGAAAATCGTCAGTTTCCCATGGCCCATCCTGTATAATATGATAAACACAGAAATCTCCTGGGCTTTCAACATAAAAGTTACCATTTTGTTAAACACAAATGGCAAATGTACACAAGATACTGAGTAATAAATGCACTTTAAACCTTTAATTATCCACTACTTTCCTGACCTATAGAAAGCATGCATTCAATCCCAACATCTGCTTTTGCAGTTTAACTGAAATAATGTTATGAGGAACATGGCAACAAGAAAGAATGTGTAATCTCACACATACAAATGTGTAGTGTTAAGAATTTCATGGAATCTCTTACTGTCATATAATCTTTTACATAGAAAAACCTCTCTTTATTCTCAAAAATGGCTGTAATAATTTTAATAAAGCTATTATTTGTAAACACTAGCTTTACAAATACAGTAGAAGCCCGAAATAGCACAGCCCAAAATACCGTGGATTCAGATTTAATGTGGAGAAAAGTATGTCTCCGAAAATATATTGTACTTTATTTATTTTTATTCTTGAAAGTTAGTTTAAAATTTTCTTTGAAGAACAGTACAGGAATATACTTTTGACTACTCCTAGCATGGAACTTGGCCACTGCAGCTGCTTCATTCCTAGCATTGACCTTGGCCTCTGCATTGTTAAGAATTTCCAAAAGTAACGAGACATACATACGGAAGAAGATATTCTGCATGTTAGTGAAGTGATAAGTACCATCAACAAGATGATTCTGTGTGTGGAGAAGCAAACTGAATTGAGCAGAAGCTTGCTACAATCAAACAGTGATGGGAAAAAAAAAAAAAAAAAAAAAAAAAAAACTTCGTGAATTATGCACCAAACAAAACTTACTGATTTCTTTAAAACAATGCAAAATTAGGTTGGCATCAAATGGGTACAGTGTAATTGTATGTACTGTATAAATTAACATCGGTTGCAGGACTGGGATATGCCCCTAGCATAATCGGTGTGTAAGTGTATTGGAAAATGTAATTTATCATAATCATATCATACTTTACAATGCACTGTAATTTATTACTGCAAGAATGTTTTTGACCACCTCTGCAGGATTGATTTTTGTCACTTCTAAGCACACATTTTGATATACTGTGGAATCGTTATAATGTGGGGCTAAAGCATTTCCCCTAAAAACTGTGTTATTTCATTATTTTATTGTATATTATGCTTTTGACTTTTTTGTAAATAGCTGATAAAGCGTGAATGTAATTTTATGCAACTGGGAAGTCACGAAAGATGTTTGCTGAAGTAACAATTTAAATTTCGCAACTTTTCTCAAAGCCATCTTTTCTGAAATATCTGAGGTCCATTTTTTCAGGTTGAACTCCACTTTGGTATAGCATGTTAACATCCGAAAATGAGCAATGTTCTTTCTCAGTTCTCCTAGTTTTTAACTGTTATCAGCCCTCTGCCCATAATAAATCACTCTTTCCTTATCAAAAGCAACATGAAGTGGATAGAAAAATATATTAATAATGTGAGCTATTATTCTGAATCAATGCCACAAATTCTGGAGCTGGTGCCTTATAATCTGAGGTTGGCAATATTTTCCTCCTTTTCTTTTACTATAACATTAGAAAAAAATTCCTCATACTGATTCAGTCATCTGTTACATTATTAGCTTCTGAGGTTTACTGAACATCTACATTAAGTTTGTGTGGCACCTATTTTTGTTCTCATTTTCTTTGTAATTACACTAGTACTTGTAAACAGCAAACCAGCTTGAATTTGATGTTAAAGGTTTTCAGTTAAATCATCTAAAATGATTGCTGTTTTAATTAGTCAATTATACATTTGTTATGGTTATGCCTATGCAATATTCAATATTCAATGCAATATTTCAAATGCCCAGCTCCAAACATTCAAGTAAATATCTAAATAACTGTACAGTATCTAAAATAAGAACAAATTAGAAACTAAAAGCTTCACTTATCTTAGTAATATTGCAAGAGCTTTTGTAGCTAACATGTTTCAAGTTGAATGAGTTGGAGTCAACTTGAAACGTGTTACCTGAAAAAGATCTTGCAATATTACTAAGATAAATGAAGTTTTTTGTTTCTAATTTGTTCTCATTTTAGATTCTGTTGCTTCACTGTGTAACGGATTAATTGGTGGGAGCACGAACGGCAGTTCGAAGAGCCAAAAAGAGAGGGTGGCCGGCAAAAGATGGAACAGCTTGAAATGATGTCAGAGACAAAAGCCGGTTGCCTGTGGGATTCTACTGCGGGTGAGTGTGTGGTTGGGAGTCTACCGTGAGATGTAACCAGGTGTGGGTCAGCCCTCGGCAAGGGGAAGTAGAACCCGGGCACCATTGCAAGTGGTTGGCACGGCGATTAGCCGTGGTGTATGCAGGACAGGCGCATAAGCCTAATCCTGCTAGTTACATGTAATCCAACTTGGTGCATGTGGTTCCTTTGGGAAAGGAGCGGTATGGACTTCTGAGGTGATTGTGCCAGTTAAGGCTGGTAAGAGACGTCGCTTATGTGGAAAGGAGGATTCGATGAGTGGCTGTGAAACCAGAGGACACAGTTGTACACTGTCGACCAGGGCGTGGCTATTCCAGGCTGAAAGTTCTCCGTACTTCCTATATCTCAGAGTGCCGACATCGGGATGAGTATCAGTTTAGTTAATAATACTTTGTAGGAGTGGGAAAACTCCAGAGGGACAGTTAATAACGGGGGATTGCTCTGTATGAGGCCCTTTATCAGTAAACCGGAGAGCAACTCGGTATAGGTGGAGATTGTCACAGACTGTAAGCAAGATTTCCAGTTAGATAGTATTTTCTCTGTAATTTTCTTGATTTCAAATATAGGAAAATTTCTTGTTTTCACCTTAAAATTTTCATGTTAATATTTAACAGAGTCCATTATCAAATTTGTTGTGTCATTTTAATATTTATAGGTTACTATGTAACGGAGTCCATTTTAAATTTATTGTCTTTAATAATTGCTTGTTAATGCTTAACACTGTTCATTATCATAAATGTTATGTTATGCTGTAGTTTGTTGTGTTACTTGGTAGTATCCTGTCACGATCCTGCGGAATACGTTATTAAGGAAAGGGAAAGATAGGTGTAAGTAAAACGCCAAAAGGTGGCGTAACAACTGTTAATAGCTTCATTATTTCCTTATTTAACTGTGCAGTATTTTAATCAAAATTATTACGAGCCATTTTTGAGAATGTTAACACTATAAACAATTTGTCCATTTAAAGGGCAGTTTGGGCAGAATGAATTTTCTTTAAAATCTTTGTAAGATACTGACTTTAAATTTCAAGTTTGGTATTTATCTGCACGCACACACACTTTCTAAAAATGCTCTTATTTGGTAGTGAAATCTTGATATTGAATTTTTTGGTGGAATGCAATACTTCCTCTGTTTACTATATACAAGTAGTAAAGAAGCAGAAATTACTAACTTAATACATTTTAGATATTCAGCGACTTGCTTTACTAATTAGCTTGCCTATTATCAGTGGTAATCTCTTTTTGAAAATCTGGGCTTTTCTTTATACATACTATGCATACTTTTAAATTACACCATTCTCTCCCCTTCTCCAATTAGCAATGTTAACTGGTTGTGCAAACATCACTTTTTATAATACAATTCCTATAAAACTTATGTTATTTACAAATACTCTAGCTCACTCACCGTTTTTATATGTAGGTTACCATGGGTACTAGATAATTGGCTTATTCTGTTATGTATATAAATAAACCCTTCCTTATATGGTGAGTCTTAGCAGATATGACTTAATTTCTTGCACAAGTATTTTACTTGCCAAGATGATGCACGCCAAGTGAGATGCATGAGGTTAGTTGTTTGTTGGTTTGGTTTAAGGGCGCTCAACTTTGAGGTCATCAGCGCCCTTAAGAGATTCATGGCAATAGCTAGATATAAATTTCACTCAAAAATAAAAACACTAGCAACAAGAAAAATATATACAGAAAGTAAAAAACAGTGGCAATAGCCAGATATGAAACAAGGTGATAAATATGTCAAAAAGCATGAACATAACTAAAATTGTAAATCCTCAAATTGATATTGCACTCCGCTAAAAACTTAAAAACTCTATCAACCGCTGTTCTGTCGTCCGCTAAGACCTCTGCAAGTCTGCCAGGCAGCTGCAGAGAATCCTGAAGGTGCGCTAGAGAGCAACACTCTAGCAGCACATGACGAACTGACAAAAGGTTGTCACACAGAGGGGCAGGGTCCCTTTTAAATAGGTAAGCATGTGAAAAATTGGAGTGCCCTATTCTTAATCGAGCCAAACTAACCTCCTCGCGGCGAGATATGCAACAGGAAGTTACCCAGTTTATTGGAAGTTCTTTCACTTCTCTAAGCTTATTACCGCGGAGAGCTGACCACTCTTGATGCCAGGACTGCACTGCTCTCCGCACTTCAAGCCTAAAGTCTTCCGAAGTAACACGTGAGATGGTAATACTGGGTTCTGCAGTTGCCGTCTTTGCTGCCAAATCTGCCATTTCATTCCCCCGCAAACCTACGTGCCCAGGAATCCATGCACACACCATGTCAACCCAGAAGCGTGTAAAACATAGAGGGCATCCTGGATACGTTCTACAATAGGGTGGGGGGTGTACGGCTCACGAAGGCTCTGAAGTGCACTAAGGGAATCACTCAAAATCAGGCAGTCACCTAATTTACGATGACATACATACAAAACGGCTTGATAAATTGCATAAAGCTCTGCAGTAAAAATGGAAGTGCTATTTGGGAAACCGAATGTATGTGGTTCGGTTCCATAAACATAAGCACATCCAACACCATTGGTGCTCTTTGACCCATCGGTGTAAATACATGGATGGTCAGTGTAGCCTGACAAAAACTCTAAAAAACACGTGCAGATACTTGAAATAGGCATCGTGGATTTCCGGTGTACGGTCATCCCAAGATCTACCTGGAGCATGCTTGATAGCCAAGGGGGGTAAAGCTTCTCGCCCTTGGCAAACATCCTTGGCAGTTCCACTCCAAGCTTCACTAGAAGATCTTGGAAACGAAACCCTGCAGGCTTAGGACTAAGGGTGCTATTCCTATACCATTCTCTTAGCGTGATGGTGAAAAAAGAAGCAAATGTTGGGTGCTTAGGCATACATCTAAGTGCACAACCATAATTTGCCAAGAGAAACTCACGCCGATATTGCAGAGGAGGTTCTGTGGACTCGGCGTAAAGGCTCACCACTAGGCTTGTTGGAAAAGCTCCTATTGAAATGCGGATGCCCCTATTGTGGACCACGTCTAATCTCAGCACAGAAGGTCGTGCTGACGAATAAACAATAGTTTATAGTCTAGCTTGGATCGGATGAGTGCACGATAGATTCGCAACAAAATTGTCCAATCCGTTTCCCATGATTTGTCATTCAGTAGCATGAGGTTAGGAATGCGTTTAAGAAAACTATCATTTTAATTATTACATCCACTAAGAATTACTAACACAAGCTAACAAGCCTTGCTAAAATCAGTATTGATAGTAAAATGTGTTCATAGATTGATGATTGCTCTGAAGTGGTACCTGACCGGGTAAGGACTGGCACACCCTCTGCTAGAGTTACACATAAACGATCGGCAAGTCATGGGTATGTAACACTAACTACTGTACTAACTTACTGAAGTTAGTTATTGAAGTACGGAATTGTGACTTTAATAAGTATATAAATTGTGTGGTTATACACATCAAGATCATATATTTTATTCAATTTAAGGACTTCCATCTGTAATAGTGCTGTGCTCAGTTACTAATATAACACTAGTAGGCTTTATTTAGTGAACACCAACTATATCTGGTGTACTTTGTGGAGTGGTTTGGCATAATTTCAAGAAAAGATACTAAATGCAAGATCCTGTGTATACTTGACGTCAAAATTTTCTTGTGTTGGCTTTTTACACTTTTTAGTGCAATTAAGTGATGTAGTGTCCTTCCTACGACACCTTTAAGCTTGTGCTGACCATAATTGAGATTAGTAAGTACAAGTGCAACTAATTACAGTACAAAAAATTATTTTCATCAAATACGAGTGCAAAGTCACCTAAATTTTTTTCAGCAATTTGTATTGCTAACATATAGACATTTCGAGCTGAGAAAAGGTTTCTTAACTGTATTTTATGCAAATATGGAAGGAAAAGCACAAGTCAACGTGACTACAGCTTATAGAGAGGAATCCTAGAGGATTACCTAAAAAGTGACAGTGGCTTTATGGCTAAACTTGGTACAGTAATAGCCAATGACAAAATGTCTTGCCAAGAAGAATCATCTCTGAGGCTTTTGGTATGCTTCAGAACCTATATGAAAATGTGGTGTGGGAGAATGCAGGTCTAAAGACTGAAATTCGTGTGTTAAGAGATACACAAGAAAGATATAACGAAGAAATAAAGAACCTGACCATGGTTATAGTAAGACTTATGCAAATGTGGCTGCTGCATCGACCCCACATTACCAATGTACTAGAACCGAGAGGGTTCAAAGAACCATGGAACAGCAACGGCCAACCCTGTTTATGACTTCAACTGTTGGTAAACTTATTAAAGGGGTCCAAAAACTTGTGACGTCCTGTCTTCAACTTAGCCAACAGAATATTAAGATCAGAAGCCCTAGGACAACTCCTAAAACATTAATTATGAAAACGGACTCCTATGAGGCATCCAAAAAATATTAAATAGTGAGGCACTTAAAAACAAGGAGATAAAAATGGAGTTTCCAAAGAAGAGGAATCCATTGATAATTTTATATGACGTGACTGCAGCTATTAGAGAAGACCTGGCAGATACAATGTACAGCCGCAATTTTACCATCAAAATGTCTCGGAAGGAATTTGATGAACACCTTAAGTTCAGGTTCAGAACAGGCCAGAGGAATCGGGCAACTGTTCACCATGTCACCAAGGTCTCACCAAAAATGCAGAAATTAATAATTAATCAGCAGAGACTTGATGCAGGTTTTCAATTGCTTGCTGCTAAAGATTATATAGTTGTTCCTCGTTTGTGAAATGCCATGATTCAGGACACACAACTAAAGGCTGTTATAAACAAAATTCAACGCATGGACACTGTGGTGAGGATGGCCACCCCAGAGATGAATGTGATAAACACACATCCGCCTAGATGCATACCATGCTTTGAACGCAACAAAAGATGCCCAGGATGCAACAACTGTCCCACTTACCAAATGCTTTGGACACGTCTAGTTGCAAGAACCAATTATGAAGCTTAACAAAGAAATAATTGGAATTGGACAATTAAATACATAGCACAATAAATTAGTAATGGGCAAAATAAGGAAAGTTGCGGAAAATCCTAGGCTGGACATACTTTGTTTTCAAGAACCTTACTGTTTTAAAGGTAAGCCACTGCACCTACCTGAACTAGCACATTTAGTTCACTCTGGGGAAACACCTGCTGTTGCAATGCTTGTTCTTGATCCAAAACTGCAAGTAACTAAGATCAGTCAACTGTGTGACACACGTCTTGCACTGATATTACCTACGACAATAACCGTTTCATTCTGGCGAATCAATATTGTCCACCAAGTGAAGATCTTGCTCCACATCTGGACAAAGTAAAGTTTGCTCACAGTATCTATCCAGTGCAACAATTTATATTTCTAGCAAATGCCAGTGCTAAGTCCAACTGGTGGTACGTGCAACAAAAGATAATCTGATGCAAATTTCTGGAAAACATCATTGCAGAATTGAATCTAACTGTTGAGAATAAGCCTTTAAATCCACACACTTTTCATAACCGTGCAGAAGCTATGAGTAACATCAATATAACTCTAACAACATCAGCTAGTCATACATAACTGAAAAGTAGGTCAAGGACTGACCACAGTGATCACATCATTTATTTTGATTACTTACTATTGCTCACACTATGGAATATCTCAAAGTCGGAATATAACAAAGCAGGTGAATTGGGAGAAGTTAAAGGCTGCTTTCATACTTCCAACTTACATCAATGAAGGAGAGAATGTGGATAGCAAGGCTTAAGCCCTTACTACTGCCATCCAACATGCATGAAGGAGGCTATACCCATCAAGTTAAAAACAAAGGAGAAAGATAAGATTTGGACTGACAGACTTCAACATCTTAGGAGAAATACGAGGAAGTTGCGACAAATTTACCAGCGTTCCATCTCACCTGCTGAAAGACAAACTAATCTGACTCAATAGTTACAGAGTAAACATGATTACAAAAAGCATTTAAAGGAAACTAGAGAAAAGCAATGGCAACATTTTGTAGAGAAACATTTATCGATCAATGTCTGGGGAATGCCCTACAAACTAGCAACTGAGAAAATTAAAGCGTATCAACTACACGAAATAGTGCTGGTGAAAGTACTATCTCATGGGAGGAAAAAATAACAGTATTAATGAACATGCTTTTGTCAGATGACCCTAAAACTAATAATAGGGATCATTTTCAGCTATGACAACAATTTTGCAATTATATTCTAACAGATGGTGTCGTTCCCCCATTTGACGAGACGGAAATTTATGCCATCAGTGATGAGACCAACAAGGCACCTGGTCTACATGGTATAACAGCTGAAGTCCTTAAAACTTTTATAAGTGAGATAACACCATACCTTCACTCATTAATAAATGAATGCCTATGGAAAGGGAAATTCCATAATCTTTGGAAAGAAGCGGAAGTGGTCATCCTATGTAAAGAAGTCAATAAAGACCCTACAGAGGCAAAATCCTATAGACCAACATGCCTTGCATTAGGGAAACTTCTCGAGAAATTACTGTTCAAGAGAATCAAGGAATTTGGAATGATAATAGGCATGAGTGACAAGCAATTTGGATTCAGAAAAGGCAAATCCACAGAAGACGCCATCTTTGCAGCACTGGATGGGGTGAAAAGATCTATGAAGAAATACGATCTTGGAATTTTCTTTGTTATTTCTGGTGCTTTTGACAATCTTTGGTGGGCGGCTCTCTTTGAACAACTTAGGAGAAACAAATATCCCAAATGCCTTTATAGAACCCTTAAAGATTGTAGCAAGGGTAGAACTGTAAATTGTTTTGAAGTATATTACCAAAGGTTGTCCACAAGGATCGATACTTGGCCCAGAGTTCTGGGATATAGGCTTAGAGCCATTGTTAGGATTACTTGACAACAATACGGATATCTTGGAACATATAGCATACGTTGATGATATTCTAATTTTAGGTGAAGGGCAAAGTAGAAAAGAATTAGAAATAAATGGAAACAGCACCACACAGCTTATACACAACTGGTGCACCAGTGTTAAACTAAAGTTGGCACCACAAAAGTATATATACTTTCTCTTCGAAGGTCATCTAAAACATGATCCCACTATCAAACTGGAAACTAATAATATCAAATGTAGCTTGGAGACAAAGTACCTTGGGATTCGGCTAGATCAAAAACAGTCTTTCAATGTACACAGGGATTACATAAAGCAAAAAAAATGACGAAACTTGCAAACATAGGAAGCAACAGCTTTAGGAGAAATAAAAATTGATTGGAGAATTTGGTGTCATTCTGGCAGGTTGTTACAGTAGCTTAATGGTTAGAGCATCTGCTTGGTAAGCGGAGGGCCTATGATTCAAATCCCAGTTGTGGCATTGAGTTTTTCAGTTCCAATTCTACCTCTCAAACATTGCCCACACACGGCTTATGTGTTTAAAAACACCAACAGTAAGTTTGTTGGCATAAATAAACAATAATTCCAAATTTTTACTTGCCATCACACTAAACCGGATCTTTCACTTCTCTTTAATGGAAAAAATATTACAGAAACAAAGTTATACACACCTAGGAGTTAAAGTTGATTCTAAATTACCACGGACAAATCATATCCAATATTCTGCAGAAGCTACAAAGAGACTTTCCTCGCTCAAAAGACTTGCTGGCAGCAAATGGGGAAGTACAACAAACACCTTAAATACTACATACAAAACATACATAAAACCTACCCTTCAAGGTAGTGAAGCTACAATCACAACTAACCAAACAAAACTCAACCAGTCAGAAGTAATACAAAATCAGGCCCTAAGGTTTATTACAGGGGGAGGGGGGAGGATAAAATCAGCACCTTCAACAGCTCTTCAAGTGACTACTAAGAGTATGCCATTACAATATGAAAGGGAAAAACGAAGTCTACAAATGTATTTAAAACTAACTCGGCCACCTCACAATATGTACTGAAATATTTGCAATTCCCACCAACAAATAACAGTTTTATCAACCAAATTAAGAACCTGCAACAATAATACAAACTACCTACAAGGAAAAAATAGAAAAACTATCTCTCCCTGCATACCTATTGAATCACCCAATCATTGATTACAAAGAAAACCTATTGGAATACATACCCAAAAAAAATATGTAGACAACAAAATCCTGAAAATCACAGCTATAGAAACAATCCATTCCTCTTACCCAGAAAGTGAGTGACTTCACATTTATACAGATGGATCCCTAAAGCATGGATCCCCTAAAGAATTTTCGATTCTCCTAGATGCATACTATGCAACGACCCATAGACAGTAACGAATAGAGACCATCTACTCCAATGTATTGCCACCTCAAAAATTAGTGCCAGTATTCCAGTTCCACTACGTAAATATTAATGGGAAGCCCACAGAAAAATGGAGAAAATTCAGTTAGACAAGCATTAGCAACAACATTTATTGTGAAAATTAATATCCCGTTTGTTTCCTGCTATTCAGTAAATAAACTTTGGAAGTGTAGGTTGTGTTTCACTCCTATGGCTAGATTTGTTAATATTGATGATCTCACACCAGTGTCATGAATATCGCACACAGTTCCTGTATGGCGAAAGATTATTGAGAATGTACATATGTTGGGAGTACAATGTTGCCCTCCACACAGTTACAAAATGACATCACAGATATGAGCTCATGTAGACGAGGGCATGAACAGTTTTTGGAGTACATGGCAAACAGTACTGGTTTGAGAAAACCTAGTTACCAACTGTCCAAGTAACTTAGTTACACTCAGCTATGCATATACATTTTTGTACAAGCAAAGCACTTATCTATTGTTCTATTGGAGACACAAGCATAAGCCACAAAACAATAGCTGACTGGTTTGGCTATTGTCCTAAGATGTACATATCCTCAGTGACAAACATATTGTTGTTTTTAGCTAACGCTGGATTTCTGACAATGAAGTCATTGTCCCTCCTGCATTTTTCACTGATGGATGCGGCGCTAGAAGTAGCCGGGCATAATTGAAGGTCTTGATCCATTTCCTCTTGCAGATCACATAGAGGACAGAGTGGTGAAGAATATATCCCAATTCTGTTCAAATGTTTTGCCAGACAATCATGTCCTGTAATCAACCTGAAGGTTGCAACTGCCATTTTTCAAGGATACTCAGGAATTACTGTTTGAATGTTTGGTAGTTCCCATCAAGACAGGCAAAATAGACAGTGCCAGCCATGTCGATCAGGTTGATGAATGCAGAATTGGAAGGAGGAAATATCATCACAGCTGCATCATGAAAAGAAGCTGGATCATTGGGATGATCCTCACCAATGAAGCACGGATGACACTGCTGGGGTGGATACATTAGCTTAGCAGCTGGGGGTTTTGCAGCCCACCTAACTGTAAACAAAAGCATGCATTTCATTGACCCAATAAAAATATCCGCATGAACACTGAGTCATGCTGGTGATCTCTCTGGTATTACCAATCAAGGGATGGCATCAAATAGGCTCAAATGGATGTACCTTCGGTAGAGTACTTGTGGCAACAAGACTGCAAAAGCAGGAGAGCTGATTGAGGACATCTGGGAGATTTACCACATGGTTTAGTTGAATAGGTTAGATATTAACATTAACTTACTTTAGACAATAGATTAGTCATACTTTAGAATACTTTGAATCAGTGAAAACCTTTGCCAGTTCATTTATTGACTATAGTGTGTTGGCTTTTTTTAACACTGGTAACAAAGACTAGGGTGATTATGGGAGCAATGTTAGCAGCAAGGCAAATTATCTGCTACCGACTTTGGTGAATGTGCACGAGTACATTTGGACTTGGCTTTTACTCACTTTATTTCAAATTAATTTATGTATTTCTGACCACCTAGCTAAATTTAAATATTTTTTTATGTTTGCATCATATTTGTGATTTCCTATAGGGTGCAACGTCACAAATGATGTTGGAACTTAGAAGACATTCTTGCAGCAAATAACGTAAAGAACTTTATGGGTTTCTTTTAACTAACTTGGCATACAATTGAGTACAAAAGCAATGTAAGTCAACCAGTCTTTGTAAATTTGCATCTAGGTTTCTATAAAGCGAACTCTTACAATTTATTTGAACAATTCATATCTTTAATATATGATAACAGGCAAGAGCTATTCAAGTTTTAAAATAAAATCAGCTAACATGTCAATTACCTTGTTTCTGTCAGCCACTGATGGAACGCGTTGGCATGCTTTGCAAATTCTTTACGCAATTTATCATTTTCTTCTTGCCTCTGTGCCTCTTTTGCCAATTCTATATCTCTTTCCTGTGAAAGATCACATGATTCAATTAAAACCAGGAAACTACAGTATAACCTAATTAGCACAAATTGAAAGGAACTGAAAAATCAAGAGTTGGTGTTAAGCAAAAGACACAGATTTTAATACATATACAGTAGTACAGTAATGTGTCAAACTACAGTATCAATCACTTTATACAACTGTATACTTGTAACACAATAAAGTGACCATAAAAGTACCAGTACTTACAAATTACACATTTTCTTGGACAAAATTCAAGCTAACATTCACTGGAACAAAAATATCTAATTTCACAACCAACTATAACTATAATATCTGTAAACCAAGCAGTGATGCCAAATGTTAAAGCAAATTGTTCTAAATTGTCCAAGGCTGTAAACATCTCCTGATGGGTAGGAGGAATAGTATCTGTATTCTCCCTCTACTAACTTTCTTCTGATGACCCTTCTTGTACCTCAGTCACAGCTTTTGGCATGTTAGATTTCACAGAAGCACATACAGCAACACTATCGTCTGCACTAATGAATTCCTCAAAACTAATCCTAGGGTTTGCAATGTCTTGTATAACTTCTATTCATCAGGTGAAGTGGCGTCGTCTAACTCGTGGACATTGTGTTGCTATGTCTACAGGCTCTGTTAAAGCACCTCTATACATGATGTGGCGACACAGAGTTTCAGACTGCTGGGATGGCTTTTATTGCATCAAGCAGATTCCAATTTGGGGTAGCGGTATGTTTTTCACCAGACGAACTGAAGCTCTTAAAAGTGCTTACGATAAGCTTCCTTTATGAGAGATATGATGCCTGGGTCCAAGGGCTGAAGGTGGCGTGTTGAGTTTGGTGGAAAAAACAAACTTTATGTTGGTTAGGTTCAGATCCTGTACATTATGGGCAGTACATATGTTTTTTTGAGCAACCATTTGACTGTTGAAACGAAAAAGTCACTTGCGAAATGATCCAACTTTCTTATGGCGAGAGCAGATGCTAGGTCAGTTGTCCATATTTATGTTTTTAAAACAATGCAGTTTCTCGGACTTACTGATAACCCAGAGGAAACTTCTTACTGCCATCTGCACTACATACAAGGGCAACAGTTACACATTTGCTGCATGCTCCACCATTATACTTATCACCTTTTATCCCCAGCATGCAATTTGGAAAAAGATTGTTGAAAAGTCCAGTTTTGTCCATACTGAACACATCCATTAGGCATACTTTTCCTCACTTGGTCGAATTCATGCAATCAGCTGTTCACACTTTCTTCTAATGCCCCATCCATCAGTGAAAAATATTGGAGAGCAAGAGGATTAATGACTTCATTGTCAGAAATCCAGCATTAGCTAACAACAACAACAACAACTTTCTTCATCAACTTTATTTGCTTCACCACAAATTTTTACAGATGAAATTGAATCTCTTTTGGAACTGATACAGCCAACCAGCAGAACAACTGAAGCCTATACTTTTGGCAGTCTCATTTGCTTTTGACTGAATCATAGGGCTGCTTAACCTCTTGAGCACTGGCCATTTAAAGCTTCTGCGGGCTGAGAACTGCTAACCAATATCCAGTGCAGGGCATTTAAATTGTTAAATGTGCTAAAAGTGCTTTGTAAATACACAGCTGTATTTTGCGTAAATATTAAGTTATTTTAATGAAACAAAAACTGGTATAAAACTCGTTATATGCAGTATACATGTACGTCATCAGCAAAGTAGCGTTGCTTTAACAAATCGTTGAAATGGCACTATTTTGTTTCACTGTGGTGAAAAGTTAACTTTCCTCTGTCAAACACATCTAATGTAAGTTCTCTGAAAGAAACAGTAGTCGACCCATTGTATGTGTGGCCTGTGCGTCATCAGAATAAAGCATGTTTGCAACTTTTCCTTATGCGTGTTTCGTAACTTAGTTAGCATTTCATTTATGTTTTGTTTTACTGCACATTAACATATTCCTTAGTTTTTTTCCCCAAAGCTTTGGTACTACCAGGAAAATCTTTCACTGTGAAATGTCTTATACATATGAAGTTATAAGTCTCTATGTTAATTTATTTTTGTTTCAAGATTTTTCATTTGATACTTTAACAGGACTATGCAACCTCTATATAATTTTACTGTGCTTAATACATATACTTTTTGTAATGAATGTGCATGTAAAAATGTTATCAAGACAAAAACTAAAAACTTCTGAGAACTTGAGAGGTAGAACTGGAACTTGAAAATTCAATGCCACAGCATAAGTTCCAGTTCTACCTCTCAAACATTGCCCACACAAGGCTTGTGTAATGCTTAAGAGGTGGAATTAGGACTGAAAAATTTAATGCCATAGCTGGGATTTGAATCACGGATCTTCCACTTATCAGTCCTGATTTCACCTCTTGAACATTGCTCACACACGGCTTGTGTGTTTAAAAACACCAGCAGTAAAGCTTAAATAAATTATAATAAACTACCTGTTTTTCTGAAGTAAAAACTATTTTTGTAAGTCATCCTTGGGGTATTTATCTCTTATGTGAGATTCCCTTGTGGTCTAACCGGGAAAAAGTATGAATCAGCTGGGGAATTTAATGTTGTATTGGCAAGTTGGCCATAGTAGCTTAGTGGTTAAAGCAGCCACTCGATAAGTGGAAGAGGCGTGGTTCAAATCCCGGCTATGGCATTGAACTTTTCAGTCCTGATTCCACCTCTTAAACATTGCCCACACATGGCTTGTGTGTTTAAAAACACTAGCAGTAAGCTTGTTGGCATAAATAAATAATAATTACCTTCTGAGAACTTAATTATAGAAGCAAATAATACTCGACTGTGTGTGCAAGAGAAGTTAAGCAAAAAAAGTGTTGGAGAAAAGTTCTCCACAGCCTTTGGTATTTTGTCTGCTCTGTCTAATTGGTTAAGTCATATCACTTATAAAACCCTAGTAAAATGAGTGTGCAGTGGGAGGCATGTCATGAAGTAATCAGTTTTGTGTGTGTGTGCAAAGAGTGTTAAGTCTTTCACTTTTGACTTATTTTATACCATTGGACTACCAGTAGAAAGTTGAAGTCAGATATAGAGCTGACTTAACTTACCGTTCACTATAAATTTAAATGGTTCACCTAACTTGACACTAGACCTATATGGTGACTGGATATTTATTTTTATTGTACTAAAGTGAACACTAACAAGTGGTACAGAACAAGTCACTTGTCAACAAACAACTCGGACGAGAAAAATTATTTCAACTGTGCATATTATTTTAGTAAAAGGAAAGAAAGAATATTTAAATGCTGTCCCTGGACAACATGTTAATAGGAGGATCTAAAAACTATTTTCCATGTTCTTAAAACTATCAAAAAACCAAAAGTGGATGTGCAAGACATGTGATAGACTTGAGCTGAAGGGAGAGATTTCTGAAGGTGAATAAAAATTTGAGGAGCGTTTTCTCAAAACTCAATAGAGGACAAAATGGTGTTTTTACAGAAATTACATTTTTTTTATTCTAGTACATAACCTTTCATTACACAAACTTCATTTTTGGCAATACTAAACATTATCATGGGACAATTTCAGACAGCAGTGAAACTCCTAGAGGATAACCATAGTTTTAATAGCATTGGCCAGGTAAAAAATCCTTGTTTTTTCAAAACTTGATAGAGGACATGGACTATGAAACAAGCGAATTTGACTGAACCTTAATTTGGTAATAGTTCTATTGTTTTTATTACTGTTTTGATTTTATTTTCATTTCCTCATAATTTATTTTTGTGTAGAGTATACAAAACCAATAAATGGCTAAATCAACATTGTTATATTAATGAAATAATAGTTATAAAAAGTTACAAAATTATTAAATTAATAAATACAGAAATGTAAGAATACAAAGTGATTAAACTATTAAGTAATAATGTGTATGCTTATTTTTATATCTTAACAGTCGCTGAGAACATCTTCATAAAATCCTTTTGCTTCTTCTGGAATTTCAAAAAATTGTATGAGTTTTTTTACATCTTTCTTCTTCTCACTGGACACCATGTTCATCTTCTGTAGACATGAGGACCTCAGCATTTCTTTTTGCCATGTTTTAATTCCAGGTTTGAAAATAGAAACCTCCACAGGTGATGCAGTGTAAGTGTTCTGCACAGTTACAAAAATATTACACGAGTTTGTAGAAGACTTTTTGTCCAATATGGCACGTTGCATTCCTATGTTAAATGGCAGCTTTGCTTTCACCATCTTCTGAGTAGTCTCTTTCCATGTTTTGATTTGCCAGTCCCTGTTGAGAACTTAGGTAACCCCATGGGATTGCAGAATTCGGTAGTATTCATTGGGTGACAAAATATCTTCCATTCTTCTGTACAACCCTACCAAAGAAAGAAATGACGTATAGATGTAAATTTCTTACTTCTTTCCAAAATGGCAATGAGCGTGGTCATTATTACACTGTTCTTAATTTGACCTGGACATGAATCTGAGAAAAGATGAATAATGGAAGGGCACCATTTTTTTCTAGGTCTAACAGAAAATTCAACAAAGCAGATGTCACTTGATTACATCCCTTACATGACTCAGTTTCCAACCAGGTGTAGAATTGTATACTCTGTTCATCAAGAGATTTAGAGGAGACGTAAACAAAGCCATGTGCGTTTTGACCACAGCGCGCCCTCTTGATGCTTTTGCCGTGTAAATAGTCCCTTGAAGAAATACTGTTACTAAGGTCTGAAATGTCACTTGATCTTTGCTAAAGCATGAACTAAGTGTACTAAGCATAGTTAGTGTAAGAATATGCAGTTAAGTGAATCTGTAACCAGCCTAATTCATTCTGCGCACGCATTATTCAGTATGAAAGTAACATGGCGGAACAAGTGACTTGTGAAACATAAGTGCGGCAAACCGTTGCGAAGTGGTGAAAAGACAACAATATTGAACATGTTTAACAAGTTTTGCGAGAAATATCCTGAACTTGCTATCGAAGATGTGATGAAATTAACATCCGAGTTTACTGGTGTGTCAGTTGCAAGTATTTACAATAGATGCAAAGAAAAATTGTCAGTTTCTTTTTGGCATGTTTTAATTCCAGATTTGAAAATAGAAACCTCCACAGGTGAAACAGTGTAAGTGTTCTGCACAGTTACAAAAACATTACACGTGTTTGTAGAAGACTTTTTGTACAATATGGCACGTTGCATTCCTATGTTAAAGATCCCGGCAAAAAGCGACCACGTGCCAGATAAATGGTAGATGTAGTTTGCGACGAATTTGTGAGATCTGCAATCCATCGAAAAGTTCACTAGTTCTTTGTTAACAATGAACTCCCACCTTAAAGTGCTGTTGGCAGTTAACTCTGATCCCAATCTTCCAGATTTAAAACGAACTTCCCTCCACAAGCTGCTTCTGGAGATTGGTTTCGAGATTGTGAGCAGGAAATGAAAAAGTGTTATTGTGGACAGAGAAGACGTAAGTAGCAGTTAATTTTCATGTGCTACATGTTATTTGGATCAAGTAAATATATCCTTTTAGTAGAGTAAAATGCATATTATACCTACGCGTAGTGGTAGTTAACTGTGTTGCGTCATTGTGAATGCACTTGGCTATGGAGTGATACAAACCAGTGCTTTGTTTACATCTCCTCTAACCTCTTGATGAACAGAGTATATATTCTTTTTCATTTGTAGTTTAGAGTGAATCATAATGCAAAGATTATAGAACCAAACTTGCCTGGAATAATATACTTCACCTACTGAATGAGAGTGTGTGGTGACTTGAATGAGAGATTAAAACACTTATAAAGAATAAAGTTGTATTTGGATAAAGAGCATGTGGATAGTTTTTCCTTTTCTCTTTTTTCGCAAAATATTTTCCACGTTTTTTTAAATATTTAATTCCAGTGGTAGGTAATTCCTTGAAGATTTTCATCTACTGTAGTGGCCTTCTCTGCACCTGTAGCTCTTAATATTTTTACAGCAATGATAAGCTCCTTGTCCTTTGCACCAGTTCTATACCCTCCTTGATTTTCTTTAGGTGAATTTTATTCCCAGTAGAATAAAATTTTCTTGCAAGGAGGGACAGTTTATCCTTAGACATGCATGCTATTTCCTGAAAACTTGCAGCACAGATTGATAAAACATCTCCATTTTTCTTTCTGATGCTATATTTATTACTCACAGATTTTTTCTTTTAGAATTTTCGTCCTTCATTTTCCTTCGTTTTGGAGAATTGTCATGTATTTAAGCAGGAATTTGTCTTGGTCCACTTTATTTAGATGTTTTACTTTATTATGGATATCATTAATGTCTTCATATGTGAGATCTTGTACTCTGCATTCCTTACTTTCCCTCTTTATTGGCTTCGATGGATAATCTTGAATTTCATGATTACATTTTATGGACGGTTCTTTGTTATTAGGTTTTGTAGCTTGCACAAGATGTTTTCTTCTATTTTTCCTGCCACCATCAGATTCAGTCACTGGAGAATCAAACCCTGTACTTTTGTCCATGACTTAGCTTGTGCTTGCGAGAGACTGGTTCAATCTATGTACATAACATTAGTGACACAGTCGTAGGAGTGATTCAGAAAATGTAACATTCTTTACTGTGTGATAAACAATGGTTTTAAACAGCGGCCTGTGTTGCAGTAATGCAGTGCTATCTGGAGTGTGGAACATGTTTGATTGTTAGGTCTTTGTAATGCCGCTTTGTGAGCGATGTTGATAAAAGGTTCTGAAAGGTATGTGACAACAGAGTTTGTTGTCGAGATAAACCACATGCCATTTGTATTGTCATTTTCTTCCCTTTGAATCAGAAAAGTGCAGCGATAATACCAAATTAATCATTCTTTGTTATTTGGCCACGGCAAGGCCTTGAAATAATTATATAGTTTTTGTATAGCATTTAATTCCTTGGAAGCAAGATCGGACAACTGGAATATTGCAAATTATTATCAGCCCAGCGATGGGCCTTGACAGGTGGCAAATCTTTTCATTTAGACTGTGCTGTATCGAGTTTTGTAAAATCGCTGTGCATGCGCTCTATCGAGTTATGAAAAATCGTCACCATGCTATACACATGGCAAATATCGAGCTATGCAAAATCTGATTTCACAGACCGATTTGTGACATAGAAAACATACCGAATCCCATAACACATTTTCTCAAAATTTGTGCTCTATCGAGTTTTGAAAAAAAGCTCATGTGGGTTCCAAGAAAAGGCGGGACTTAGTATATCAAGAAAAGCAAATTAATATGTCACTCTCAAGAAATGAATCTACAAGGGAAACTACAGCATTCCACTTATAACAATGCTTGCTAACTCCAGTAGTCAAGAGCCATATAGCCTTCTATAAAAGTTAGCTAACGTGCACTACTGTGATGACAAGCAAGCATACGGTTTCACTGGCATGAAGGACAAGCCTTAAGACGAGCTAATGAAATAGGTTCTTGCCTTTACAATTAGTTTAAACAACTTCATCTGGATGTAAGTAATGCATTCTAATTCCTGTCAAGCACAAAACAAAAGCAGTCACATTGTCATAAACTATGTAGTTGTTCTTCAGGAACAACTCTCATCTTTTGACCACAAGTCATACACATACGGAGACTGACAGACATCATGCAATCATAGACAAAAAGTATAGTGTTCCTATTCACCACCATTGCCACCACCACTATTAGGTGCAACTTGTTCACCCATCAGAAAAAAACAAGCCACTTGTGGTCAGTAAATATCTAGAAAGGACTTTGACTTTTCAGCACTGTTGCGAAAAGAACTTATGTTACCGGAAGTTCACATAAATGGATCAAAATTTGTTTGGAGGTACAGAGAGGTTTTCAAAAGGATTCCTTTGTACAATCTTCTTTCAAGTACATACTGAGGAAAGATATTTGATTTGCAGTTTTCTCAGAAGAGGTAATAAATCTACAGGTATCAAACCATTTAATACGTTTTCTGGTCCTAATAATGCAATAGACCCTGTAAAAAAAAAAAAAAGGACTTAAGTAGATCTAGTCCTATTTGTCTCACTCTCATTCTGGGAACTCTACTAGGAGTCTGAAAACATCTGAAAGTACTCTTAATACATTTCCAGAAGATGATACTTATAAGAATGTTCAGAGAACAAATTTAGTTTTTAAATTATATTTTGGATGGTAAAAACAATTTCATGGAAATTAAAATTAAAAAAGGAAAACAACAACAAACAGCGTTAAATTATGTTATATTCTGCCTAGTACTGTTAAATGTAACAAGCTTTTATAAAAGACTAAAAATATATTTAATGTATACTTAAAGTATTATTTTCAAGTACTGTGTTATGCATTGTTTATTATTCCTTGTACTATTTTTATGTTTCTGTGACAAATGAAGTGTCCAATCTGTTTCTGTCATTTTATTTCTTCTTACTTAACAAGCAACTGCTTAGTTGTACTTGTTACAATCCACACTGCGCAACGTCGCAACTTATAGCTGTTCTGCTCTAACTGTTCTTGACAATTCAACGGTATCACAACTACAAGCTGTCACCTAACATTCATGACACTCAACTCAAAACTGACTCATCAGCTTGTGCCAACCTGATTATATAGTTCCTGAATCACAGGAAAATTGTTCTGGAAACCTAAGTTTGTCAGCTCTTGCCATAAACAAAGCTCCTGCACTGCAAAAATTCTAAAAACACATGCAATGGCATTGGACCTTGAGCTAATGCATTATTGCATCTTGCAGGTCGGCGATTACAAAGGCATGAGGCAACCAACATCTAACCTTTCCTCAGCCTGGCTGCCGTGACATTTAGTCAAGGACTGCCAAATGTGAATGCAATAAATATTTGTTCTTTTATCCCGAGAAAACAACAAGAATTGGTTACATATTTTGCTGTACAAAGATATTTTTGACTCGGATTTTCAAGCATGTGGAAATTTTAAATGCAAACAAACAACACTTTTTTAATGAGGTGAAGTGAAAAATTAAGTGTGTGTCCTTTAAGAATATAGGGTCTTTAACAACATACAGTACCTAATCCATTGCATGGTCTCTCCACTGCACAGGGGAACCGAGAGTTGCCAGGAAAATTGTGCCATCAGAGGTGCATAAAATTCTTACTGTATAGTACATGCTGGAAATGATCATCTGCTCTCAAACAGGCAGCATCTCTCATAAAAATGTTCTTGATCAATAGCTTAAGCTCAGCAGCAGGAATCCTTGTGATTTCTTGCATGATACCACTTATCACTAAGTTCCTATCATGTAAAAAGTTTAGGATTCCTGCTGCTGAGCTTAGGCAAGTGAGTGAGAACATTTTTACAAGAGATGCAGCCTCTGTGAGAGCGGGTATGACTCAGTTTGGGATTGGATGTTTCAAAAACCGAGTAAACATGGTTTGTCAAGCACAGTAAGTTGCTTCTTCCTAAATGCAGTCAACATACAAATTGCACAAAATCAGAAAGACAATAAGTACTGAATCAGGAAATCAAGATTCCAATCTAGTACATAGTTCCTGTTTAGCATGCAAGATTACTGCAACTTACTTTAATGATTTTCTGCAAATTTCTCCAGGTGTCCTCCAGAGCTTCCATGGTGAACCAAGTGTATGGATTTGGACCTACATTGAAACTCTTGATTTGCTGATCAAGAGCCGCCAGGGCTTCAAAATCTGCCTGAGCGGATGAGAGGGAATCCTGGAATTGGGCATGTGCTTCCCTTAGCGCACGAATTTCCTCAATTGAATTACATCGTACTGGATCAGTTAGATCTTCTTCAGCATTTTCAAACCAAGAATTAAATGCTGATGCCTTCTTGGCAAACGTTAGATACAGCTCCTCAATCTGACGGAATTGCTCTTGCATTCTGAGCAGTCGCTGCTTTCTAGCATCTGAGTCTGCTAGCAATTTCTGCCATCTAAAACAGGGAGCATTTACAGAAGTGTTTCAGCATGCTAAATTTTACACAATTTGTTTCCTAGAGTCACCGTCAGGAACGAAGGAAGTTGCGCAGTAGACAAATATCCAATGATGTCACAGTCACATGTTTTCTAGCCAACCAGATTACTCTGGTTTCAGACAGCATGTGTGAGAGTATTCATACAGTTTTATAGTGAAATTAAGTAATTCCGAGAAATAAGTTCATTCCATTGTGTGATAGGTTCTGTAACAGTTCTGAAGATGGGAGAAGCATAAAAACATTCCATTATTCACAGTCAAGCCAGGGAAATGGTATATAATGTGTACATACAAAAACTTCCTGAGAAACATGGGAACAGTTGCAATGCAGCACTTCCCCTCTTTCCCCTACATGCATGTTATCAGTCACTTTCCACCATTGTTCCTGACGGCTACTCTAGTGACATAAAAATGAAGTATCAGAAGACAGTATTACAGTCTCTACTACATGGTTAATTAAACTGCTCCTAACTAATATGTATTAATTGAATAAAACTGATAATGAAGTCTTTAAAACAGTGGAGCATATTAATAAACTTAGTTGAAAACTATATCAACATTTAAGAACACATTCTGCTCTAACTTATTTGTAATAATATTTAAATCAGTACTAGTTTTGGAGAGGGTCCTCTCCTTCATTCAGCTGGTCAGTTGACTGATTCAACATCAGGTAACTGCCTTCCCCTTCCCTTGTTGCCTGGTCTGCTGCTCTTCCTATTGGTCAGTCATAAGACGTCTATGATTGGTATATCAAAATTCATTAACTGATCTCTATCCTTAATAATATAAATGTTTTCCCATCCTGTTAACTCCCAATAATTTTTTGCTGGTTTTAAAAACTCGATATCTAGGCTAATATTATGGTTGCATGACCAAAAGTGGCGAGTTATGGCTGATTTGTCTGTCTTTGTATTTTATATTTCTAACATGTTCCTTCATTCTGGTTTCCAAATTTATTTTTGTTTTATCCATATACCTATATCCTATGGCAGTCTTCATAGTTGACACGGCAGATTTTATAAGACACTTCATAGTTGACATGGCAGATTTTATAAGACAAAATCGGATCTGCAAAACAAATATAGTGTAAGAAATTTGCTTGCCCACCCTCTAAAAATACCACTCCAAGTATTAAATTATCAGGAATCTACCATGTCAACTGTGGAGACTGCCATAAGATATCTATTGGTAAAACAGAATGAACTTTGGAAACCAGACTGAAGAAACACACCAGAAATATCAAACACAAAGAGACATATAAATCAGTCACAGCTCACCACTTTTGGTCATGCAAACATAATATTAGACTAGATATCAAGCTTTTAAAACCAATAAAAAATTATTGTGAGTTAACAGTGTGGGAAAACATTTATATTATTAAGGATAGAGATGAGTTAATGAATTTTGATACACCAATCAGACACCTTATGACTGACCAATAGGAAGAGCAGCAGACCAGGCAACAAGGAAAGGCGGAGGCAGTTACCTGATGTTAAATCATTAAATGTCGATTTCCACAGAAGCTCATTCTATTTGTGTATTTCTAACACCCCACCTGAGTAGAAAGTCAACCATAACATTTCAAATCAAACATTGTAAACAGTTTTATGATAGGCTAAGAGAAATGACACCTGATGGAGAAAACTAATAAAATTGTGGCATTTATTTTAAAGCAATGGATACAAGTCGAGCTAATATGGCTTTGGCTTCCCAATGCCAGTCTTGAATCAGATACAGCATGTATAAGACGCTCAAGCAATATACTCAAATATGCACTATTAGTGATAATTAGGGGCACAATTTTTTGGTGGATCACAATGACACAAAATATGTTAATATGCAATAAAAATGTTCCAGAATCAATTCTATTGCAATTATCTCCATAATTACCAACGTCTACTCTCACAATTAAACATATTTTAATGCAACTTGCAAAATGAGTATTTATGATTTACCATGAAATGAAAAAATTTGTGATGTTCACTTGTGAAATGAATGTTTACCTAGGATTTAACATGAAATTAATATTTCATTGCAGTGTTTGTGTGAAACTGGCTTGAGGAGATCTATTTCAGGAATAAAACAAGATCTGTTTCCCTTTTTGCAACATAGGAAGTCAGATGCGAGGTCTAGGTCAAGAGTTCAAGCTCCTTGTGGCTGGAAGAAATGCAAGTATGTTTACAATAAGCAGAAAATATATAGGAGAGCAGCAGGGAAGATAGTTTGACCGATAACCTGTGGTGTACGTCAGCGTTTATACTGCTCGCAAAAGTTAAAGGCATGTGAACGCTGGCCAATGCTCAAGCGGAGCACTGTTGTCAAGCGTAGTGCGGGGACTGGCAGAGGTTCTGTGTATAAGATGCGTGTACCACATTCGGCAGTGCTGGTAGGAGGGGCAAGCTTAGGATTCGCTGGAGTCTGTAGTACGCCCCGCCTCCATATGCCTTTAACTTTTGCGAAGATTATAATGAGTGCATAGAATATATCTTCTTTTGCTACACCACCACCACTGGAACAAAGTGCCGGAGACAACCCCCCCCCCCCTTCTGGTTTTACCGTACTCTGCAAACACATACCTTAGACTCTAACGATAAGTTCACACATATTTTACGGAAGGCTGTGATAGACAGCAGGGAGTGCATGTTTAATGCCAAAAGTGGGCGGAGTTTTAACACTGAGTTTATTTTGTATATTGATACACTGTAAAGCCAAAGTGCATGATTA
Organism: Tenodera sinensis; assembly: GCA_030765045.1. Lineage (NCBI taxonomy): Eukaryota > Metazoa > Arthropoda > Insecta > Mantodea > Mantidae > Tenodera > Tenodera sinensis. The sequence continues at coordinate 5,188,797 of JAUKNM010000025.1, read as the reverse complement.
TACGGTTACATTAAAACAAGCCCATTCTGACAGTAGGGTTGCCAGAACTCCCATATTCTCTGGGTTTTCCTGTATTTTATCCGTATTTTATTGAAGCTCCCGCCTCACGTATTCTGGACTATTTCTCCCGTATTTCATTCATTGGCATTAATGATGACTTTTGAATTGGATATTTGGAAAACTCATGGATACTATTGAATGCAGACTACCTAACGACTCACTGCTATGCGATATATTGAACTACTGATTGCTTTCTTCCAATCTTGGCAGTACTGCTTTCATTGGCAGTTGGTAGCATTGTCTGGTATTATGTTGTTGGGGCTTAATGAACAAGTGGTAAGGTAAAGGAAATGAGAGTTCTCTTGAACTCATTAGAGCTGAATTGCTTATTGCTATAAATTTTAAAATTACTTAAACGAGTTATTTAACTATGATGTGATTGAGTGTAAATCAAATTCCAAACACACATACTGATTAGATGTTTGACGAAGCTTTTTAAAAAAGTGAAATATGTGAGGTTATGAAATTACCATGTTGTAAATATACTTATTGGTTTAAATGTTACAAGTAAATATGTAAAACCTAATTCTGTGCAGTAAGTAAGCATACATCTTCTAAAATCAATACAGAGAAAAGTCAATATCTCGACAATATCTTCCGGTGTTAAAGGAAATGTTCTTCAAATCTCCCTATCTTCTTTTTTTTATTTATTGTATAACATGCTCCATTACATAGTAATATCACATGTTTTAGTTTTTTTAGTTTTCAGTTTCTATTGTATCTGGTGAGTTTTTAGAATGCATAATACTGCTACTATGGCAGTGAGGACTAGAATCAATGTGAGGTTAATTGTATTTTCTAAAAGATAACTATTGCATGTTTAGAAGGTTTCATGGAAATGTTAATCATTGTGCTATTTTAGTTTATCTAAGTCTATTGATTTCACAAATCTTTAGAATGCCTTGGTGCATTTCGTTATTAGTGCATTGTTGGTAGTTGGCCATCTCTCTCCAGCTTGGATTGCTTCTTGTTTGAGTATTTTGCATTCTCCTATTAGTTTCCAGTCATATCAGGTGATCTATTGTCTGTTCTCCTAGTTTGCAGATACACATTGTCGTTGATTATTTTGAACCTGTGGAGGTAAGCTTTTGTTATGCCGTGGCCAGTTACTGTTGCTGTAATTTCTGATACCGTGCGTTCCCTGAGCGATCGGACCACTCTGCAGCGGCACCACACTGGGCAGCGACCTGCACGTTCACCACCAGAGTTACGCGTAAGGAACCGGCAAGTCACAGGTACAGAACACTAACTACTGTACTAACTTGCATTAGACTTACCAGCATCACTACAGATGTTGAAATTGATGACCTTCAATGTGAACATTGTCCAAAAACAATTCTGGTTTACTTGCAAAAGTTCATGTTGACTGATTGCCTGTACTTCTCTCGTGATATTGCACTTCAATCTTTGTAATGTGAACGTGTTTGATGTGTACTCTTTATTCTTCAACGTTCCCTATAAGTAAAACTCGCATGGAGTTAGGTCAGGGAAACTAATTATTCGGTCCTCATACGCATTTCACAATTCATGCATAGAGTTACCAGCAGTGTGTGCTATAGTTGAAACCAGTCATACAATCTTTCGCTTCTTGCTAGTTGCGGGAAAAAATATTTAAAACAAAATTTACATAAACGTATGAATCGACTGTTGTGTTGTAAGTATGAGACTGATAATTCTACGTGTGGTGAGGAAATTCATGAATAATATGCTGATTTTCAGTAGCCCAGTATCAATTGTTCTAAGTAGAAATGCGCAATCTTAAAGACAAAACCACGATTCGTCAGTGAAGAACGTTAAATGTGGGTCCATGTCGTCATTATGAACCGACTGCTAAAACCGATTGCAATAATTAACCCTACTTACACGATCTTGTAGTTGTAAAGCATGAACTTTTAAGTTTCAGAAGTTTCGCTACCACGAAAGCTGACATCTTTAAAATGTTAATTGCTTGTGCTAAACGTCTTAGTGATTTTCATTTATGGGGAATTATAAAGTGTAAGCATCAAATCCGAGCACATTACAAGAATTGAAGGACAATATCACGAGAGACATAGAGGCAATCAGTCAAAATGTACTTTTGCGAGTAAACCACAATTGTTTTCAGAGATACAGGGAATGTGTTCACATTGAAGGTAACATATTTCAGCATCTCTTGTGATTCAGGTAAGTCCAACTGTAGTTGGTGTTCCATACCTGTGACTTGCCGGTTCCTTAAGCCTAACTCTGGCAGAGAGCTTGCACGTTGTCGCTCGTTGAGGTGCCACCACGGAGCAGTCCAGTCGGTCAGGAAACACACGGTACTATAGGAATGTTGAGTTTTAATCTGTTCTATACCTGGAAAAAATGACCTGGTTTTAGCCCCTTTTTTAGAGCTCTCCCACTGTTCTTGCCATATTTCTTCAGTTGTTCTCTTCAGTTCGGAGGCTATTGATGTTTTAGGTACTTTATTGTATACTATGGGTAGATCACTGTCTCGGGCTGCTTCTTTGGCAAGGTGATTAGCTTGTTCATTTCCTTTTATCCCTACATGCGCCTTTACCCATCTGAAGTCTATCAACCAGCTTTCTGCCGTTAGTTGGCAAGGTTTGTTCCTTATTTTTTCTATGATAGGGGAATGTATGGTTTTTCTAAGTGAGTCAAGGGTGGTTCTGATGTCTGTAACTATAGCCACTTTGGTGCTGTGGTAGGTGTAATCCAGGGAGGTCTGTAAATGTTCCAATGACAAAAGGATGCCAACAGCTCCCGCTTGGTTGTTTGAGCAGGTGGAGTTTAATCTGTATTTAAGTTCTTTCCAAATATATTTTTCCACATATACTGCTACTCCTGTTCCCACCTGGCCTTCAATATTTTTAGCTTGTATACCTGGCAACCCTATTTGACAGCAAGGTGCACATGTGCTTGACAGAGTTTCCATGCAACGAACTTTGTCCTCTGTGGTCTAGGGGTAACATGGTTATTCCCTTTGGTTCCCTAGGTTGCGGGTTCAAACCCAGTGGAGGGTGATCATTTTTTAAGAGTGTAAAAATCCTTTGCACGAGTTCCTTCAGAAGGGCAGTAAAACTAGTGGCACCATGTCAGGTTTACAGCATGTAAAAGAACCTTAAGCTTGATAGAGGGGCCCATGTGCAATTTTAAGTAGGCTTTCATGCTCAATGTGGAATGGGATGCTGAGAATCACAGCCTATATACTTATATTTCAATTTCCAATGGTGATTGTGAAGGAGCTCATTCAGTGTACAATACTTTTTCAGATAAAAGAACCAATATTGCAGCAGGGAACTTAGAAACCATGCTTGCTTATTATTTCAATGAACATGCTACATGTAACACTTGAAATGTAGATTATAGCAGTAATATTTGACATTTTATTTCACTGCTTTTATCCCACTTTGAGCCTTCTTTTTACATCAACACCATAAAATTGTGTCCCTGTGTGACCATTCAAAAAAAGACAATTTAATTTACTTTTACTATGTGGTTATTATAATAGTTTCAAAAATAGTGAACTTACAAAGGTGCTAAAGGATACTCTAGCATTGGCATCTATATAAGTGCTATAAAGTTGGTGCTGTTTTTATAATTATGAAAGGTGATGGTGATGAGCTTTTGACTCTTTCGTTATCTCGGGTCGTGGTACTGGATGGAATGAACATACACTCGGGGTTAACTTTAGTGAAATATTTTATTCGCACCTTCTTGTTCACAGTATTTAAATTGTATTACAGTAGTAAGTCTTTTATCTCAGTGGATCGACTTCCCTAGCATCGCCGAGATTTAATGTCTGAAAATTTAGCGATATTTCGCTAAATGTGTTTTCTATCACTTTACACTTTGCCTATTTTACGTCCTTTCATTTAATTGCACACTTCGTATTAACTAACTTATTAAAGTTAGCTAATGTTTCACTTATTTTACACAAATTAACGGTCTTTAAACACTTAGTAAATTTACTTTCACTATTTTATGACGTGCACACATAAAAATGTGTCCATCTACACCAAAGACATGTACGCTAATAACTAGACAATTGGCGCAGCATTACACTTCTTTTTGTGTACATCTGCGTATGCGTTCATCAGATAGTTCCCGCATTGTTAGGGAAGCGATCCTTAGCCATTCTCCCTTCACTTTCAATATTCAACACATATAATTCTTTTATTTATACATATATATTAAAATTAATATGGAAATATTTATGACGTCTTTAAACAAACTTAATTGTTTGTAACAATGAACATTAGTAACACATTTTCGTCATTTAACCAATTCATACCAACACCAAAAACAAATTACACTCTTAACAAATATGTTGTTGTTGCTTTCTAGTGCCTTGCATCTGGCAATGAAGCCATTAGCATTCGTGCTTTCCAATACTTTTGAACTGTAGTTTCTTCTGATCTTAATGCTTCACAGGTCTTCAAGTGGTCTTCATTCATTTCTGCTGGATCGTTACACAGGACACATATTGGTGAGGCTGAGATACCTATTCTGTAGAGATGACTTGCTAAGCAGTTGTGATTTGTCAATAGTCGGAAGGCTGCAACCGCTGTTTTCCTTGGTCTCTGGGGGATTATATCTGGGTTGGAAAGTAGTGTAATCCATTTTTTATCTTTGGCATTTGTTTCTATTTCTTGTAGGTATGAATGAGAAAATTTTTTAATGATCAAGCGTTTTATTGAGGAATATGAGAAATTGAATTTAGACCTTTGTTTTATTTTTGTGCCTTTCTTTGCAAGTGAGTCTGCAGCTTCGTTCCCCATGACTCCACAGTGTGCTGGAACCCATTGGAGATGAACAGTCTTATTAACTTTTTGGAGTTGTGTTACCATTTTGTAGCATTCTCTAATTTTTGTTGACTTCTTTGTAGTATTTGAACATATTCCCTGAATTGCAGCTTTAGAATCTGAAAGAATTACTGCCTTGTTAAATTTATTTAAGGGAAGATTTAATAATTGTTGGAGAGCAACAAATATTCACATAAACGATTTTCTTTTGGGGTCTTACAATATCCTGTCTCACATGCCCCTTGTTTTGTTTTTCAAGTTGTCACCTACATTTACAATCGTGAAACACAATACAACACTTCTCCCTATTCCTCTAATACTAATTATTTTGTACAATACCCTTTTTTCTTTACAGTCTTCTTTGCTGTATGTTTTTGTCTTTTGTTTTGGCATGACACAGCATGTCTTCATAAATTTTACATATTCAGTTACCACACAATACAACACCTACAATATTCCTAAGTTTTTACATTTGACATTGACACAAATATTTATTGTGGTTTATTGTGTGCCTTTTGACTTATGTTCCTTGTTATGAGGAGAGAAAAACAGGATACAAATCTTGAGCTAATGATTATGATCATATGTATGGCAATTTTATTAAGTTCTTTGTCCTCTGTCTTGCAAGCTTATTATGTATAGGCAGGTTGTTGAGTCAATCCTTAAACTCTGATGTTACTAATGATGCTATTATGACATTGGGTTCTTATTCACTATTTTAGTTCGGCATTTCTTCAAGCTTAACATTGGCTATATCCATCTTACTTCATGGGCATTGCTTTTCTGACTATGGTTTTTCTTACTTCACTAATTGTCACCTCTTTATCTCTTATCTTTGTAAGAGAAAACTTCTATATTTATAATTATTCTGCAACTATATTATTTTTCTTCTTAATTCACCCTCGACACCCTTGTGTCAAAAATATTTTCTCTTTGTCATCACGATTGCTTCCTTTTTATTTTTGTCCCTGACATCCTTATGTCAAAAACACATTTTTTCGTCGTTATAATTCACTTCTCTAATGACAATCAGTATTCTCATCTGTCCTTGTTGAAAATGCTCTCAGTGGTCATTATAGCCAATGACTATGTTGATTTCCTTTCTTGTTGTATTTTCCAACCTGTATATAATTTTCTATAAGAAACCCATTAAAAATTATTTTTCATCATCTCTACTGTTCCTGCCTTACACGTTTGTTGGCAAAGACTATTTGGTCCTTTCTTTGTATGGTTTTAATTTGTTTTTATGGTATCTTCCTACCAACTTGTCATTTGTATTCTGTAGCTCATATGTGTGGTCGTCCAGCTGTTTTGTTATGACCAGCGGTCCAGTATACAGTAGTTCCATTTTCCCTTTGTGCAGCCACCATGGTGTCGATGTCAATTGTCAATCGCTTAGGTCTTGTGTTGGTCATCTACTCGATTGGGACGAACTTAGTTGTGGTAATTTCCCTGAGTGTTGATGGTGGTGGTTGTTTCTGTATTCTGTGCAACATCTGCCCTATTCGGCACATTTTCATCTTCTTCCCGCTGTCTTATGTTGCCAGTGTTCCATTGGTTTCCGTCCCTTTGGTGTGAACCCCTGTTGCATGGCAGTCTTCGGCTGTTCAAGTATTCCCTACAGAATTGTATGTGGTTCACTTGATGGGTACGGTCTCCTGGTCTTCCACGATCATATGTATGGGTCAACCCACGTCACATCGAACACCCATAAAACACGACTTTTTCGTAGGAGGTTCAAAATTTTTTTTATGAATAATAGCCATCAAATAAGAAGACCCGTATTTTTTTAATTCCATATTTTTAAATTACTTGCTTAGTTATGGCTATTAGAAATTAAGCAATTTCTGCGCGCACCATAATATAAAATCACTTGTTACTCTAAGGCCGTATAGAGTTGAGAGTTGGGGTTTGGCGCACTGTAAAGGTTGAATACAACACTTTTAACAACTTTCAATCAATCATTATTACACATACATTTTGAACTGTTTTTTGATGGTATATTTTGTAAAACCAAAAATAGAATTTAAATTGATGTGTTAAAAATCTAAAAAAAACACACATATTCCCTGTCATTTTATCTATAAAATAAGATGAAAACTATGGAGCTTGCATTAGTGCATTTGCTACAATTTTTTTTCTGGAGGCCTGCAAGCGCGCACGGACGAGTAACAAGCCAGGTGACTGCAAACAGCCTGCGAATTGCCGCGTCAGCTATACTAATCAGATAACTTCTTCTTACTAAGGCAGTACAGTCCATACAGAAAAATGTCTCCACAATCTTTCTGATACTCCTGTGGCATCTAATATGTCCTTTTGAACTTTTGAATTTTTTTGAAAAAATCTGATATAAGCAGTTCTTTGCTTTTAGCTTCTTCCTTCATGTACGTCCATATATTTGAAATAATTTCTCTACTCTGGCTGTGTAATGTTTTGGTCCCTAATTTAGAACGTACAGGTGGCATTATTGATTTACGCTATGATCAATTTCTCACAAATTCACTATATTCACTCTTTATCGCAAATATCTATGTCTTCAACTGCACGCTGCACTAAAAAGCACCCTTGAATTAGGAAGACTGACTCAGATCATGCAGACATCACTACCTTCTCCCTCCCTACCCATGTGCATGGTTTCATTCGCACAATTATATAATATGAGCTGATGAAACAGATAAAAGCTATGGATTCGCCAACAGTTTAAAATGCATATTTTACAAACATTTTGAAGATGCTAATAGTGTACATATAATGGTGTCAGCTAGCAGTTTTCTCTTTACTGTACTGTTGTAAAGTTCATGGAACCTCAAGCAGTTGACAGTCGCCGTAATGGAAGGTGGCAATTGTGAGGTTACGGTAGCCGGTACCGCTGGGTCACCGCTGCACTGATTTGCAAGTAAGTTAATTACAACTGAACTATTAGACTCCATTCTGATTTTTTCTGAGAATATTGAATAAACTTCATTGTATTTTTAGTTTTTTTTCCAGATTTTTAAATGGTCGAGTTTATGTTATTATCTAACTTTAAAACTTTAATCGTATATAATATAATACTAATAATAATTAATAAAATTTTCTAATAAATACCTCACGAAATACTGCGATTTATCTTTAATTTGAGCCAAAGATCAAGTAATTTGCTTCATTACAATCGGAAGTATGATTGATTGAAGAGTGAGGAGCGGGCAATTTTTGGGACATTTCAAAAATTAATATCTGCCAAAATAATTTTTTTTATACAAAACGAAGAAACACGGGTCAAATATATTTTCTTCCAAAACACCAAAAAAAAACCAAGAATATCTGAGAGATCAAGGTCATTCTTTGCCATATTTTGTTAGATTTGACGTGGAATGACTCGTATATGTTTGGTGTCTCGATTCACCCCTTGGTATCGTGTCGTGGTACCGCTGTCTCGTGTTCTCCATCCTTTCGCCATGATTGTGTGGTTGTGGGAAATGGTGTGCCCCTCTCCCCCTGTCATGGGTGCTCCTAGTATTTCTATCTTCTCTCTCATTCTGGTTGTTTGTAGTCGCGCTCCTGTTTAAGATAGGTGAGTTTGGGTGACCGTTCCTATGTCTATGCTCATTAGGCCGACCATTTTGCGTTTTGAAGGCTTTCAGTAATTCTATCATGTCTGCAAAATCTACTGGCCTCGCAACAATTAACCCTGTTCTCACTGTGTCTGGGAAATGTCTTGTTATGCTGGTAATTAACTCTGCTTCCGACAGGTTAGGGTCTAATAGCTTCCCTTTGTTGGCTACTTTCATAAAATAATCGACTAGCGATAACCCTTTGGTCGGATCATATCTACCTGTCGCTAGCTCTACCCTAGTCTGGTTTTGCTTAGCTGGGCCCCAATATCTTGATAGGAATAGATTTCTGAATGAGCTATATGATTCATGACCAGCTAGTGTTAACCTTAGCCATTCTAATGCTTTGTTTTTTAAGCTTTTCTTGACTATCATCCTAAGCTCATTTGGTATCCTCTTCACTTTAAAATACTCTTCCATCTCTTTAACAAAGAGTTTTGGATCGTCTCCTTTCTCCTCGTCAAATGTAGGTGGTGTGATTTCATGTAGTATGCTGTTGGTGTAGCATGTGTTGTGTGTTGTGTCATTGTTTAATTGTGAACCTCTTTCTCTATATGGCGAGACAACATTTTGTACATTATTCAAATAACTTTCATCTTGTACATCATTTACATCTAAATCATCATTTTGCCTTTGTAGTGCATTCACAACATCATTTACATTAGCCAAACTTTCTTTTCCTTTTCTCATTTCTTCACAAATTGATTTTAAATCATTCTTTATTTCTAAGTGACTTTGTTTCATATCATTCATAGCATCTTGTTGTGATTGTACTACACCAGCCATAGTCTTAATTTAAGGAATGACAATTTGTTCTACAGTTTCATTAATAAATCCTTTCTTCGCTACCTCAATTTCTTTCCTTAATTCCCCAGTTATTTCTACTTTTACATTTGTAATCTTACAGTCTACACTTGCATTACATTCTGTTATTTGATCTCTACATTTACCAATTTCTCCATCTAATACCATCTTATTTTCTCTCATTTCCGATTCTATTTTTCCCATCCTATCTCCTATGACTTCTATCCTAGCTTCTAAAGCTTCCTTTGTCTCATTTATGTTTTTATGTACTAATTTCAAACTAGTTTCCATTACTTTCATATTTTCTTTACACTCCTGTCTTCCTAATTCTATTTTCTCTTCTAAGTCCTGTCTCACTTTCTCCATTTTCTGACCTATCTCTTTTTTATTTTGTTCTAAATCCTGCCTCACTCCTTCTATTTTCTGACCCTAACTTTGTTCTATGTTGTTTTAATTCTACCTTATTTTGTTCCATTCTCTGACCTCTCTCTTTTTTATTATGGTCTAAGTCCTGTCTTACTCCTTCTATTTTCTGACCTAAACTTTGTTCTAATTTCTCAAACATGATCATTAGTAACCTTTGGTCTTTTCCTATTGCTACCTCATCCTCATTGTCTGCTTCTATCTGATTACTAGGCTTATCTGCCCCTTCCCCATATTCCTGTTCCTTCCCCTCTCTCTTTTTGCGACATTCTCGTTTTTTTTATTCACTTCACTTTGGCTTAAAAGTCCTACTATTTTGCCACTTCGCAGTAACATAAAAATGAAATGAATATAAAAATAAAAATTTTTGGTCCTACTTTTTCTCGTTGATTGGTCTCGTTACGTGTATCCCCTGGGCGGTTGACTTCACTAGACGATCTCTGATGTTTTCCCGCGTTGATTATCCGTTCTTCGGTATTTTTAGGCACTTCCTTCGCTGGATTCCAATTTGGTGACGTCTCTCAAGTTGTAAATCTCAAAGGATTGTCTAATGGCGTCTTCTTCCTTTTTGGCGCGAAGATTTGGCGTCACTTAGTATTTCGCGTAAGTTCATTTCCCGTAGATTTTCATTCCACCCGAAATTCGTGCTCCACGTTGGGCAAGCCATTTGGTGCTGTTTTTATAATTATGTGAGGTGATGGTGATGAGCTTTTGACTCTTTCGTTATCTCGGGTCGTGGTACTGGATGGAATGAACATACACTCGGGGTTAACTTTAGTGAAATATTTTATTCGCACCTTCTTGTTCACAGTATTTAAATTGTATTACAGTAGTAAGTCTTTTATCTCAGTGGATCGACTTCCTTACCATCGCCGAGATTTAATGTCTGAAAATTTAGCGATATTTCGCTAAATGTGTTTTCTATCACTTTACACTTTGCCTATTTTACGTCCTTTCATTTAATTGCACACTTCGTATTAACTAACTTATTAAAGTTAGCTAATGTTTCACTTATTTTACACAAATTAACGGTCTTTAAACACTTAGTAAATTTACTTTCACTATTTTATGACGCGCACACATAAAAATGCGTCCATCTACACCAAAGACATGTACGCTAATAACTAGACAATTGGCGCAGCATTACACTTCTTTTTGTGTACATCTGCGTATGCGTTCATCAAATAGTTCCCGCATTGTTAGGGAAGCGATCCTTAGCCATTCTCCCTTCACTTTCAATATTCAACACATATAATTCTTTTATTTATACATATATATTAAAATTAAATATGGAAATATTTATGACGTCTTTAAACAAACTTAATTGTTTGTAACAATGAACATTAGTAACACATTTTTATCATTTAACCAGTTCATACCAACACCAAAAACAAATTACACTCTTAACAAATATTCACATAAACAATTTTCTTTTGGGGTCTTACAATATCCTGTCTCAAAGTGTTTAAACTTATCACTGTAATATAGTTATATATAGTTTCTCAATATACAAGCTAAACTTACAATATATGTGCGTGTTTAAACCAACTCAACTTCAGCTTTGGACCACACCTTGACTAGAGAAAAGTGCGCTGAGCCACTTGTATAGCCCAGGCAAAACAGTAAGACATGAAGAACCAGAACATGCAGACCGAGAAGAAGTAGAAACCAGAACACTTTACTTAGTGTGCTTTAAGTTTATTAAAAGCCATTTGTAAGTACCAGACTAGTAGTGCAGTTTTCTTGCTGCTAAAGCAGCCATTTTACATTTGAACTTGACAGCAAGTTGTAAGGTGAAGGAAACAGTAGAAATGTAAGAGCACAGAACAGGAGCTTTGCTGGAACGAAACGAAGAGTAAAAAATCTGAGCTGAATAAGAAATGTAGATGGGTGGCATTGATGACAGCAATACTACTGATTATAGGCACTGTAAAAATAAATTCAGGACCAACAGATTTAGACCAACTTTTGGATATGCTAAAATGAATAAGAAGCAAGACATCTATAGGAGTTTTCACATCATGAAGATGCAGTGGCTCGTATGGAGAATCCGCACAGTGCTAACTTATCTATTAGGATCTTTTGGTTGACCAAATCGAAGGCTTTCGAATAATCGACAAAGACCACATATAGCTTTCCTCTAGCACCAGGTTTATTTGCTCCAGTAGATTATGTACAGCCATAATTGTGGATCTTCGTCTTCCTCCTCTTGGAAAGGTCTTCGTAGATTTTTCTTTCTCGTTGGTAGTCGAGGGCTGTGAGGTATTTTTTTCCCTTTACCCTTGTGTAATTTTTCTAAAGTCACCTTTCTTTCTTCATAAAACTCTTTGTTGAACCAAAGCATCACTTTTCTATTAGCGTTTTGTGCGATGGCTGCACTTTCTGTGCATGTATCTTCCTTTCTATCTGGTCTCTATTGGCCATTTTAGTCTTTATTATGTCCATGTTCAGTTTCTTGCTAAGTATTGGTTGTTGCCTATTTTCTACAGTTTTGGATGGGATAGTTTCTACATATATACTTAAGGGGATAAGTTTGCAGATGACAGCTTTCTCCTTTTTGAGCGTGATGGCCATTGCATTCGTTCTGATGCCTCACATGAAAATTAGGTCTATGGTGTTGACTCCACTGTGTCCTATATACATACAGTCATGTCGTTTGTTGTGCACTGTGAAGCCCTTGGTAAGCAGGTATGTCATCACTTCTTCACATTCCCATCTTTTCTGTTTATTGCACAGTTCAGGTCTCCCACAATTATCCTATCACTCTTTTTACTGCACCTAAGAGCTGATCCTAGTCTGTAAATTATGTCTGCTGCACTGTGGTCTAGGTTAAAGTAAAGTGTTACTATGACCCCAATCTGTGTCCTCATGACCAATAGGTTTTCCTCTCTTTGCAGGAGTTTGTATGGTGCCAGGTCCGGTTTGATGATGCAGACTACCTGCCCTGAGGGCCTTCCTCGGATCTTGCACTCGTTTCGCATGCACATCAAAACTGTGGAAGTTTGGAACATTAAATTTCATGTCCTCTTTAACCATTATCTCTGTTAAAATTCCAATATCACAATCATTTAGCAAGTTCTTCAGAAGTAGGATCAGCGCTTCTCTTAAGCCTTTAATGCTCCATGTAAGGAATTTAGTTCCAGCTTGCCGAAAGGGCCAGGAGACTACATTTTCTGGCCAGAAATTGCTGTCGTAAACTAGCTCTATGTATTGTACTGAAGCAGGCACTTCCTATTCTTTCATTTACCAGGTCACAATATATTCTGTCCCCATTTTCTTTCAGGTATTCTTTAATATCGTCCTCTGTCATGTTCGGGCTTAATTTGCCAAAATGTAACCATGCACTCCCCCCCCACAACCGTTATTCTGGTTTCACCTCTTCTTCCCATTATTACTTTCTCTACTGGTAAGTAGGGGAAGGGGTATTCCACCCAAAAATTCGAAGTCGAGATTTCACTGGAAATACATGTTTTGAGGCCCCCTGAATCCTGAATCCAAAAAAAAAAAGCATTTTAGAAACAGGTCCGTGTGTGTGTCTGTGTGTCTGTCAGTCTGTCAGTCTGTGGACAGCATAGCTCAAAAACGAAAAGTCGGTTAAAAACCAAAGTTGGTATTTAAGTTTAATGTCGTTCAAGGATGTGACACGAAGATTTTGAAGAAAATAGCCCCACCCTAAACTACCCTTTACATGGAAAATTTTTCGAAAATTTTTATTTTCTTGAAAATGGCTAACGATTTTGATTAAAATGTCATATGTTTGAGATATTTTTATGACAAATGAAATGTATATCTTGAATTTTCTGGCTATAGCCCCTGTAGTCGTATTTACTCTGGACAACTTTTGCATAACTGGTAAACTGTTAGAGATAGACCAAATTATACTATACAAAAAATGTAGATCTTGCTAAAATACACAATTTATGTCTCAATAAATTTTCTTGTAGGGTGAACCATTTCGGAGATATACCTTGTTATGTGTGTGAGTTTCGGAAAACTTGGAACTTTTGTGAAATGGGTCATCGTTGTTCATTTTTTTATATGTTACGTGTACAAAGAGAACGGAATCTCAAAGCTTTAAAAGATTTGACTATCGCACAAAGCCTACTGTATTCCAATATTCCCCTTGCACCTACAAGGAAATAAGCAATAAGATAATTTGTACAAATGTTTATTTTAACTAACACGAAGAAGATATAGGAATCAGAGTTCGTTAGAATGGTTAGTACAAGAGTAGAGAAAGTCATGTGCTGCTTCAGTTCCTTACTCTCTTGCCCACCTCTTTCTATCTCTCACCACTGTTGTCCATTTTCTTCACTCTCACTATATGCAAGAAGTGAGATTAACAGAATACTCCATAAAACATTGCAACTCCTTCTGCTAGATTGTATACATCATAGAAAGAACTTTCTTTTTTAACCACTCTATTGTGTTTATACATTACTTTTTAATAACATAAAATGCAGATGTGTTCATTACGAATATCAAGATCACATATGGGCAACCTAAGTGTCACATCCAGGAAGGAGGGCTGTAAAGGAGTACTACAATGTAACATAGCCACTCCTCCACAGCAATGGCATCATGCAATTCTTAGTTTTGAAAAGCTAAAAATGCAGATTTATTAAACTACAAGGTATGCATTAAATGACAAAACAAAGTCAAACGCTTTATTCTTATTATTCACACAATAAAGGTTTAAAGCTCAATTATCTCTCATACTTCTTACCAAAATGAAGAAATAAGTAGAAGATAACTTATAAACTTGAAAGTGAAAATAAACAAACAAAACTCAATACTTACATATTAATAAATACTGGAAATTGATGACAGTGTTGTTGGAAATACATTAAAACAGAAAATGAGTCGATAAATTACACTAAACGAAACTTGCTTTTTAAATTTGCTGGAACATATTTCAGAGGCTAGTTTCCTCCATTATGAACCGGACATCAACTTAACTTATTTGTAGAGGCTAGTCCTTCCATAGGCTGCTCTGATGGTGATTCTAAGAACTTGTACAATGGGTCGCTCTGTGGGATGTCAAAATTCAAAACACTGTCCTTGTTCTTCTAGGCGAAGATCTGCTCTCATGTTGACAATTCTTGATGTCCGATGTGTTTTAATAATTTTGGATCCATGAAATTTAGAACGCAAGTGCTGTCTAGTGTTATTAATCATCTCATTTTCTATTTTACTGTCAATACTTAGTTTTACTTTCTCTATTACATATAGTAAACTAGCGGAAGTATTGTATTCCACCCAAAAATTTGATGTCGAGATTTCACTGGAAATGTATATTTTCAGATCCCTGAACAAAAAAAATTTTTTTAGAAAAAGTGTGTGTGTGTGCGCGTGTGAAGATTTTGAAGAAAATTGCTCCACCCTAAACTACCCTTCACATGGAACATTCCTTGAAGATCTTGATTTTCTTGAAAATGGCTAACGATTTTGATTAAAATGCCATATGTTTGAGATACTTGTATGACCAATGAAATGTATACCTTGAATTTTCGAGCTATAGCCCATGAAGCCCTATTTACCCTGGATGACTTTTGCATAACTGGCAAACCGTAAGAAATAGACCAAACCTTACTATACAAAAAATGATGTTGTTAGCTAATGCTGGATTTCTGACAATGAAGTCATTAATCCTCTTGCTCTCCAATATTTTTCACTGATGATATTGAAGAGAGCAATAGCAGTAATGGTAACCGTTTTTTAGAGAGCACCGTATGTTTACGTTTTGGCGGTCACATCGCTCTCTCACAACCCCCAGAATGTCTGGAGGACCACACCTGTCGTTGGTTTACGGGTCTCACCGACCTGATCGGGAGAGTTATCAAAATAAATTCACCGACCATATCCTCTGATCACCAATCACAGGACGTATTACATGCCATGACAGGTCAGCATGTTAGGGGTTAAGATTTTATAGAGAAATGGAGAGGTTGGAGAAATAAAGACTCCCTAGCCCTCGGGAACCCTAATAGCATTGGGGTCGGAAGAGAACAAGAGTTGACCAAGGTAAGGTCAGATAGAAAAGTTACAGTGAGGAGCAAAACACCAGTAAGTGGAAGTAATGTTCTGCTCAGCTTGGGTACCTTGTGGTCGCCATTCACATATCCCCTAGACGGAGACCCCTGAGTATGTTTATCCATGTAAAAGTTAGTTTTGGATAGAGGGTTTCCATAAAGTTGCACTCTTGGAGGTTACTGAACTTCAATACGAAATTTGGTTTTTAAAAGTGACTGCTTGGGTTTTGATGTTCACACTTACATACATACATACAGGCACGCACACCTAAGGCTCTCTCTCTCTCTCTTCAGAAAGGCTCAGAAGGTGTATTTCTGCTTTAATCGTGATATCGAATTATTGGGCGGAATGCAATAATTCCTCTACTATTCGTTTAGTGGTTGAGGAACTAAAACATTACACAACATGTAGGGACTTGGAAGCAGATATAAACAATTATAATCGCATTTAAAGAGAAAATGTAGGCTTGCTTCCGCAGCATTTGCTTCCAGAGGGAAATGAAACACAAAGGGGACCTTCTAACATCCTAAGGTGTTGTCATCTTGCCTGCGTACAATAATGCTAAACATAATGTGAACGAGGTAATAGTGTTCCGCTCTCATTACCGACGATGAGAGTATAATGCATACTGAAATGTTGTTAGCTAATGCTGGATTTCTGACAATGAAGTCATTAATCCTCTTGCTCTAGAATATTTTTCACTGATATTGAAGAGAGCAATAGCAGTAATAGTAACCGCTTTTTAGAGAGCACCATATTTTTATGTTTTGGCGGTCACATCGCTCTCTCACAACCCCCAGAATGTCTGGAGGACCGCACCTGTCGTTGGTTTACGGGTCTCACCGACCTGACCGGCAGAATTATCAAAATAAATTCACCGACCATATCCTCTGATCACCAATCAGAGGATGTATTACATGCCATGACAGGTCAGCATGTTAGGGGTTAAGATTTTATAGAGAAATGGAGAGGTTGGAGAAATAAAGACTCCCTAGCCCTCGGGAACCCTAATAGCATCGGGGTTGGAAGAGAACAAGAGATGACCAAGGTAAGGTCAGATAGAAAAGTTACAGTGAGGAGCAAAACACCAGTAAGTGGAAGTAATGTTCTGCTCAGCTTGGGTACCTTGTGGTCGCTATTCACATATCCCCTAGACGGAGACCCCTGAGTCAATACTGAAATGTATACTATAGTGTATATTACCTATATAAGTGCTTAATAACAACAATTGTGATATAGTTACAAATAGTAAATTTGTATTGTACTGATGTTGTCTATTGTAATGGCCATACCAACTGCAAACAGCATGGCAGGATTACATCAGCGATTGTAAAGTGACGAAAGCTAATCCAGGTCAAGTATCCATAACATCAGAATGCTGACACAGCAGGCAGGGGCTTTATTAATGCTGGCAATCGACACCCTCTGGTCTATTATGTCTATCACACCTATTATGTCGATCGGGTATCTGACAACTGATCAGGTCACACGACACAGGTCACACCTCGACACATGTATCATCTTTCTGTCTGTCTGTATCATCACTACAACGTCTGCTATTGACCAAGGTAAGTCTGTATGATTTTTAGACTAGCCCAGGTCTTTGGCCACCTGAACCCGGTGGCTTTAATAAAATGGCTAGTACACCAACTCAAGGTTAGCATGAACCTCATATTTATATCACATTACTGTTTTGTGGCATAAAGCCATCTTCTTTTGATGCAAGATTACAGATGTTGCAATTGCAAACTCAGCCGTTTATAAACATGTTGGGGAAACGTGAAAAAAAAAACGAGCTTAAGCAAAAGCATTGGGGCAATGTTTAGGGAACAAACTAGATCAATTTTCTTCTGATTTATGTGGAACATTTTTAGCATCAGATATACTGCTTTGGAAATTTACTAATCCAAATTTGAGACATTTTCTTCATAAATGTACCACATATGTACCTGACGAAAGCAAATTACGGAAAACTTTTGTATCAAGAATATAAGATAAGCTGGAAAATGAATTTATTGGAGTTTTCTGTATGAAACAACAGATTCTGAAGCTAGATTTATTACAAATGTAATAGTTGGTGCCATTAATAAGCAGGAACCGACCTTTTTTTGTCTGTGTACTTTCCAGGGCTACCTAAAGCTATTACCTCCTTAGAAACAATACACTTAGTCTTAAAGGAGGCACTCAAAGTATTTTAAATTTAAGGTAAACCATGTTCCATACTTTGCTGAAAGACATTGGGTTTCAGTTTACAAAAAGCAAGAATGTGATATTTGATCGGGAAGCTATGTTGGTGTGGAGGCGTTACCTGAGATCTGAGGGTGCCACGCATCAATCTGATGACTCAGGTTAACCTAAGTTTTTACTCACAAAATTACATTTCATAACTTTTCTTAACCCATTTCTTTAATTAGTTAATGTAGTTTATTAATAAATGTGAGCCAAGTGCAATTCTAACCTCACACTGCTACAGAGAAAGATTTGACGGTTGCGATAACAGTCAGATGTAAACAGCTGTGCGCAGTGAAAAATGCGTGCTTGTTTGGAGAATGATACAATCGCAATGTTTATGTGTGTACCCACTTTAAGCTCGGAGGGATTATAGTGATTATTAATGATACAGAAAGTGATGCACTGCATAAACAAAAGTGCATTAGGGCATATTTCGAAATCTAGAGATTGGTCACAGTCTTCTCAAAAGCTGTTGTTTACAATTGTCTGTGACCTTAATAAATCTTAACTAACAATTTGCTGTAAAAGCTTAATGAAATTCACAAGTTTTAACAGTTAGCTAAGCCTTTAATTAAGGGTTAGTAAACTCTTGAATTGGAGCATTTTTAACATTGGTTGGTAAAACCGACCCTACAACTAAATACATATAATTAATCCTCACTTCATCCTAGGTATGCTTCCTCCTTCAATGTTTTCTCTTCGCAGTACAATATATAGGTAACAAACTGTACAAAGGCTTTACAGTATTAGTTTTACACAAAATCATTTCAGTCTTAATTTTTATTTCATTTCTAGGTTCGTTTGCTGCAGAAGTATTTTCAGTCTTGCATACACAAACTTCTTGAGGCTTAATTTTGGCTCTCTTTATATCCAGCTCAATTTAATAAGAAAAGTAAATTATATACTTTAGCTACAATGGCTGGTTGACATAACTTAAATAAGTTAAAGAAGAACAATACATCTCAAACGAAATTTGATCTTTGAGAGGTAGAACTGGAACTCAAAAATTCAATGCCACAACCGGGACCCGAACCACAGACCCTCCACCCACCAGGCGGCTGCTCCAACCACCGAGCTATCATGACAAACTGCCAGAATGGCATTAAACTCCCAAACCAGCTCGTACTTCCCCTGGCAAACCACAAAGGCAGTCTCACATCAGACACAAATCACCCCAATGGTGACTCACCATTGCAAGCACTCTATGTCCCAGGACTAAATAAGCCCTCAAACTTTGCCCACACACGGCTTGTGTGTTTAAAAACACCAACAGTAAGTTTGTTGGCATAAATAAATAGAAATTTGCTCTGCTTGTACATATCACATCCCATCACATTCATCTCTTAATGGTTAGAGCACCCGCCTAGTAAGCGGAGGGTCTGTGGTTCAAATCCCAGCTGTGGCATTGAATTTTAAAGTTCCAGTTCTACCTCTCAAACATACAAAAAATGTAGCTCTCGCTAAAACACACAATTTGTCTGAATAAATTTTTTTGTAGAGTGAACCATTTCGGAGAGATTTCCTGTTATTTAAGTTTTGGAGAACTTATACTTCTGTCAAATGGAACATCTTAAGTTCAATTTTAACAATTTCTTATAAAATCTAGAAATACCAAGTTTACTAACATATTGTGGTGGGCTGAACTATATTTTGATAAATCTATATATAGGATGTATAAATTTTTGCCTCTCTGTGCCCATGCTCTTGCATAAAACTGCAAACAGTGCTATCTGTTCAGAAATACTTGAAACCATATTTATAGTAGTCAATGCAACTGTATGCAAAAGACAAAAAATATGCATAGCACTTCGTACTAGGGCTCATCAATTACCATATTTTATCACATAATTTCCCCCTTTTTTCTCGAAAACACTGGGGAGGGAATTATGCGAGTGGTGCTTCTAGGAATTCAGAAAGGAAGGGAAACCATGTAGTATTATGTAAAAGTTATATAGGTATACAGTAATTTGTAAATGAACTGGATACATACCACAGCTTCATTAGACCTACAATGTATTCTAAAGTAAGAACAAATTAGAAACTAAAAACTTCACTGATCTTAGTAAAATTGCAAGTTCTTTGGTGCAAAGCTGACGGTGTTTCGAGTTGACTCCAACTGTACAGCTTTGTATAGCTTTGAGAATGAGTTGGAGTCAACTCGAAACACTGTCAGCTTTGCACCAAAGAACTTGCAATATTACTAAGATAAGTGAAGTTTTTAGTTTCTAATTTGTTCTTACTTCAGAATCTTGTTGCTTCACTGTTAATAGCTTCAATTTCCTTAATTAGTACAATGTACTGTTTCAATGTTTCTTTTCTCCGACTATTCTGCGGTCTCACTTTTGTCACTATCATCACTATTTTCATTTATATCTAGCTCAAATGACACATCTTTATGTTCACTATTCCACAACATGTCGTCAGAACCATTAATGGCACAAGAAACACCCCTTTTTTTTAAAAAACTCTTCTTAACAATATGACGACTTGTAACAAACTGACTTAGAAACACGTCTGCAACTTCACATTTCAATTTTACGATACGTTGTCCCAATGACAATACGAGTATTTTTGTGGCAAGCAGCGCATCCATTGTTGCCCGTGACAGGCACTGCTGCGTCGATGGTTGTCCATTATCAAGTCATCTGAAGGCAGCTCCAATAAGAACAAACCAGGAGAGGGAATTATGCGATGTTTAATACATAAATAATTTTTAATGATCAAACATCATAGGGGTGGGAAATATGCAAGGGGAGGCCTTATGCGACAAAATACGGTATGAATTATATTATGTGTCCTCCAGACATTCTGCAGGTTGTGAGAGAGTAAGGTAACAGCCAAAACATAAAAATATGGTGCTCTCTAAAATGCGGTTACTATTACTGCTAAGTCCCTTCAATATTTATGAAATATTGGAGAGCAAGAGGAATAATGACTTCATTGTCAGAAATTAAGCATTGGCCAACAGGAGTCCCCATCTAGGTGATATGTGGATGGCAACCACAAAGAACCCAAGCTGAGCAGAACATTACTTCCACTTACTGGTGTTTTTCTCCTCACTGTAGCTTTTCTAGCTCACCTTATGACCTCACATTGATCATCTCTTGTTCTCTTCAGACCCCAATGCTACTGGGGTAACAGAGGGTTAGGGTGTCTATTTTTCCAACTTTCCACTTCTGTAACTTCTCTACAACTCCTAACATGCTGACCTGTCATGGCATATAACATGTCCTCTGATTGGCAATCTGAGGATATGGTCGGTGAATTTATTTTGATAATCTCCAGGTCAGGTCGGTGAGACCCATAAACCAATGACAGGTATGGTCCTCCAGACGTTCTAGGGCAGAGAGCAATGTAACCATCAAAACATAAAAACATGGTGCTCTCTAAAAAGCGGTTACTTTTACTCCTAATTCTCTCCAATATCAAATTATGAAATATGACTCGAGGGGTAAAATATTCTGGAGTTAAAATAGTCCCCCATTCGCATCTCCCTACTTCTCGAAAATCTGGAGCCATTTCTGTGACGAGACCTTTAGAATCCTGCCTTGTTTGTTGAAATTGGCCCATTAACAGAGAAACTGTGGCCAAAATAAGGTTTCGACTAATTGTGACTGTTACACGTAGACTAATATAGCTAAGTCAACTTTCTTTAGGTTTTCTAAAAGCTCTTGACTATGCCTTTAATATCCTGACTTGTTTGTTTAAATTGATCCATTGACATACACATTATTGACTCAGGGGTCTCCGTCTAGGGGATATGTGAATAGCGACCACAAGGTACCCAAGCTGAGCAGAACATTACTTCCACTTACTGGTGTTTTGCTCCTCACTGTAACTTTTCTATCTGACCTTACCTTGGCCAACTCTTGTTCTCTTCCGACCCCAATGCTATTAGGGTTCCCGAGGGCTAGGGAGTCTTTATTTCTCCAACCTCTCCATTTCTCTATAAAATCTTAACCCCTAACATGCTGACCTGTCATGGCATGTAATACGTCCTGTGATTGGTGATCAGAGGATATGGTCGGTGAATTTATTTTGATAACTCTCCCGATCAGGTCGGTGAGACCCGTAAACCAACGACAGGTGTGGTCCTCCAGACATTCTGGGGTTGTGAGATAGCGATGTGACCGCCAAAACGTAAACATATGGTGCTCTCTAAAAAACGGTTACCATTACTGCTATTTCTCTCTTCAATATCATCAGTGAAAAATATTGGAGAGCAAGAGGATTAATGACTTCATTGTCAGAAATCCAGCATTAGCTAACAACAACTTCTCGAAAATCAAAACTCTATATTAATAGAAGATCTAACATCAGAATTCAATGGAATGCAGGTGGTCTCACACAAGCAAAAAGAATAGAGCTAAATAAAATTGTATTTAACAATAACATAGATATTTTTCTCATTCGAGAAGCAAATCTAACAAATGATCAACTTAAATACTTCAATTTTACTGGATTTTTACTAAACCTACTACCCAAAAATAGGCAGATAAGTAGTGGAATATTAAAGTCAAAAAGGACATTAAATCCTGTATTCAAATTGTTAAAGAAATTGATAACGCACATAAATTTGAATTAATAAGGCTAAAATTTTAGGATAACAAACACATTCACATTTATACAGTACTTACAATACTCCCAGGAATGAAACAGATCTCTCACTTACTGACCAATTAAATAAAACAATTTTAATTGGGGATTTCAAACCCCATTCCAAAAGATGGAGTTATCAAAAAGTTGCTTCTACAGGGTAAGATGGTGGACGAATTCTTGAATACCACAACCTTTGAACTGATTTATAATAAAGAAGATCCCACAACCTTCACACATTACTCTGGAGCAGGCAGTAAACCCAGACCTTTTGTTAGCTACAACAGATATTGTTTCAAAGATTAAAAATCTGATGTGTTGCATTCACACGACTTTCTCTACTCTTGCACCAACCATTCTTACAAACTCTTATTCCTATATCTTCTTCATGTTAGTTAAGATAAACATTTGTACAAATTATCTTATTGCTTATGTCCTTGTAGATGCAAGGGGAATATTAGAATACAGTAGGCTTTGTGCGATAGTCAAATCTTTTAAAGCTTTAAGATTCTGTTCTCTTTGCATATTTAACATATAAAAAAAGAACACCAATGTTCCATTTCACAAAAGTTTTAAGTTTTCCAAAACTCACACACATAACAAGGCGTATCTCCAAAATGGTTCACCCAACAAGAAAATTTATTTGGACATAAATTGTGTATTTTAGCAAGATCTACATTTTTGTGGAGTACCATTTGGTCTACCTTCAACGGTTTATCAGTTATGCAAAAGTCGTCCAGAGTAAATATGACTACAGGGGCTATAGCCAGAAAATTCAAGATATACATTTCATTTGTCATAAAAATGTCTCAAACATATGACATTTTAATCCCCCCGACACACACACACACGCACACACCTTTTTCTAAAAATGTTTTTGGATTCAGGGGGTCTCAAAACATATTTCCGGTGAAATCTCGACATTGAATTTTTGGGTGGAATACAATACTTCCTTCTGTGAATGCGTAGAATTCCGCGGTCTGTGTCGTGGTTATTCTTGGCTTCCAGTGAAGGCCGCGTCCTCTTCTGGTTTGTTGCCGACGTTTCCCCCATCTTATCGTGGGCTTCTTCCGGGCTCAAGCACACTTGAACCCGGAAGAAGCCCATGATAAGATGGGGGAAACATTGGCAACAAACCAGAAGAGGACGCGGCCTTCACTGGAAGCCAAGAATAAAAACAATACTTCCTTCTACTTACCAGTAGAGAAAGTAAAAATTAAGTTATAGAAGATCCAAGTTCTGGTCACAGAGCAGTAATTGCTGATATAAAACTAGATAATACAAATGTCAGTCAACATCACATGAATCTGTATTGGAACTTCAAAAAAGCAGATCGGAATAAATATAAAACCGAACTGGAAAATAAATTTAATGAACAAATAAACTCACAGTTACATGACAAATCAGATCATATAAACAATTTCTGTAAAGTCATCCTAGAATCCACAAAGCAAAACATATTCTTCGTGGAAGAATAAAATAGTTCAAACTCTTTTGAAACCCTCAGTTAGAAGAACTAAAAACGCAAAGGGATATAGCTACAAACACAGGTGGAAAAAAAGAAAAAAAGAATATTGGATACACAAATATGGCGAAAGAAATGTGCCTCACTAAAAAAAGAAATTAACCTAACTAAAAAGAACCACTTTAGTAATTTCTTAGAAAAAATGGATTATAGGAGCGATGGTAACAAAGCCCTTAAGTTCATAAAAAATGTCAAGGACAGGAAAGAAAAAAATTGCATACCTAACATACAAAATAATAAAATATTAACAAATGATGCAGTTGCAGCTGAAACCTTCAATAAATATTATGCTAATTCACATAAAGTAACAAGAAATAATAAAAAGGAACGTAAACAAAAGAGAGAATGTGATTCTAACACTCAACACAATTTATTTTTTTCAAAATTTTAATATGCAAGAACTGAACATAGCAATTAATAATTTAAAAAACAAAAGGGTCTCCTAGACCAGATCACATACACCCAGAGTTCATAAAAAAAAAAAAAAAAAAAAACTTGAAAAAACAGCAAAATAACTACTAAAATTCTACAATCTATCCTGGAAAACCACTGTACCTGCCGAATGGCGAAAAGCAATCATTGTCCCACTCTTGAAGAAAGATAAAACAGCAACAGAAAAAAATACAGACCAATAGCTCTTATTGGCATAATAGCAAAAGTGATGGAAAGAATGGTGTCAAACAGGTTAAACTAGTTTCTAGAATCACAAAATTTAATTTCCTGATGTCAAGCTGGATTCAGAGAGCTCCACTCTACAAATGAACAAGTCTTACTTCTCAGTCAAGAAATCAAAGAATCCTTCAAGAGAAAAGAAGATAATGTATCAGTTTTTATTGATTTCCAAAGTGCATATGATTCTATATGCAGAACAAAACTACTAAAGAAATTTAAAAAAAATAGGGATACAAGATCCAATGTTTTCATAGCTGTCATTTCCTAACTCAACGCTTTATTGCTACCAGATATGGAAGGAATATAGAAATATAAACGAGTACACCGTGGCTCACCACAAGACGCAGTGCTCGCCACACACACCACAACACTTTTTAATATATTTATTAATGATCTGCCACAAGAAATACAAATCAGGTGTGAAGTGTGCACTATTTGTCGATGGCTTAATAATGTGGACTTTAAAACCAAAACACAACAGTACACAACTAGAAAAAACCATGCAAAATACTTAACCAACCTACAAAAGTGGATCAAAGAAAATATAGTGACTTAATACAACAAAATCAAACTACCAGATCTTTTCACTAAATAAAAAAAACCCATTAAAAATAGAACTAAACTTTGAGGGTCAACAATTACCAGAAACGAAGGGAGCAAAATATTTGGGTGTTATATTTGATTCCAAACTTACATGAACCAAACAAATAGAAAATGTAATACAAAGAGCAGAAAGGCACCTTTCACTGTTAAAACATCTAACAGGAATGAAGTGGGGATGTTCCAGAGCAACTCTTAACACGACATACAATGTATATATAAAGCCATTATTTACTTACTGCAGTAAAGTTCTTACACACAACACACACACACACAAAAAACTTTCAAAACCAAAGTCTCAGACTAATTACAGGTGCTGTCAGAACCACATCAATACCATCGCAATACCAGCTATGGAAATAATAACCAACCAATACCCCACTGAATATGAAATAGAAAAATCAGCTCTTATTCAACACGAAAAGTTGATCAAACTCCCATTCAATACATGGAACAAGAGAAATTTTACACATACACTAAAGATTCAGGAGAGCTTTCTTTCCAAAATTCAAGACATCAAGAAGAATGTAGACCTTTCTAATTCAAAGGAAAACTTCATGTATAAAGTCAATCTGACAGACATCACATATTATTTAAACCTGACAGAAGTTAAGAAAAGTGATACTCCAACTAGTGTTCTAAAATTATTTCCATTAGGGACACTACATACTAGATTTCCGGAACATAAATGGCTACATATTTATTCTGATGGATTACTGATATCAAACCAAGATAGAGCAGGGGCTGGAGTCACGTGTCACCTCTTTTCTTATTACAAATCTTTAAGTTATGGAACTACAGACTTGGATGGAGAAATTGAAGCAATATGAATGGCCCTACAAAATCTTTTGTATAGACTGTCACATTTTCATCAAGCAGTTACTCTCTCAGATTCCAGGGTGGCAATTATAGCAATTACTTCCAAGTTGTCGCCAAAAAAACCAAACAACTATAGAATGTTGGAAAATCCTTACGCATCTAATAGCACTTTAAAGACAACTAGTCTTCTAATGGATACCAGCTCACTGTGGACTGACTGGTAATGACAAAGCTGATTTTCTTGCAAAAAAGGGTGCCAGTTGTGTACAGAAATCCATAGCTAATCTACCATTTTATGTAGCTAAAAGACTTGTCAACTCTGAATTCAAAAAAATAAAAGAACTACCGAACATTCAAACAGCAATCAAGTATCCTCAAACAACAGCAGTTGCAACCTTCAGGTTCATTACGGTACATGATTATCTGGCGAACATTTGAAAAGAACTGGGATATATTCTTCACCACTCTGTCCTCTATGTGATCTGCAAGAGGAAATGGACCAAGACTACCTTCAAATATGCCCAGCCACTTCTAGTGCCCCATTCATCAGTGAAAAGTATTGGAGAGCAAGAGAACTAAGGACTTCATTGTCAGAAATCCAGTATTAACCAACAACAACAACGTAACATTGTTATTTATTTTTACTGTCTTTACTGCTAAGTAGAAGGAAGTATTATATTCTACCCAAAAATTTGATTTCGAGATTTCACCGGAAATATAAGTTTTGAGACCCCTTGAATCCAAAAGAGCATTTTTAGAAAAAGGTCTGTATGTGTGTGTGTGTCAGTCTGTAGACAGCGTAACTCAAAACCGAAAAGTTGGTTAAAAACCAAAGTTGATATTTAAGTTTAATGTCTTTCAAGGATGGGACACGAAGATTTTGAAGAAAATAGGCCTACCCTAAACTACCCTTTACATGGAAAATTTTTCGAAAATTTTGATTTTCTTGAAAATGGCTAACAATTTTGGTTAAAATGTCATATGTTTAAGATATTGTGTGACAAATGAAATGTATACTTTGAATTTTCTGGCTAAGGCCTATGTAGTCCTGTTTATTCTGGACGACTTTTGAGTAACTCGTAAATCGTAAGAGATAGACAAATTCTTAATATACAAAAAATGTAGATCTCACTAAAACACACAATTTATGTGTGAATAAATTTTTTTGTAGAGTGAACCATTCTGGAGATGTTCCTTGTTATTTGTGTCAGATTTGGAAAACTTAACTTTCGTGAAATGGAACATCATTTAAGAGGTTGAATCAGAAACTGAAAAATTCAATGCCATAGCCAGGATTTGAACCACAGGTCTTCCGCTTATCGAGCGGCTGCTCTAACCATTAAGCTACCATGGCCAACTTGTCAGTACGACATTAAAGTCCCCAGCTGATTCATAAACCCGGGACATAAAGTACTTACAATTGTAAGTTGCCCTTGGGGTATTTATCTCTGTTGTGAGATTCCCTTGTGGTTAGCCAGGAAAAAGTATGAATCAGCTGGGGAGTTTAATGTCATACTGGCAAGTTGGCCATGGTAACTTAATGGTTAGAGCAGCTGCTCGATAAGCGGAAGATCCGTGGTTCAAAGAGAACGGGATCTCAAAGATTTAAAAGATTTGACTATCGCTCACAGCCTACTGTATTCTAATATTCCCCTTTCACCTACAAGGAAATAAGCAATAAGAGCATTTGTACAAATGCTTATCTCAACTCTCACAAGAAGATAGAGGTATAAGAGTTTGTAAGAATGGTTAGTACAAGAGTAAAGAGAGTCATTTGAGTGCAACAGATCAGATTTTTTTATATGTTAACAGTGCAAAGAGAACATAATTTGAAAGCTGTAAAAGATTTGACTATCGCTCAAAGCCTACAATATTTCCATATTCCTCTTGCACTGACAAGAAAATAAATAATAAGATCATTTCTGAAAATGTTTATCTCAACTAACGCGAAGATACAGGAATAAGAGTTTATAGGAATGGTTAGTACGAGAGTAGGGAAAGTCATATAAGCGCATTACATCAGATTATTTACAGTACTTATACATAGTGTAATTACAACAGTTTTTGTGTGCAACTAAATATAAAAGAACCCAGTCTTCCCTAAATATCTGATTAACTCTTGTAGAATATGTATTGTAATTGCATTCAGCAGTGTTTCAGAACTGGGTTACACAACTGCTTGTGTGTTGCTAACAGCAAAGAAGAACAGGAGAAATGGATGTCACTAGACATGTGGTGACCTGTGAGGTGAAGAACAATCATACCTGATCTAGACAGTACATAATGCCAAACAGAGCTGTGTATTTTAAACCAAGAACAACCATTTTGATAAGTTACTGTACTAAGTAACCAAAATTTACTAGTATTTGATGGAACATTGTTTTACAAAACAGTCATACATATTTTGATTGTTCGGATGTTTAACAACCTGTGTTCCCTCTTCACATTCTCTATCATATTATTGTAGCTTACCTTGCTATCACATCAGCATGTCTCTTCAATATTGCAGGGGTCTGATCATGACTGGCAGTCACTAGTTGATCTTTTAATAGTGTGATATTCTGAATACCTTCATGTTCAAAAGCATGGAGACCTGTTCAACAAGCAGTTAATGATTCCTTATTACTATCTACGATTAACAATCTGCAATACATATGTAGTTACCAATTTATTAAATGGAATGATTAAAGTACTTTTTCTGTGAAGAAATCTCATAACACAGATAAAGAAACAATTGCAAAAAGAAAAACAGATAAAATTATTATAAAAATTTGAGTTTAAATATGAACACTTCACTTCAAACTTAACTTTGAATGGTATTAAGACGTGATTCAGAAGCAATAAAGAGAAATCACATACTTATATTTAAGACATAAAATTGTGCTCTCAACGCAATCCAAAGCTGTCCATGCTTCTAAAGCCTTGCTTTCCTCCAATCTGAAAACTGAACTGAACTTGAACTTATGATTTTTCAGTTGAGGGTCACATGACCATGAATGAGTGCATTGTTTGTTATGGAAATGCTTTTCTCTGGCCGAGAACTGAACTGAAATGAGAACTGAATTCGTTTGTCACTAGATTTTTCAGTTCTCCACCAGAAATCTAGGCGACAAAAATTATGATTGCAGTCGTTTTTTCAGTTCAGTTGAACTTGAATGATCTGAACAGGTGTTCTGTGATAAGAAGTGAGGTTATAATAGCGATATCGTTTTGTTTACTTGCAAATTTGGCCAAAACAAGTGTAACACTTAAGTTCTCATACCTGGAAGAGGAAAGGATTATTGATTTTGTTCGGCAGAATGACTTTCCATACAACCTGCAGCATGCAGGGTATAGAAATAGTAAGAAAAAAACAGACTGCGGAAGGAACTGGCAGAGGAATTAGGAAAAACAAAAAAAAAAGCATTTTTAGAACTTACATTTTTATGTATTCAATTCATTTTATTCACCATGTGCTTTCAATACAGAAATATCAGCTTTGTCAAATCAAGTAATATAATAATACATAATGAATCGACATAGAATCATGCAATATCGACACGGAGAACATGTACGAGTACATATTTATGTAATGGTATATTAGGTAAATATGTCTATTGCACTATTTTTATAGTCACTGTTTAAGCTATTTGTCCACTAAAGGTAAAAGCAAGGTACAAATATGTAAAAAAAAGTCATTATGCTCAAATATGTAAAATATGTAACAATAGCGTGTCATATGATAGCTACGGTTCTAATTGATGGACATTTATCCTTTTTAGTTATGTATAAGCAAAGGGAAAGAGTATGTATTTACATAAAAATCCTAGCTCTATTTAATAAGAAATGTGTATTGTCTTTCTCCTTCAGGTGCCTCATAACTAGGGTCTGGATTTTGATGAAAAGTCATGTTTTTTCTTAGTAGGCACAGACGATGCTTATTGGAAATTAAGTGCATTCTGGAACAAATACTTTAGATATGTGTTTTTATAGGTCATCAAAATACATTTTCCTACATTTTTATAATAAAGTAATTTTTTAACATTGAGATGCACTTTCCAATCATTTTCTTTCTTTTTCACGAATATTGGGCATTTTAAAATAATCGTGATTAAAAGTTTATTTATATCATCTTTTATAAAATAGTAACTTTGTAAGTGTGGCAATCATGTAATTAACACAGGTCAGCGTCCAAACAGTGCTGATGAATTTATGACGCATCCATCTGAGACATCGCCGATTACATCGTGCAATACATGTGGATTGCATCAGTCAGGACTTCAGGAGCTAGAAGTGTTACAGTAAGAGAGTAGTTTGTGAGGTGTGTAAATTACTTGTGCTGTGGAATTGAAATGCCGAGACAAAAACAGTCAACTGCATCCCATTTGAAACAGTATGTTTCAGAGTTTGGCAGAAAGATATTCTATACTGGTGGAACTGTATTGTTCTTTAAGGTGTTCAAAATTAAACTCGCAGCAGACAAGCGGTTCACCATACAACATGTTGGACGGGAAAAACATTAGCGAGCTCTTCAAAATGTGAAAAAAGACAAGTGTCTCAGTAACTGTTAAAAGAAACTGCTTTGACATGAAGTAACAAGTCCTCTTCCTTTTATAAAGAATCATGTGAAGTGTTCGTTAGTGCAAATATTCCGCTAGGAAAATTAAGTAATTCCAAATTACGAAATTTTCTGGAACGTCACACTGGTCATAGAGTTCCAGATGAATCAACTTTGCATACAAGTTACCTATAAAAATGTTATGAAGACACATTAAACCGCATACGTGAATGTGTGAATGGGGAAAAAATGTATGTATCAATTGATGAGACAACCAATTCAGAGGGGCGTTATGTAGCCAATGTAGTGATAGGTGCGCTAGAAGCTACTAGTGCCAGACAAATGTTTCTTCTGACCTCAGAGGTTATGGAACTGTTAACCACAGTCAGATATGCAAACTGTTTGATAAATCCATGTGTTTATTGTGGCCTAGTGGAATACATGACAACGTGCTCCTCTTCCTAAAAACCGGTCCAATCGTTTTACAGTAAGATGGTGCATGTTACATGTTTGGTCCATGCTTTTCACTTGATTGCGGAACAGGTCAGATCAACATTTCCAGAAGTAGAAACACTAATTTACACAGTAAAAAACATATTTTTGAAAGCACCAACCCAAACTATGTATTTCAAAGACAAAGCCCCTAATACAGCTTTGCCACCAGCACCAATTTTAACACGCTGGGGTACACGATTAACTGCATATATATATATATATATATATACCACTGTGACAATTTTCAAATAGTGAGAGTAGTGGTGAATTGCTTTGATAGGGTAGTTGAGAGTGCACAGGATCTGTTTTCTGGTACTCTAATCCAAGGTAAATTAGCTTTCATTAAATCAAATTTTGCATTTTTGACGGAAACCATAACCTGCCTTGAAGAAAGCATGACATTGGATAAGTTGATGAGTTAGTGAGGATTGCGGAAGAGAGGATGCAAAATGTAAAAGGTGAGATTGGGGGCAAAATTAGACAGAAACTAAAATTTGTGTTGGACAAAAATAAAAGGATACCAAACAGTTTGTCAGACTGCCGATATCTTGTCAGGAGAAAACTTCAGAACTGATAATTTTGAACAAGATTTAACAGGCAGTGACAGTGTTTTTCAAATATGCACCTATAACATCTGTGGAAGTGAAGAGAAGTTTATCAAAATATAAAACAGTTGTAGCTGACAACCGCTGTACCTTTACTTTTGATAACTTGAACACCATGGTGGTGTACTGCAACGCTAAATAAGGTATGTTTTGGCTAATGGGTACGGCAACTTATTTTTCAAATTTTATAACATTGAAAATGACCTAATGAATTTAGAACTAAGGCTAGAGATTTCTTCTGGGCTTAAAAGCCGTGATCTGCTGGAATTTTGAGGTCCACACGTTTCATCCACACCTGTGGTGGACATCATCGGTGGCGTAGTCTGAGTCTTCTCGGTTAAGGTTCAGTTATGACTGCAGGTGCCATATTTATATGTGGGCCGCTCACAGGGGATTGGCTGGGCTTGAGCGGGAGGTATGAGTTAGATGCGTGGGCCATTCTGATTGCTGATTGGCTGGCTTCATTGCTGATTGGTTTATGTGATTTTTCTGCATTAGTGCTTCTTTTTTTATGTTCAAGTATCGGATGCCAGGTTTTGTTCAATTCTAGAGTTACTTCCTTTCTGTTAAAATTATTGGGGTGTTTGTAAATTTCTATGGCTTCACGTTGTAGTCTGGCATGGTAGTATGGCATAGATGAAAGAACACTAGTCTCCTTATACTGAATTATGTGTTCGCCATTGGCCCATATAGCATGTTCTGCGACTGCTGACTTGTCTGCATGTCCCAGCTGGCAGCACCTCTTGTGTTCTGTAAGTCTCTGTCCTGCGTCCTGTGAGTGGCCCACATATAAATACGGCACCTCCAGTCATAAACGATTCTGTTGTAACTGAACCTTCACCGAGAAGACTCAGACTACGCCACCGATGATGTCCACCGCAGGTGTGGACGAAACGTCTGGACCTCAAAATTCCAGCAGACCACGGCTTTTAAGCCCGGCAGAACTCTCTACCCTTAATTCTAACACCGGCCGTGAAAGCTTCCGACTACTCATGGATTTTGAAATTATTTACTAGCAATAATTGCATTATTTACTAAGAAAGTTAATTTTAAAATGTGGTTATTCAAACCATATATTCATTATTTGTCTATGACAGTTATCAACTTATTGTTATGAAAGAAATTGTTAATTTTTGTTAGGTCATTTTTTTACATTTTATGTGCATTTTTATTATATTTTAAGGGCATTTTATAACTCATGTTTAGAGAAATTTTAGGTCAACAACTTCCGGGCCCTACCCATAACGTAAATCTCATAGGCATCTTCTGAACTACGATTTGTAAACTTGGGATGAACCTCCGAGCGTTTTATACAACTATGCTCATAATCAGTATTATCAGTTAGTTCATCGTCCAGAATAAACATCGAAGTATCCAACTCCAACTCACTTTCTTCACTGCACTGTCATTCTCAACCACATTTCAGCCATTATACTCAATGGTATGGTGTTTTCAATTCAGTTCAGTTCAGTTTTCTAGGAAAGCATAACTGAAAACTGAACTGAACTGAGCTTACTTTTCAGTTTATGTTCTAGTTCAGCTCAGTTTTCAAATTAGAGGAAAGCAAGGTTTTAAACATGGGATATGGTGGAAAAGATGCCACTTTTAGTACAATTTCATAACCATTTTTGTTTTGTTTTAACCATCTATTTTAGTAAAATATGATTTGAAGCTTTCCTGGCGACGAACATATTCAAGATGCTCTCGGGCTTCGAGCCAGGTGTAGTGATAAAAAGACATCGACGTTTCAGGAGTGTACATCTCTCCAATCTTCAGGATGAATGACTAGCAAGAGAGAAGGGACCAGTACTGTCAGCCAGTACATACCGAGTAGAAAACACCCAGTCTAGTGTGGAGGTGGTTCACCGCTCCATTGGAATCTGTGTTTTCTGAGTCGGTCGATTTCCAATTTTAAGGCTGGTTTCCAAGATGGACTAAACTGCAATCCAGCGTCCCGGTTCAGTGTACTCTTCTCGGAGGAGATGGCCAGAGCCTCCTTAACCCTCCGTTCCCATAAACCGCTACATTTTGCCACAATGGTCGTTTCTTTGAAGTTAGCTCTGTGGTCTTTTTCAAAGCAGTGCTCCGCCAGCCCTGACTTTTCAGGCTGCATTAATCGAATGGACCGTTCGTGCTCCTTGACTCTGGTGGAAATGGTCCTGCCGGTTTGCCCTATGTACGGCGTCCCGCATTCACAGTGGATACCGTATACCCCTGCTACATTAAGGAGCAGTTTGTCCTTAACCGGCCTCACTAGGTGTTGGATCTTCAAAGGCGGCTTGTGGATGGTTCTGATGTTGTGTTTAGCGAGAATTCTACTGATTCTGCCGGAAAGATTGCCAGTGTATGGGATGCAGGCAGTGCCGGGCTCCTTAATGTACCAGGGGTATACGGTATCCCCTGTGAATGCAGGACGCCGTACATAGGGCAAACCGGCAGTGCGGTCGGCACTGCCTGCATCCCATACACTGGCAATCTTTCCGGCAGAATCAGTAGAATTCCCGCTAAACACAACATCAGAACCATCCACAAGCCGCCTTTGAAGATCCAACACCTAGTGAGGCCGGTTAAGGACAAACTGCTCCATAATGTACCAGGGGTATACTGTATCCCCTGTGAATGCGGGACGCCGTACATAGGGCAAACCGGCAGTGCGGTCGGCACTGCCTGCATCCCATACACTGGCAATCTTTCCGGCAGAATCAGTAGAATTCCCGCTAAACACAACATCAGAACCATCCACAAGCCGCCTTTGAAGATCCAACACCTAGTGAGGCCGGTTAAGGACAAACTGCTCCATAATGTACCAGGGGTATACTGTATCCCCTGTGAATGCGGGACGCCGTACATAGGGCAAACCGGCAGTGCGGTCGGCACTGCCTGCATCCCATACACTGGCAATCTTTCCGGCAGAATCAGTAGAATTCCCGCTAAACACAACATCAGAACCATCCACAAGCCGCCTTTGAAGATCCAACACCTAGTGAGGCCGGTTAAGGACAAACTGCTCCATAATGTACCAGGGGTATACTGTATCCCCTGTGAATGCGGGACGCCGTACATAGGGCAAACCGGCAGTGCGGTCGGCACTGCCTGCATCCCATACACTGGCAATCTTTCCGGCAGAATCAGTAGAATTCTCGCTAAACACAACATCAGAACCATCCACAAGCCGCCTTTGAAGATCCAACACCTAGTGAGGCCGGTTAAGGACAAACGGCTCCTTAATGTACCAGGGGTATACCGTATCCCCTGTGAATGCGGGACGCCGTACATAGGGCAAACCGGCAGTGCGGTCGGCACTGCCTGCATCCCATACACTGGCAATCTTTCCGGCAGAATCAGTAGAATTCTCGCTAAACACAACATCAGAACCATCCACAAGTCGCCTTTGAAGATCCAACACCTAGTGAGGCCGGTTAAGGACAAACTGCTCCTTAATGTACCAGGGGTATACCATATCCCCTGTGAATGCGGGACACCGTACATAGGGCAAACCGGCAGTGCGGTCGGCACTGCCTGCATCCCATACACTGGCAATCTTTCCGGCAGAATCAGTAGAATTCTCGCTAAACACAACATCAGAACCATCCACAAGCCGCCTTTGAAGATCCAACACCTAGTGAGGCCGGTTAAGGACAAACGACTCCTTAATGTACCAGGGGTATACCGTATCCCCTGTGAATGCGGGACACCGTACATAGGGCAAACCGGCAGTGCGGTCGGCACTGCCTGCATCCCATACACTGGCAATCTTTCCGGCAGAATCAGTAGAATTCTCGCTAAACACAACATCAGAACCATCCACAAGCCGCCTTTGAAGATCCAACACCTAGTGAGGCCGGTTAAGGACAAACTGCTCCTTAATGTAGCAGGGGTATACGGTATCTCCTGTGAATGCGGGACGCCGTACATAGGGCAAACCGGCAGTGCGGTCGGCACTGCCTGCATCCCATACACTGGCAATCTTTCTGGCAGAATCGGTAGAATTCTTGCTAAACACAACATCAGAACCATCCACAAGCCGCCTTTGAAGATCCAACACCTAGTGAGGCCGGTTAAGGACAAACTGCTCCTTAATGTAGCAGGGGTATACGGTATCTCCTGTGAATGCGGGACGCCGTACATAGGGCAAACCGGCAGTGCGGTCGGCACTGCCTGCATCCCATACACTGGCAATCTTTCTGGCAGAATCGGTAGAATTCTTGCTAAACACAACATCAGAACCATCCACAAGCCGCCTTTGAAGATCCAACACCTAGTGAGGCCGGTTAAGGACAAACTGCTCCTTAATGTACCAGGGGTATACCGTATCCCCTGTGAATGCGGGACGCCGTACATTGGGCAAACCGGCAGGACCATTTCCACCAGAGTCAAGGAGCACGAACGGTCCATACGATTAATGCAGCCTGAAAAGTCAGGGCTGGCGGAGCACTGCTTTGAAAAAGACCACAGAGCTAACTTCAAAGAAACGACCATTGTGGCAAAATGTAGCGGTTTATGGGAACGGAGGGTTAAGGAGGCTCTGGCCATCTCCTCCGAGAAGAGTACACTGAACCGGGACGCTGGATTGCAGTTTAGTCCATCTTGGAAACCAGCCTTAAAATTGGAAATCGACCGACTCAGAAAACACAGATTCCAATGGAGCGGTGAACCACCTCCACACTAGACTGGGTGTTTTCTACTCGGTATGTACTGGCTGACAGTACTGGTCCCTTCTCTCTTGCTAGTCATTCATCCTGAAGATGGGAGAGATGTACACTCCCGAAACGTCGATGTCTTTTCATCACTACACCTGGCTCGAAGCCCGAGAGCATCTTGAATATCTATTTTAGTGTTCCTATTATATAATTCATTTCTCTTATCAATTATATCCCAAAGAGTTACATGTTTACTTGCTAATCTGTTTTATTTTCTGGAATAATTTTTGACTGAAACACATATGACCCCCCAAAAACCATTACATTTGATTTTTCAATAAATTATATCCCCCTTATTCCTTTTTACTAATATGCATTACATATACAAGGGAAATTTTTCAAGTTTTGCATTCTACTATTTTGACTTATCCTTCAATAAACATCAGTAAAGGCTGGAGGGATGTGCGCTCACATGTGATACAGGTTAGCTGGACGCAGAGTATGAATGATGTTAGAACGTGTGAAAACTACACTAAATCCAAATCTGCTTTACAAACTTATTCAGTTAATAATGTATTCTATTCAATAGAGGAATTTTTAAATTAAAACTTAAATAACTAAAAACTTTGTGTTATGCATGTATTTTGAAATGTTTAATATAACTTATGTACTTTGTTTTATATATTCTGACAAATATAGATTTAAAAATTATGCACTAGTTTGTAAACATTTGTATTCTAAACAACTAACGATTTGCCTGTTTTCAGCAATACTCTGTAAAACATAAGGTGATAAAAAATATAGCACGGCCATCAAATGTGCAAACAAATGCCATTAGAAGCAAGAGTCGAAAACAACATGTTGTTTGCTAATGCTGGATTTCTGACAGTGAAGTCATTAATCCTCTTGCTCTCCAATATTTTTCACTGATGGATGGGGTGCTAGAAGTGGCCGGGCATATTTGAAGGTGGTCTTGGTCCATTTCCTCTTGCAGATCACATAGAGGACAGAGTGGTGAAGAATATATCCCAATTCTATTTAAATGTTTTGCCAATCATGTACTGTAATCAACCTGAAGGTTGCAACTGCCATTTTTCGAGGATACTCAGGAATTACTGTTTGAATGTTTGGTAGTTCTTATCTTTTTATTTTTTGACTTTTCATAGTAATATTTTGCAATAATTTTTATGAATTCAGAGTTGACTAGTCTTCTAGCTGCATAAAATGTTAGATTAACTATAGATTTCTGTACACTACTGGTACCCTTTTTTTGCAAGAAAATCAACTTTGTCAACACCACAGTCCACAGTGAGCTGGTATCCATAGGAAGACTAGGTGTTTTTGAAGTGCTGCTAGGTGGGTAAGGATTTTCCAACATTCTATAGTTGTTTGGTTTTTTGGTAACAACTTGGAAGTAATTGCTATAATTGCTGCCCTGGGATCTGAGAGAATAACTGCTTGCTGAAAATGTGACAGTCTATACAAAAGATTTTGTAGGGCCATTCAAATTGCTTCAATTTCTCCATCCAAGTCTGTAGTTCCATAACTTAAAGATTTGTAATAGGAAAAGAGGTGACACGTGACTCCAGCCCCTGCTCCATCTCGGTTTGATATCAGTATAAATCAGTATAAATATGGAGCCATTCTGTTCTGGAAATCTAATATGGGTTGTCTCTAATGCCAAAAATTTTAGAACATTAGTTGAAATATCACTTTTCTTAACTTCTTCTGTCAGGTTTAAATAATATGTGATGTCCAATGTTTATGTCAGACTGACTTTATATATGAAGTTTTCCTTTGAATTAGGAAGGTCTAAATTCCTCGTGATGTCTTGAATTTTGGAAAGAAAGCTCTCCTGAGTCTTTAGTGTATGTGTAACATTTCTCTTGTTCCATGTATTGAATGGGAGTCTGAACAACTTTTCATGTTGAATAAGAGCTGTTTTTTCTATTTCATATTCAATGGGGTATTGGTTGGGTAGTATTTCCCTTGCTGCTATTGGTGTGGTTTTGATAGCACCTGTAATTAGTCTCAGACTTTGGTTTTGAAAGATTTGAATTTTTGTTTGTATTTGCTGTTATAAGAACTTCACTGCAGTAAGTAAATAATGATATATTGTATGTCATGTTAAGAGTTGCTCTGGAACATTCCCACTTCATTCCTGTTAGGCATTTTAACTTTGAAAGGCATCTTTCTGCTCTTGGTATTACATTTTCTATTTGGTACATGTAAGTTTGGTATCAAATATAACTCCCAAATGTTTTGTTTCCTTTGTTTCTGGTAATTGTTGACCCTCAAAATTTAGTTCAACTTTGGAGCTGTTTAAGTGAAATCCGAAGGACTTTTTGCGTCAAGTTGTTGCTGTCAATGAGATCTGGATTCATCATTATACTCAGGAAAGCAAGCAACAATCAAAACAATGAGTTGCTTCCGGAGAATCTGCTCCAAAGAAGGCAAAGACGGTCCCATCAGCTGAAAAAGTGATGGTAACAATTTTTTGGGATGCAAAGGTGTCATACTCATTGACTTCTTGGAAAAAAAGGAAAAACGATCACTGGAGCATATTACAGCCAGTTATTGGCCCAATTCGACAGGAAACTGAAGGAGACATGGGCCCATTTGGCAAAGAATAAAGTGCTGTTTCACCATGACAATGCACCAGCACATTCATCCAGAGTTGCTGCTGCCAAACTGTAGGAATTGTTATGAATTGCTGCCACACACCCCATATTCTCCTGACCAAGCTCCCTGGAATTTCTTCCTGTTCCCTAACATGAAGAAATTACGCACAGGAACAAAATCCAGATCAAACGAAGAGGTCATCATGGAGATAGATGCATATTTTGCAGAGCTTGACAGTTCTTATTTTTTGGAGGTATTAAAGAAATGGTAGGAGCATTGGGAGAAGCGTATATCTCTAAAAGGGGACTATGTTGAGAAAAAAATAATTTGTGTATGAAAAGACTGGCGTCTTCATTCCTAACACAGGCACTTATTGAACCACCCTTGTATGCTGTTCTCAGACAGACATGCTTTTTTTCCTGGGGGTTTCAAAATGTGTATTCCTAGCCAAAAGTTGGTGTCAAATTTTTGGGTGGAATGCAATGCTTTCTTTACTTTAAGTAAGCAATACCGAAAGTAGAAATGAGTCCTTATGAAAATTCACATCTTAGAAGTTGAGTTCACTATATTGAAGTCAATTGGAATATCTCCATAGGAACAAGACAAATGGGAATTTCACCCAAGCTCAAACAATATGACTGCAGTTGACAGTGGGCACAACAGCCTACAAAAATAAGAAATCTGAGAAAAGGCCCAGTCGTATCACTAAGTGCAGCAACGTTTTACAAAGGCCATACAAGGACTTAAAATATTCAATTTACCACCCTTTATCTTTCCAACCAGTTCTTTTATGTACATTTACAATAAGAAGAGAGCATGTTCCAATATAAACTACGTGTTTAAGAGGTGGAATCAGGACTGAAAAATTCAATGCCATAGCCAGGATTTGAACCACAGATCTTTCGCTTGTCGAGCAGCTGCTTTAGCCATTAAGCTACCATGGCCAACTTGCCAGTGCGATAAGCGGAAGGTCCGTGGTTCAAATCTCGGCCATGGCATTGAATTTTTCAGTCCTGATTTCACCTCTTGAACATTGCCCACACACGGCTTGTGTGTTTAAAAACACCAGCAGTAAGCTTGTTGGTATAAATAAATTATAATAAACTACCTGTTTTTCTGAAGTCAAAACTATTTTTCACATGACTTCATAGATCTGACAATGGTTTGAGATTTATGAACCACATTAAGTTCTAAGATCTCAGATTTTTTCTCTCAAAGTATTTGCATTAAATATTTGAACTACAATTTTTAATGTAATCTCCCTGCAGAATCTTGGCTCCTATAAACATTTCTTAGGAGCCTATAAATGTAATAACTTAGAGACTATAAGCTTCACAGCATGTCTTTATAAATTTTACATATTCAGTTACCACACCAACACCTAGAATATTCCTAAGTTTTTACATTTGACATTGACACAAATATTTTTTAAGTATATTGTGGTTTATTGTGTGCCTTTTGACTTATGTTCCTTGATATGAGGAGAGAAAAACAGGATACAAATCTTGAGCTAATGATTATGATCATATGTATGGCAATTTTATTCAGTTCTTTGTCCTCTGTCTTGCAAGCTTATTATGTCTATGCTCATTAGGCCGACCAATTTGCGTTTTGAAGGCTTTCAGTAATTCTATCATGTCTGCAAAATCTACTGGCCTCGCAACAATTAACCCTGTTCTCACTGTGTCTGGGAAATGTCTTGTTATGCTGGTAATTAACTCTGCTTCCGACAGGTTAGGGTCTAATAGCTTCCCTTTGTTGGCTACTTTCATAAAATAATCGACTAGCGATAACCCTTTGGTCGGATCATATCTACCTGTCGCTAGCTCTACCCTAGTCTGGTTTTGCTTAGCTGGGCCCCAATATCTTGATAGGAATAGATTTCTGAATGAGCTATATGATTCATGACCAGCTAGTGTTAACCTTAGCCATTCTAATGCTTTGTTTTTTAAGCTTTTCTTGACTATCATCGCCGTAAGCTCATTTGGTATCCTTTTCACTTTAAAATACTCTTCCATCTCTTTAACAAAGAGTTTTGGATCGTCTCCCTTCTCGTTAAATGTAGGTGGTGTGATTTCATGTAGTATGCTGTTGGTGTAGCATGTGTTGTGTGTTGTGTCATTGTTTAATTGTGAACCTCTTTCTCTATATGGTGAGTCAACATTTTGTACATTATTCAAATAACTTTCATCTTGTACATCATTTACATCTAAATCATCATTTTGCCTTTGTAGTGCATTCACAACATCATTTACATTAGCCAAACTTTCTTTTCCTTTTCTCATTTCCTCACAAATTGATTTTAAATCATTCTTTATTTCTAAGTGACTTTGTTTCATATCATTCATAGCATCTTGTTGTGATTGTACTACACCAACCATAGTCTTAATTTTAGGAATGACAATTTGTTCTACAGTTTCATTAATAAATCCTTTCTTCGCTACCTCAATTTCTTTCCTTAATTCCTCAGTTATTTCTACTTTTACATTTGTAATCTTACAGTCTACACTTGCATTACATTCTGTTATTTCATCTCTACATCTACCAATTTCTCCTTCTAATACAATCTTATTTTCTCTCATTTCCGATTCTACTTTTCCCATCCTATCTCCTATGATTTCTATCCTAGCTTCCAAAGCTTCCTTTGTCTCATTTATGTTT
This sequence comes from Tenodera sinensis, assembly GCA_030765045.1. Classification (NCBI taxonomy): domain Eukaryota; kingdom Metazoa; phylum Arthropoda; class Insecta; order Mantodea; family Mantidae; genus Tenodera; species Tenodera sinensis. The sequence continues at coordinate 5,147,096 of JAUKNM010000025.1, read as the reverse complement.
TTATGTACTAATTTTAAATTAGTTTCCATTACTTTCATATTTTCTTTACACTCCTGTCTTCCTAATTCTATTTTCTGTTCTAAGTTCTGTCTTCCTAATTCTATTTGCTGTTCTAAGTCCTGTCTCACTTCCTCCGTTTTCTGACCTATCTCTTCCTTATTCTATTCTAGTTTCTGACCTAAACTTTGTTCTATGTCCTGTTTTAATACTACCTTATTTTGTTCCATTTTCTGACCTATTTCCTTCATATTCTGTTCTAGTCTTTCAAACATGATCATTAGTAACCTTTGGTCTTTTCCTATTACTACCTCTTCCTCACTTTCTGTTCCTATCTGATAACTAGGCTTATCTGCCCCTTCCTCTATTCCTGTTCCTAGCTTTCTCTTTTTGCGACTTTCTCGTTTTTTTATTCAGTTCACTTTGGCTTAAAAGTCCTACTATTTTGCCACTTTGCAGTAACATAAAAAAGAAATGAATATTAAAAAAAAATTTTTTGGTCCTACTTTTTCTCATTGATTGGTCTCGTTACGTGCATCCCCTGGGCGGTTGACTTCGCTAGACGATCTCTGATGTTTTCCCCACGTGGATTATCTGTTAATCGGCGTTTTTAGGCACTTCCTTCGCTGGATTCCAATTTGGTGACGTCTCCCAAGTTGTAAATCTCAAAGGATTGTCTAATGGCGTCTTCTTCCTTTTTGGCGCGAAGATTTGGTGTCACTTGGTATTTCACATAAGTTCATTTCCCGTAGATTTTCATTCCATCCGAAGTTCGTGCTCCACGTTTGTGCAAGCCATTTGGTGCTGTTTTTATAATTATATACAAGGTGATGGTGATGAGCTTTTGACTCTTTCGTTATCTCGGGTCGTGGTACTGGATGGAATTAACATACACTCGGGGTTAACTTTAGTGAAATATTTTATTCGCACCTTCTTGTTCACGGTATTTAAATCGTATTGCAGTAGTAAGTCTTTTATTTCAGTGGATCGACTTCCCTAGCATCACCGAGATTTAATGTCTGAAAATTTAGCGATATTTCGCTAAATGTGTTTTCTATCACTTTACACTTCGTCTATTTTACGTCCTTTCATTTAATTGCACACTTTGTATTAAGTAACTTATTAAAGTTAGCTAATGTTTCACTTATTTTACACAAATTAACGGTCTATTTTATGACGCGCACACATAAAAATGCGTCCATCTACACCAAAGACACGAACGCTATTAACTAGACAATTGGCGCCACATCACACTTCTTTTTGTGTACATCCGCGTATGCGTCCATCAAATAGTTCCTGTATTGTTAGGGAAGCGATCTTTAGCTATTCTCCCTTCGCTTTTAATATTGAACACATATAATTCTTTTATTTATACATATGTATTAAAATTAAGTATGGAAATATTTATGACGTCTTTAAACAAACTTAATTGTTTGTAACAATGAACATTAGTAACACATTTTTATCATTTAACCAGTTCATACCAACACCAAAAACAAATTACACTCTTAACAAATATTCACATAAACTATTTTCTTTTGGGGTCTTACAATATCCTGTCTCAACATCTTGGTAGGATGTACTATCACTGAAAAGCCCTTAGGAAAACAATGAGTAAGGATTACGCCATCACTGTCTGAAAACATGGCAACCAGCAATTTCAGCACTGGAGCTTGCCCAAAATGTCTAAATGGCGGCAAGTTTGTATGCTTCCATTGTGCCTAGTGGCACTTTGTATCAGGCATCCATGTCATTCACTGTCACATGTCAATATCACTTGGCAAATTGCCACATGTCTTGTGGTTTTGCAGCACCTGCTCCATGGAAAGGGATACTGTGGAGCTGATAAGCTTCCACACTTAATTGGTGATCCTCCAAAAGAACTCTCTCCAATTACATAACCTGGTGTCTGTGCAGCTGGTGCAAGACCAATGTTGTTTCGGCTCATTGTCACATGACATTCTGCCTTCTTTGAACTGTCGCAACAAGAACATGACTTTACAAATTCAAGACATCTTCATATATCTCACTTAACTTGGCGATGTATTTCAGTGAGTGTCAAGCCACTTAACTGGATAAAACAAATTACTATTGTTTTTCTAAAGAGAACAGTGACACTTTAAGTACAAAAAAAAATCCTCACTCAGACACTGCAGCCATGAACAGAACATTGTATTGTGAAATACTATCTCTGCAATACACTCATTATGAATGCCAGCATATTTTAAGCCAAAGCCATGTTTCTATCTGATTTCAATCTAGAGAAGAAAAAGCCAGAGAGATTAGAACTTGAATGCACCCCATACAGTAGCATCATTTGTGAACATCTGGATAAATTTTGCATTGTTTTCAGACACAGCTTAACTGAGGGATTCATTATATTTGAGGATGTTTATTTCTATAGAAACAACGGCACATTTTATCTTGAGCCCTGTCATCTAGTGCAGGGTTCTTCATTTAAAACCTAACAGAGCATACAGCATTTTGCATGCAGCTGGTCAGTACTCGGGCCTATGAAAATTCACATCACATTCAAGAAATCCTTAATTATGATTGGAGAGTTGGAGTTTGGTGTGCTGTTAGTGCTAGACGCCTATTAGGTCCAATATTCTATGAGCAGATGTAAATGCAGAGAGGTACCATTTTAACATGAACTGACAGAAGAGAAATCATATGGGTGGTTTCAACAAGATTCTGCTATTGCCCATATAGCAGAGGAGTCCATGAATAAAATAAGGGAAGTGTTTGACAATAGAGTGATTGGTGCTGGTGTATGGCCCTCTCGCTTCCTCCAATCCAATCTAACTGTATGATTTTTGCTTGTGGGGTAACCTGAAATACAAACTTTACAAGACAAAACCTCATACATTGGAAGAACTAAAACAAAATAATAGAAATGAAATTGGAAACATTATAGTGGCCCAACTTAATCATGTGAATCAGAATGTGTTCACCCAATATAATGCCTGTTTCACAGAGGGTGGACATTTCCAGCGTCTTCTGTAAGGTACGAGTGTTATACATGCTTTACGAGCAGAGTTTATGTAGGAGCAAAGCTCGATGTGGCACACCCAGCTATGCACAGGTGTAATGCTGTGCGCCCGTTAGGTTTTAAATGAAGCCTGTATTAGTAACGGTCTGATTCAAGAAATCCTGTGCTTTGCCATAGAAACAACTGAGCATTGTTGTCCATATTCTAATGTTACCACTTCTGCATTTTACTGTACCACATTACGTTTGTTGCTGTTCTCTTGGTTATCATACCAGTTTACTTTTATGTTTAACCAACTCAAACAGTAATTTTAAGTACTAAGTGGCTAAAGCAGATCCAACATGGACATCACAAACTTTTTTTGTGAAGTGCCAGTATGGGGAAATACAGAAATTATACAGCATGTTTTAACCACCAGTGTTTGCTCTCATGGAACATAATAGTAATCGAGCTGCAGAAGAGTAGATTTCAGCTAGTTAAAAACTTGTACAAGATTGATGCAAAATAAAAGTGCAACTGGAATCTACAAACTATTCAAAGTGCTCTTTTTGTGGTCCTAAAACCTGAAAGTTCCCTAGAAACTTACGCAGAGGTGCTAGTGTATATTGAAGAGTTGCAGAATAATGGACGTGATTCATAGTCAGCAATTGATATCGGCTCCAGTCAAAGGTACATATTTCAGCAGTATCGCAAACGCTTTTTAAATAAAAGATGATTTTTATTTAAATAAATGCACAGTCACCATTATTTATCTTTTATTGGAGTAGGCTTTTGCATTGTGTTTCAGCGTTATGCAGTACTTTTGTTCCCCCTCTCCTTTTTTCCACTAAAGTGGCTGCACTTTAATATGCTCAGACTCATTCTTACTCCTGTAACTGTACACGAGTTGCTGAAATTTAACACAACCAGTCTTAAATAATTTATTCTTCGCATGATTGCAATCTGTTTTTACTTAAAATCAAGAAGTATAAAAAATGTGACAATTATGCAATAAAATAAGGTAAATAATATAAATTTGTGATTTATGACGACTTAAAAAAATCATTTATTCAGGTGTAATATTCAATAATAATCCTGGTATTACATTCAAATACACACTATTATAAGTTTATAAAATTTGCAGCTGCAGAATTAGTTTAAGTCCCCCTTTATATGTCCTTAGAATCATACTTACATGAGAGAAATGATTTTCATGCATCGAGAGATCAATAACTATAATTATTATGCACATACAACAGATTACAAATTAGCATGAAAGTGAGGTTGACTATAGAAGGAAGGGTGTACCAGCAATGTGTCTTTGTGCACAGCAAGTGCCTGCCAGACGGGAAAAGGAAATTCACTCTGTAAAGAAAAACATTGTGCCATGTTCTGGAATGTTTTATAAGTGCTACAATATTGTCTAAAACCCAATAAAGGTGAGATGGAACATATAGAAATTGAGAGGTAGCATCAGGACTGAAAAATTCAATACCGTAGCTGGGATTTGAACCACAGATCTTCCGATAATAGTCATGGATAAGGATACAACATAAATAAATATACCTGCCAAGAAGAAAACAGGTTTTGAGCTAAACATCAGAGACAGAATATATGGTTAGACCCCGAAAAGAAGGCATTTATGTAAATATTTGTTGTAAATATAGTTTATTTTTCATGTTGGTAAGGATTTGTTGAGTACTGAAAATGTATTGCCATTGTCTTAATTGTTAATAAAGTAATTGTTTAAAAATGTCATAAATGTAAAATAACATGTTCAAATTTAATATGTATAAATATAAGAACCATGTATATTTAGTGTTAAAAGTGTAGGGAGGATAGATAAAGATTGCTTCCCTAACATTACAGGAACTATTTGAGAGGTAGAACTGAAACTTAAAAATTCAATGCCACAGCTGGGATTTGAACCACAGACCTTTCGCTTACCAGGCAGGTGCTCTAAACATTAAGCTACTGTGACAACCTGCCAGAATGACATTGAATTCTCAAACCAGTTCGTATTTTTCCCCGTAAGTTTGTTGGCATGAATAAACAATAATTACCATCTGAAGGTTATTTAATCCCAGGATATAAAGTACTTGCAATAGTAAGTCACCATTGGGGTAATTGTCTCTGATGTGAGACTGCCTTTGTGGTTTACAGGGAAAAATATGAACTAGTTTGAGAATTCAATGTCATTCTGGCAGGTTGTTACAGTAGCTTAATGTTTAGAGCACCCGACTGGTAAGCGGAGGGTCTGTGATTCAAATCCCAGCTGTGGCATTGAATTTTTAAGTTCCAGTTCTACCACTCAAACATTGCCCACACACGGCTTGTGTGTTTAAAAACACCAGCAGTAAGTTTGTTGGCATAAATAAATAATAAGTTACATCCTGTGTTCATTCATTTTACCCGTACCACGACCTGGGATAGAAAAAGACTCTCATAGCTCAATTCAAGCATAATATTATTAAAAACTCAGCACCACATCCATGGTCTATCATGAATGCCAAGGCTCTGGCAGAAGGCAGCTCCAGATTTATAAGTATCCAAGGATGATATATGAGTCTTTTGTTAGTTGACAAGGAGATAAGGATTGGGTAAATGGTTTGCTTAACATGTTTTGTCAATAAACTGGTAAGTAGAACAAGAAGAGTATTAAACAACATGTTTCTGAAGCCTGTTTCTAGTATAGTTTATGTTATTAACAGTTAAGTTAAGTGCCTCACTACATCAGTTTCATCAAATAGTAATTTAGTCCTGCAAATATTACTGCTTATTAGCTGATGCATTTAAATATGCTATTAAATTCATTTAAATTTGTAGCAGATGAACAGGAGCTAACTAAATAAGAAACACTGTCCTCACAATTAATCAAATATTACACTTTAATTTATCTGTAATTATTTTACAAGCTTACCTGCATCAAATGTCTCCTGCTTGGTAAGAAGTGTCTGCACAGTGGATAAATCCCGTCCAAATTCTTCAGATCGTACATGAGTTTCCTTATCGGCAATCCATGACTCCACAACATCTGCTTTCCACATGAACTGAAGGTAGGCAGAGTTGTCCATTAATTTGGCTTTCCTGCGGCTTGCCAAAGCTGCCAAATGTTCTAGTTTATTCTGCAATCAAGTGAACATTAGAAATTAGTTACTAGGAAGCAATGGTATTACACTTACACCCAACAGAGCTTTTGTACAGAGAAGCACACTGTATACAACATTTTGTGACACTCTTATATGAACATGAATCTTTGCCAAAAAGCAAATTATTGTAATTAATAGGGCTATGATTTTATTGCCCTATAAAATAATAAAAAATGCACGTTAAAAATGAAATTATGACCTAAAGGTATCAAAAAAATGCCCTTTATTTTAATATCAGTTTAAGGAAAACCCAAATCACACAATATAAAATAATGCTATTTCACCATTAGTACCCTCTCATTAGAGCTAATGGACTTCACCCTCAAGGTGCATTCAGTTAATATGAGAAGTCCAAACATACTTGGTGGAATGAGATTGTAAACCATGCTGCATAAATAAAATAAAATTCATTAAGGAAAATTGAAGCTATTAACAGTGAAGCAACAGAATCTAATATAAGAATAAATTAGAAACTAAAAGCTCTAATTTATCTTATTAATATTGCACGTTGTTGCACTGCTGACTAGTTTCAAGTTGCACACAACTTATTCTCAAAGCTGTTAATATATGCAGCAAGTTCTTGAAAATCAAAGGAATATATTAAGATAAGTAAAGCTTATAGTCTCCAAGATATTTTTTAATATTATAATTTAACATATTGATTAAATAACATTCAGTATTCCATATGCCTCCAGAGGAGGTTGGGCAAATTTATGTGGACAGCATTGATTACAGTAAGTTCTTTGAAAATGTTTATGCCCGAAATAATCCATTGTCCTCTGCCAGATTTGAACCTGCAAGGCTGGGAACCAGAGGCTACCATGGTACCCCTAGGCCACAAAGGACGACAAGCTCTTTGAAGATGAATAAATAGAATCACAATGCCAAGTGCAATTTAGATTATTTCTTATATCTGGAATAAAACTACATATTCCAAATAAATACCTGCAACTGCTGACAACGCTGAGAAATGCTTTCAGAATGGTGATTCCCATCTGCAATAAGTTTTTCTCCAGCACTGCATATCTCAGTGCAGCGGTCTCGATGAGCTGCAAAGTCAGTTTCAAATGCATCATGCTTCTTCAGCAATCCTTGCACAGCTGCCATAGTATCTCCATAATCTTCAACTGATAGTAACTGCTGCTTCTCACTGTAATCAATTTGCACGTGCATGTAGTGTAATAATGTCATTCAAAGAAAGCTCAAAAAATATATTTGTGCAGCTCCACCTCTATTACCAACTAATGTAAAATAACCAAAATCTCTACTTTATTATTTCCATTATCCTTTAGCAACCAGAGCACAAGTTTTATGCTCTGAAAAATATATTAATGCACTTCCCAAAATTCACTAACCAGAAAATAAAATGAGACCTGTTACAAATTGTATAAATTCACCTACTTACAACCTGGCTAAATGGTTGAATATAAAGTTCAATACTTTTGATAAATTTGAAAATTTATTGCTGGGTTGCAAGAAAACTGCCCTGAAAATAGTTACTCCCTTCTTTAGTTAATGACTGGGTGAACTAAGGAAGTCTTTCAAATTCAGGGAGTTGCAAGACGGACATTTTACGATCGATTAACTATGGTTTCTCTTTAAGAAGAGAAACAGCAATTCAGCTGAGCCTATGTAGTCAGCATATAGTCATCTTGTCAGATGTATGATGTCACTGCAAGAGACAACTGCCACACATGCAGGATTGCACTTCTGATTTTGTTGACAAAGTCATTTGTTTTCTGCAAGCTAAAATGTAGAACAAAAGGAAGAGAAGTAAACTTTTCTCTTAACAGAACAACACATTGTCACATTAATTTCAGAAAATAAGAACAGTATAAAATAGTCATGAACGCAGTTACAAATTGAAGTGAGAAAGTTGGCAACATGAAGCTATGCTCTCAGAATGCACACTGCTTGGACTTCAATAGAAAAGTAACTTGTCCTGTTTCTGAACATTTGACAAGGCCTTTGAATTTTTGTGTAACTGTAGTTTATAGCACCGATAACACTGAAGAAATTACAAATCATAGAACCCTTGTCTCACAGTTCGTAAATAAGTCCCTTAACCGTGAGGTATATTTATGTATTGTAACCTCGTTCACAATGCTGGGGCTATGTCTTACTATTTTATACTGCACGTTTGTAAACATGAATATGATCTATCACATTCTGAAAGGCTCATATTGTGTAATAAATGAAGGGTTATCAACAAATGGTTGATTTTCCGTGTAACCAACAGCTGATGTTCTGGCAACATGGACATATATGTGTACCTACATGCTGCTTGCAGTCAGTTTTTCACTCTATAATTCCACCACATGCAAAATACCCATGAATGTTTGTTTGGAGAACCTAAATATAACTTTAAATCCTATGTTGTCATATTCCTGAAAGGTATTGAACTATATCTAAAATTCCTCAGTCTTGGTAGAAATGCAGGTTGAGATTTCATATTTTACTAGAGCACTTCAGATCATGAACATGTAGCACTGCATTGCAGCCATTTATTGCACAACTTGTAGTAATACACGTAAATAACAATAATTCACCCTAAGGATATGTTAGTTACACTTACATATATATGTGAAGTCGCTTAAAAGGGACGGTAGTGGCTTCAACGACTTTGAGGCAACATTATGTTCTTAAACCACTACTTTTTAACTCAGGATAACTATGCACCTATACAGGAGTCACTAAAATATGCTGGTAGCTCTGACAGCAGAGTGACATAAACATAATTAGCGAGTCACGTAAACGAGGAGATAATATAGGAAGTTCATTTTATCCCATTAGGTATGGTAGCTTGTCGAAATAGGAAACATGCATCACTGCTAAAAATACTGATAAAAAGTATTTTGTGACAAAAAAGGGTTTTCAGGACATACAGAATCTTAAATGTGCATGCTCAGATCCAACATAACCTCTTTGTCAAACAGATTGCATAATGAATATTGAATATTCCAGGCATAAAACTAATTCTAAAGGTACTTGCATAGATTTACAATAATGCATACTGCAATAGTTTTTATTTACTTATATCCAGTGACAGATGGTGCCTAAAATAACAGGGGGTTCACTAATTTTAGTGTATTATGCAGTTTACCTTTCTAAATAGTTTAATTTTCTAAATTGCATTAAGTATTTCAGTAGCACTAAAATTACCTTAAACGGGCCTAATGATGATAGGGTGGAATTTCCTGTAGAGGCATATTTGTAGAGAAACTCCATTCTGCTTGCCTTTTGCATGGCGAATGTGTCATGACTTACTTGTGAAATCTGGAAGCCTGTGGATCATTTCCTTTTCAATAGACTCTATGGCAAAAGCAAACAGCCATCTTCATCCATGGTGCTTCTAAGAAATGTTTTGATCCATGACAAGGTGGAGAAACACCTCTCAGCTTCACACATTGTCATTGGAATAGTAGCTACTAATTTCAACAATTTCATAACATCACCAAAGAGTTATTGCAGGTTATTTTCTGTGAAAAACTTCAGAAGAGCTATTGCACTTTTATTTCTTCAAAACCATTTTGAGAATAATTGATCTGTAGTTCTGTTTTTAATTTACATATATTTAAAAACGGATAGGATTGCTAGTCAGAAAGGCTTTTCTTTCAGGAAATTTATTTTTCAATGAAGGAAAGAAGTGCTGGTCAAGTAAATTAGTGGCCAATAAGTGACTGGAGAATTCAAACCTCTGTTGACTCTGCTGAATTATTATCTCACATACTTCCTTTGCTGCTACATTCCTAGTTATATATATGGCCTTTTATCTTCTTTTTGCTACACTTGGTTCTTCCTCAATTATATTAACGACATTGTCTCCAATTTACAAAATTTAATTTTCAAATGAAGCTATTGCTTGCTCTATTGAGATAGGATCAATGCTGCACTTTTGTAATTAGCTGTACAAAATATCCAGACATTTTATGAAATATCTCTAACCAAAAGGAAACTTTTGGTTGTAGCAGTTTAAACCTTAGACCACATGCTTGATTCACAGTTGTAGTCTGGTTGCTAGTATCTTCAATGTATGAAAGGCATTCTAGAATTGCCTCTTTATTCTCATCAACTGCTCTTGATTTTAAATTCCATCTTGTGGCTGATCCCTGAGGGACTCTGTTTCACAATTGCATCTAGAACAGCCACCGAGGAGAGTGAGAGAATATTGGTATCTCTTCAATAACACCGAAAAAGAGTTTTACTTGTGTATTTTGACTTGTAGCTTGGCAAGAATTAAGTTGGCATGCATAACAATGCACTTAATGCTTGAGATAATACTGATCTCTTACAATTGTTTGTACTCTCGCAAGTTGGCCAAGCATTATGTTGGCACCATCATAACTTTGAGATATTACTTTTTCTTTCTGTTCTTGGACATCAGCAAGGACATGTTTAATGTAAGCTGCTAAGAAAGAAGCATCATTACTTGGATTTTAAAATTTCCAAAATCTTTCAACAGGCTCTCCAGTAGATAATAAATACTGAAATACTACAACCAACTGAAATTTAGAAGATACATCGGAAGTTTTAACTGCCATATGTATTTCTGCATTAATTTCCTCATTGTACACATGTAACATACACTATAGTAAATCATTTGTGATAACCTTTAAAGACACTAGCATTATTCATGTGCTCTTTTACAACTGCATCCAAAGCTGAAGTGAAATTTATTATCCTTCTGAATATTCCAGGATTGTTAGATTCTGTCGTTTCATCATAAGGCTAGTTCAAACTCACTGCAGAAGTTAATACAATAAATTATTTTGAAAAGAATATAGCGATTCTTCCTTACGTTGTCATTGTCTTTCTATATTGTCTGAAAGTTGAGCTAAGCTGAGGCCTAATTTCGGTTTTTTCAAGGACTGATAAATTTAAATAAGCATTCTTATGAGAAATAGATTCTTTGTACTTCTTAACCCTCTGTTTTAGGTGACCAAGGTATGACACGTCACTGCATGTCCAGCTTGTACATTTACTCTTTGCAAACAGCAAGCACGGAAAACAAAACAGCTTATTCTTGTGGAAATGTAACTGCAAATCCAACTATTTCTTTTATATATATTTACATTAAAAGATCTGCAAAATGTCTTACCTCGGTTTGTTTGCACATGTTTTAATTTAAGAGGAGATATCGTCTTACCGAGCTTCTTTATTTCACACTTCTCTTCCAAGTTTAAAGCTGAGAAACCTATTTCTAAAAGATATTGAAAGCTATACATTCTTCTTGGAAAACAAGCTCTAAGAACAGATGAATAGCACAAACACTAAAGCGCTAGTAAATAACTGAATACAGTTAATACAGTTAAACGATTGTAGACAATCACTCCATTATTACAATTAAAACACATGTGCCAATTGCTCTGGTTGGTTGCCTTTACTTCAGGTCGATTGCTATGTTTCTGCCAAAGTCTGACTTGGCAGTTGCAGCTGCTGCCTTGACCAGTTCAAATTCATGTGTACCTAGTACCTCCCCTCTCACATCTCCCTGTCGAAGGAGCACCCATAAGCTTGCACTTCGAGGTTCACCAGAGTAACTGAATCTAGGAAATGACAAGCTTTGGCACTTATGCATGCAATTTGAATGACTTAAGTTTTTCATGTAATAAACTACTTTGAAGATGCAGACAAAATTATCTAACAGAAGAAAGAAACAAAAAATGATTGTTTAAATATATACATTTATCATTTGGACAAATAACCCTTCTCCAGGGGTTCATTGAACCCATAGAATGTATCGCTCCTACTTGTATCTGAGGATATAATATGAAAAGAATTAAGAGAAAACCATGTGATTAAAGCAATAATGGCGGCCATTCTCTGTATATAGATCCAAGATTCAATCTTTAGTGATACTCGAACGGCATTGTACATCGGTCTTACAACACATTTCAGAGGCAAATAAACACATTAGCACTAAAGAAATCTGTAAGTGCATTCTTGCAGCCCAGCATCAGTATTAAAAATTCTTTTGAATTGGCAGAAAAGATTAGCAATACAGTATTGTCTGATAATGATACACTTGTTTCTTTTGATGTAAGTGCTTTATTTCCTAGCATTCCTATAGAAAACCTTCTGGTGTTTTTGAAAATAAAAAAAAAATCTGATGCATATCACTCAGATGACTTTCTCTACTCTTGTACTAACCATTCTTACAAACTCTTATTCCTGTATCTTCTTTGTGTAAGTTGAGGTGAACATTTGCAGATATCTTATTGCTCGTTTTCTTGCACATGCAACGGGAATACACTAGGCTTTGAATGATAGTAAAATTGTATAAAGCTTTGAGATCCTGTTCTCTTTGCATGCTTAACATATAAAAAAATGAACAACCATGTTGTTGTTTTCTAGTGCCTTGCATCTGGCAATGAAGCCATTAGCATTCGTGCTTTCCAATACTTTTGAACTGTAGTTTCTTCTGATCTTAATGCTTCACAGGTCTTCAAGTGGTCTTCATTCATTTCTGCTGGATCATTACACAGGACACATATTGGTGAGGCTGAGATACCTATTCTGTAGAGATGACTTGCTAAGCAGTCGTGATTTGTCAATAGTCGGAAGGCTGCAACCGCTGTTTTCCTTGGTCTCTGGGGGATTATATTTGGGTTGGAAAGTAGTGTAATCCATTTTTTATTTTTGGCATTTGTTTCTATTTCTTGTAGGTATGAATGAGAAAATTTTTTAATGATCAAGCGTTTTATTGAGGAATATGAGAAATTGAATTTAGACTTTTGTTTTATTGTTGTGCCTTTCTTTGCAAGTGAGTCTGCAGCTTCGTTCCCCATGACTCCACAGTGTGCTGGAATCCATTGGAGATGAACAGTCTTATTAACTTTTTGGAGTTGTGTTAACATTTTGTAGCATTCTCTAATTTCTGTTGACTTCTTTGTAGTATTTGAACATATTCCCTGAATTGCAGCTTTAGAATCCGAAAGAATTACTGCCTTGTTAAATTTATTTAAGGGAAGATTTAATAATTGTCGGAGAGCAATGTGTATAGCCTCTATTTCTCCATCATAATTTGTTGTGTCTCTGCCAATAGAATGATAAAAGGAAAAATGTGAACACGTAGCTCCAGTAAGGTTTTCCTTGGAGGATCCATCAGTATATATGTGCAGCCATTCTTCTGTGGGATACCTAGTATTGATTGTTTCCAGAGCTAGAAGTTTTTGTATTTCTTTTGGTGTGTCTGATTTACTTATTTCCTCTATTAATTCCAAATTGAAGGTAGGTTGTAATAATTCCAATGGATTTTCTCTTATAAGTAGATTTTCTCTGGTGTTAGGAATGATCAATTTGGATTTAATCTGTGTTACCTTTTCTAGGAAACTACTATGAGTTTTAAGGATTGAAGGGGGGAGGTTCTCTTCTGTCCATTTAGAGTTTGGCAGGCGTAACATTTTCTCGTGTTGGAGCAATGCTTGTTCTTCTATTTTTGTTGTTATTGATGGGGTCCGTGTTAAGGCAAGCATGGCATCAATAGGTGTCGATTTAACTGCTCCAGTGATTAGGCGAAGAGCCTGATTTTGTATTTGTTCAAGTTTATTGATGTTAGCATTTGCTGCTGTTATTAAAGCTTCAGAACAGTACAAGAGGTTTGGTTTAACGTACATTTTGTATGTTGTGTTAAGGACTCTCCTTGAGCAGCCCCATTTAGCACCAGCTAACCTTTTCAGGATTTGCAGTTTTTTTTCAACCTTTTCTGAGATGTTTGTTAAATGTTTTTTCCAACTTAGCTTTCTGTCGAAAGTGATGCCTAAGTATTTGGCATCATCAACTGCTTTGAGTGGTTTACCATTATAATTTATGTTAATATTAACTGGTTTGTATTTTAGTGTAAATAATTCATAATTTGTTTTTTCCACATTGATAGTCATGAGGCTTTTGGAGCTCCATTCATGTACTTTGTTTAGGGCTGTTTCTATTCTGTCTTTAATTAATTCAGGTTTTTTTGGAGAGCCTGAAGTCCAAATGACTACATCGTCAGCAAATAAAGCAATTTTGGTTTCTAAAGTTTTTATTATTGATGGAAGGTCATTTATATATATATATATATATGTTAAAGAGTGTTGTGCTCAGAACAGCACCTTGTGGAAGTCCTCTGTGTGTTTGTTTATATTTGGAAATGTATGTATTATATTTTGTGGCACAAAATCTTTGTGAAATAAACTGAGTTATCCATTTAAGCATGTTACTTTTCACACCTATTGATTGCAACTTCTCAATTAATTTGTTTCTCCAGACTGAGTCATATGCTGATTTAAAATCAATGAATACTGCTAAGGTATCCTCCTTTCAATTGAAAGCTTCCTTGATGTCTTGGCTTAGTAGGAGTACATTTTCACTTGTACTATGATTCTGTCTGAAGCCGGTCTGTGAACTATTAATTAAGTTGTAATATTCTAGGAACCAGTTAAGTCTAGATGCCACCATTCTTTCCATCACTTTTGCAATAACACTGGTCAAAGATATTGGTCTGAGACTATTAATATTGTTTGAAGGTTTGTTTTTCTTTAAAATCGGGATGATAATGGCTTTTTTCCAGTCGGAAGGTACAGTCATTCTCCAACACGTGTTATATAGTTTAAGTAGGATTTCTTTTCCTTTCCTGCCAAGGTGTTTAATAAACTCTGGGTGGATCTTGTCAGGTCCTGGAGATTTTTTGTTCTGTAATCGTTCTATTGCTAAATCCAGTTCTGTTTCGTTAAAATCCTGAATAAAAATATCATTTCGTATACCTTTTGGCTTATTAGTTTCTCTGATAGTTTTTTGGATAGCCTTATCTTGTTTTTTATACGCTTGGGGTATTCTTTGTGACTGAGCATAAAACTTGTTAAGGAATTCTGCTATTTCCCTATCTGTAGTTAAGCTTTTGTTATTATGTTTTAATGGTTCAGTTGTATTTTTTGATAATTTTGTTTTATTAAGGAATTTGTATATTTTATTTCCATCTTTCCTATAGTCCATATGTTCTACAAAATTTGTGAAACTGGCACTCTTTGCTGTAATTAATTCTTTCTTAAAAATGGCTGCTTTTCTTCTCCAGTTTTGTACATCTTCTGGACACTTGGTTCTTTCGGCTTTGACTCTTGCTATATTTCTTTCGTGTTTTAACTTAGATAAAGATGGAGACCAAAAGTAGCTATATTTCTTTAACTTTCCTTTGGGGATATGTGTTTTGGCCGCTGTCAATAATATTTCACAAATTTTTTTATTCATTTCATCTGTTGACTTGAACTCTGATTCTAACAGTATATTACACTTCCCTTCTATCTCATTTTGGAAACTGGACCAATCTGCTTTTTTAAAATTCCAAGAAGTTTTAATTTTTGGTTTGTTACTTTTATTTATTAGACCACTTATGGAGTTTATGGTGATTCTGTGGCCTGAACCTGGGTCTTCTATTATTTCTCTTTTTGTATTGTCAATTGTCAGATGACACCATCAGAAGACCAGGATTTGTACCTGAACCATTATAATGAAGGTAAGTGGGTGGATCATTTGGATTAAATATTAATTCCATTGTTGATGAGTTTAATAGATCTTCTATGATTCTTCCTGCTGAATTTATATCTCTGTAGCCCCACCTAGGGGAGTATGCATTAAAATCACCTATTAAAATACTTTTGGGTTCTATGGGAATAGAATTTAGATCTAGTGTATTGTCTGGAGGATTGTAGATACTGTAAATTCTATAGTGGTAGTTACTTTTCCAAACTTCAATTTTAACTATTTCTGATTTATCTTGTTCTTCCATTGTTTTTTGGATTTGGATAGTAGCTTTCATATTTCGTTTAATTCCTGTAAGAATACCACTTGCTATTTGACGAGCTTTTGGAAGTATCTATTTGACGAGCTTTTGGAAGTATATGTGTAGTGTACTGATCCATTTCAAAGTATATTTCCTGTTCTTCTGATATATTGGCTTCTTGTACTGTGAAGACATCTATATCTTGGTCTTTTAATATTTTCATTAGCTCTTGTTTTTTAGGCTGGGACATGCCTCCTGCATTCCATTGTAGAATTCTTAAAGTATTGGAATTGTGATGAAATTTGCCTAAAGATGTCCCCACCCGGAGATCCGATTGGGGGACAGTTTTAACTCCGGAATGTTTATCTTTAGGACTGTTCCATTTCACAAAAGTTCTGTTTTCTGAAACTGACACAAATAAGGAATATCTCCGAAATGGTTCACTCCACAAAAAATTTTATTCAGACATAAATTGTCTATATTAGCGAGATCTATGGTTTTTGTACAGTAAGACACTATCTCTTAAGTTTACGAGTTATTCAAGTCATCCAGAGTAAACAGAGCTACTATATCTATTCATTCTAAGGTTGATCCACGCGAAACTAACAGCAGGTGGCCAGTTCACAGTTATAATGTATCCTTCCGCCATTCGCGCCAGAAATACTGTCACAACCATGTGGTGAGTGCATGTGATACGTAACAGAAAGGATACGAACCCTTATTCCGTCAATTTAAAGAGTGAGTAACATGTAACTAGAGACGATAAGATTGATAGTCACAACAAAATAAACGATGCACATGTCATAATTATTGCTTTTCTTTGCGAGCAGTGTTTATACTGGTACTCGAAAAACCGGTGAACTCAGAAGTTAATTTCGCTACTTCTTTGACGGGAACAGTTGGATATTTCTCACACAACTTATAATACACGTTAAATACTATTGTTTTTTCACCAGTAGTCAATGGTTTTCCCGCGTTATGCTCTGCACAAGTCGACGAAGACGCAAGAGCAAATTCACCGCGGCCGTCCGCCATGATTCTAAATAGAAACTGCTAGCTGTAAACAATACTCAGATATCAGGTAATTCCACGAGTTGCATTTTGGAACTTGTAACTCTGTTTATCAGTACACATCAGCGTTAATTAACCTCTAAGGTATTTGTGTAGAATATTACATCATTTAACGATAAATTCATTCTAAAACTCAAGATTACTAGGATGGGACTACTTCCCTGCATGCATTGCTACCCTGTTGTACCACGGTGCACTGGTCACGTGGGTTTGTTTTGACGCGGACAAACCTAAGACTGAACTTAGTTTACATAGGCTATTGCCAGAGTAATTAATGGTTTTAATACAGATTTTATACATAAAAAGATAGAAAAATTTAAGTATCAAAAAGCTGTTAAAGAAGTTTCTACCCTCAAAAAAATAAAAGATAATTGTACTTTTAAAAAGTTTACTTACCATCCATGGGCCAATAAAAAATTTACAAAGATTTTTAAAGAATATGGAATAAATTTGGTCCCTCAAAATAAATTTAATATACAAAATTTGAGAGGTAGAACTGGAACTTAAAAATTCAATGCCACAACTGGGATTTGAACCACAGACCTTCCGCTTACCAGGCGGCTGCTCTAACCATTGAGCTATTGTGACAAACTGCCAGAATGGCATTAAATTCTCAAACCAGTTCGTATTTCTCCTGGTAAACCACAAAGGCAGTCTCACATCAGAGACAAATTACCCCAATGGTGACTTACTATTGTAAGTACTTTATGTCCCAGGATTAAATAACCATCAGATGGTAAAGTTTTTTGTTTTCAGAAAAAAATGAATGATTGTAGCTTTGGTAACGAATTTGTTTGTATAGCTTTGAGAATGAGTTGGAGTCAACTTGAAACTCGAGTCAGTGTTTGAAAAAATAACTTGCAACATTACTAAGATAAGTGAAGTTTTTAGTTTCTAATTTGTTCTTACTTTAGAATCTTGTTGCTTCACTGTTAATAGCTTCAACTTCCTTAATTCAATTTCCTTAATCAAAATATATATTTCATTTGTCATAAAAGTATCTAAAACATTGCATTTTAATCAAAATTATTAAAGCCATTTTCAAGACAATCAAAATTTTTGAAAAATTTTCCATGTAAAGGGTAGTTAAGGGTGGAGGAATTTTTTCAAAATTGTATCGCATCCTTGAAAGACATTAAACTTAATTACTAAGTTTGGTTTTTAACAGACTTTTTGTTTTTGAGTTATGCTGTCCACACACTGACCGACACACACACAGGGACCTTTTTTCTAAAAATGCTTTTTTTTTTTAATTCAGGGGGCTCTCAAAACATATACTTCCAGCAAAATTTCGACAAGGAATTTTTGGGTGGAATACAATACTTCCTCTACTTACCAGTTGAGAAAGTAAAAAATGAACAACGATGCTGCCTTTCAAGAAAGTTTTAAAGTTTTCTGAAACTGACACAAATAACAGGGAATATCTCCGATATGGTTCCCTCTACAAAAAAAAAAATTTTGGCATAAATTGTGTGTTAGCAAGAACTACATTTTTTGTGCAGCAAGATTTTTGTCTACCACTTACGGTTTATGAGTTAGAAGTCATCCAGAGTAAACAGGACTACATAGGCTATAGCCAGAAAATTCAAAATATACATTTCATTTGTCATAAAAATATCTTAAAACATATCATTTTAATCAAAATCATTAGAGCTATTTTCAAGAAAATCAAAATTTTCGAAAAAATTTTCATGTAAAGGGTAGTTTGGGGTGGGGCTATTTTCTTCAAAATCTGTATCGCATCCTTGAAAGACAAACTTATATACCAACTTTGGTTTTTAACCGACTTTTCGCTTTTGAGTTATGCTGTTCACAGACTGACAGACACAGACCTTTTTCTAAAAATGTTTTCTTTTGGATTCAAGGGGCCTCAAAACGCATATTTCCGGTGAAATCTCAACATCAAATTTATGGGTGGAATACAATAAATACTTCCTTTACTTACAAGTAGAGAAAGTAAAAATGGTTAATTTCTATACAATTACATGAAGAATAATTAAACTCGGCGCCAAATAAGAAGGGAATTGACAGTTGCTACCCACGTGGTGGAGGGGTCTTAAATGAACAGGAGGGGATGGGTGTGTCATGGCGATTGTCATGGCAATGGAAGGAGTAACCAATTAGAGTTAAGATGTTTCCATAGCAACACTAAATGCTAAACCAGTGTTGTCAATATTTAACACGTGATTAACATGTGCCTAACCTGCAATCTAGCAGTAACAAAATGTGCATCTTATCTTGTTTTCCCTGCAATATATACAATGTCTCCCTCCAGCTCCAGCTTGCAATGTTTGTATCAGAGTTTGCCTGTGTGCTGACAAGTTCGTTTGCATCATTCTATTTATGTGGTTATTTGACTTGTATTTACGTGTGTCTGAATCTGTGTATCTGTGCGTATGTTGTTAGCATTTACAACTGTCTCACTCTTTTAATGAATAATTATGTCCAAAAATATTGACAAAGACAGCGTAGTCAAACAAAAAACTTAACGTACTCGGGAAGTGAGTGAAATTGTGTTTGGTAAGGTACATATCCCAATTAAAAAATTATGCAGTTGATGGTATTGCTGAAGAACATGGTCGCAAAATTGTTTGGTGTCGCCCTTTTCTAGTATACTCCGATTTAATTAATTTGTGCTGAAGTAAAGGGTTATGTTGTGTGAAACAAAGATTTCACTGTCTCATCTGTAATAAAGCTACATCAATAAAAAGCTGAAAACTGAAAAGGCGGTTACTGAGACAAAGGGTGTAATAAGCGCAACATGGAAAAATAGACTCTTAGAAGCAAGGTTAGAACAGTTTGTCATTTTTGCGGGTAATTCAAGCAAATACAGCAATAACGCAAGCAAGTGGGATATCAGCGGCATTTCTCATTACAGTATTTCACAGGTATGTTTCTTTTGGTAACATTAATCTTTACAGTGGTATAATACTTCCATATTCCATCCTGTGCATGTAGGTAAACTATTTTACTAAGGTAGAACTGGAACTTAAAACTTCAATGCCACAACTGGGATTCGAACCACAGACCTTCCGCTTACCGGGCGGCTGCTCTAACCACTGAGCTATTGCGACAAACTGCCAGAATGGCATTAAATTCTCAAACCAGTTCGTATTTCTCCTGGTAAACCACAAAGGCGGTCTCACATCAGAGACACACACACACACACACACAGCTTGTGTGTTTAAAAACACCAACAGTAAGTTTGTTGGCATAAATAAATAATATTTTACTATTGTTTTCGAATACGACTATAAATTATGCCCGCTCTAATTTCCAAACGCAATCCAACCATTTTGTTACACATAATGCTAACGCGCTGTCCACGTGGCCGCGATGAGCGGCAACGTCGCCTCTCGTTCACCACCAACTGTCAATACCTTTCTTGATTGGCACCGATAATAATAGACGATTTTGTGAAGCTTACCAATCTTTGTTTGGATCAAAATTTTTTGAAATTTAATTGTAATTTCTTTCAACAACTTCTGGCTTAGCAATGGGTGGTCCACTTTTGCCATTTCTTGCTAATCTTTTTATAACCTTTTTTGAAATAAGATTACTACAGCATTCCTTAATTTTCAAAACATGATACAGATATATGAATGATATTTTCGCTGTTGTCCCTGAGAAGCAGATAAATGATGCTTTAAATCTTTTAAATTTACAAGATAAGGCCCTAAAATTCACTTTGAAAACCGAAAATAATGGCTACGTTCATTCCTACATTAAAGATAAAAAAGATACAATAAAGTGAATTTTGACATATATAGAAAATCTATTCATACTGATAATTGCATAAAAAATAAAAGGTTTAATCCTTTTTCACACAAATTTTTTGGTTTTAATAGTTGAATCAGTCTGACCTGAAAGGCATCAAATCAAAATGTACACTTTTTTATGGCACATTCTGAACTGGTTAAGGCACATCAAATAGCACTGAAAAGCACTAAGCCAGTTTTCCCCTTGTATGGTAGACTGCTGTTGGTTGTAATGTGAGTGGAGGTAAGTCACTGACTTACTACCTTTCAGCCCAATGCATGCTATGGCTGTTGGCTATGCTGGTAAGTTATCATTCCCACGCTTTCTTGTCACATGTTTTGTTGTGCTTTAAGTTATTTGAATTTTGTGTTGAAGTTAGTGTTTCATCATGTCGCCAAAGAGAAATAGAAATGATTCTATTCACAAGAAAAACATAATGAAGCATGCCATTACAAAGGGTCTAGGTTATACCAGCTATAGCAGAAAACAAATTGGAAAAAAGAAAACAGTAGAAGGTAGCAGGTCAGTAAAAATATTACTACAATAACAGTGAGCCTTATTTCTGGTATACTTTTTTGAGTCCAAGATGCAAAGTGCATCTATTATTTTTTAATGTCTATATTAAACTTCCTTAGATATGCAAAATTTATCAAAATCATTTTGGTCGTAGGTGCCGGAAAGCTGTTTCGAAAGAATCTTAGATGCTCAAGTTTTGTACTTAATGGCCCTTATTGAGGCATGTGATGTTAAACAGCACAGATCCCGGAAATCAAACAGGAATAACCAAATAAGCGTTTCTCCAGTTATGTGTAGGTCTCAAGAGTGCAGATATGTCAAAAAGCATTACAAAGTTTTCACTCCATTGGTATGAAGTGGGTGTTCTCTGTAACTCAGATTAATAAATGATGAATTGCCAAAAAATGAACGTGGGAAAAATCCAACAGGAAATAAAATTGTAGATGAACACATACAACTTTTCCTTTGAACTTCTCTCATTAGACTGGAAAGGAAATTCAGTACTTCAATTCTCAGCTGTGTGCAAGAAAAAATGTATGTTGTACTGTGGTACTTGCTCAGACACAACAATGAAATACGACTTCTATAAGCAGTATTTTCAGGAAACTGTGATTATAAATTTGGCAGACCACAAATAGATATCTGTTCGCTTTGTGAGGAACATCATGCCAAATTAAAAAGTCCTCATCTCTGCGAAGCTTTGAAACTTGCAACCAAATCAGCTTTGGATGTTTGTGTTCGAAGTAGCCAAAAATGTTATAACTCCCTGAAGAAGGCCAAGTCTGTCTTGAAAATGAAGAAATGGGTGCCATTGCCTTTGACTATATGCAGAATTTGCAATTGCCAGCAATTCCTGTGCAAGAAACCTTTTACATGCGTCAACTGCAGGTAAATGCATTCAGTATTCACATTTTAAAAGATGACAGCTCTGTTGTGTATCTTTATCGTGAGGGTAATGGAAAAAAAGGTGCAAATGAAGTGTGCATTTTTTATACCATTATATTAAAAATTATATTCCAGACACCAGCTTGTTCTCAGACAGATGTACAGGGCAAAATGGAAACCACACAATGGTGAGAATGTACATGGAACTGACTGCAACTATAAGCAGTACGGGATAAGAAGGCACATGAGGCAGAGCTAGAACAGGGTGTGTTAGAGCAAGTAGCCAATCCTAGAGAGGTGACGTTGCCCAGTTCGGTAACGCGCTGTCTAGCGCAATATTGTTTTTCGCTTTTTTCTTTGCGCTCATCAAATCCAGCAACAGCTCATTATTACAAAGAATTCCATTGCAAAGAGCTAGAAATGTTGAAGCTGACTGTCCAAGAAGAAAAAAATTAGGTGGCCTGTAGCCCAAGATATGAGTGATTGAAGAAACGCTGCGCTCAGCGATAGCAAACGACACTTGCCTTGCATCATGATTGTTTATTTATCGTCTCAATTATCTTTCTTCTCAAGGAGTGAGATGTCTGCAGGAAAGGAAAGGAAAAGGAATCTATAGTTTATTCTTATGCATGTTCCATGTCTGACATAGTGTCACAGTGTTACCTGTGTCTTATAGTTACTGTAACTCGTTTTGTTGCTAAGAAATATGGCATTAACACAATCTGGTACAAGCGGCTTACAGACGAGTAAATCGAAAGGAAAAGTATTGCATTCAGATGCACAGGCTATTATTTTCAGTGTTTACACTTTTTTAAAAGAATTGTCCTCAGTTAGAAGTGCGTGCGAACATTGTATTTAAACAGAGTCGGGTGCTAACAGCTAAAGCATGCAATGTAAGTGAACATTCATTGTCGTGCGTAGTGCAACAAGGTAAAATAACCACTTCTGAATCCGGGCGGCCCTTGTTTATATGCCCCGGAAAACACCATAAGACAGAAAAACGGATTTCGAATCTGGACGACTTTCAGAAAGATGTACTGCTGAATCTGTATAAAGAAGTGGGCTTCAAAGCTTGGTGCATATACCGTATTTTATCGCGTAATTCCCCACATCTTCATTTTCACTATTCCACAGCATGTCGTCAGAACCATTAATGGCACCAGAAATACCAGTTTTTTTTTAAAACTCTTTTTAACAGTATGACGACTTGTAAGAAATTGACTTAGAAACAAACATGTGTTTGTACTTCACATTTCAATTTTACGATACGTTATGACAATAGCTATACGAGTATTTTTGTGGCAAGCGCTGCGTCGATTGTTGTCCATTATCAAGTCAATTGAAGGCCGCTCTAATAAGAACAAACCAGGAGAGGGAATTATGTGGTGTTTAATAGATAAATATTTTTAGTAATGAAAAAACATAGGGGAGGGAAATATGCGAGGAGGGAGGGGGGGGGGGGCTTATACAATAAAATACGGTATGTTAAGTCATTCCTGGATTACGTGTTTTAAACCAAAAATGTAAGCTATTTTATGGAAAATTCTCTTTGCGATACAATATTCACAATTTTTAATCAACATTGCATATTGATGTTTCTTACTGAGCTATAAAATAAGTTTGTTAAAAATAGTCTTCACACAGCTGGTTTAAAAAAATATTTTGTTCAATGGCGAGTTTCCGCTTTTGCTATGTGATATAATATAAACTTTGATGAGATGTTAGACTAACATACTTGCCTTATATTAATAACAGCATTGCAAATTCTGGTTGGCAGATATTGGGGAAACTATTTCCGGAGCTTCGCTCTGTTAACTTACAAATTGCATCGCAAGGAACATTTAAAGTGCTGAAATGTCTAAAATACACAACCGAGAAGGCCACATTGGAATATTACTCGTAAAAGGTGGCTTGAAATTGTGCTTAGGCATTTGTTGCTTAATTATGTAAATTTTTACTTAGAATACCTAATATAGAAACTGATTAACATATGTGCAGAAACTCTGTATAGACACTTAGAAAAATTGAGAAAAATATGAGAAATACCTATCAGAAAATGCCTCAAATTGAGCAACTACGACATCCGTTTAGATTTATTTAAATCGTCACGTAACTCCCTCATTTTCACTCCGATAACAAAAATATTTACACGAAAACGTTCCAAGAGAATCGGATATAATAAAAAATTTAAAAACTCAACATTGTAATGTTTTATCACCTATTTATTGAAAGATATGAACTCCGTTGAAACATCAGATTGCAAATGAAAATTATTTGTTTAGATGAATTTATATTTGAGGCAAATTACATGATTAGAGCCTATTGTCTCATTTTAAAGAGACTGAAATTGTTATGACAGGTTTTAAATGTGCACCTTGCAATCCTTCACCGTCCTCGCTGCTGTCTACCGGTAACGCTCACGTGCATATCTCCCCTCTCTTTCTTTCGCATAGCGATATGATCCGGCAACAGCGCTCCATAGCTGAGTAGGGATTGGAGCTACTCATGTGCCTTCTTATTTCGTGCTCCCTATAGTAGATATTAATTACCTACCATGGGACAGAGATTTTGGGTTACTCAAAAAGAAAATGAAAAGTTGTGATAAGAGTTTATACTCCAAAAGAATATATTGAAATAATAGCAAAGAGCAGAAGAAATGTGGAAATTCATCTGCAGAATTTGATGAAATTATTAATTTTGATAAATGGTGGTCATCTTGCTTTAAGTGTAATGTCCAGAGAAAGTGAAGTTCAAGAAAAGATAATGTTCAAGCAAATCAAATACCACATTAACAAGATTGGAGAGGTTGAAGAATCTTTTTACATTGACTCGCCTGTCGAACATACATTCTTTCTAAGAAAGCCTCGCTCGCTACAGCCCTCTGAAAATACATACAAGCACAAAGTTCCCATAAATTACTTTAAAAAGATTCAGAACATTGGCAAGATAGTAAAATAGGTTCCAGATGCTATGCAGTTTTATGCAAGTATTCTGAAATGGCCAACAAATGTGGTTCAAAGTGATTCTGTATAAAGCTCTTAAAGAGCTAATCCCCTTCAAAATTAAGAATATAAAATATTTATGTTTATAAACATATATATGACCAATTAAAAAAAATTTAAATATCAATGGAGATCTGCAATTAGTAGTGACCACAGAGCTGAAAAGCATTATGCTTGTTTTTGAAAAACAATAACAAAATACAGATGAAACATTCAAATTGAATTTTCACTAAGATAAATGCATTACTAGACATTACTTTACATAAAAATACATTAATAATCTACATTTATTTGCTTATGTTATATGTTATTGTTAGCTAATGCTGGATTTCTGACAAAGAAGTCATTAATCCTCTTGTTCTCCAATAGTTTTCACTGATGGATGGGGTACTGGAAGTGGCCGGGCATATTTGAAGGTTGTCTCGGTCCATTTCCTCTTGCAGATCACATAGAGGAAAGTGTGGTGTTATATTGATACACCTTTTTCCTTGTCCATAAAAGTTGTACAAATTGACTTAATGCCTTTCAGCTCTGATCAATTCATTTATAGGTTAATATACCCCTTAATAAGGAAGAATTTAACACAAAATATAAACACATTAACACAGCGATAATTAATGTTTTTAATACAAATTTTATACATAAAAAGATAGAGGAACAAATTTAAATATCAAAAGGCTGTTAAAGAGGTTTCTACCCTTAAGAAAATAAAAGGATTGTATTTTGTTTACTAACCATGCCTGGGCTAATAGAATATTTACAAAAGCGTTTGTGGAACATGGAATAATTTTGGCTCTTCAAAGTATACAAAATTTGCTAAATTTTTCTAAAAAGGATAAAATTCCAAATATTAAAAAGTCTGGCATTTACCAATTTAGCTGTTTGGATTGTGACAGACAAAAAGCAGTAATTGTCCCACTCTTGAAGAAAGATGAAAACGGCAGTATCAAGCATTGAAAGAATAGGTAAAAATCAATCCATAGCAAACAGAGAACATACAGGACTATTATATGCACAAGATGTGACCATATATAGGAGCTATAACAAAGATAGGTTTACAGAAAGCAACAAATGAAATAGAAAACTTCTGTAAATTCTGTAATGAGTGGGGAATAATTTGAACATGAACAAGTCCAAAATTAAGGGTTTTAAATAAATTATAGTTTTAAAAAACTGATAAAAACACACTTTTATAACGAACCAAACTAAAAAGTAGAAAATAATTTTTAAGTATGAAGAATTTGTTCTATAAAGTCAAGTAGTTCATTATATTTCAAAATTTTATAATAAGTTTAAAATACAAACTAATTTATATTGACAAAATAATACATTTTATTGTAAAAAAGCGTGGGGTGTCTGACATAAAATGTTATAAATAGTTCATTGGTAGCTATTTATAAAAGTAAAGATATGATAAAAATATTTAAAAAGCACCCCACACTTTTTTACAATAAAATATATTAGTTTGTTGATATAAATTAGTTTTTATTTTAAACCTATGTTGAAATATAATGAACTACTTGACTTCACAGAACAAATTCTTTATACTTAAAAATTATTTTCTACTTTTTAGTTCGGTTTGTTATAAAAGCATGATTTTATTAATTTTTTAAAACTACAATTTATTTTTAACTTTTTAGTCCCAAATTTTTCTAACCAATTCTTTTCAAAATTTTTAATTGAAATCTTTTAAAAATTTCTGGGTTCTAAAAATTTTCTAAGCACCTTTTTGGAACACAATTAGATTACAATTACTGTTTTAACTACACTATCAGCTGTTGTGGACTTCCTACCCCTGGGTAAACTTGGATTCACAATCCTTTCCCCGAAATCCTGTGTCCCTCTCAGGTCCTCTCTCCGGGCATCTACGTCATCCAATATATAAATATCTATTTCATTAAAGCAATTTTCAGAGTGCATGTAGACATGTTTCCTAGCAACATCAAAGATGTCATAACTGTACCATTTTCTATAAATTATTCTTCATCCTTATGATCCTGGTCGAGACATTGGGACAAAGTCATGATGGCATTATATTCTCATCAGTCCTTAACACATGTGCAAATTTTCAAGTCAATCAGACAAATCTAAGTTGGTGAAAATTACACTGAGAGATTCTATTACATTGAAAAATGTATCTAAGTAATTTTTTTTATCCTGATGGTCCTGATCAGGACATTAGGATAACGTCATGATATTATTATATTGCCATTGGTCCTCGACACGTGCACAAATTTTCAAGTCAGACGACTAAGTTGGTGAAAATTACGTCAAAAGATTCCTTTGCATTGACAAATTTAGCTTAGTCATTCTTTATCCTAATGATCCTGGTCAGAATATTAGGACCAAGACATGATATTGTTACATTGTCATTGATCCTTGATATATGTGCAAATTTTCAAGTCAATTAGATGACTCAAGTTAGTGAAAATTACGTTACATTGTTAAATTTAGCCAAGTCACATTTTTATCATGATGATGCTTTGCCAGGACATTAGGACTAAGTCACAATATTATGTATTATATTGTCATCGGTGCTTGACATGTGTGCAAATTTTCAAGTTAATCAGACGACTCAAGTAGCTGAAAATTATGTTACATTGATAAATTTAATGAAGTCCCTTTTTATCTTGATAATCGTATCAGGATCTTAGGACAAAGTTATAATATTATTGTATTGTCATTGATCCTTGACATGTATGCAAATTTTCAAGTCAATCAGACAACTCCAAGTGGGTGAAAATTATGTTGAAAGATTCTGTTACATTGATAAATTTAGCTAATTAATTTTGTTTATCCTGATGATATTGGTCAGAATCTTAGGACAACGTTTTGATATTGTATTGTCATCGGTGCTTGACATGTGTGCAAAATTTCAAGTCAATCAAATGACTAAGTGGGTGAAAGTTACATCAAAATATTCCGTTACATACATACAGGTTGGTGCTGTTTTTGCAATTATTAATGGTGCTGTGTCTTTAAGCTAATGAGATCTTTTTGATATCAGGGCTTGGTAACGGATGGAATGAAATATCACACAATGTTTCTTTATCACAATGTATTAATTTATTAACACTTCATCGATACTTCACACTCTCAGCACCATGTTAAATGCTTAAAAACCTTTACACTTTTTTAATTTAATAGAATTTATGCTTGATGAAAGTTTGGTGAAAGTTCCATGTTCACACTACATAAAAATGTCTTTTCACCTCGAAGATACACACGCTAGTGAAAAGTTTTTTGGCATCGTTTGACGCGACACCGCCTTTTTCATATTCATCCGCGCTATTCATCCGCACATGTGTCCATCAAATAGTTCTTTCTCGTTAGGGAAGCAACCTCTAATCATCCTCCCCTACTTTTATTATGGAACACAAACAATTCTAATATTTATACACATATATTAAAATCAAATATGGAAAGATTTATGACGTCTTTGTGCAAACTTAGTTGTTCGTAACAATGAACCTTATCAACATGTTTTCGTCATTTAATTATCTCATACCAACATCAAAAAACGAATTACACT
The DNA here is from genome assembly GCA_030765045.1 of Tenodera sinensis. Taxonomy (NCBI): domain Eukaryota; kingdom Metazoa; phylum Arthropoda; class Insecta; order Mantodea; family Mantidae; genus Tenodera; species Tenodera sinensis. Next base: position 5,118,460 of record JAUKNM010000025.1, on the reverse strand, counting down.
TTTAACAAACATTCACATGAACCATTTTCTTTTGGGGTCTTCTAATATTCTGTCTCACATGCCACTTGTTTTGTTTTTCAAGTTGTCACCTATATTTACAATCTTGAAACACAATACAATACTTCTCCCTACTCCTCTGATGCAATCACTTTGTACAATATTTTTTTTTTTCTTTACAGTCTTCTTCGCTGTTTGTCTTTGTCTTTTGTTTTGGCATGGCACACCATGTCTTTGTAAATTTCACATATTCAGTTACTACACAATACATGTTCAATTATTATACATCACATATTCAGTTATTATACAATACATATTCAGTTATTGTACAACACATTCAGTTATTATACAACATATCCAGTTATTATACAATACATATTCAGTTATTGTACAACACATTCAGTTATTATACAACATATCCAGTTATTATACAATACATATTCAGTTATTGTACAACATATCCAGTTATTATACAACATATGTTCTGTTATTATACAACACATATTCAGTTATTATACAACACATTCAGTTATTGTACATTTGACATTGACACAAATATAATTTAAGTGTATCATCGTTTATTATGTAGCTTTTGACTTATGTTCCTTGTTATGAGGAGAGAAAAACAGGATACAAATTTTGAGCTAATGATTATGATCATATTTATGGCAATATTTTATTCAGTTCTTTGCCTTCTTTGTCTTGTAATGTCTTATATATAGGCAGGTTGTTGAGTCAGTTCTTATACTCTGATGTTACTAAGGGCACCATTTTTTTTTAATTGGGTTCTTATTCCTTGTTGTTTGGTTCAACATTTCTTCAAGCTTAGCATTGGCTATATCCATCTTAATTCATGGGCATTGCTTTTCTGATTATGGTTTTTCTTACTTCACTAATTGTCAACTCTTTATCTCTTATCTCTATAAGAGAAAACTTCTATACTTATAATTATTCTGCAATTGTATTATTTTTCTTCTCAATCCACCCTCGACATCTTTGTGTCAAAATATTTTATCTTTGTCATCACAATTGATTCCTTTTTATTTTTGTCCCTGACATCCTTATGTCAAAAACACATTACTTTCCGTCGCTATAATTCATTTCTTTAATGACAATCAGTGTTCTCATCTGTCTTTGTTGACAATGCTCTTTGTGGTCAATATAGCCGATGACTATGTTGGTTTTCTTTCTTGTTGTAATTTCTAATCTGAACATAATTTTCTATAAGTAACCCATTAAAAATTGTTATTTTCCATCATCTCTACTATTCCTGCCTTACATATTTGTTGGCAAAGACTATTTGGTCCTTTCTTTGTATGGTTTTAATTTATTTTTATGGTATCTTCCTACCAACTTGCCATTTGTATTCTGTAGCTCATACGTGTGGTCACCCAGCTGTTTTATTATGACAAGTGGTCCAATGTACAGTAGTTCCATCTTTCTCTTCGTGTAGCCATCATGGTGTTGATGCCAATTGTCAACTGCTTAGGGTTTGTGTTGTTGGTCATCCAGTCAGTTGGGACGAACTTAGTTGTGGTAATTTCCCTGAGTGTTGGTGGTGGTGGTTGTTTCTGTATTCTGTGCAACTTCTGCCCTATTTGGCACATTTTCATCTACTTCCTGCCGTCTTATGTTGCCAGTGTACCATTGGTTCCTGCCCCTTTGGCGTGAACCCCTGTTGCATGACGGTCTTTGGTTGTCGAAGTATTCCCTACAGAATCGTATGTGGTTCACTAGATGGGTACGGTCTCCTGGTCTTCCACGATCATATGTATATGTTCGGTATCTCGATTCACCCCTTGGTATTGTGTCGTGGTACCGCTGTCTTGTGTTGTCCATCCTCTCGCCATGATTGTGTGGTTGTGGGAAATGGTGTGCCCCTCTCCCCCTTTCATGGGTGCTCCTAGTATTTCTATCTTCTCCCTCATTCTGGTTGTTTGTAGCCGTGCTCCGGTTTAAGATGGGTGAGTTTGGGTGACCGTTCCTATGTCTATGCTCATTAGGCCGACCATTTTGTGTTTCGAAGGCTGTCAGCAATTCTATCATATCTGCAAAATATACTGGCCTCGCAACAATTAACCCTGTTCTCACCGTGTCTGGGAAATGTCTTGTTATGCTGGTAATTAGCTCTGCTTCCGACAGGTTAGGTTCTAACAGCTTTCCTTTGTTGGCTACTTTCATAAAATCATCGACTAGCGATAACCCTTTGGTTGGATCATATCTACCTGTCGCTAGCTCTACCCTAGTTTGGATTTGCTTAGCTGGGCCCCAATACCTTGATAGGAATAGATTTCTGAATGAGCTATACGACTCATGACCAGCTAGTGTTAACCTGAGCCATTCTAATACCTTGTTTTTTAAGCTTTTCTTGACTATCATCATCCTAAGCTCATTTGGTATCCTTTTCACTTTAAAATATTCTTCCATCTCTTTATCAAAGAGTTTTGGATCGTCTCCCTTCTCCTCGTCAAATGTAGGTGGTGTGATTTCATGTAATATGCTGTTGGTGTAACATGTGTTGCGTGTTGTGTCATTGTTTGGTTGTGAACCTCTTTCTCTGTATGGTGAGTCAACATTTTGTACATTATTCAAATAACTCTCATCTTGTACATTACTTACATCTAAATCATCTTGCCTTTGTAGTGCATTCACAACATCATTTACATTAGCCAAACTTTCTTTCCCTTTTTTCATTTCTTCACAAATTGATTTTAAATCATTCTTTATTTCTAGGTGACTTTGTTTCATATCATTTATAGCATCCTGTTGGGAATGTACCACATCAGTCATAGTTTTAATTTTAGGAATTACAATTTGTTCTACAGTTTCATTAATAATGTCTTTCTTTACTACCTCAATCTCTTTCCTTAATTCCTCAGTTATTTCTGCTTTTACATTTGTAATCTTACAGTCTACATTTGTATTACATTCTGTTATTTCATCTCTACATCTAGCAATTTCTCCTTCTAATACAATCTTATTTTCTCTCATTTCTGATTCTATTTTTCCCATCCTATCTCCTATGGCTTCTATCCTACCTTCTAAGGCTTCCTTTGTCTCATTTAAGTTTTTATGTACTAAGTTTAAATTAGTTTCCATTACTTTCATATTTTCTTTACACTCCTGTCTTCCTAATTCTATTTTCTGTTCTAAGTCCTTTCTCACTTCCTCCATTTTCTGACCTATCTCTTCCTTATTCTGTTCTAGTTTCTGGCCTAAACTTTGTTCTATGTCCTGCTTTAATTCTACCTTATTTTGTTCCATTTTCTGACCTAAACTTTGTTCCATGTCCTGTCTTACTCCCTCCATTTTCTGACCTCTCTCTTCCCTATTCTGTTCCATTTTCTGACTTATTTCTTTTTTATTTTGTTCTAGTTTTTGTTCTAGTCTTTCAAACATGATCATTAATAACCTTTGGTCTTTTCCTATTGCTAGCTGTTCCTCACTTTCTGGTTCTATTTGATAACTAGGCCTATCTGCCCCTTCCCCCACTCCTGTTTTTATCTCTTTTTGCGACATTTTAGTTTCTTTATTCAATTCACTTAGGGTTAAAAGTCCCACTACTTTGCCGCTTCGCAGTAACATAAAAATGAAAATAAACTGGATGTAAAAATAAAAATTTTTGATCCTACTTTTTTTTCTGTTGATTTGTCCAGTTATGTACGTCTCCTGGGCAGTTGGCTTCGCTAGACGATCTCCGGTGTTTTCCCGCGTTGATTATCCGTGCATCGGTGTTCTAATGTATCGTTGATTATCCGTTCATCGGTGTTCTGATGTCGATATCAAACGATGGTCTAATGGCGTCTTCTTTCTTTTTGGCGCGATGATATGGCGTCACTTGATATTTCTCGTAAGTTCATTTCCCGTAATTTCCATTCCATCCTAAATTCGAGTTCCACGTTGGGCAAGCCATTTGGTGCTGTTTTTGCAATTATTAACGCCGCTGTGTCTTTAAGCTAATGAGATCTTTTTGATCTCAGGGCTTGGTAACGGATGGAATGAAATATCACACAATGTTTCTTTATCACAATGTATTAATTTATTAACACTTCATTGATACTTTACACTCTCAGCACCATGTTAAATGCTTAAAAACCTTTACACTTTTTTAATTTAGTAGAATTTATGCTTGATGAAAGTTTGGTGAAAGTTCCATGTTCACACTACATAAAAATGTCTTTTCACCTCGAAGATACACACGCTAGTGAAAAGTTTTTTGGCGTCGTTTGACACGACACCACCTTTTTCATATTCATCCACACTATTCATCCGCGCATGTGTCCATCAAATAGTTCTTTCTCGTTAGGGAAGCAACCTCTAATCATCCTCCCCTACTTTTATTATGGAACACAAACAATTCTAATATTTATACACATATATTAAAATCAAATATGGAAAGATTTATGACGTCTTTGTGCAAACTTAGTTGTTCGTAACAATGAACCTTATCAACATGTTTTCGTCATTTAATTATCTCATACCAACATCAAAAAACAAATTACACTTTTAACAAACATTCACATGAACCATTTTCTTTTGGGGTCTTCTAATATTCTGTCTCAAGGTGAAGCTAAAATAAAGCGTGTAAAAAGGTAGGAAACTAAGGAAAGATTAGTGGTACTTGGGCGGAAAAAGGTGGGAGTGGTCAAAGAATTTAATTACTCAGCTACAAATCTGATGTGCTGCACTCACATGACTTTCTCTACCCTTGTTCTAACCATTCTTACAAACTCTTATTCCTATATCTTCTCCGTGTTAGTTGAGACAAACATTCGCAGAAATTATCTTATTGCTTATTTCCTTGCACGTGCAATGGGAATATGGAACTACCGTAGGCTTTGAGCGATAGTCAAATCTTTTGAAGCTCTGAGATCCCTTTCTCTTTGCACGCTTAACATATAAAAAAAAAAAGAACGATATTCCATTTCACGAAAGTTCTGTTTTCCGAAACTGACACAAATAACAAGGAATATCTCCAAAGTGGTTCACTCTACATAAAATTTTATTTAGGTACAAATTGTGTGTTTTAGCAAGATCTACGTTTTTTGTAGACTAAGATTTTGTCTATCTCTAACGGTTTACGAGTTATTCACAAGTCATCCAGAGTAAATAGATCTACATAGGCTATAGCCAGAAAATTCAAAATATACATTTCATTTGTCATACAAATATCTTAAACATAAGGCATTTTAATCAAAATCATTAGAGGCATTTTGAAGAAAATCAAAATTTCCCATGTAAAGCGTAGTTTAGGGTGGGGCTATTTTCTTCAACATCTTTGTGTCACTCCTTGAAAGACATTACACTTAAATATCAACTTCGGTTTTTAACCGACTTTTCGCTATTGAGTTATGCTGTCCACAGACTGACAGACACACACAGACCTTTTTCTAAAAATGCTTTTCTTTTTTATTCAGCGGGTCTCAAAACATCTCAAGGTGAAATCTTGACATTGAATTTTTGGATGGAATTAATGCTTCCTCTACTTACCAGTAAAGAAAGTAATAAAAGAAAAATGGATGAGGAAGACGAAGAATTCAATTACTTGGCTAATAAAAGAAAAAATGGACGAGGAAGATCAAGGAGAAGGGAAAGCAGGGGAAGGGAGATAAAATAAACTGTACAGTGGAATTAGTATGTACATGGAAGTAAATGTTGCACAGCAATGGTAAGAGCCAAGGAGTTGTTATACTGACTGTGCAGCACAAAGGGATGTACCAGGCGCACACAATATTAAAGCAGAAATTTGTGAATAAATATATCAAAGATTGTAAATTGTAACCTCAAGCATACAATAAATACATACAAATATCAAGTTATGATAAAAGTTGAGTTCTTGGGTGTTATCAATAATGAATCTAATGCAAATCTAGTGCATATTTAACACAATATTTGTTACTGTTTGCTTTATCCGCAACATGCTTATTGTGAAGCTGCTAATTACGAAGACGGTATTCAGTTTATTACAATATAATGAATAAGTAAATTAATTTCACAAACAATTTATTTTAAAGACTAGGACATATTTTGGGTAAAAAACGTTCCTCTTAATCAACCAAGCTTAGATATTTAGGAATGAAGTGCTCAGAAAAGAAAGGACTTCCTACCTGATCCAAGCCTCCTCCTCCTCAACTTTAGCCAAAAACTGTTGATATGTAAGTGATTCTTCCAATTTTTGTCCACGTGTAGCTGCCATTTGTTTCAGTTCGGCCCAAGCCTGATTCAGTAGCTTTAGGCGCTGCTCAATTTCGGGAACTCCCAGATTTGAAACATCCATGAGCTTCTCACCAGCTTCCTGAACTGCCTGAATTGCTGGTTCATGTGAAGCCAGTTCTGTCTCCAAGCGTTTATGTTTCTTCTTAAGGTTTTGAACTCCAGTAAGATCACGGCCATAATCATCAGAACCCACTAAAAGCTTCTTTTCCCTAGAAAATAAAGTATGTAAGCTTTAGCCTTCTTAGGTCAATGATTCAGTTGTTATAGTATGGGCACACCCAACAACAACAATACAATAATAATAATATAAAAAAAAAAAAAAACCGAGGCATGGGATTCAGGATTAACTTTCTGAAATAAAATGTGTGTAGTGTTTGCAAACATTTTGAAAATGTTTGCTATGCATTCTATATATATAAAAAATTTTCATTTTCCCCAGAGTTAAGATATTACAAAGCTCAAGCCTTTGAGTTTCTCGAAACAAGTTTCTGGTTGTAAAAAACAAGATACAATCTTTTTTCAAACAAATGTGGAGTGAATTTGACTTTCAAGTTTGCAAATTGTTTGAAAGAAAATGTTCAATAATTCAAAATCTAATTGACATACGCAAATTAACTATGCTCACGTAACACCTTAAATATGTGTACAAAAAATGAAGTATGTAGCTTTAAAATCGAGCAAAATAGAAATTTCACCCGTCATCCCCTATAAGTCACTTAAGTCTGGGCCAAGATTGAACCCATGACCTTGGCAACAATAGGGCAGCACCTAACCCACTGGACCACCAGACTGACAAAATGTTTCATGAAAATGGTAGTCTCAAATGGAGGGGATTGTTCTTGGAAATTTTCACATAGCATCCTTGGAGGATAATGAACTTAAATACCAAATTAGGTATTCAACAGACTTTTTGTTTTTGAGCTATGCCACACGCAGGGTTTTTGTATTTCCAGTGAAATCTCAGTATCAAATTTTTGGGCAGAATGTAACTTTTTCTCTACCTTTATATATATATGGTAGAAAAAATAATATAGATAAATCGCTGAACTTAATCCAAAATAAGCCCCCCCCCCCCCCAGAAACAAAAGAATGGAAAGGGAAGAAAAAATATAATAGAAATATACATGACTTCAACATAGATGAACAACACTGCGAAAGAGTAGTTTGTTTCTGCAAAAGTAGCAGAATTCCAGTTGATGGTGCCATATTCCAATTGAAAGCCTGTGAGCTTACTAATAGGGATTACCAATTTTACTGGCTCTGAAAGTTGGATCATCATAATACTGTGTAATCAACTGTGTGGAGAAAGTAAGTGTGAATATGGGTAACTGTAGACCTGGGAAAACAGAACCTATGATTTGAGTTTACTATGACAGAAGAATTTTTAAGTTCCAGTTCTACCTCTCATACCTTTTAATATTGATGAAATTGGTTTGTGCATGACTAGAAAGCAGATTCTTCTTGCACATTTACATTTTTTTTCCATTTGAAAGTTAACATATGCATGGAGGAGGAAAATGTGTTTCATGATATGAGAAATTGACTGGAGAGGTTTCATAACTATTCAAGGAATCAATGCAGATTTCACTTATATTTGTATATGGATGTACATTTTAATTTTTTCTTTACTTATGACTGAAATTTACATTTCGTTCCCATAAAATAGGTTTTCTTCAAAAGACAATGGAAATTATTTTTTTCCCCAAGCAGATTTGTGCCAGGTATGTGTCAGCCAACATTCCTATAAAGGAATATAATGGTTAAGAATTTCAAATCTTCAGGGAAAATATTGTGAATGAAAAGCTCCTGATGTGTATATAGCGAGAAAAAATTATTTATTTAATTAAAACTCATGCTTTACACTCACATTACTTTCTCTACTCCTGTACTAACTATTCCTGCAAACAATTATTTCTCTATCTTCATCATATCAGTCGAGATAAACATTTTTATTGCTAGTATTCTTGTAGGTGCAAGGGTAATATGTCTGCTAATGGATCTGTAGAAGACAATTTTAAATATGAATGACCACAGATAAAAAGTTGTATAATGTAAAAATATTTGATAAAGAGTAATAAAGTACAAAATTAGTAAAAAATTTGCAAATAGGACAGCTAACCATTTTATAATTATTTAATTTAGTGTAATGTACAGATTATTTTGTATAATATACAAGGAATCGCGAATAATTTATAAACCAATATCTTCTAAAACACTTAATTCCAATTCAAAACATCAGAACAAATTAACAGTAAACTTAGTAATCACTCCACAAGCACCAAAAAGTAGACCAATCACTTCCCAATTTGAAACTTTGTATTTGTCTCTCAAATCAGGAATGCAAGGCTCAAAATGTAGTTTTTTCCCGTATCAATCTCCTTAATTTGGTCCAGATTTTTTTTCCCCAAATCAGATTGTTAGTTCCCTGTTTTGTAACCTGTCAATGCCAATTATATTTATTATTTCATAAAATTAGGTTAGAAAATATGTTGTCAACATAAATTTGCCATTTCGAAGTCATCACAATGTATATGTTTCAATAAATCATAATTATTCCTGGATATAAAAATCTTCTTACTAATATTTCCACAAACTAGTTTTTTCTAATTATCTATTTATGCCAACAAACATACTCTTGGTACTTCTAAACACACAAGCTGTGTGTGGGTAATGTTTGAGAGGTAGAATCGGAACTGAAAAATTCAATGCCACAGCTGGGATTGGAACCACAGACCTTATGCTTACCAGGTGGGTGCTCTAACCAATAAGCTACTGTGACAACCTGCCAGAATGACATTGAATTTCAATCAGTTGGAGAATATATTAGCTTGCATTTTCTTTGCATTCACCTTGATCCGCTATTTGGTTAGCCAATCCTGCAGCTTGTCGAGGGAGTTTTGTAGCCTTCTGTGCATGAACTGTGTTTCTCCTGACTGCGCGACAATTCTGTGTCATCTGCATAGATGAATAATTTAGGGTTTTCTGTTTTTGGGATGTCGTTCATTGTTATGTTAAAGATATTTGGCTCTAGTATACTTCCTTGTGGAACTCCCGCTTTTATGGGGCAGGGGAAGAGAGGTGGTTGTTTACTTTGGACTGGAATGTCCAATTGTGTAGGAAACTGGTGATTAGTTTTATTAGCAAATCGTATATGTTTAGTGCTTTCAGTTTCTTGAGCAGTCCCGCATGCTACACTCTGTCGAGAACGTGCTCTACATCAAGTAGAAGTGTCCCTGTCGATTTTCTACAGTTAAACCCATGCGTAATGTGTTCTGTGGCTCTCAGAAATTGCAGGGTTGTAGAATGTTAAGCACAGAATCCAAACTGTTCAGGTATGGTTAGTTTTTGTTTCATTAATTATGCGTTGAGGCGTTTTAGAATTACTTTCTCAAGTAGTTTGCCCAGAACGGCATCACAGTTCAGCATCCTCTTCTCAGAGGAGATGGCAAGAGCCTCTTTAACCCTCCACTCCCAATAACTGCTGCATTTTGCCACAATGGTTGTTTCTTTGAAGTTGGCTCTGTGGTCTTTTTCAAGGCAATGTTCTGCCAGTCCCAACTTCTCAGGCTGCATTAAACGAATGGAATGTTATGTTCCTTGATACTGGTAGTATGGTACTGCCGGTTTGTTCCATGTATGGGGTCCCACACATACAGGGGATGCGGTACACCCCGAGTATACTGAGGTCCAGTTACGGGCCCTAATGACCTAGTTGTGGACCGGCCCTTGATCTTCAGACGTGGTTTGTGGATGGTCCTGATGTGTTTGGTGAGAATTCTGCTGATATCTTTATTACAAATACACAGGTATACATATTTAACATTTCAGGATAAACTTTAAAATAAAATTGGCAACTGTAACTATGACGCAGGTGTTCTAAAAATTAATAATTAAGTGTTGATCTTTTAATAAATCTGTCAGTCTGGGTGGCTCAGTTGGTTAGATGCTGGCCTACTGATCCCAAGGTTGCAGGTTCAAATGCGGCCTAGATCAATGGTTTTTAAGTGTGCTTAAAAATGACAGCTCCATATCAGTGGATTTACTCGCATGTAAACGAACTCCTGCAGGACAAAATTCTGGCACACCAGCAACAATGATGTTATCCTGGCAATTGACAGCATCATTAAACAAAATAATAACTAAACAAATCCATTAGCTTTCATGCCTTCCAATACTTCTGCACTTTACACTGAAAATAATTTATTTGTATATTTGTTGCATTTGATAGTGCTCCAGGAAATTAGGAATGATATTAGTGAAGTAGGTATGTATATTGATGGAGAGCTCTCAATAGTATCTATGAAATATTGAGTAGGAAGGATAATACTTTGATCTCCCTTCGTTTCACCTCATTTCTCATTCTTACTTTACCTTTCATCCTGGTTGGCCTAAGTTTTGGTATGCATGGCAGGGGAATTGCACTCTATAAAGCCTTGTCCTCCAGGAGGCTTGGGTGAGCCTACTGTGCGGGTTGCTGCTGGTATTAAATCTATAGCTGTTAGGGACCTCGCCCTCACCTCTTCACAGGTCTGGCCACCCTTAGTACCCTATCATCACACCCCACCCAACCAAGGGCACCCCTTCAGGGGTATAGGCACAAAAGGTGTCACAGGTCAAAGTGCTAAGTCCCCTCCCCCTGAAACTTGATGAAATCATCTATGGAATACTTACTTGATCCATGATTCCTCATCAGCAATGTCTCTAAAGAATTGATGGAGTGTATTAGCTTCATTAAGTCTTGCCTGGCGATGAGCTGCCAAGTTCTTAATGCGTTCATAGCGCTCATTGATGGATTGACGCTTTTCCTGAATGCTTGCTGTGTCAAACTGGCCACTTTCAATCAACGAATCAGCTTGAGCATTCATATCTGTAATTCATAATATGTGAAAATAATAATCAGGCAATCTATTTCCTGAGTGTGATAGAGTAGTTATTTGGAAAGCATTCTATTGTAAAAGTGTATTTGAGTGAGTTTGTGTTTCTGAACTGGCATATTGGTTAAAATGGTTAGAAAATGTTTAAAAGTATGTTTTATAGTTATTTTTGTATTGGAATTAATAGTGTTGTATTTCAATTAAGGAAAATTGAAGCTATTAACAGAGAAGCAACAGAATCTAAATTAAGAACAAATTAGAAACTAAAAACTCTACTTATCTCATTAATATTGCAAGTTGTTGTACTACTGACTAGTTTCAAGCTGGATACATAATAAGATACGTGTTCTTAATTTAGTGTTGCATTTGCCTATTTGTAATAGCAATGTTTATGTTTGGGACTTAAGGTAAAGATACAAAAAATACAGCTATACTATGAATATGCATGACCAACCTGGGAAAGGTACAGATAAGTGACGTTAAAACAGTCACTTTTAAATTGTCCGGAACATGTTTTAGAGGCTATGATCCTCTTATCAACCGGACATTGACTTAATTTGTAGAGGTCAATTCTTCTAGAGACTACGGTGGTGGTGATTCTAAGAACTTGTACAATGGGTCATTATGTGGGAAATCAAAATTGAATATTCTGTCTTTGTTCTTCCAGATGATCTGTTTCCATGTTGGCAATTCTTGGTTTCCTGAAAGATTTTAATGGTTTTGGATCTGGATTATTGTTGTGATTTTCTTTCCAAAAATGGATGGCAGCTACTGATTTCTCTAAGCATTTTGTTTTATACATCTCAAATGTTCCTTGGTTCTTGTTTCACAGCTTCTCTCAGTTTTCCTTACATAAACCTGGTTGCAGTTATTGCATTCCTTTGGTAGATTCTAGATTTATTTGCTGGATTTAGTGTTTGAGCCAAATAAATTTGTTATGCTATATCTGTATCAGCTAAATCATAAGCCATCAAGCACTCTAACACAGTAAATAAATCATGTTACCACAAAAACCATGGCTGTATTGTAGCACCTCCTGTTTGCCACTGGAGGTGGCAAGCAGACCTCTCGATGCTCAAGCATCTATACCTCAGAGGCAAAGCACACACTTTGGACCCTCATAGACCTAAGTTCAAATCTCACTGATGGTGCACACTTTTTGTTCCCCATTACTTGCTTTCTTCTATTTTCGATGCATAGTTTGCATTCTTTGTTTAAGCTATTATACATTTTCCACAATATTTGTTATTAATTTAGTGTTAGATACATGCACATATCATAGCCAGCACTGAATACAAGGCTTTTGTCTTCATTCCCAGGTAGTGCACAGATGGTTATTAACCTTTATAAAGATACCGGAATAAGCACTAGACCTGCAGCATTTAAGAAAGCAGTAACCAATGTTTTATTATCTTTTGTTACATTTAAGAGCAACCAGAGATTAGATCCCTGTTTTTCTAGTTTGCAAGACCAGCAGATAGTATTTCACATCTAATAGGGTGGATTTTGTATAATACAACATAATGTACTTCCGTATAAAAGGTGCTAACATTGATAAGGAAAAGGAAGGGAGGGAGGAAGTACCTAAAAGCTATGCATTTGGCTGTATTCAAACTTACTTCCAGAGTTTTAAACAAAGACTCAAACACAGTACTTTGGTACGGTGACATTTCTACCACAGAGAAACGTTTACTCGGTTTATGCAGAACTGAAACGAACAGCTCAACTATTGAGATTTGATTTAGTTTACGAGTATTTACTGTGCAAGTTTCTAAGAATGGTACTTTTAATTGTTCTTTGGTTGTTTCTTGCCTCCCTATTTAGAAGTTTGATTTGTAGCATAGTGCATATGGATATGTGAACTAACTCTTAACTTCATGTACTTCCATTAGACCAAATCGAACAGTTTGAAATGTTAATGCTCAATAATTTTTTCCGTGGATGTACTATTGTAAAAATACTGTCTACGTATCACTGTCACATTTCAAAGATCCAGAAGTAGTTTTTGATGATACTTGTTTCTAACGAACTCGTGAAGATATCTGCAGGTACCTACTGGAGAAAGTGGGTTACCCATTGCTAATCCTGAGGCTTGTTGGTAGTATTTTGATTGAAATTGGAGAAACATTTTATTCTATGCATAATTTTGTGAGCTCGATGAATTCCAAAATTTTATCTGCAGATATCGCTATAGATTTTAACTCATCAGTTATTAATCAATATAAGGAGTTTATTGGATCACTAAGAAAGAATAATCCCACATCGAATGATACTTTTAGTTGTCTTTGTCTTGTCTACAAGCTCAAAGAAGTTCCCGATACTGAGACTATTGAATTTAGGGAAAGACTTAAATTTTTTGGTTAGCCATGTTGCCAAATTGTATGTTGGCAAGTCAATACTATTATCTGTCTCATGGTACCAAGCGTTCGCGCTCAAAGAGCGCTGTTTGTGCACCCATGTTCTAATATATTCCTGCATTGTTTTTTCTGGAGCTGTTAAATTCTGTACTGTGATGCTTATGTTGATAATGTATTCTTCAATTTTGATTGAAAAGATCATGCATGTTTTTAAGCCCTGATTAGAAATTCCAATTCATTTTGGGAAAATGCTTGTTCACTAAGGGTCACCACATTATCCGACATTTTTATATTAGTGTTTGCAATTTTGAAATCCAGTTTTTTCATGTTTATTGGTCTCTTTTTATATCTATTTCCATGCTGGTTTGAGGGTTTCGCCTAAATTTGACTTTTTTTGTTCCCATAACTGAAAATACTTTGTTTTGCCACCTGGTAGTTCATGCTTTCTGATGGGGTGTTTTTTGTGGGACGTTTCACAAATTATTGCTTACATTATGAGAATTTAAAATGCGGTTTAGATAAGGTATAAATTCGAAATTACTGTGAAAGTAGGCAAACTACATAGTTATAAACACATTGTATAAACCAAATTATTTTTTAACTTCCAGTTCTCATTTACCAAATTCAGCTCCTTTTTGCAAACCATTAAGATACTGTAGATATGAACTTATTAAAAACTGCTGCAGTACATAAAGCAAACTTCTTTTAATGTTGAATGCTTTAATGACAAAACTAAGCTCTGAACCTTTGCAAAAACATTTAAGCAGTTCACATCTACACAACTCACCTTTTATGCGATCATCATGTGCCTGAATATCAGCTTCAACAAGCTGATGCTTCTTGATAAGGTTCTGCACTGAGGCGAGATCTTTACCAGAATCCTCTGAAGTTAAAAGTGATTCCACTTCTCCTAGCCAGAAATCTAAATCCTTAACAGCTGCAATGTACGTTCGTTGCTTGTTGGCCTCCTTCAGCTTAACAGTTTTCTCTGTGGTCTTTTGTGTCAAATATTCCCACTGATCCGCAATTGAGGCAAGACGAGCCTGAAATTGTAACACATCAGAATGCTGAGTGCATCAATATAAATGCATTTATCAAATGCTTAGAGAAATTTTCAGTTAACTGGGGCAGGGGATATATCGTTTCAGGGAAGTATTTTATACATCTCATTTACTACAGCGCAAATTCTGATTCTCAGAAAGAAATTTGGCAAAAAAGAATGCTAAAATTTAACAAAAGAAATTCTAGTGAAAAAGCTTTTAAATGTAAAATCAAGAATAGATAATAGAAATAGGAAACTTTTTAGGCAGATTAAGAACCAAGTGGTAGAGAAAAATTACAAAAAGCCATAGAAACGGACAAAAGAGAAAAGAAGCTTTAATGGATAAGTAAGATACAATTAAACTGGGCAAACCATGAGTTTTGAGTCTGGATCCCAGGAGTCAGAGCAACTTGATACAAGAAAGGGAATGTACAATTAACATGTAAAATTGGTGTAAAATACAACTGTTGTTTGTATCAAAATGCATATGGATTACAATAAATACTACACTATACTGTTACTACATTATTGCAATTGCAGACAACAGACTAACAACTTCGAATACACCATGGCAAAGATAAAAGTGATGTTACAAGAGCTTGCTGCTTTATTTTATTTTACAGCACAAAATGATTTCACTTTTTAGCCAAATTTATACCTCTAGAGGACACTTGGTAGTATCAGAATAACGATTTCCATGCAGAATCTCAATGCAATGTGTTTCTCGAAAACTATACAACCTATCATAATAGAACTGTTACTGCTTATAAAACAACTTCCTCTGATTCAGAAACCACAATCAAATCATAAGTAAAATTGATAATTTTTACTCTATTGATTATCCAATAAACAAAAAAGTTTCAAGATTTTTGACACATTTTCTTCACTTTTTTCCGAAACAGTTAAAGTGAATTTCAAACTTTGTATTCACTTTACAAACATCTTATTCAACACAGCTGGTGAACAATTAAGACATTTTAATCAACAAGTAAAACAACAACAAATAAAATCTCAGCCAGATAACCAAAAATACAGCAAGAAAAATAAAAGGCTGTTAAAAATTGCACACCAAGATGTTCAATATCTGAGTAATGAAATAGATGAGGTCACGATATTTCTCCAAGAACTCAATCCCGATATTCTAGCAATAACCGAACATGGGTTAAAAGAAACTGAAGTTACAGTCCGATTTTTAAAAGAAGATAGAGGTATTTTTTAGAGGTGGCATGTGACCTTGTCACTCGCGCATATCCGAGCGTCACGCAAAGCGATGGTGGGGGTAAGTTTCCACCAGCAGCCTGCTGGTTAGTGGGCTAGAAGTCCAAGAGATACTAACCAGACACCCCTTTTATCTTGCAATAGACAAGTGGACTCGACCATGAACTACTGCGCAACATTACGACACACGCCACCTCTAAAAAATACCTTTGTACATGACAGGTGTCAAGCAGGGGGGGAGGAGGGAGGAGGGGTAAACAGTAGGAGGGGAAGGTCCTGGCTGTGAAAACATAAACAAAGGTTGCCACATTAGTCACACTGATAAATAATTTACTCTTGAGGTCAGTTATTGCTAGTTGTGTGCAAGAAACCGAGATTTCTTGAACATTCAGATACGTAGCGTATTGTTAGCCTACTTTGTTAAAACTTTTATATTAAAAGACATAGTTATTAAGGAGTTGGTAAATGTGTAGGTGAATGTAGTGGTAGGCCGAGGATCAGGGTTCCCAATCTTTACAAGTAAATTTATTGTACTGGCCACTCAAAATTAGAATTTGGATTCAAAATTATCGTACATCATAAACCCAATGCTACAACAATATAGCAGCGTAACACTTATGAAAATATAACAGTATTGATGTTCATGGTATCCACTTATAAGATTGATGACCTCAATCAGTATTACAACTTTAGCACTTATGTTCATTGCACTGTTCATCTGAAAGTTCATCATCGTCTATTGCAGCATTATACAATTTTGTTGTTGAGATAAACTTTAACATCTCTGTGACTTGCAGATTTTCGGATCCACCACATTCTTTCATAAGCTGAGACAACAGAATACCGGATCTAGCACCAATCTGTTTCTAATTTTAGTTTTTATTAAACCCAGTTTAAAAAAAACATTCACAAGAAGCGTTTCTGTAGGGCAACGAAATCACGGATAACGCAAACTCTGCCAGTTCTTTGAAATCAGTATTTCCACCAAGGTGATGTATTTAACAGCACTCCAGAAACTGTCAGGTTCAGGCTTGTTCTTTATATCACATGGAACATCACCTATTCCGAGTTTACCCTGATCTTGTAACAGCAAACAAACAAAAAATTCAAATCTTTCAAAACCAAAGTCTGAGACTAATTACAGGTGCTATCAACACACCAATAGCAGCTATGGAAATACTAACCAACCAATACCCCATTGAATATGAAATAGAATAAGCGGCTCTTATTCAACACGAAAAGTTGATCAGACTCCCATTCAATACATGGCACAAGAGAAATTTTACACATACACTAAAGACTCAGGAGAGCTTTCTTTACAAAATTCAAGACATCAAGAGGAATGTAGACCTTCCTAATTCATAGGAAAACCTCATATCTAAAGTCAATCCGACACAAACATTAGACATCACATATTATTTACACCTGACAGAAGAAGTTAAGAAAAGTGATACTCCAACCAGTGTTCTAAAATTATTGGTATTGGAGACAATCCATACTAGATTTCCAGAACATGAATGGCTCCATATTTATACTGATGGATCATTGATATCAAACCGAGATAGAGCAGGGGCTGGAGTTATGTGTCACCTCTTTTCCTATTACAAATCTTTAAGTTATGGAACTACAGACTTGGATGGAGAAATTGAAGCAATTTGAATGGCCCTACAAAATCTTTTGTATAGAATTTCACATTTTCATCAAGCAGTTATTCCCTCAGATTCTAGGGCGGCAATTATAGCAATTACTTCCAAGTTGTCACCAAAGAACCAAACAATTATAGAATGTTGGAAAATCCTTACCCATCTAACCGCACTTCAAAAACACCTAGTCTTCCAATGGATACCAGCTCACTGTGGACTGAGTGGTAATGACAAAGCTGATTTTCTTGCAAAAAAAGGGTACCGGCAATGTGCAGAAATCAATAGTTAATCTATCATTTTATGCAGCTAAAAGACTAGCCAACTCTGAATTCAAAAAAAATATTGCAAAATATTACTATGAAAAATCAAAAAATAAAAGATGGGAACTACCAAACATTCAAACAGTAATTCCTGAGTATTCTCGAAAAACGGCAGTTGCAACCTTCAGGTTGATTACAGGACATGATTGTCTGGCAAAACATTTAAACAGAATTGGGATATATTCTTCACCACTCTGTCCTCTATGTGATCTGCAAGAGGAAATGGATTGAGACCACCTTCAAACATGCCCGGCCACTTCTAGTGCCCCATCCATCGTGAAAAATATTGGAGAGCAAGAGGATTAATAACTTCATTGTCAGAAATCCAGCAATATCGCTGAGGAGGGAGGAGATACAGCAAGCACTTGGCCTGGCAGGAGAAGATGCGAGGCCATGGTCACAGAGTAGTGGAACAAAAGAGGAAGAAAGTATTGTATCAACACGTAATGGAAGCTTGTTGGTACTAAAAATAATAAGCCTGAGTCATTATGAGATGGAAATGGGATAGAACTGAGAAGCAAGAAAATTCTTGATAGGTTTAGAAGCAGAATGGGATCACAGTAGGGAAAGGTGAGTTTGAGAAGGTTTGGGTTCTGCAATTGTGAGGATTTAAAAAACAAGATTATACACGGGAAAGTTATGACAATTGTTGGAAAATGTAGATTATTTAGGGGTTATAGAAACATGGATTAGGGAAGAAAATGTACAGGTAAATGACTTATATATATCAGGTTGAAAGGAGAAAATGTGGCAAGGGTAGAGCATCCGGAGGCGTGGGTTTCTTTGTTAGGAAATCCCTGGGGGAAGTAATAAAAAATACATGGTCTAGAAGGAAAAATGTTTTTTGGATAATTGAAGATAAACAGATTGAGGAAAATATATGTTTAGGTGTAGTATATAATCCACCGGTAACCTCACTGTACCATAACCCAGACATAATGCATTCTTTAGAACACGACAGAAATTTTAAGGGAGAAACATGAGTCTATGGAGTTTATAATAATGGGAGACTTTAATATTAGGATAGGGGAGAGTAATGTGAATGTAGACAGTGATACGTTACTTGGAGATGGATTAAGAACAAAAAGTGAGCAAGTAAGGCAAAGCAGAGATATATGCATTGATAAGGCAAGTGAAAAGTTGATTGCTCTCTGTGAAGTGAATACTTGACAGATCTTAAATAGCAAGTAGATAGAGAAGGAGATTTTACTTTGGTCAGCCAGAACAGTCAAAGTGTTATAGATTACATATTATAGCCTGTTAATATGGGTCATTGATAAATAATTTTAAGATATTAAATTTTGTATCAAATAGTAGTCACTTCCCACTGATAGTGGAAATCAAAATTAAACTAGAGGGCACAGAAGGAAGTACAAGGGGAGGGGAAAAGAATGTCGTGGAGCATGTGGCCTTTAAATGGAGGGAAGAATTGAAAAATAAATTTATATTGCTATTATAATCTAAATACGAGGGCTGTACAAATAGTATACGACCTTATTTTTTTTCTCGCTAACAAAGAATGAGGTAGGTATGGCAACTGCGCATACTCGTAGAAGGAAGCTTCCTGCGCATGCGTGAATATTTATATCCCCGCAGCACCACCGGTCACGTCAGTAGCTACCAGTGATTGGCTCCGTGTAACACGTGCTCGTCGCATTCACATTTTCTGGAAGATGACGGAACGCATGGAGCAACGGTATTGCATCAAGTTCTGCCAGAAACTTGGGGATACCCAATCAGAAACCATTCGCAAGATCCAGCAGGCTTTCGGTGATGATGCAATGAAAATTACTCAAATTAAAATGTGGTATAACCGGTTCAAAGATGGCCGCATGTCGGCGGAGAGTGACCCATGAACCGGAAGACCATCAACGAGCCGAAATGCTGTTGTTATCGAGCAAGTGCGGACACTGATCATGGAGGACCGATGTTTGACAGTTCGGGAGATTGCTGCTGAGGTTGGGATCAGCGTTGGTTCTGCAGACAGCATTTTGACTGAGGATTTGGGCATGCGAAGAGTGGCAGAAAAATTTGTGCCCAAGCTGCTTTCACCGGAGCAGCAACAACTCCGCCTTGCAGTGGCACAGGACATGCTGGAATGCGCCAATAGCGATCCTGAGTTCATGAAGACTGTGATCACTGGTGACGAGAGCTGAGTGTACGGGTACGACCCAGAAACAAAGGCCCAGTCATCTCAATGGAAGCACCCACATTCCCCAAGACCAAAAAAAGCATGACAGGTTCGGAGCAAAGTGAAGGTGATGCTGCTTGTTTTTTTCGACTATCGGGGCATTGTGCATCATGAGTACGCACCACAAGGGCAGACCATCAATAAGGAGTACTACCGAGAAGTTCTTCGTCATCTTCGTGATGCAGTTCGGCGCAAGAGACCTGATCTGTGGGCCGCACGCAACTGGCAGCTGCATCACGACAATGCTCCAGCTCATTCGTCACACCTGATCCAGAATTTCCTGACCTCGCACGGCATTCCGCAGGTTCGTCAAGCTCCCTACTCACCTGACATGGCCCCATGTGATTTCTGGTTGTTCCCAAAGATAAAGACAACGCTCAAAGGGTCCCGTTTTGAGACCCGTGAGGAGATAATGCACAACGCGACGGAACGTCTGCGCACCATCTCAAAAGAAGCTTTCCAGAACTGCTTCCAGCGATGGAAGGACCGCTGGACTAAGTGTGTGCTTTCAGAAGGGGCCTACTTTGAAGGGGATTAAGAGTCCCATCCACTCAGGTACATAATTTTTTTTCCCGGCACAAGGTCGGATACTTTTTGTACAGACCTCGTATAGTCAAATTCTGCCAACAAGGAGTTAGAATTATGTTAGAAAGCCACAGAATAGAGAAAGCATAAAATATAATGAACATATTAACACAGTGAGCAGGAGAAGGGATGAGGGAGTAAGAAGGGGGAAGAATGGTACAATAGTGAATGCAAAATAGCAAAAGGAGTGGTAAAACAATACCTATTAAAATGGACGGAGGTAGGAGATAACCTAACAAAGCAAGAGTACTTAAATAGTAGACATTTATATAATGCATTGTTGGAGGATAAGGAACAGGAGTGGAGGAAAAAGAATGAGAATACTATGATTAGAATTCTGAATGAAAATAATGTTAGCAAGGTTTGAAAAACTTAAAACCAAAGTATGTCACCAAACCGAAGGTTAAACCACAAGAATGGATTGAGTATTTCAAAATGCTAATCGGGGAGGACTCTGTCTCTAATGCAAAGCCAAGGTTGGACTTTGGAATGAGTGTCAGAAATATTGGATAGTGAAGTAAGGGATGAAGAAGTAATTCAACAGGTTAAACTGGAAAAAAAAAAGCACCAGTATTCATAAAGGAATGGTGTAGTGATATTAACAGAACTAAGTTACTTGCGTCCGCCCGGCAAGCGGAAGGTCTGTGGTTCAAATCCCAGTTGTGGCATTGAATTTTTAAGTTCCGGTTCTACCTCTTAAACTTTGCCCACACACGGCTTGTGTGTTTAAAAACACCAACAGTAAGTTTGTTGGCATAAATAAATAATAATTACTCACAAATGTTTAACTCAATTCAAGAGAAGGGATATATACCAGAACAATGAAGGAAAGCAATAATTCACCCAATCTACAAAGGCAAGGGGAGCACAGACAAGCCCAATAATTATAAGGGTGTTGCACTACTGTCAAATTTAGGAAAAATATTTACAGGAATTTTATCTCACAGATTACAGAAATGGATAAAGGAGTATAATATTTCATCTGAATTTCAAATGGGGGTTTCGCAGGGGAAGAAGAAGTGTAGATAATTTATTCATAATAAAAACATTAGTGGACAAATATTTAGATGAAAAAAGAGGGAAACTCTACATGGCATTCATAGACCTTGAGAAAGCATATGACAGAATAGACCTAAATCTGCTACGGTATAAACTCTTGCGCAAGGGCATAAGTTATATGGGGAATATCCTTAAAGCCCTATACAAGGAGAATACCTTTTGCATGAGAGTAGGGAAGGGATGGGTAACAGAGGAAATAATTCAAAAGAAGGGACTATGACAAGGATGTAAACTAAGTCCAGTGTTATTCAATCTGTTTATAGATGATATTCTAACCGAGATAGGAAAAAATAACAATTGTTTGCCAGTAATAAATAATGTGACAATTCTGGGATTACTATTTGCAGATGATTTAGTAGTAGAATCTATTACACCGATAGGCTTAAAACAGTCCTTGCAGCAAATAGATAAATACTGCAGTGAATGAAATTTGAATTTGAAGGTAAACCAGGAAAGACTCAAATATTAGTAATCAAGAAAGGTGCAAAATTGAGCAAATTCGAAAAGTGGAAAAAAGGGAACCAAGAGTATAAAGTGGTTAGAGATTCTATATATTTAGGAGTCAAAGGGGATAGTGGGGGGGAATGGGAGAAACAGAAGAAGTTGGCTTTTGCTAAAGGGAAAAGAGCATTGGCAGCAGAGTGCAAATGCAGAATACCAGATATAAATGTCAGGTGGCTAGAAAAGATATACAACATGGTAGTGGAAGCAAAAATGCTATATGGGAGAGAAATTTGGGGTCTGGAGGGTGGATGGGAAGTTGTGGATGAAGCACACTGCCAAGTGCCACAGCAAAGGAATTTGCTCAAATTGAAATGGGCAGTGTAGAGACGAAAGGTGTGACTATGGAGAGAGCACTTCAAGTTTTGGTTTAGAATTTTAAATCTAGATGAAAAGAACCAGCTAAGACAATGCTTAGAATATCAAGAGAAGAGTTTAAAAGGTATTGGATGGTGCTACAGTATACAATACAACCTGGAAAGCAGTGGTATGGGAGAAATTTGGAGAATGACGGAAAAAATGTAAAGGGTTTCTGGAAAGGAGTTAGGAGAAGATTGGAAGACATGCAAATACAAACAGTGTTTGGGGACATAGCTGGAAAAAAGATCATTAGAATCGTACATTACAATTAAAAGTATATGGGAAAGAGAAGTATATGTAAACAAACTAAATAAAGAACAAAGAGAGGGTATAGCATGGGTGAGAGCAGGTGGAGACTGAAGGGGATGAGAAAAGGACTTACGCAGAAACAGTGCCCAATATGCGGGGGAAAAGAAGATTTAGAACACATAATATTTTAATGTAAAGAGACAGAGCTTTGGAGAAAAGAAAAGCAAGTGAAAAAGAAACGGTATTGGTCACTAGAAAGAGAAGTAAAATTATAATTTTAAGAGAAACATATGTAGCTGGTAGAAGTTGTATAAGGATTATGGTAAGTTAGCAGCCTGGGTTGAACACTTTACCATATTCCTTGTATCTATATATGTAAAGAAGCTTAGTACTAATAAATAAATAAAAATAATAAATAAATAAGTAAATAAATAAATAAATAATAAATAAGTTTTGGAATATTGCTCCAGGGCATACAATGGTGAGCTAGTACTAGTTCATATTTGTATTACACCTATGTGAGGTAAAATTTGGTGCGGTTTTTGCAATTATTAATGACGCTGTGTCTTTAAGCTAATGAGATCTTTTTGATCTCAGGGCTTGGTAACGGATGGAATGAACATACACTCGGGTTTAACTTTAGTCAAACATTTTATTTGCACCTTCTTGTTCACAATTTTTAAATCATATCACAGTAGAAAGTCTTATTTTAGCGGATCAACTTCCCTAGCATCGCCGAAATTTAATTA
Organism: Tenodera sinensis; assembly: GCA_030765045.1. Classification (NCBI taxonomy): domain Eukaryota; kingdom Metazoa; phylum Arthropoda; class Insecta; order Mantodea; family Mantidae; genus Tenodera; species Tenodera sinensis. The sequence continues at coordinate 5,095,099 of JAUKNM010000025.1, read as the reverse complement.
AAGGTCTCTAAACACTTAGTAAATTCACTTTTACTATTTCATGACGCGTACACATAAAAATGTGTCCATCCATGCCGAATACGGAGACGCTAATGAACTGTTTTTTGGCGTCATTTTGACGCGACACCGCCTTTTTCATATTCATCCGCGCAAATAGTTCTTTCTCGTTAGGGAAGCGATCCCATTCATCGTCCCCTACTTTTATTATGGAACACAAACAATTCTAATATTTATACATATATATTAAAATCAAATATGGAAAGATTTATGACGTCTTTGTACAAACTTAGTTGTTCGTAACAATGAACCTTATCAACATGTTTTCGTCATTTAATTATCTCATACCAACATCAAAAAAACGAATTACACTTTCAACAAACATTTACATGAATGATTTTCTTTTGGGGTCTTCTAATATTCTGTCTCACATGCCCCTTGTTTTGTTTTTCAAGTTGTCACCTATATTTACAATCTTGAAACACAATACAATACTTCTCCCTACTCCTCTGATGCAATCACTTTGTACAATATTTTTTTTTTTTTTCTTTACAGTCTTCTTCGCTGTTTGTCTTTGTCTTTTGCTTTGGCATGACACAGCATGTCTTTATAAATTTCACATATTCAATTACTACACAATACATGTTCAGTTATTATACATCACATATTCAGTTATTATACAATACATATTCAGTTATTGTACAACACATTCAGTTATTATACAACATATCCAGTTATTATACAATACATATTCAGTTATTGTACAACACATTCAGTTATTATACAACATATCCAGTTATTATACAACATATGTTCAGTTATTATACAACACATTCAGTTATTATTCAACATATCCAGTTATTATACAATACATATTCAGTTATTGTACAACATATCCAGTTATCATACAACATATGTTCTGTTATTATATAACACATATTCAGTTATTATACAACACATTCAGTTATTGTACATTTGACATTGACACAAATATAATTTAAGTGTATCATGGTTTATTATGTGGCTTTTGACTTATATTCCTTGTTATGAGGAGAGAAAAACAGGATACAAATTTTGAGCTAATGATTATGATCATATTTATGGCAATATTTTATTCAATTCTTTGCCTTCTTTGTCTTGTAAGCTTATTATGTATAGGCAGGTCATTGAGTCGGTTCTTAAACTCTGATGTTACTCATGGTACCATTTTTTTAATTGGGTTCTTATTCATTATTATTTGGTTCAATATTTCTTCGAGCTTAGCATTGGCTATATCCATCTTAATTCATGGGCATTGCTTTTCTGATTATGGTTTTCCTTACTTCACTAATTGCCACCTCTTTGTCTCTTATCTCTATAAGAGAAAACTTCTATACTTATAATTATTCTGCAATTGTATTATTTTTCTTCTCAATTCACCCTCGACATCTTTGTGTCGAAATATTTTATCTTTGTCATCACAATTGATTCCTTTTTATTTTTGTCCCTGACATCCTTATGTCAAAAACACATTTTCCGTGGCTATAATCCACTTCTTTAATGACAATCAGTGTCCTCATCTGTCTTTGTTGACAATGCTCTTTGTGCTCAATATAGCCAATGACTATGTTGATTTTCTTTCTTGTTGTATTTTCTAATCTGAACATAATTTTCTATAAGTAACCCATTAAAAATTATTATTTTCCATCATCTCTACTATTCCTGCCTTACATATTTGTTGGCAAAGACTATTTGGTCCTTTCTTTGTACAGTTTTAATTTATTTTTATGGTATCTTCCTACCAACTTGCCATTTGTATTCTGTAGCTCATACGTGTGGTCACCCAGCTGTTTTGTTATGACCAGTGGTCCAGTGTACAGTAGTTCCATCCTTCCAGATCTTTTCTCAGATGCCTTGGATGCTTTGTGGCCTTTTAGGAGCACCTTTTCTCCAATTTGTGGGGACCATTTCCTGACGAATCTTTTTACCTTGTTCCTCCCTTTTTCAGCCTTTTGCTGTAACCTTCTGAATGCCAATTGACATTTTTCCTTCTCTGTCAATTCCCTTTGAGCAGCCATCATAGTGTCAATGTCAATTGTCAATCTCTTGGATTTTGTGTTGGTCATCAATTCGATTGGGGCGAACTTGGTCGTGGGGTTCACCGAATGGTTAATCACCTCCTCTATGTACCCGCATTTTTCCGTCCAGGAAGTGTGGTCTTTGTGGCAAAGTAGGCGGAAATATATACTTATATCCCTCATGGTTCTTTCAGTCGGGTTTTCTTGGGGATAATACGTTGAGGAATAGTACAATTTTATTCCTAATGTTCTTAAGGTGTCCTGGAATAACTTACTCTTATGCATTGATGCATTGTTTGATAGAATAGATTTTATTCTCCCATATTTTGGGATGTAGTCCTTGATGACTTTATCTAGGCAAGTTCTGCTTTTAATGTTCTTAATGGGGTATATTTTAGTGAATTTTGTGAAAACATCAAACATGACAAAGATGTATCTGTTTCCATTTTTCCCCCTTGGTAGCTCGCCATGTTCGTCGATGCACACCAATGCATTTTTCTCGTTTCTCACGATGGATTGTGGAACGATATCGTATCTTACATTAATTGGCTTGGCCTTCTAACATAGGTCGCATGAGGAAATTAACTTCCTGACTTTCTTGCCAAGATGTTTGATGTACTGTACTTCCTCAATTGCAAGCATTGTTCTCTCAGTACCAGAGTGAAGCATCGAGTGGTGGAATGCCAAAATGACCCTGTCCTGTAAGGAATTTGGTACCATCATTTTCCACTTCCTTACGTCGCGACCATGTAATTTAAATAGGATGTTCCTAAATTTGCCTACCTTGGCTTCCAACTTTGGTACTATTTCTGGAGCCTTGTCGAATAGCCTTCTCAATTCAGGGTCTTCTTGCTGTAGCTTCGCTATGTTTTTGAAGTCTTGTAAGATTTCGTTGCTTTCTTTACTATTTATCTGTATGATTTTAATTTCATGGTGTGGATTGTATATCGTCTCGGGTATGTGACTCTTCGAGCTTAACCTTGACAATAAGTCACTAAAGATGTTCTCCTTGCCCAGGATATGTTTGACCTCTATGTCGTGCGATGTTATTTCGTGTATGTACCTCGAGATTTTGGAGTTGGTTAGCTTGCATTTTTGGATGAAGGACAGGCTTACGTGATCTGTATATATAATTATTTTATAATGGTAGATATATTGCCTGAACTTTTGTAACGCAAAATGGATTGCACCTATTTCTAATTCTGTTATGCAGGCATTGGCTTCTATCTTGTTTAGAAATCTAGAAGCTGTGGCGATCACATGTTTGTTGCCATCTGCATCTTCTTGTGCCAATATTGCTCCATATGAGTGCGCACTAGCATCGGTGTATATTAGAAAAGGTGAATTTGGATTCGGTCGTTCCAGGAGAATACTGTGCTTAAAAAGTTCTTTGATTTTCTCAAAGGCTACCTGGTGTTCGGTATTCCATTCCCACTTAGTATCCTTTTTCAACAGTTCTCTAAGGGGTACTAATTCCTTAGCGTAGTTGATCACAAATTTTGACTGGTACTGTAAAATGCCCAGAAACCTTCTCAACTGTTTCAAGTTACGTGGGGGTGGTATACACTCTATGGCCTTGACCCTCTCCGGATTAGGTTGTATACCATCAGGCGTAATGATGTGGCCTAGAAATTCTGCTTCTTTGACGAAAAATTCACACTTTTCCAAATTTAGGGTCATGTTGCTTTCCTGAAACTTGGACAATACATAATCTATGTGATGTAAGTGTGACTCGGGATTCTTGCTGTATATTAAAAAATCGTCAACATATTGCGTTACAAAAGCCTCGATAGTATCCCCGAAAACTTTGTCTAGAGCGCTCAGTAGTGCACTGCTACTGGTCGATAATCCAAAGGCACATTTTAAAAAATGGTACACCTTTCCTTTGTGCAGGAAGCAGGTATATTTCCTGACGTCTGGATGAAGAGGAATTTCCCAGAATGATGCTGTCAAGTCAAGACTTGTAAAATGTTCACCTCCCTTCAATTTTGATATCAGTTGGTCTACCCCCTCAGGCCTATAATGATCTGGCAAGGTATGCGCATTTATCTTCCTTGCGTCGATGGTCATCCTCAATTTTCCCTCTTTCTTATGGACCCATACCACTGGATTCACATAACATGAGTCCGACGGTTCTATTATTCCGTCCGCCAACATTTTCTGGATTACTCTGACAGCTTCCTCCCTGATGGAGTTGGGGATGGGCCTGGATTTATGTGAATAGGGGGTGATATCTTTTACTGTAAAAGTATGTACGTACTTATTACCTGTACCTGGCTTTTTATTAAAAACTTTCCTGTTTTTAATCAATATTTTTCTAAGTTGGTTCCTTTCCTCTTCAGAGATGCCATGTGCCCCCCAGACCTTCTCGTCGATTAGCTGTGACATCGGTTCTTCTCCATCTGTTGGTAGTGGTTCAGGTTGGTAGTTGTTCGAGGTAACATACTTGTCTTCTGTGCAGATCCAATGGCTGCAAACATTAGTTTCCTCCTCGCTCGTCCAACCTGTTTTCTCCTTACTTACCCTTAGGTCTACCAACCTATTCTGGTGGACATTGATGTTCTCCACAAAGAATTGTTCATCCGGATGGATCCCTGTCTGGTCTGGTTCCTCCTAGCATGTTTCTTCCTCCAGGAACTTCGCAGTGCATTCTGAGGTTCCTTCCTTGATAATGAATTCATGTAGGTCATAATTGATCACTGACCTCCAAAGATTAAGCAAATCACTGCCAATGATTAGGGTAGCTGTTAGTCTAGGTATTACCAGGGAAATAAAATCGAACTTCCAGCTTCCGATTTCTATTACCAGCCTTACCTGGTATTTAACATGTTCCTTTTTCTTGCCAATTGCTGTGCTGCAATACACTCCACACACAGGCAAGAATTCAGCATTTCTCTTTGTTATTAGTTCCTGGAATAGCTGTTCGTCACATACTGATGTGCTGGCTCCTGTATCAATCATTGCTGGCAATTCGATACCCCATACCTTCAGCCTTATCATTGGTGGATTGGTCCTTTCTTTCACTTGCCTGTCTTCTCAAGGTACCTATGTTATGTTGGTCAATATTGCCCCTACTGCCACACAGGTCAACTTCCGGGACACAAAGTTGACTTCTACTTACTTTTCCTGGGCGTTGGAGGTGATTGTTGTTTCTGTATTCTGCGCAGTATCGGTCCTATCCGGCACATTTTCATTCTGTTCCTGTTGTCTTACGTTGTCCGTGTTCCATTGGTTTCTGCCCCTTTGGCGTGAACCCCTATTGTATGACGACCTTTGGCTGTTTAAGTATTCCCTACAGAATCGTATGTGATTCACTTGATAGGTACGGCCTCCTGGTCCCCCCGATCATATCTATGCGTTCTGTATCTCGATTCACCCCTTGGTATTGTGTCGTGGTACCGCAGTCTTGTGTTCTCCATCCTGTCGCCATGATTATATGGTTGTGGGAAATGGTGTGCCCCTCTCCCCCTTTCATGGGTGCTCCTAGTATTTCTATCTTCTCCCTCATTCTGGTTGTTTGTAGCCGTGCTCTGGTTTAAGATGGGTGAGTTTGGGTGACCGTTCCTATGTCTATGCTCATTAGGCCGACCATTTTGTGTTTCGAAGGCTGTCAGCAATTCTATCATATCTGCAAAATATACTGGCCTCGCAACAATTAACCCTGTTCTCACCGTGTCTGGGAAATGTCTTGTTATGCTGGTAATTAGCTCTGCTTCCGACAAGTTAGGGTCTAATAGCTTTCCTTTGTTGGCTACTTTCATAAAATAATCGACTAGCGATAACCCTTTGGTTGGATCATATCTACCTGTCGCTAGCTCTACCCTAGTTTGGTTTTGCTTAGCTGGGCCCCAATACCTTGATAGGAATAGATTTCTGAATGAGCTATACGACTCATGACCAGCTAGTGTTAACCTGAGCCATTCTAATGCCTTGTTTTTTAAGCTTTTCTTGACTATCATCATCCTAAGCTCGTTTGGTATCCTTTTCACTTTAAAATATTCTTCCATCTCTTTAACAAAGAGTTTTGGATCGTCTCCCTTCTCCTCGTCAAATGTAGGTGGTGTGATTTCATGTAATATGCTGTTGGTGTAACATGTGTTGTGTGTTGTGTCATTGTTTGGTTGTGAACCTCTTTCTCTGTATGGTGAGTCAACATTTTGTACCTTATTCAAATAACTCTCATCTTGTACATTACTTACATCTAAATCATCTTGCCTTTGTAGTGCATTCACAACATCATTTACATTAGCCAAACTTTCTTTCCCTTTTTTCATTTCTTCACAAATTGATTTTAAATCATTCTTTATTTCTAATTGACTTTGTTTCATATCATTTATAGCATCCTGTTGCAAATGTACTACATTAGTCATCGTCTTAATTTTAGGAATTACAATTTGTTCTACAGTTTCATTAATAATGTCTTTCTTTACTACCTCAATCTCTTTCCTTAATTCCTCAGTTATTTCTGCTTTTACATTTGTAATCTTACAGTCTACACTTGTATTACATTCTGTTATTTCATCTCTACATCTAGCAATTTCTCCTTCTAATACAATCTTATTTTCTCTCATTTCTGATTCTATTTTTCCCATCCTATCTCCTATGATTTCTATCCTAGCTTCTAAGGCTTCCTTTGTTTCATTTAAGTTTTTATGTACTAATTTTAAATTAGTTTCCATTACTTTCATATTTTCTTTACACTCCTGACTTCCTAATTCCATTTTCTGTTCTAAGTTCTGTCTTCCTAATTCCATTTTCTGTTCTAAATCCTTTCTCACTTCCTCCATTTTCTGACCTATCTCTTCCTTATTCTGTTCTAAACTTTGTTGTATGTCCTGTTTTAATTCTGCCCTATTCTGTTCCATTTTCTGACCTAAACTTTGTTCTATGTTCTGTCTTAATTCTACGTTATTTTGTTCCATTTTCTGACCTAATTCTACCTTGTTTTGTTCCATTTTTTGACCTAAACTTTGTTCTAGTCTTTCAAACATGATCATTAATAACCTTTGGTCTCTTCCTATTGCTACCTGTTCCTCACTTTCTGGTTCTATTTGATAACTAGGCCTATCTGCCCCTCCCCCACTCCTGTTTCTATCTCTTTTCGCGACATTTTAGTTTCTTTATTCAATTCACTTAGGGTTAAAAGTCCCACTACTTTGCCGCTTCGCAGTAACATAAAAATAAAAATAAACTGGATGTAAAAATACAAATTTTTGATCCTACTTTTTTTTTTTGTTGATTTGTCCAGTTATGGACGTCTCCTGGGCAGTTGGCTTCGCTAGACGATCTCCGGTGTTTTCCCGCGTTGATTATCCGTGCATCGGTGTTCTGATGTATAGTTGATTATCCGTTCATCGGTGTTCTGATGTCGATATCAAACGATGGTCTTATGGCGTCTTCTTTCCTTTTGGTGCGATGATATGGCGTCACTTGATGATTATCGTAAGTTCAATTCCCGTTATTTCCATCCCATCCTAAATTCGTGTTCCACGTTGGGCAAGCCATTTTGGTGCGGTTTTTGCAATTATTAACGACGCTGTGTCTTTAAGCTAATGAGATCTTTTTGATCTCAGGGCTTGGTAACGGATGGAATGAACATACACTCGGGTTTAACTTTAGTCAAACATTTTATTTGCACGTTCTTGTTCACAATTTTTAAATCATATCACAGTAGAAAGTCTTATTTTAGCGGATCAACTTCCCTAGCATCGCCGAAATTTAATTAAAGGTCTCTAAACATTTAGTAAATTCACTTTTACTATTTCATGACGCGTACACATAAAAATGCGTCCATCCATGCCGAATACGGAGACGCTAATGAACTGTTTTCTGGCGTCGTTTTGACGAGACACAGCCTTTTTCATATTCATCCGCGCAAATAGTTCTTTCTCGTTAGGGAAGCGATCCCATTCATCGTCCCCTACTTTTATTATGGAACACAAACAATTCTAATATTTATACACATATATTAAAATCAAATATGGAAAGATTTATGACGTCTTTGTGCAAACTTAGTTGTTCGTAACAATGAACCTTATCAACATGTTTTCGTCATTTAATTATCTCATACCAACATCAAAAAACGAATTACACTTAACAAACATTTACATGAACGATTTTCTTTTGGGGTCTTCTAATATTCTGTCTCAGTTTACACCGTAATTTTCACATACATGTGTTCCTTTTTCATTGTAAGCTGTAATGATAGCTTGTTGTTAATTTGTGGCAACGAACTTAGGTTGGTGTTTTTAAACACAGAAGCCGTGTGTGGGCAATCCCGGTTGTGGCATTGAATTTTTCAGTTCCGATTCTACCTTTCAAACATGTAATCATAGTTAAATAAGGAAAATTGAAGCTATTAACAGTGAAGCAACAAGATTCTAAAGTAAGAGCAAATTAGAAACTAAAAACTTCACTTATCTTAGTAATGTTGCAAGTTATTTTTGACTTCGTCATTCACCAATAGTGAACTTCCTGAACCTCAGAGTACAGCAATGTCTTCGTGGTGTGTAACAGTGAAACTTAAGTGTGCACGCATACAACAATGAAGAGGTGGGGCTGTATTTGTTATCTTTAACAAAACAGTTTGGATACTCAAGGGTTACTCCATTATATCTGCCAATTATAAACTTTCATCAAGATTTTGGGGCACGTTGTTTTTATTTTCCACCATTTACATTTTTATTTAAGTGTTCACAAAAACAATAAACTGGACTGGTGTAAAAAAAAAAAAAAGACAAATTATGCTTGCCAACTATTAGTTATGCCCACAGAGTCAGTGTGATTAATAGGTTTATGTAATAGACTAACTATACCTCAATTTCTTTCATTTGAATTTTTGTTCCTCTTTGTATTCTATTGTTCACAAAGACATCAACTCTTGCGGAACTGAAAGTAAGGCACCTATTTGGAAATAAGTTTATTTTCAAATTCTTGCTATGCTGTGTAAGCACAAGGTTTAGACACCCGAGTTAGTATTTTGATAACCTGTAAAGTCTATTGTATGAGAGTTATGTAGTAAGCATGAATTCTGCATACGTCAGCAACATAGTGATGTCATTGTGAGATGGTAGGGGGCTTGAAGGTCAAACTTTTCCAATGGGATTAGATGGTTGGTTAAACGGTATGCTTAGCAGAAGGGGTGGGGGAAACAGAAGCTTCTGTGAACTATGAGATTGAAGCATGTGGAGAGTTAGCTTCAAGCACCTGATCCATTAACGCCACCACACATCTTCTCTGGGTCTGTGCTGATCACCATGTAATAATTCAGGTATTTCAATGTAAATTGTAAGTCTTTAAGGGTTGAATCAGAAACTGAAAAATTCAATGCGATAGTCGGGATTTGAACCATGGATCTTCCGCTTATCAAGCGGCTGCTTTAATCATTAAGCTACCATGGCCAACTTGCCCTAAATTCCCCAGCTGATTCGTACTTTTTCCCAGTTAACCACAAGGGAATCTCACATCAGAGATAAATACCCCAAGGGCAACTTACAATTGTATTTTATGTCCCGAGTTTAAGTAACCTTTAGATGGTAATTATTATTTATTTATGCCAACAAGCTTACTGCTGGTGTTTTTAAACACACAAGCCGTTTGTGGGCAATCTTTAAGAGGTTGAATCAGAAACTGAAAAATTCCCAGCTATGGCATTGAATTTTTCAGTTTCTGATTCAACCTCTTAAACATTGCCCACACACGGCTTGTGTGTTTAAAAACACCAGCAGTAGCTTGTTGGCATAAATAATAATTGTAAGTCTTTGTTTAATACAATTAGTTTCTAAAAGAATCTGTTTCATACTTCCAGTGGTATTTCCTGATTACCAGTGTAGATCTCTGTGTTTATTTCCTGCTCTACCATCTGAGTTGACCAGCCCCGAATCATGAACTTGTCTAAATTACATTGATATTACAACTTAAAACTCCAGCTCATCATAATATGGGCATGTTAAACAAGAAAAACAAAAATCTGTTTTTCTCACCCAAAATCACTATCAAGTGTCCTCAAAAATAAAAACCAAGAGCTTATGGCTTGTATGATATTGAGTATGCTTGTGATTGTGCGACTCCTTTCAGTTCACTAAATTTCACCAAACTGGAGACCTTAAGTTTGGGATTTGTGATAGTATAAGATAGAAAGCTTTTCTCAGGTTTAGAGCCATACCTAGTCATCTCCACAGGTAAAATCATTGGACACTACTCAACTGCTAAGAAACAACCATGCAAGCTCACTTGGATGAAAAATTCAATTTCTTACCTGAACTGCTTCTTCTGATCCTGCACACTGATGCTTATCAATAAGATTCTGACCCATTGCTAAAACACTTTGTATACGATCTGCATTGGCTGCTAGTTCAGCTTCAAATGCTTGATGTTTCTGATGTTTAGACTGAATATTTGCTGGATCTTTATAGCTTTCTTCAGTGGCAAGCTGAAGCTTTTCTGCAATCCAGTTCTCCATTTCATCAGCATCTCGACTGCAACAGCACATAAACAATGCAAAACAGTTTTCATACTAGACCTATTACTCATGCTTAATTTTAAATTTTATTATGTGACAGCAAGTTAGGAGATGAAAGTAAACATTTGAGGAAATATTAACCCATCAATTCCTAGCATTGCCATATGCAAGACCTAATCCTTAAAGTTGTTATTGTGCTTTCAAAAATTACGTTCGAGGCTTGGTACTACTGCTAATTGCTCTGTGAAGAAACTGCATTTATAACAATATAGTGTTTATTGTCATGTTTGTTACAATAATAATGTACTGACTGAAAGCTGCTGCCACAATGTGGAGTAGAAATGGACATTTGTTTCGAATAAGTATATTTTTCAAGTTATGTGGATTTTTTCTTGCTAGTATATTTCTTTGCATACTGTAACATATGTTCTCTGGGAGTTACAAGGTGATATAGAGAAAAACAGTGAACGTATTGCTTCCTAATTTTAATGTTACCATATGGCAATGCTAGGCAGATATTCTTAGTACGACCTGTATTTCATTATATTGTTCCAGGAAAGAGCTTTTATTTGCTGAAGTACTGGAAATAATCTACAGTGATGATATTGTACTATTAGAGAAAATAGAATATCTAAAGGATGCCCGCTGGAAAACAAGCAAATATTTTCCAAAAAAGATTGTGGGCATTTTCAGACAGCATTACAGAAGAATGATGGATCTGTTTATGTCCGATGGATGGATAACTCAGTAGTCACAATGATCTTTTCTTTATGTGGTGCACAAGAAGGTCAAATAAGGAGATTTTCACAGCAGCAGAAGCAAAATGTAGTGATTCCAAAGCCAAGGCTAGTTGCCAAATTCAACACATTTTTGGGAGGTACTGACCAGAATATTGCCAGCTATCACATGGGATATGAAGCTATAAATAGAAAAATAGCTGCTGTCTATGTTAAGAGATACCAGACTGTACCAAAAGGATCTGGAAGACCAGCAGCTTCACAGATATTTCTTGGTACTTGCATATCAGATCCTGTAAGATTTGACAACTGACCACATTGTCCAGCCAACAGGAGGAATAAATTGTAGTTTTAAAAAACTAACAACACGCTTTTATAACAAACTGAACTAAAAAGTAGAAAATAATTTTTAAGTATGAAGAATTTATTCTATAAATTCAAGTACTTCATTATATTTCAAAATTTTGTGATAAGTTTAAAATGAAAACTGATTTATCTTAAGAAAATAATAAATTTTATTGTAAAAATGCGTGGGGTGCTTTTTGATGTTTTTATCATATTTACACTTTTATAAATAGCTACTAATGAGCTGTTTATAATGTCATACACCCCATGCAGTAGAGGATTGCAATTTGGAGCAGTTGTACTTTTGTCTGGTGGATGCTTGGTTTGAGGTTGAAATCACAGAGCTGTATGTAATTTTGTCCACCAGTCCTGCTATTACTATCACATTGGGAAAGTTCTCGGAAAATGTGACATCCATGCCATCTACAAACCCATAGAACAAATACAGAACATGCTACATTCAACAAAAGATTCAAAAGAACCACTCTTCTGCAAGTGTTTACAGAATTCTGTACTCATGTGGCTCTGTCTATATAGGGACCACTCAATGTAGGGTAAACAACACATTATAGAACACAACAGGTGTTGCCATTTGGGACAAGCAGAAAAGTCTGCAGTCGCAGAATGCACATTACTAGTGCCAGGGGAACACGTTATACAGTAATCAGACACAGCTAATGTCTCAAGATCATATGCCCATCTACAACAATCAAACAATGGAAGCAGCCCCCACTTTAGCCCAGCTCATGCAGTAGCTGAACCAATAAACAAAGACCCGACCAACCGTCAAATGCCCACACATGCTAAGCATATAAAGCATGTGAAACCAAATGGCTCCATATCAGTTGCGCCGAGACTAGTCACACCACTGAGGATGTTCGACGCAGCTTCGAACTAAATGTTTGGAAGGGGAATTTCCACTAGACCACGGCCCACAAGCCCGGATAATCATTTTATATTTTAATGAATACTTATGTGTTTTATTCAGTACATTTGTTTTATTGAGAGACATAAGTAAAAGGCAATAAAAATATACAGAAAGATAATCTGGATATAATCTGATGGGTTAAGAATGACGATTTGATGAATGTATAATGAAAATGTGTCGTAAAGGCAAAGCTCATGAATTGTAGAGAATTAGGAGATAAAAAATCTAAAGAGGAATATCTATAAACAGAACATTTCTGTAACAAATTATTAGAAGGTGAAAATATCTTTGGAAAAAGAAAAATGTCAAAAATTAGCATTATTGGGGAAAATAATTTAAGCAACATGTAGAATGGTATTAAATCACTGTGTAAAAAATATGTAGTTTATCCTAATATAGGTCAAGGAAAATGGTGATACCACTTATCAGCTTTATACACTTGTGGGAGTTCTACAAAGGTATAGTAATCCTAGGAACACAAAACAATTATCAATATTTTCGATGGTCGTAAGTAGGGCCCAGATTTATCACAAGAACACCTAAAATATGCACACGAGTATGCAATAAAAATATTGAAAATATGCACTAAAAATAAAAATATACACTTATCATAGGAATTATTCTATCTTAACTTACTGATGTAGCTGTTTCATTTCTTGCAAAATGACAATCCAGTATGTTATAAAGCATTTTTTATGTGTGCAAGATTCGTAATGAAAAAAGTCAAGAAGTTTCAAGATGTTATTTTATGCCAACCAATTTGCTGTTGGTTTTTTCAAACACACAAGTTGTGTGTGAACAATGTTTGAGGGGTAGAATCAGGACTGTAAAAAAATCAGTGCCATAGCCAGGATTTGAACCAAGGATCTTCTGCCTCACACGCAGCTGCTCTAACCAATGAGCTACCATGGAAACTTGCCAGTATGACATTAAATTCCCCAAACGACTCACACTCTCCCTGTAGACCACTAGGGAATCTCACATCTGAGATAAGTATCCCAAGAGTGACTTACAATAAAAAACAGTTCGGAAAGAGAGGTACATAGATAGCACCAATAAAGAAAGGAGTGACCTAACTTGAGTAAGATGAGGAGTGTACAGGTTAAAAGGGCAACAAAACAGTTATACACAAGATGATTGTCCGTAAGTGGGAGAAAATATGATGTACAACACAGTATGCGACTACAGAGAAACAGATTTGGAAGAAAAAATGTCTGGCCAAGAATGAATGAGAAAACTGACAAAAATCAAATTTCAGGCAAAAACTGTAACAGCTTAGGGTATGTAGCAATGGTTCAATAGAAAATTAATAAACTGGAAAATACAAAAACAAAAAAGGAAAAGAAAGAAAGAAAAAGAAGAAAAAATACAGATCACAACACCTTTGACAACAAAAATTGAATAAATTCACATAACATCCATTTTTGCATAATAAGTTTCAGAAAATGTTCTCCAAACACAATGTAACCCTAGCTCAGCTTGAAGAATCTATCCATAAAACCTCCCAAAGACTGGACACCAAAAACCTTAAAATCAGACATGTACAGGATTAATTGCCAGGATTGCAAGAACAGGTTTCTTTTCTCATTATAAATTTAGCTAGCCTGGTACCTATTTTAAAAACTAGACCATGTTTCTGTCTTTATTTACTAACTCAAACAGTTGATTTGTTTGTACATTTTGCAATAGAGTATATAGAGTATAAGACCAAATAAAACAAACATCAAACCAAAGAACACATCCAGAACATTAAATATAAACAGACAGATCAATCAGCCATCACAGCACATTTGGGAAGCCCACCATCAAATACACAAAATTCTAAGCTATTAAAAGAAGTGAACCACCCGCTAGAAACTCATGTGAGAGATTTTCATTTCAAAACAGTCATAGAATTATGAACTTTGAAATCTTGCATCCAGACTTCCATACAAAGTTCATGCCTTCTATCAGGTACCAGAAGGAAGAAAGCACTAATGCAGCTAGTCAAATTACAACATATGATGGAAGCAAGAGCTTCCAAAACATGTTCATGTTTGTGTTAATTTACAGTGTAAGCAAGCAAACATGGTCCAAAATTTGCCTATGTAGTATTAATTTATTAGGAAGTGTTCACTATTACATAGCTTCAAGAAAAGTTAATTAACCAACTGTATGTTTTCAACACTGGCTGGCATCTGGGTGGTTACAGAAAGGGAGGTGCTCCTTACTTTGGAACTATATCAGGCAACAGCAAGAAATTTCCACAGGTTCTCCTTCCTCCTACAAATTTTCTCAAAGACACCGCCCGAGTATAAAACGAATGTGCACAGACATGCATGTGTTTCAGTTCTGCACTGCTGTTTCATCTGAGAATTCTTGCTGCACACAAGTAGCAATTGTTGCATTAGGAAAGAGAAAAGCTAGCAGTGCCTGAAAGTCAGAAAAGGGGGAGTTGCATAGCTATGAACTGAACTGCTATGTGCAGTAAAATCCAAATGAGACATTACATGTTAGATTTGAGGGAATCATATGATGCTTCTAATGTTGGCTCAAAAAACCAGTAATGCTTTATTTATATTCATCTGATCCAAGGCATGAAAACTACAACTTTGCAGAAAGCAAAACTAACTTGAAGCCAAAAAAGTAAATTTTGATTCAGACAAGGCTTTATCCTTAGAATTATACATGTCACTATATACTGAATTTTTTATAATCCTGTACCTGAACTGCTGCAATGTCTGCGACTCTCCTAGACGAGAACGCTTTTCAATTAGTGCTTCCTTGAGATGACGCCATCTATCAAGAACCTGTCTTCGCTTTTCATCTATTGGCTGGGAAGCATAATGTTCTGCTGCAATAAGTTGGTCCGCCAAAGTCTGCAGTGCGGCTATCTTTTCTTCCTAAGTGTCCAAACAAAAAAATAAACAATGAAAGACTATCATTC
Source organism: Tenodera sinensis (assembly GCA_030765045.1). Classification (NCBI taxonomy): domain Eukaryota; kingdom Metazoa; phylum Arthropoda; class Insecta; order Mantodea; family Mantidae; genus Tenodera; species Tenodera sinensis. The sequence continues at coordinate 5,079,648 of JAUKNM010000025.1, read as the reverse complement.
TTAATAAAAATATACACAGAAACAAAAACTTGGCAAGTTATATGAGCGTTCACCAAGTTCACTCAACAAGACAGTGATTATACATATCAGCACAACCCTGCCAGCTAAACTGCACTAAATTGAAACTGCTTTACTCAAACAGCTGGAGAGAAAGGGGGGAATGAGGAAAAAAAAGAAAACGAACATACAAATTCACACCGACAAATTGCTGCAATTGGCAATATTTTCATTCTGATGCTACATTATTGTGCAAGTACTCTGTGTCGTATGCAGTTAATTGTTAGCCCCTGCCCTACACTCCAAAAAATATTGTACAGTATATGAAGCATTAACTGTTTGTCCATGTTACTATTACCTTGTTGCTAGTAATAGTCCTCTTAGGTTCACGGGAGGGGACTGACATACTGCATATTCCAATGGTTAGCACTAGAGCAACGTTCCTGTTCCGAAGGTCATTAATGTCACTTAAGATACACTGATACCATGGAAGAATATATTATAATACAGTGTCTGAGCATATTATGAGACACACCTAGTGTATTTTACAGTTCACCGACTTCTGGGGATTAGCTTAGAAATGCTCACCTATAACTGTGAATCTCACTAAACGAAGTTAGGGGACTATTGTTGTCTACAATTATGCTGTTTCCTGTTTTGTTAGAGTTGAAATTGTTGATTCACAAACATCAGTTGCGCTAGTGCTAACAAGAAGAGAAGACACAAGTTCACCTTGTGCTATCAAAATGTAAATTTATCAGCTTATGTATAGTTTTAAAATCAAATTTATGACTTTTGTATTCACAACATAATGGGCAAATCATATATTACATCTTGAAAAGTTGCAGAGGCAAAAACGCTGATAAAAGGTGATTTATTTTCAAATCAAGAGATTTCTCGAAGATTAGGGGTGTCTGAATCATCTGTGAGGCAAATTAAAAAGAAAACGTGAATTTGGTATCGACTTAGCCTCACAAAGGAAGAATAAATGTGGGCAAAATTGATTTTCATACCATGAGGAGAACGTTGTTTGAAAAACATTTGTGAAACGGTTTGCTACTGCAAAAGAAATTAAATCCAAACTTTAAGACAGTGGCATTGTTTCATCTCAAAGAACTGTTAGGCGCAAACTTTCAGAAATGAATTTAAGAGCCCACAGACCTGCCAAGAAACCCACAATAACTGCTGCTGTGACTGCAAACGCCTCAGCTGGGTAAAGCATCACAACAAAAGAGACCTAAACTTCTGAAAATCGGTAAATATGAAAATCTTTATTGCAAAATTTCTTTATTGAATCAAACTTAACATTTAAAGCGCATTATCATCAACTAAAGTTTCCATTTGAAGCAATTCAGTTATTTTGTTTGAGGTTTATTTTAGTGATGAAAGCACTTGAAATTCTGGCAGAGGTCAGTTTGTGTGAAGGCGTTCTGGTGAAATGTATCATCCAGATTGTGTTCTGCAGACAGTAAAGCATCCCACCAAGGTTATGATGTGGTCAGTCTTCTGTGACAAAGGTACTGGACTTCTATATTTTGTTCAAGGGACAATGCGATAGGATCAGTACAAGGAAGTGTTGAGAAGTAGGCTGCTGCCTCAAATAAAAGACTGGTTTCCAAATGGAGAACAATTCATATTTATGCAAGATGGGGCAAAATGCCACACTGAAAAATCAGTAATATCTTTTCTGAGAGAGCAGAACACCCCTTCATTGCTGTGGCAGCAGAATTCACCAGATATAAACCCCAATGAGAACGTCTGGAAGCTAGTGAAGAAGGAAGTGGCAAAGGAAGTGATGTAAAATCAAATGGTTATTCAAACAATTGCTTATTTTTTAAAACAGCATGGAGAAATACAGAAATTATATGGAAGGTTTTAAGCTAAGAGTGACTGCATTCACCAAACAGAATGGTAATCAAGCTGCAGAAAGGGAGTTTTTAGGGGCAGTCATGTGGTCTGAGAGAAAACATTTGTGGATGCAGTCACATGGTGGTAAGGGCACTGACATCGTCTGAGAAGAGACTGAAAGTAAGGTTAAATGGACAGAGCACAGTAAGTACATGATTGCCTGCTGTGGGATCACGTATTCTTCAGAAAACGAACCTGCTTATTAAGAGCTCTTCCCTGCCAACAGAAGACAAACGACGAATCACCAGATCTGAAGCACAGCCTCCTTGTCTCTACGGCTTACCCAAAATCCACAAACCGGAAATACCACTAAGGCCCATTGTCAGCGCTATTGTATCTCCTACCTACGCCGTAGCCAAATACTTAACCGGTTTATTACAACCACATGTTGGCACGACGGATTCTTTCATCAAGGATTCGACCCACTTCATTCAGAAGCTGCAAAGTGTAAGCATACTACCTCAACATCTACGGGTCAGCTTCGACGTTACATCACTTTTCACCATGGTTCCTGTTGATGAAGCCCTTGAGCAGTTGAAACCCATCTTCTCTGATGATATACTTGCACTCTTCCACCATGTGCTGTCCACGACTTATTTCCAGTGGAACCAGTCCTTCTACGAACAGCTAGATGGTGTCGCTATGGGCAGTCCCCTGAGTCCTGTGGTTGCTAATTTTTACATGGAATATTTTGAAACCTTAGCCCTAGAAACGGCCGCACAAAAACCATTGGACTGGTTCCGATATGTAGACGACACTTTCGTCATATGGCCCCATGGAGAGGACGCCCTTCAGGACTTCCTTCAACATCTGAACAGCATCAATCAACACATTCAGTTCACGATGGAAAAAGAAAAGGATGGACAACTAGCGTTTCTGGACGTCTTGGTTAGCAAAAAGGCCGACGGGACACTTGGACACACGGTCTACCACAAGCCTACCCATACTGACCGATACTTAAACATTCCAATCATCATCCCAGACAGAAGCGTGCAATGATCAAGACGCTTGCAACCCGTGCTTCCCGCATCTGTGAGCCGCACTTCTTAAAACAAGAACTTGGCCACTTAGAACAAGCATTACTTTCCAATGGTTATTCAATCCAAGAAGTAAGAAGAGCTTGCCGGCCTCCTAAGACTCAACCTGTCATCCGGAATCCAGATCAGCCCAAAAGTAAGGGCATTGTGTTCCTACCATACTTGAAAAATGTCACCAACCGAATTGATCGCATATTACAGCGGCATAACGTCAAGACGATCTTTAAACCCACCAGACAGTTAAGCAGTTTACTACGATCACCCAAGGATCCCCGAGAAGCTTTGTCATCGGCTGGAGTATACAGTATTCCTTGTGGTTGTGGCTCAGTTTACATTGGAACTACTCAGCACAGTGTTAAGACCAGACTCACGGAACACAAAAGAGGCTGCCGCCTGGTCCAAACTGATAAGTCTGCGGTCGCTGAACATGCCATTAATGCAGTCGGTGAACATAGTATTAAGTTCCAGGATATGTGCATCCTTGCATCTACCATACATTACCATGCCCGACTACAGCGAGAGGCTATTGAAATTTACAAGCACCCTAACAACTTTAATAAGAAGGAAGAGGCCTTAAGATTAAACAGCAACTGGCATCCGGTCATAGCAAATAAAGAACATCATAAGAAGCAGGAAAGCAAGGCAAGCCAATCAGAAGAGACCAGCAGCATAAGAGAGATAGAACCCCCTCTACCAGCCACCACGCCTCTGCTCGCCCCGGGCCAATCAGCGCACGTTGCGCATGGTATAAATGGAGCGCCACAGACAGTCGACGCATCAGTCACAGTGATACCTTCTACGAGGAGACTTCGACAACGCCACTGAGGATGTTTACCGCAGTTGTAAACGAAACGTCTGGAAGACAGATCTCCAGCAGACCACGGCATAACAGCCCGGAAGATACTTCATTCTACAATTTAGATGCCGGCCGTGAAAGCCTACGTAGCTTTATAAATAAACCAAAACTTTGTTTTCAGTTGAGTACACATCTCTGTAGAAGACAATGTAGTGAAATGTAATGGATGATAATGTTGCAGATGAGACTGAAGTGTTTTGACACCAAAAGCTACTTATGCATCTTTCAAGGACAAGAAAAACATTTCCGAAGAAACAAACGAAGGTATCTTGTCCCAAAGGTAACTGAACTTCGCTCTACAAGTTGGAAGACAAATGCAATACACAACTTTATTATACTCACATGGGCATTGATAGCTTTGTCAAAATCTTCATGCTTTTTAATCAATGCTTCAACATTGTCTCCTTTGGAATCCACTTCTTCTGCTGCTAAAAATGCTTCACGTGCTGACATCCAATTCTCTGCTTGCTCGCAATCTCGATAGAAGAGCTGCAGTTCCAAACACTGATCTAACTGCATCCGTCGGGCAATCCAGGCTCTGAAATGCATATTAAAAATTTATTTGAAAGGAACTTTTCTCAGGATATTAGCTAATAAGAAAGACACTAAAGAAATTTCCAAGCTTTTGAGAGTGAATTAATGAATGATTTATTTGTGCTCAAAAACAATACAATCTTAACCTATTAAAAACAAAAATAAAATGAAACAAGTACAATTAAATGTAACAAATTTCTCACAATTATCTCACCTACTGGAAGCCAGCAGATATTCCAAAATTCTTTTACCCACTTTCACAAAATTCCACTATCCTACATTATATACACTTTCTTTACTATCAATTCAAGAGTTATTGCGTATATTAACCTGTTCTGTAGCCTCTCTCCACTGCGTAAGAGCAAAGAGTTGCTGAGAAAATTTTGCTGTCAGAAGCCTACTAAAATCCTTCATGTTGGAAATGTCAACCTTCTGTTCTCATATTATGTAAAAATGTTGTCAATCACCTCAGTAGGAATCCTTGTTTTCCCTTCATGATGTTCCTGATGTGCACAGGGTTAAAATGAGGATTCCTGCTGCCGAACTTAGGCAAATGAGCAAAAACTTTGTAGAAAGAATCCACATAATGGGTTACCATATGTAATAAGGACCCTATATTTAGGTCTAAAGGAAATTCATGTCCTCCATAAATTTCAATGCAGAACTCAATAAAGCTAAGTTGACACGCAGAGTTGAAATGATGAGTGGTTGGAGGGGTGATTAGGAGTGTTAACTGAACTTGGTCCAAATTGAGTTACAGATTTAGGTCTCAGAATAGTGCAGCACTTACATTTCTGTATAGTGAATTAATTCTCGTCTTGAATTACATCAATTCATTTTTTTTCTGTGCTGAATTGCCTGAAAGAGAGTTGTGCGCCTATTAAAGGGTTAACTGCACAGCTAATTATTTGGCAAAGTGGTACGAAAAACTTATAATTGGTTTGTCTACTGGTATTTTATCCCTGGTCATTCATTCAGTAGACTACTATTCAAGAAAATTTAATAACTAATATTACCCAAAACAAAATTGTTCTGTCTTGAAATTGGATTTCCATTTTTTTTTTCAATATATAAATATTGGTCTACTTTCGCTCTTCTCTAAATATTCTATTTCAAACTGATCTGTCCTTTCAAACCACTTGTGATTAGATCAGCAAGTTCTTCCCTCCCTTCAAAATCAAACATTACAGATGGTGTAGTTACATGTATCCAAGGAACATTTGAACATTAGATACCAATAGTCTCTCATCTGTTAAGCCCCTAAATAAGTTTCTCTGTATCTTCAAACCTTACTTTTGCCTCTTTCTAAAACCCTTTAATTTTGGTTTCTCTCCTCCTCCAAATATTACTTAAGTCATTGCATTCTAAGATAATATTCTACCTCTATCCTTTAAAGATGATTCTTGATAAATTAAGAACTTATTAGTTGTTCCAATCAAGTTTGTTACCTTAAATTCAAGTGTTGGGACACCTTTTTGGACTGCTAGTGGGTGTGTGTACAGGGAGTGAGTGAATGAGTACGGTTTAAGGGCCCATCGACAGCTAAGTTATTTGGGTCCAGGGTGTATGTTGTTAGCTAATGCTGGATTTCTAACAATGAAGTCATTAATCCTCTTGCTCTCCAATATTTTTCACTGATGGATGGGGCACTAGAAGTTGCTGGGCATATTTGAAAGTGTTCTTGGTCCATTCCCTCTTGGAGATCACATAGAGGACAGAGTAGTGAAGAATATATCCCAATTCTGTTCAAATGTTTTGCCAGACAATTATGTCCTGTAATCAACCTGAAGGTTGCAACTGCCGTTTTTCAAGGATACTCAGGAATTACTGTTTGAATGTTTGGTAGTTCCCATCTTTTAGTTTTTGAATTTTAATAGTAATATTTTGCAATAATTTTTTTAAATTCAGAGTTGACTAATCTTTTAGCTGCATAAAATGGTGGATTAACTATAGATCTCTGACAACTGCTGGTAGAATTTTTTTGCAAGAAAATCAGCTTTGTCGTTATCACTCAGTCCACCGTGAGCTGGTATCCACTGGAAGACTAGGTGTTTTTGAAGTGCTGTTAGATGGGTAAGGAAGGGTGTATGTACAGGGCTTTCGAATCGGTTCTTCCCCGCTACACAGCCTTTTGCCTGTGCACGTTTTAAGTTGCCGCAGCCAGGTCTGTAGCAACAAAAGGTCCCCGCGAAAGCATGCTCCTGCTTCCCACCACTATGCTTCCCCCACTTCTCCCCGTAGACACGCACTCAGTGATTGTTCGCCTCCATGGATAGGCAACTTACCTTGGTGTAGCATATTTTTATTTGTAAAACTTATTATAAATATAAATCTGCACATCGTGTTGGCATAGAATATATTCAGAAGTTCCCTGGTGAAGTCCCTCCATCCAGACGTGGAATTCATAACATTGTGAACAAATTCGAAAGCACTGGTTCTGTGGCAAACAGAAAACCCAAGCGTAAACTTACAGTTTTAACAGAAGATAAAACTTGGCGAAATAGGCGCAAGCCTTGAACGTACACGAACAAAATCACTCCCAAAATTAGCACAACAGGTGGTGGTTTCAGTGACTTATCCACACAGCAACAAAATTATTAAAACTGAAACCTTATAAGTGTACACGTGTCCAGTGCTTAAAACAAGGCGATCCCATAGCACAAATGTGTTATTGTGAGTGGTTTCTTTCATCAGTGAACGATGGTTTAATCGATCCACAGCTTCTGTTCTTTTCAGATGAGGCATGGTTTCATCTAAATGGTCGTGTGAACACTCATAACAGTCGGTATTGGGCATCTCAAAATCCACATCGCGTCCAACAAATCCCTCATTATGATCAGAAAGTTGGAGTTTTGTATGCTGTTTGCGCTAGACGCATAATTGGTCCATTATTTTACAACCAGACTGTAAATGCCGAGAGGTACCGAAATGACATTTTGACCCCATTTTTTCGTGAACTGACAGAAGATGAGAAGTCATATGGGTGGTTTCAACAAGATTCTGCTACTGCTCATACAACCGAGGACTCCATAGATAAAATTAGGGAAGTGTTTGAAGATAGAGTGATTAGTGCTGATGTATGGCCCTCTCGCTCCCCTGATCTAACAGTGTGTGATTTTTACTTGTGGGGTAACCTGAAAGACAAAGTTTACGAGAAAAATCCTCACACATTGGAAGAACTAAAACAAAATATTTGAAATGAAATCAGAGACATTACAGTGGCCCAACTTAATCGTGTGAATCAGAAAGTGTTTTCCCCATATACTGCCTGTACAGCGGAGGAGGGACGACATTTCTAGCATTTTCTATAAGGTAAGATTTTTATACATGTTTTACGTGCGGCTTGTTAGTAGCAGCAAACCCGGCCGCGGCAGCTTCAAACTCGCACAGGCAAAAGGCCATGCAGTGGTGAAGAACCAATTCGAAAGCCCTGTATATAGCCTCAATTATTGAAGAGAGGAAGATAAGGAAATAATGAAGCTATTAACAGTGAAGCAACAAGAATTTAAAGTAAGAACAAATTAGGAACTAATTTGTTCTTACCTTGGATAAGAGAGTAAGAGTTTGTGAACTTTGTAATAAACAGAATAAGTGCAAAAATATGACGTTTCATCCATTCTATTAAGCATTCGCCACCACTCCTTTAACCTGAGTGCTGGCCATTTAAAGCCTCTGTGGGCCGAGAACTGCTAACCAATATCCAATGCCAGGCATTTAAATTGTTAAATGCACTAAAAGTACTTTGTAAATATACAGCTGTATTTTGCGTAAATATTAAGTTATTTTAATGAAACAAAAACTGGTATAAAACTCATTATATGCAGTGTACATGTACATCATCAGCTAAGTAGAGCTGCTGTAACAAATCGTTGAAATGGCACTATTTTGTTTCACTGTGGTGAAAAGTTAACTTTCCTCTGTCGAACGCATCTAATATAAGTTCTCTGAAAGAAACAGTAGTCGACCCATTGTATGTGTGGCTTGTGCATCAGCAAAACAAAGCATAGTGTGATAAAGCACTAGTGTATGCGTGGTCTGTGAGTCGTCAGAATAAAGCATGTTTGCAACTTTTCCTTACGCGTGTTTCGTAACTTGAATAGCAAGCTCCGTTTGTTTCTTTCTTGAAATACATACATATACTTTCCTGCTTGTAGCTGAAGTGAGAAGTGGTATAAAAAGGTATTTCTGCATCAACTGAATATAACCATATACAATTGTTTGGTAATTTGGAGAGCTCTAAACCCACACAAGACAATGACCTACTTGGACTTCCGACTATCAATAGCTCGCAGCCTAATTGAACAACACCACGTTGAGAGGCCTCTTCATACTTGGGGTAGAAAATCCAGAACCCCTGCACTCCTCAGACTTCAAGGAAAACATTATCCTAAAAGAATACTGCCAAAAGCAAAGAAGTCCCACCCATCTCAAAAGTGTTTCGTGTGCCGCAGGAAGGGAATTTGCGAATGTGGAGATGTGCCCTAGTGTGTTTATCCCTGTTTTGAGGCATATCACTGCAGAATGAACATATGCCAGTAAAGTATATACGCGTTATTTAAATGTTTCCTAAAGGGAAAATTAAAATAAGTTGAGTTAGACAAGGGATAAATAAGAGTTAAATGCACAAACGCACAGGACGTGTATACACGGCCATAACGCTTATCCGTCATTTTAAATGGACGTGATTTCACGTCCATAGCGCTCAAGAGGTTAATCCAAGAGTAAAACTTGGACATATAAGTGTGGTTCTTTGAAGTACTTTGTAAATTTATACCAATTTTGAACATGTGTGTTAAATTGCTTTCACATCTAAAGTAAAAACAAATTAGAAACTAAAAGCTTCACTTATCTTAGTAATATTCCAAGTTGTTTGGTAATAACTTAGTAACTTGGAATATTACTAAGATAAGTGAAGCTTTTAGCTTCTAATTTGTTTTTACTTTATATTCTTGTTGCTTCACTGTTAATAGCTTCATTATTTCCTTATTGCTTTCACATGTTTTAGTGAAGGTAAATAACAATAAAACAAACTATTTTATAACAATCTAAAAGCAAAATCATGCAGAATTATGGGGAGATACTAACAGAGATTTATCTCAAAATTAAATATTGCAGTTAAACCACTTAACATGACTGTCCAATTGTCACTGTCACTTCACTAAGTTCGGTCACTTCATTGTTTTAATTTAGTTCAGCATTCATTGACACTTCACTTACTTTCTGTCATTTCTCACTTCATTAATGTGAATTAGTTTAATTTACTCTTCTATGCAATATAATGAAAAGTGCACAACATAGTCTCTTCTTCGGCCCACTTCACTCGCTGCACAGTCAATTCAAGATGTGTCTAATATCTCACAGAATCAGCACTCACTACACATCACAACTGTTGTCACAAATTCGTTTGTAGAAGTGCAATTGATATCTTGAAAGAAACACACTCTCCAACTCATTATGTCACAAGAATGCTCACTTATATAGCAACTGAAATCTTCCACACAATTTCAGAATGTTTGAGGAGGAAGGAGATTCTAGCTATCTCTCAATAGTATCTTTGATATTTAGGCTGGGTGAGAGTACTTATCCTCTGGACGTTAGTTGGTCAAAGCCTTCTACTGATAACCAAGGCCCGTAAGCTGCATTACACTATCCATCCAACAGATAGAGATTTAAGCTACATATCTGCAGAATGTCTGCAATGCTAGAGCTCATTATTTTGGTCAAGCTAAATTGTGTGGCACTAGTGTTCCTGTACTTCAGGGAAATAACTGAGTACCCTAAATGTGCCCACAATCAAAAGAGAAATTGTATATACTATGAAACAGGGCTTTATGCAGAAAAGTAAAATGCATATGCCATCCTATGCACCAAGCTTTAACTGCTGAGGTGGTAGAATACAACATTTTATGCCCTTGCTGATCCTTTTTGGACATAATACATCAGCTGGGATTATTCAAAGCAATTGAATTTATATTATTGCAGTTCATATTTAGAAAATTAACAGTCAAAATCTGAATCTTTTCAGCACATAATTTATTTCTGACAAGCTATATTAATAAACTTACTTTTCAAGTTCTTGTCTAGCCTCTGTCATACTTTCAAGCTTTTCCTGAATTTCAACACTTGCATAATGTCCTGATTGCAGAAGCTGCTGCCCAAAAAGCTCAAATGCTTGGAATGTTCCCGCACGGGCATCAATCTCTGTGCGATGCTCCTAGAACAAACATGTGAACAATTATTGAAATTTTATGCCTTTACTTAAAGAGGTTTCATGCTTATTTTTCCAAAACTTGAACCGTTTTACATCTTATAATTAAATGATCTCTTATATTATACCCATACTTAGGCAAGTAATAATTTATCGAAAGTCTCCAAGAGATAATTTTTTCAATACACATATGAATTCAAATGCAATACGGCCTGCTCAAAGTACTTTGAAAACAATTCCAACTTAAAAACTATGGGTATTGGATTAAGACATTAGTTATTAAAGCTGCCTAGCTGTGAAATTGGGCCTAAAATCTGAAAATTTGATTTTTTTTGGAGGGGTGGGGGGGAGCCAAAACATTTTACTGCAGTTTCATATCTAATCCTTCACATGCAAACACAATTTTTGGGCACAACATTTTATAAGGAGGTCTACGTGCCAATTTAAATGGGAATTCTGAGATCAGCAGTAGTAAATACAGCTTCAAAAATCTGATGTGTTACACTCACATGACTTTCTCTGCTCTTGTACTAATCATCTTCATAAACTCTTATTCTTCTATCTTTTTCGTGTTAGTTGAGATAAACATTTGCAGAAATTATCTTATTACTTGTTTTCTTGCACAAGCACTGAGAATATGGGAATACAGTAGCTTTGAGTGAGTCTAATTTTTTAAAGCTTTCAAATTCCGTTCTCTTTGCATTATTAACATATAAAAAAATCTGATGTGATGCACTCACATGATTTTCTCTACTCTTGTACTAACCATTCTTACAAGCTCTTATTCCTGTATCTTCTTTAGTCGAGCTAAACATTTGTACAAATTATCTTTTTGCATATTTCCTTGTAGCTGCAAGGGGAAAATGGGCATACAGTAGGCTTTGAGCGATAGTCAAATCTTTTAAATCTATAAACTTTGGCTTTCACAGCCGGTGTCCTGACTATTAGGTTTATCTCTTTCGGGCTTGTAGGCCGTGGTTTAGAAGTTACTGAATATACAGACATTTCACCAAGTACTGCACTTGGCATCTTCAGGGTAAGATGATTGTCTGTGCTGGTCAGATTTTGAATGCAGAAACAAACGACCATTGGCACTCTTATATAGTGGGGGAGGGTGGGGCATTGTTGTGCTGGCTAAGGTGGTGATTGGTTCTAATCGGACACGCACGCACACCTTTTTCTAAAAATGCTTTTTTTGGATTTAGGGGTCTCAAAAACATATTTCCGGGGAAATCTCGACATCAAATTTTTTGGTGGAATGCAATACTTCCTCTACTTACCAGTAGAGAAAGTAAAATTGAATGACAATGCTCCATTTGACGTAAGTACAAGTTCTCCAAAACTTACACAAATAACGAGGATTACCTCAGAAATGCTTCACTCTACAAAAAAATTTATTTAGACAAAAATTGAGTGTTTTAGCAAGATCTACATTTTCGGTATAGTAAGATTTGGTCTACCTCTTATGGTGTACCAGTTATGCAAGTCATCCAGAGTAAACATGACTACAGGGGCTATAGCCAGAAAATTCAAGATATATATATGTATTTCATTTGTTGACTCAGGGGTCTCCGTCTAGGGGATATGTGAATGGCAACCACAAGGTACCCAAGCTGAGCAGAACATTACTTCCACTTACTGGTGTTTTGCTCCTCACTGTAACTTTTCTATCTGACCTTACCTTGGTCATCTCTTGTTCTCTTCCGACCCCGATGCTATTAGGGTTCCCGAGGGCTAGGGAGTCTTTATTTTTCCAACCTCTCCATTTCTCTAATTTCTCTATAAAATCTTAAACCCTAACATGCTGACCTGTCATGGCATGTAATACGTCCTCTGATTGGTGATCAGAGGATATGGTCGGTGAATTTATTTTGATAATTCTCCCAGTCAGGTCGTTGAGACCCGTATACCAACGGCAGGTGTGGTCCTCCAGACATTCTGGGGGTTGTGAGAGAGCGATGTGACCGCCAAAACATAAAAATATGGTGCTCTCTAAAAAACGGTTACCATTACTGCTATTGCTCTCTTCAATATCATCAGTGAAAAATATTGGAGAGCAAGAGGATTAATGACTTCATTGTCAGAAATCCAGCATTAGCTAACAACAATATTTCATTTGTCATAAAAATATCTCAAACATATGGCATTTTAATTAAAATCATTAAGAGCCATTTTCAAGTAAATAATCATTTTCAAAAAATCTTCCATGTAAAAGGTGGAGGAATTTTCTTCAAAATCTTTGTGTCGCATCCTTGAAAGACATTAAACCTAAATACCAACTTTGGTTTTTAACCGACTTTTAGTTTGAGTTATGCCACACATGCCCACGCGCACACACACATTGACACACATGGACCTTTTTCTGAAAATGCTTTTTTTTTTTTTATTCAGGGGGCCTCAAACCACATTTTCAGTGAAATCTCAACAACAAATTTTTGGGTAGAATAGAATACTTTTTCTACTTTACTATATGTAGTAGAGAAACTAAAAAGGGTTAATTTTTCGTTGGTTTTTTTTTTTTTTTTTTTTTTTTTTTTTTTTTTGGCTAATTTTCCAATCTGTAAAATGTTCTTCATATCTGAGTTTTCCGGGGAAGGCCATGTCTTCTTTATAATGAATGTCGACGTTTCCCCCCTATCTTCTTCCAGGTTTCACTCTGTCACATCGACATTCATTATGAAGAAGACGTGGCCTTCCCTGGAAGATTTGGATATGATGGACACTGGCCGCCGAAGCCTATGCAATATATTGTAAAATGTTCTACTTGATGCAATTCTAATCCAACTTAATGGAAATTTCATTGTGCCTCTAGGGAAAAACAGATCGATACACAATTCTCTTTCTGTGCAATTTCTAGCTTTATGGTTAACAGTACCTAAAGCTTACATAATTTCAACAAAACGAAAAAAAACACCTGCAGTATATAAAAAGAATTTTCATAACTATGTACAACATGGCAAAAACAAAAATGTATACCTACTTTATATGTTACTGACTAAATACCAAAGTTTTAGTTTGAATATTGCTAGAAGTTCTTCACATGGGATAATTTTTAAATCTATAAAAAATTTAAAAAAGAAAGAATCAAAGCACTTTCTCAACAAGTATTTACTCTGGATATATGAAATTTGGTATGCAATATCAAGTAACATTCCTGTTATCTAGTAAAAGTTTCAGATTGATTGCATGCAAATTATAGAAGTTAGTGTTTTCACATGGGGTTACATTAATTAAATAAAGCATAAGACACTTTATTAGTGGTGCTCAGAAATGTTAATCTTAACGAGCTACATTAATATGAAAATTCATGCAACCAACAACCATATGGCAAGAATGCCTTTGCAAGACATTGATATAAGCAGCTGAAACAGGTTCAGGTTTGACAATGTAACAAAAATCAAATGTTGCTTTCCCAGAAGCACAATCTTAATCTCAAGTATACAATTCATAGAATGCCATGACAAATTATGAACTAAAGCATTATTTCCAAAGAACTTTGGATAGAAACAATTTGAGTTAATGCAACAGGAACAATTCCACCAGACCAAATATGACCTTATTTGACAAATTTGTTTATACAGGTGAACTTAGACTGACTGGCCCGACCTGCAAGGACTGGACGCTCTCCGTCAGATTTATGCATAAAGAACTGGCAAGACATGGGTACAGAAAACTAACTACAGTATGTGCCAAAAACTACAGTACTCATTTCCGCACAGTGTGCATGCACACACCGAAGCATGTGTGTTGTTCCATCACTATGACGTATTGTTAATTGTGTAAAGAACGTTGCGCTCTGTGATTGGAAGGGACAGTGGTTCTTGCGACGGAGGAAAAAGTATTTATAGCGGAGTATTATTTTCGATCGTACAGAAACTTATCAAGGCAGGGTGAGTTTAAAGTTAGTGGCGGAACAATATCAAACATTTCAATAAGCCAGCACCTAGCAACACAGTTATGCTATCTACTGTTAAAAAATTTCATCATACGGGTAGTGTATTGTGTCATTGCAAGAGAAGGTCTGGTGGGCCAGTAACTGTGTTCACAAATGAAAATCGTGGATGTGTCCTCAATCAGGTGTTGCAGTCTCCAAAGCAAAGTCTTCGGCAAACACCTCTGAAATTAAACATCAGCAATATGTCACTTTGACGATTGTCATATGGAAATTCTTAACGAGGAAAGAAGTGGACAATTCCCAATGAGAAAATTGCACAGGTTGAACAAATCGTGCTTCACAATCGGCAGGTCAGTTTTGAAGAGCTCTGCACTGTTGTACCCGAGATTTCTCGAAGCACCATTCACTGGACTTTGATTGAAGAGTTAAAATTTCAGAAGGTGGGCACAAGATGCATCCCAAGAGTGCTGACAGAAGACCACAAAAGGCAACACGCTAAAACTTCCCGCCAATTTCTTCAATGCTATGCAGATGAAAAGGACAACCCTTTCGATTTACAGGTGATGAAACCTGGGCTTTCCACTTCACACACGAGACCAAACAACAATCATGTGAGTGCCAGGATTCCGATTCACCCAGGCCACGAAAATTCAAAAGAACACAGTCTGCCAGTAAAGTCATGGCAACTGTGTATTGGGATCGAAAGGGGATATTGTTGGTCGACTTTATGGATCCTGGGACAACAATAGATGAAGATACTGTCAGACAGTAAAAATACTCCGATGAGCAATTCAGAAGTGAAGAAGAGGTATTCTGAGCAAGGGCAAAAGCCTTCTCCATGACAATGCTCGCCCCCACACTGCCCATCAAATACTTGGATCTTCTGAAACAGTTTGGATGGGACATCACCCATCCAACCAATCGTCGGACTTAGCACCCAGTGACTACCACTTGTTTCCCAAGTTGAAAGAACACTTGGCTAGAAGACACTTTAGTAACAGCGACGAAGCGAAAGATGAGATCCAACACCTCTTCAATAGCATGGCGGTGGGCTGGTATGAGGGCATATAAACTGCCACAGTATGTGCAAAAATGCACTGATCGAAATGGCAAAGGAAGAGGAGAGGAGGAAGAGAGGAAAGGATAAGCAGGAGGATAGAAGGAGAAGGAGCAGAAGGAGAGGAGAGGTGAGAAGCAGGAGGAGGAGGTGAAGGAGGAGGAGGAGAAGGAGCACAAGAAGAGGGAGAAGTGAGTGAGTAGGGTTTAAGGACCCCCGAAGAAGATGAAGAGGAAGCAGAAAGGAGAAAAGAGAGGAAAGAGAAGAGAAGAAAGAGGAGTAGACGGAAGAGATGATGAACAAGAACAAGAAGACGAAGAAGAAAAAGAAGACGAAGAAGGAGGAGAAATTTACCAAGGGAAAATAAAGCTTACGGCAGAGTGAGTATTTTTTGGGGGAGGAGAGCAGGTTTCCAATCTTAAACAAAATGTTGCTGTGAATTAGGCACATCAGGTTATGACTTCTTAACTTTCATCTGTTTGTCTTTGGTGGTGCTTAAATGTTAAAATACAAATAATATGAATTGAATAAAAGTTAATTATAAAATATTCATGAAGTTCTACTGCATTATCCAAGATTCTTGTTTATTTTCTCATAAATTTTCATGAACTTACATAATGATGAATTGTTAAAGTCTAATACTGCTATTGGCTAATGCTGGATTTCTGACAAAGAAGTCATTAGTCCTCTTACTCCCCAAAATTTTCCACTGATGAATAGGGTGCTAGAAGTGGCCAGGCATAACTGAAGGTGGTACATTTCCTCTTGCAGATCACAAGACAGAGTGGTGAAAAATACATTCCAGTTCTGTTCAAATGTTTCGCCAGACAATCATGTCCCACAATCAACCTGAAGATTGCAACTGCCGTTTTACAAGGATACTCAGGAATTACTGTTTGAATGTTTGGTAGTTCCCATTTCCTATTTTTTTATTTTTCGTACCAGTATTTTGCAATAATTTTGTTTTTGAATTCAGAGTTGACTAATCGTTTAGCAGCATAAAATGGTAGGGCAGCAATTATAGCAATTACTTCCAAGTTGTCACCAACCAACCAGACTATTATAGAATGTTGGAAAATCCTTACTCACCTAACAGCACTTCAAAAACACTTAGTCTTCCAATGGATACCAGCTCACTGTGGACTGAGTGGTAATGACAAAGCTGATTTATGCAAAAAAAGGGCACCAGCAGTGTACAGAAATCTACAGTTAATCTACCATTTTATGCTGCTAAACTATTAGTCAACTCTGAATTAAAAAAAGAATTATTGCAAAATATTACTATGAAAAATAAAAAAATAGGAAATGGAACTACCAAACATTCACATAGTATAAGAGGTAGAACTGGTACTTAAAAAATTAAACTTTGCCCACACACGGCTTGTGTGTTTAAAAACACCAACAGTAAGTTTGTTGGCATAAATAAATAATAATTCACATAGTAATTTCTGAGCATACTTGTAAAACGGCAGTTGCAATCTTCAGGTTGATTGTGGGACATGATTGTCTGGCAATACATTTGAACAGAATTGGGATATATTCATCACTCTATCCTCTGAGATCTGCAAGAAGAAATGGACCAAGACCACCTTCAAATATGCCCTGCCACTTCTACCACCCAATCCATCAGTGTAAAATATTGGACAGTAAGAGGACTAATGACTTCCTTGTCAGAAATCCAGCATTAACCAACAAAGATAATGTTTTTTCTAAGAAATTATTAAAATGATTTACAGTATTAATTTCTGTTTTTAGTGAGGCACATTTCTTTCGCCATATTTGTGTATCCGACATGGTTTTTGTTTGTTCAGCTGTATTTCTAGCTATATCCCTTTGCATTTTCAGTTCTTCTAACTGGGGGTTTCAAAAGGGTTTGAAATTTTGTATTCTTCCACGAGGAATATGGTTTTTTTTTTTTTTTTTTTTTTTTTTTTTCCGGAATCTAGTTTGACTTTACAGAAATGTTTGTTAATATGATCTGGTTGGTCATGCAGCTGTGAGTTTATTTGTTCTTTAAATTTATTTTCCAGTTCAGTTTTATATTTATTCCAATCTGCTTGTTTGAAGTTAAAATATAAATTCATGTGATGCTGACTGACATTTGTATTATGTAGTTATGTATGAAGGTTGTGGGATCTTCTTTATTATAAATCAGTTCAAAGGTTGTGGTATTCAAAAATTCTTCCATTATCTTCCCTGAGTGAGTGAGTGGTGTTTAAGGGGCCGTCGACAGCTAGGTCATTTGGGCCCCAAGTCAATTTTAAAGGATAAAACACTCACTAACTTCTGGTTAAGAACTAAGCTAAAATACAAAACTAAAAAAATGCTAAAACAGTTAAAATACTAAAAAGGTTAATGTTAAAACCGTTAAAACACCAAAAAGATTAAAACGCTAAAAAAGTGAATGATAAAACAGTGACGGCTTAAAATACAGTAAAACAAAACAAACTTAAATGCAGATTTTTAAATCTTACTCAAAAGTCTAATACTAAAAGCACAAGTTATACGTGTTTGGCAAATCCAATTTCAGCAACGAACCGCAGCACCGTATATACGGAGACTGGGTCGTCGTCTAGGATGGACCGCACGCTAAAACCCTGGCCAAGCGATTGGCGCACCGGGGCATATCGCGGACAATCAATTAAAACGTGCGACACGGAGAGTTGGACGTCGCACGTGTGACAGACAGGAGCCGGGTCACCGCGCAGATGGTGACCATGTGTGGCGCGTGTGTGACCTATGCGTAACCGCGTTAAAATGACCTCTGCCCGACGGGAATCCCTGCAAGAAGTCCGCCAGGGTTTTACCGAGTCCTTAATTGTCCGTAGTTGGGTGCCAGTCAGCTCTTCCCAAGATTTCTGCCAAAAGGAATAAAGATGGCAGCGGAAGTATCGCTGCACATCTCTAAAAGGAAGAGCATATGTGGAAAACACCGGCAAACGACATGCAGCCTTAGCCGCCGCATCTGCCTCCTCGTTGCCGGGAATACCCACATGGCCTGGGATCCATGTAAAAATAAACTGGTATCCGCGAGAGACTAACTGTGAAACGAGTGTCTGGATTTTAATTATCAATGCTGATGTGCCGAGAAACTGTTGCAACGCCTGAACAGCGCTCATGGAGTCGCAGCATATAATGAAGCTGTCAGGAACCGAACTAGAAACAAAGAGTAAGAAATAAAAGATGGCAAACAGCTCGGCAGTAAAAACGGAAGTGCTGTCTGGAAGTCTGTACGTATGAGCCTCACCGTTGTACATGAAACTATATCCTGTACCACCCCCCACCTGGGACCCGTC
Organism: Tenodera sinensis; assembly: GCA_030765045.1. Classification (NCBI taxonomy): domain Eukaryota; kingdom Metazoa; phylum Arthropoda; class Insecta; order Mantodea; family Mantidae; genus Tenodera; species Tenodera sinensis. Next base: position 5,060,860 of record JAUKNM010000025.1, on the reverse strand, counting down.
GGTAAAAACCGGGGTGCAAGTCCGGTAACGTCCCAGGAGCTCGGTGAATAGTTGGCGAAACACCGAGTTAGGGGTAGCCACCTTCGCATAGTCCGAAAGCTCCAGGTCAAACCGCGCGCGCTGGAGTTGCCAAGGAGGGTAGCGGCCTATAGACGATCGCGCTACATGGGGCATGCGAAGATCATGTGCAGTGGGCAGTTCACGGAATCGTATACCACTTGGACGTGAGATAGTGGTATTACGTATATAACGGTGGGCGAGGTCGGGACGTAAGACGCATTGGAACGAGGGATGACCGAGGTGAGCGGCCAACCGTGCCACGTAGGAACTGAGTAAAAACGAGCGTCGGACAGACAGTGGAGGTTCGTCAGAATCAGCATACAGACACGCAATACGACTAGTTCGGAAAGCCCCAGTGGCCAGACGGATACCAGTATGATGGACAGTGTCTAAAAGGCGGAGTTTAGAGGCGGACGCCGCGCCATATATAAAACAGCCGTAGTCTAGTTTGGACCGGACCAATGAGCGGTACAACCTCAACATTACCGTGCGATCGCCGCCCCATGATGCCCCAGATAAAACCCGGAGTATCCGAAGCGAACGATCGCAGATGATCAGACGTGGAGATCGTTTTTGGTGAGTGAGCAGAGAAGTTAGAGTGAAAGCATATGTTTGCATGTGTGGATAGACAGTATTTGGGAAGCAGGAAAAAAGTTGTTTCCCAGTGTGAGTGATTTTTCGGATAGATTAGAGGTCTGGAGATGCTAGTGAGTGAGTTTCCAGTGCTCTTTGAGTGAGTGAGGAGGTGCTTTGTTAGCGCGCACGAGAAACAAGCACGTGTAACCGTTTGGCGGGATCATTGTTGGGGATACAACCGCCACATTTCTCGCGGGAAAGGCGTGTTCAAATAACAAGTGACTGTGACTGTGAAGAGTGCTTCAATAACAATTACTCTGTGTACATCCAGACGGGATTTTCCAAACTTCTCCTGAGAGAAGTGAGTGATGTGTCGTGAAGTGTACATAAGTGTCCCGTGTATATAGTCTCCCCCCCCCCCCTGTGCAACTAAGAGTAATTACAGTGTTCTACAGAGGCAGTGTTTAGCACTAAAATAAGTGTAATTTTATTTTTACGAGCTAGCGTGGGCCAAGCGTGTGTGCGCCAGTTTTTGGCGCGCATCGCGTAGCGTGCCCATGCCAAGTGGAAGCTCCCAGAAGCCCTTGCGACTGGGAGCAGAGACAAGAAGGGGGGAATGGCGACTGCCACAAGCACCCCTGCCATGCCGGCCGCCGAGAGCGGACTCGCAGCTCTGTCGGCTGTATTTCTAACCTCAGCTGGTCCAGCCATAGCTGCCAACGATCCGCCCACCTGCTCATCATTGGTCGCAGCGCCCAACGCCGAAAACTTGGAGGAGGAGGAGCGACAGGCCAAGGCTTTCCATAACCTACAGAAAGAAGTTACTGATCTCAGTAATGAGATCATATTCTATTAGCAATTACTCAGCGAGATGGATGGGGAGTCCAGCGACTTTCCAAAAGTCGCCCAGGCCCTCGGACTGTGCTACAAGGAGCATGCCCAAAAGAAGAGGCTCCTTGTGAAGCTAGGGGAAGGTTGGAAAACCGTCCCTGTTTCAAAGAAGCGGCAACTCAACCGAAGCCGGGACAGTGACTCCGACAGCGAGAGTCACCACCGGAAGCCCGCCAAGCGGATCAACCACCAAAGGACGCCACCACAAGTTGCAGTGAAAAACCAATATGCACCCCTAGCGACACAGGATGCAGAGTCCGAAGATGAGGCGGAGGACCTACCCCCCGCAACAACTAAACTCCAAAACCTACCACAACCCGGAACACAACGATCAACTAGACCACCACCATCGCCAAAAACGACACGTAAACAAAACGCACCACAACCCTCTACCTCCACTGCCACTCCCACTCCTACGCAGAACCCCACCCAAAATCCCGAGCTCCAGAAACCACCGAGGATAATAATCCCGGACAAAACCCAAACAGTTAAGGTCCTCCGGCTTCTCCGGGACTTCCTGCCAGCTGGAGCTTATAAACTCCAAACCACGAGGGACTGCCTCAAGCTCTTCCTCCAGTACAAGAAGGACGCCAACCGAACCATGCAGCTCTTGAAGGATGCCGGAGTAGAAAACTTCAGTTTCACTCCCCGGAACGACCAGCCTCTGCGATGTGTAGTCAAACGTCTCCCAGTGGATATGGAGGTAGACTACATCAAGGAGGACCTGGAGCAGAAGGGGTACACCGGCGTCCAGGTACGTCAGCTCATTTCCCGCGGCAGGCCTCTGCCAATGTTTCACGTAAGTCTCGACAGGACCACCACCAACCAAAAAATTCTTCAAGAACGAGAGGTGTGCCATATGATGGTCACCGTGGAGGTCTTGAAAACTAATGCCAACATCACCCAGTGTTATAATTGCCAACAGCTGGGGCACACTTACAGAATGTGTCAGATGACCTCCCGGTGTGTCCTTTGCGGTGGCATCCACCGCCTTGCTGACTGCCCCCAAAAGGCAAAGCAGGACGTTCAACCCCACGGCGCAAACTGTGGGGAAGCGCATCCTGCCAGTTACAGGGGGTGCGAGACGTTCAGAAACGAACGCCATCGCCGTCAACTGGCAACCATAGCCAGGACCACTCCAAGTGCTCAACCAGGGCCCCCACACATTGAACACCCGGCTCCGGTTCAACCAGGCGTCTCCTTTGCTGGAGCCACCGGAGGGAAAAAGGTTTCCATGCCACCACCAAATGGTCCCCCTCCACTACCTCAAACCCCACAAACATCCACCGGAGACTTGGGCAGTCTAAGGGAAATCGTAAACCTGTTCAGGGAGCTCAACCTCCCAGCTCTCTTAGCAAAACTGCAGCCTTTCCTGATTAAGTTCAGAAGCTGCACAAGCACTATGGAGAAAATAGAAACCATCATATGCCTCCTCTCAACCCTCCTAGAGTAAATGGCCTATGTAAGGGGAGGTACAACTTTAACCCACGCACTCCTGTGGAATGCAGATGGCATCCACAGGCAGCAACACGAACTTGAAAACTACCTACGGCGTAACAAAATTGACGTCGCATTTATCTGTGAAACAAAATTAAGACAAGAGCACGCTTTTAAGCTCCAGGGCTACCAAATTTTCCGGAATGACAGAATTGGCAGACAGGGGGGAGGGACTGCTATTTTGCTGAGAAACTCAATTGCTCATGCTCCTGTCACGCTACCTGCACTGGCAGCGTTAGAGTGCACGGCTCTTAAAACACGTGTTAATAGCAAAACGGTTATGCTGGTAGCACTTTATCGGCCCCCCCCAACTTCCCAGATTTCATACGAGACCTCGAACAAATCTTCGCTTTAGACGAGCATGTTATAATTGCAGGAGATTTCAATGCCCGGCACCCCTGGTGGTTTTCACGCCGGGCAAACGCGGCGGGAAATCTCCTGGTTGAACTTATAACTGATAATGACGAAATTGAGGTACATCTTCCCTCAGAACCGACCTTTTGGCATCGATCAGGGCACTTTGACCCTGAGATTCTGGACATCGCACTCACAAAAAATGCGACACTGTTAAACAACTTTACTGTGTATCACAGCCTGGACTCCGACCATCTTCCTGTGCATTTCGACATACAGGGTGGTATTTCAGCCGGTGTCTCTGGCCCTCGAAAGAGGGCAGACACCGACTGGAATAAGTTCACCATCGAAATGCACGGGATGGCGCAACCCAGACTGTCATACTATAGCGAGGCAGACATAGATGTCGCCATTGAAAACTTTACTGCCTCGCTACATACAACCAAGAGAAGTGCTACCACATACACCACAAGAAGACCACCCGGTTTTTGCACGTACCCCGAGGTAGAGCAACTCATTGCGCGGAGACGACGCTTGACAAAACTGTGGCGATACACCCGACAGCCTGAATATAAAGTGCTAGCAAAATGGCTACGCAACGTCATTCGGCAACAAATTAAAATCAACAAAATTGAACAGTGGGAAAACAAAATGCTGAGTACCACCCATTTGGACTCTTCTTTGTGGAAATTACTAAAGGCTTTCAAAGTTTCCACGAGCGTTAACCCCGCAACAGAGGCGCTGCACACTCAAGGCGGCCTGCACTTCTCCGAAGAGGAGAAAGCCGAGGTCTTCGCTGACTGTCTCCAAGACAGATTCAGTGAAAACCCAGTTACCAACCGTGTTTTAGAACGGGAGGTCCAGACATGGGTACAAACCTGGGTGGCGCAGAAGCAAGAGCAACAACTACCCATCATAACACCGCAGGAAGTTTTCAAGCTCATTAGGAAATTGCCTAATGGGAAAGCTGCCGGCCCAGACAAAGTGACTAATGAGGAACTTAAGCATCTCCCGAGAAAAGCTCTGGTACAACTAACAAAGATATTTAACGCCTGTTTGCAGCAAGGCTATTTCCCCTCTACTTGGAAACGAGCTAAGGTTATCATGCTCCCAAAGCAAGGGAAAAGCACCAGACAACCGCAAAACTACCGCCCCATTAGTCTTTTGTCTACTATTGGTAAATTGCTCGAAAAATGTATCCTTTCTCGACTACAAAAACAAGTCTCGGCAGCACATGAACTCTCAAATTCACAATTTGGCTTTAGAAAAGGACATTCCACTGAACTACAGCTCCTCAGACTAACTGATGATGTAACAGAGCAATTTAACAATGGGGCTTCAACGTTGGCGCTATTTCTGGACGTAGAAGCCGCATTTGACCGGTGCTGGCACAATGGCCTCATTTACAAACTGCACCACAATTTTCTAGAAAAACGGCAGTTTTACGTCCAAGTGGGCCGCTCCTCCTCACGGGAGCGAGTGATGCGGGCTGGCGTCCCACAAGGGGCAATCATGTCCCCTTTTCTGTACATATTATTCACTAATGACTTCCCAGTGGACGCCAGATGCAAGGTCGCCATGTATGCTGACGACACTGCAATATACAACCACCATAGAAATCCACGTTTCGGCCTTGCAGAAATGCAACGTTATGTTAACAACTTCCTCTCATGGCAACAGGACTGGAAAATCAAAATTAACCCCGACAAATGCCAGCTAATTCATTTCTCTAAGCGGCGTCACACTTTGGCAAAGGACCTAACGGTCGGTGGTCAAATATTGCACTGCCGTCAGCAGGTTAAATACTTAGGTGTCACCTTGGACCGCACAATGTGTTGGTCCACCCACATAAAAAATAGCGCCAATAAAGGCAGACAGCGGCTAAAGTTGTGCGCCCCCATCTTCCGCAGTAAACAGTTGCGACTGAAGTCAAAACTGATATTATATAAGTCATTTATTCTCTCGGTGGTCCTGTATGCATGTGTGGCCTGGGCTAATGCCTCCAAAACCGCCCTGAAACAACTCCAAACCCTCCAAAACCTCTCCCTCAGAAAAATCCTGTCTGCTCCACTCCTCACCAGTACCCAAACACTACACCTTGAAACCCGGATCCCGTTCATCCCGGAGGCAATTGAAAAACGAGCAACGGCTGCATGCACGCGCATTAGAAACCACGAAAACGACGTGATCGCCAACATTGGCAAAGGCGAGCCGAAGCACCGCAAGCATAATAGGATCAAAATGTTCTAGAAGCGGCTCGGCTCGCCGACTAATGCGCGTGCACGCAACCTCGATCCTAGGCCACATACATGTTCCGGCAGAAGCCCTCGCCTCGAAAAATATTCAGGAGCTGCCACCGTGGGACAGTGTACATAGTGTGAATAGTGCAGTGCGCTGGGACGCATATCTCTGGTGTGCCCAGTGAAGATGTGTGTATGTGTGTGAGAGTGTGCGTGGGTGAATGCGTGCGTGAATGTGTCTGTAAATAATTTGTATAGCGTGTGTAAATAGTGTTTTTAATGTGCGTGTGTGTTTGTATGCCTGTGTGTGTGTGAGGGCATATCTCACGATATGCCAGAGTGAAAGCGGGAGTGAATGCGTGTAAATAAAGAAACAAAGTGTAAATATGTATATAAACAAAAAACAATATAAAAAACACTATAAACTAAAAACCCAAGACATTACAAGAGGGAACTGTTCTCGGTGGCCCAAAGACGGCCACTGTATGGGTTTCCTAGAAAAACCACTGTATATAGCATGCAAACCAAACAATTGTATATAAAAATGATTATGTTAGTCTGTAAGCTGGGCCCGTTGTACCAGCACCAGACACAATTGGCTAATAAATAAACAAACAATGAAAAAAAAAAAAAACAAAAAAAAAAACAATGAACGATCGCAGGAAACACGAAGTTGTCGAATATGGTGCTCCCATGTAAGTTTGTTGTCGAGGTGTAGGCCCAAGAACTTCAGGTGCGGAACAAACGGTAGACGTGTGTCACGCAAATAAAGGTCAGGCGGAGGATGTACGCCACGAAGCCGATGGAAGTGGACACACTGTGTTTTGGTAGCGGAAAACTTGAAGCCCGTACGAAACGCCCAGTTATCTTCCCTGAGAATCCTGTTTTTCATAACCCCATCTTTTGGAATGGGCATTGAAATTCCCAATTATGACTGTTTTATTTAGTTGGTCAATAAGTGTGAGATCTGGTTCCTGCCTGGGAGGATTGTAAATCTAATATCTTTTAATGAGGTATTCTTGTATACAGAGAGTAAATGAATAACACCACACAAATTTTACTGGTAGTAGAGGGTTCATAGAGATAGGAAACCAATGGTCTACGGCGTCAAGTTAATAAGTTGCACGTATTCGAAGAAATTAGAGATTGTGACCAATAAATCATGAACAGAAAGAAATATGGCAATATTATCCACTGGAATCGAAATTGTGCTTATTAGGAAGTTAGTAAAGCCTGTCTGCTGTCTCTCTGGAGAAGCATTTCTAAATTGTAGCATTACCAAAATCGCTTAAATTGGAGACTTAATATGAGGCTGCATGCCACTGCAATGCATAACAGGTTGTGGCGAACGGCTACAATATAGGGTAGCTCTCGAGAGTGTGGATTGGTCGCACGGCTATGCCGACTGTGGGCCTAATGGTCCCTAGAAATAGGGTTCAAACCCAGAGATGGGTCAACTTTTTTCCCCTTCCTTTTCCACTGCGAGAGCAATATTATGCTAATTCTTTAAAATAGCAAAATACCACCATTATATGCAATGCACATAGTATTGTTTACTTCTATTAAATAATTTATTTCCTGATTGCTTCTCATTCTTCAATTCTGTGCACCACAATTTACAGGTCCAAACATTTGTCTGAGCATTCTTCTTTCGAAAGATCGCAAAACCTTTACATCGTTCATTGTTCTTGTGATATACCAAACCTCAGACCCATAGGTTACTACTGGCCTTATTAATGTTTTATAATAGGCATAATAGGCTCATTCTATGCCTCTATTCTTTCTCTTATTGTATCGCTCAATTTATTATCAGATTTATTTCAGGTACCAAGATATGAAACCTGCGCTTACTCATTTATTTCCTTACCTTTGTTCTGCTTGTATCTATCTATTGTATTGTAATGGTAATATTAATTCAACCTATGTTTATAATAATTCAATCGGATGTAGCTCTTTCAAGTGCTTATCAATTATTTACCTACTTGTTTCTAAGCTGCTAGTTAGGCTTGAAGCATCTGATTTAAGTGAAAATGAAGTTCTCAGTGTATACCTACTATTTAGGTCATGCAAGTGTGAATAATAGTTAAACTTGAAATAAAAAGTTTAAACATTAGATAAACGAAAAATTACAACACAACACAAATGTTTCTTGTAAATCAAATTAACTTAGGCATGCATTTATGAAGAAAGAAGGCATGAAAGAAAGAAAATGAAAACGAAAGAAAGAGAAAGAAATAAAGAGAGAAAGAGAGAAAGAAAGAGAAAGAAATAAAGAGAGAAAGAGAGAAAGAAAGAGACAGAATGAAGGAAGAAACGGAGAAGGAGAGAAAAAGAAAGAATGAAGTAAGAAAGAAGGAAAAAAGAAAGAAAGATCAAAGGAAGAAAGAAAAAGAGAGAAAAAGAGAAAGAACGAAGGAAGGAAGAAAGAAAGAAAATAATTTATGGTTTTATGGATATTTGAAGCTGCATTTCTAATATTTGCCTACCTACGCATCGAGGCACCATATCCACTACGCTAAACAGACAGGCTACGAAGTTCACCCGCTTATTCCTTCATATGCCGTACAGCTGCAGTGGACATGATCAGTGGCGTGCATACCCTCAAACTATTTTAAGGCACAGTTCTGTAATTTGTAATTATAGGCCATAGGTTTCCTATCTCAAATTGTTTAACTATGAACGTTCTATCAGCAGTAAAATTCATGTGGTGTTATTCATTTACACCTGTATATACAGAGTGTTAATGAACTACACCGAAATAATTTCAGCAATTGTAGACGTGACTAATATAAGCAAGTTGAGACAGGCAATGCATGGTCAGCAGCTTAACATAATGGAGTTAATTGTGTTAAACCTAATTGGCATCAGATGCTGATAAGTTGGTGTTTAAACAAGGTGGGTAAGATTATTGGATTAAAATGTCTTTAAAACTGTTTCCCGAGTATACAAATATCGAAACTTAATAGCTCGTTATTGGCGTTCAAGATTTAACCCTTTCATGCCTGGTGTGTATTATAAAATAGATAGGCTTTTTTTCCTATTTGTACTAGTTTTAACTTTTTTTTGCTATATTCTTGTTATACTGTCGGTCACCAATTAAAAATACATATTTGAGACGTTTTGAATTGTAAAAAATTATTTTTTTTACAATTTATACTGTAGTGTTTTTTTTATAAGAAAAGAAGCAAAATCAATGCAACCACAGTCAAATGATACCCCATCATCATCCACGCGTGCCATAACACTGATTATTTTACGTGGGCCCTCCCCATCCTTTACCACAGGCACATTTAACTGCGATTGCCGAGACTTGAACTCACGACCTCAGTGCACTACATATTGCCTTAACGATCATGGCTATTCAAGCTAGCAGGCTGAAGGTGTCCCAGACCGCCTAATCTAAACCGGTTTCGAATTAGAGGAAGAACGGCATAAGTAGCAAAATAATTCAGGCATTAAAGGGTTAATGCCTCAAAGATATCTCAAATCTCTAACTAATCACCTGCCAGTGCGACACTGAACAGCGATTAACTGCCTTCTTGCATCAATAGCCTACTCTAGTAGTGTTTGTGTAACTGTTCTGGTGGCCCAATCCATAACGCCGAAAACTGTTGTTCCAGAGGTCATTGGTTCGGTTACTGTCATGTGGTTAATTTTTTTTTTTTTCTTCGTCATAAATTACAATGGGAAGAAATGGCGTGATTCGTAATTATGAACGTGAATCTGATTGGCCAGTACAATAACACTAGTATGATTTCCGTTCTTCGGGACACTGCAGTTAGTGTGCTGAGATTGCCTGTTGGACAACATGGAGAACGTGTACAGCGTTTTTTAACTAGCAATATGCACCTTATTTACGGTGAATCACGATGTAATGAGTTAGCTGCTGCAGCACTGTACAGGGAACGGTATCCTGATAGGTGCCAACCACATCACTCAACCTTCCAGTCCATTGATAGACGTTTGCAGGAGAAAGGAACCTTCCAGGTCAACAGGGGCGATACGGGCGTTGCACGAACTCGACACATAGTGTAATTCGAGGAGAATGTACTGTGAAGCATTGCTATAGAGCCATCTACCAGCACACACACTATTGCACGTGCACTAGGCGCTAAACATATTAGCATATGGCAAGTCATAGATGAAGACCAACTTCAACCATTTCACCCACAGAAGGTGCAAGCACTAAAGCCTATGCAAGCACTAAAGACTATGGCAGCAGCCTGAATTCTTTTCATCAGTATTGTTCACTAATGAGGCCTTGTTCACCAGGGATGGCCTAGTTCTTAATTCAAGAAACAGCCATGTGTGGGACTATGTGAATCCACATGCTGTCGTGGAGAAGAGTCATCAGCAGACTTTTTCAGTCAACATATGGGTTGGAATGATTTCAGACCATGTCATTGGCCCATACCTGCTCCCCCCCTTGGTTAAATGGAGATGCTTATCTTCATGTGTTATAGAACATATTACCTGTATTTTTAGAAGATGTGCCCCTTCATATTTGTTGTCAAATGTGGCTACAACATGACGGAGTTCTCTCCCATTTCACCCTTGCTGTACGAGAGCATTTAAACCATGTTTATGCTGCCCAACGGCTCGGAAGGGGAAGTCCAACTGTAGCTTGGCCAGCACCCTCTCCCGACCTCAACCCAATTGAGTTCTTTTGCTGGTGTCACCTCAAGTCTCTGGTGTATGAAACACCTATTACATCAGAAGAGGACCTAACTACCCGAATAATAGCAACATGTGAAATTATTCGACACACACAAGGAATTTTGGACAGAGTATGACAGTTGTTCCTTTGCCGCTGTCAGCTTTGCATTGGAAATGAAAGTTGTCATTTCGAGCAGTTCCTTTAAACCTGACGTAAAGAGTTGCATTTACTTTTCATTTTATGTAAGTTTGTTCACCCTTTAAACCTCCTCCCATTTAGAGGTACAGCATGTGAGAGCATTAAGCAGAATTCAACCTTTGTTAGAAGGAATTGTAATTAATTGCACTCACAAGGTGAAATTACTCTGTAAAATGCATTGTACAAGAATTAAAAGCTTAGACAAAATATTAAAACAAAACAAACAAAACATAAATGAAAAAAAGACAAATAAAGTGAAGGAGACACGCACACTTTATTCCTTTCACTTGAAAGCTAGTGTCATAACCATTGCACCAGAGGGAGTGCTCCGACCATCTTTCATTTTCGTGTGTCGTGCACTCAAGCGGTATCATCATTAGCAGTGGCGTACTGGCATTTTAGAAACTTATAGCCATAACTTCCACATTTGAACCAACAGGCCATAAGTCTCCTGTCCAAATTAATTGAGTGAGTGAGTGATTAGGGTTTAAGGGCCCGTCGACAGGTCATTAGAGCCCCAAGTCAAAAGATAAAAAACGGATAAAACTCACCACCACCTAAAACTCAAAGTTAAATATTAAAACGGAAGCTAAAAATGATACAAGGTAAAACACTTAAAACTTGTCTAAAAGGTAAGCTCAAAACAGTTAAAACGTGTCAAGTTATCTAAAAACGTAAGCAGATAAAATGTAAAAGGTAAAAAGTAAAACCACGAAATAAAATTTAAACCTGCTTACCAAAGCCAATGCTGCCGACGAACCGCAGCACTGAATCCACAGCTACCGGGTCGTTGCCTAACATCGTCTTTAAACTAGAACCCAGGACAAACAACTGGCGCTCACGATTGTAGCGCGGACAATCAACTAGGACATGGGCCACAGAGAGCTGAACGCCACAGGTGGAACATACCGGCGCCGGCTCACCATGCAGATAGTGTCCATGCGTGATGCGGGTGTGACCTATTCTCAGGCGGGCCAAGATGACTTCTGCCCGCCTGGTATCCCTTGAAGATGTTATCCAAGGTTGCACCGCTTCCTTGATCGTCCGCAGTTGAGTGCCAGTGATGTCTAACGCTTCCCATAATTGTTGCCAGACAGATAAAGATGGCGACGGAAGTACCGTTGTACATCCGTGTAAGGAAGACTGCGTGTAAAAATCTCCGGCAAACGGCAGGCAGACTTAGCAGCCTCATCACCCGCTTCATTGCCGGGAATGCCTACGTGGCCTGGGGTCCAAGTAAAAACAATCTGGTATCCACGCGACAGTAACTGCGAAACGATTTTCTGAATTTTCATAATTAGTGCTGACGTGCCGACAAACTGTTACAATGCCTGCAGTGCGCTCAGAGAGTCGCAGCAGATGATAAAACTTCCAGGATCGGAACTGGAGATAAAAAGGACGAAATAAAAGATTGCAAACAGCTCGGCGGTAAAAACGGAACTCAAGTCTGGAAGACGGTACTTGTGAGTCTCACCGTTATGCACAAAACTACACCCTGTAGCCCCATCCACCTGGGAACTATCGGTAAATATCGGAGTGTAATTCCGGTAACGTCCCAGGATCTCGGTGAAAAGCTGACAATACACTGCAGGGGTAGCTAACTTAGCATTCGTCGAAAGCTCCAGGTCGAACTGGGCACGCTGTAATTGCCATGGAGGACAGCGGCCAAGAGAATACCGTTCAACAGCAGGCATGCGGAGTGCGTGTGTACTAAACAGCTCGCGAAACCGAATACCGCATGGGCGAGAGATCGTGCTATTCCGGAGATAACGGTGAGTGAGTTCCGGGCGCAATACAGGATTAAAAGACGGGTGACCAGGGTGGGCTGCCAAACGGGCCACGTAAGAACACAATAAAAACGAGCGCTGAATAGAAAGTGGAGGTTCACCAGAGTCAGCATACAGACACTCTACATGATTAGTGCGGAAAGCTCCAGTAGCTAGAGGGATACCAACATTATGTACAGTATTTAAAAAACTAAGTTTAGAGGCAGACGCTGCGCCATAAATAAAACTGCCGTAATCTAGTTTGGACCTCACCAATGAACGATACAGCCTCAACATGACAGTGCGATCGCCGCCCCAAGATACTCCAGATAAAACCCGGAGTATACGAAGCGAACGATCGCAGGAGGCACAAAGTTGACGAATGTGGTGCTCCCATGTGAGTTTGCTGTCGAGATGAAGGCCCAAGAACTTGATGTGGGAAACAAACGGCAGGGGTGTGTCACGCAAACGGAGTTCTGGAGGAGGATGTACACCACGAAGTCGATGAAAGTGGACACATTGTGTTTTCGTAGGGGAGAACTTAAAACCAGCGTGAAGGGCCCAGTCGGCGATACCTGATATGGTCAACTGCAGTTGACGTTCTATGTGCTCAAGACTATAAGATCGATAATAGATCACAAAATTGTCAACGTACAGTGACATCGGTATTCCCCTACAAACAACATTAGCAATGCCATTAATGGCAACGGCAAAAAGCGTTACACTAAGAATCGACTCCTGGGGCACACCATTTTCCTGAATTCTCTCTTGTGAGAACGTATTACCAATGCAGACATGAAGCAGGGCTAAAAAATTAAAAAGAAATATTGCTAAAAAACCTCGCAAACCATACCCGTGAAGAGTACGGAGAATACCATGATGCCATATGGTATCGTAGGCCTTCTCCAGATCGAAGAAGACACCCACGACATGCTGCTTCAAAAGAAAGGCATTTTGGATGTAGGCTTCCATGCGTGTCAGATTGTCGACACTGGAGCGATGGTGACGAAAACCGCACAGAACATTGCTCAGCAGGCTATTCGTCTCTAGCCACCACACTAAGCGAGTGTTGATCATCCGTCCAAAGGTCTTGCAGACGACACTCGTCAGGCATATAGGGCGTAGCTAGAGGGAAGTGTCTGATCTTTTCCGGGTCGAGGGATAGGGATCACAACACCCTCTCGTCGGTCTGGGTGGCTCAGTTGGTTAGACGCTGGCCTACTGTTCCCAAGGTCGCGGGTTCAAATCTGGCCCAGACCGATGGTATTTAAGTGTGCTTAAAAACGACAGCTCCATGTCAGTGGATTTACTGGCATGTAAAAGAACTCCTGCGGGACAAAATTCCGGCACACCGGCGACGCTGAGGTGATCCTGGCAATTGACAGCGTCGTTAAACAACAAAATAATTAATTAATTAACAACACCCTCTCGCCAGGAAGACGGAAATACCTGCTGAAGCCAGATGCGGTTATAGATGCTCAACAGGAAGGAAAGAGCCACAGGTGGAAGATGAAGCAGCATTTGGCGGTGGATGTCATCAGGACCAGAAGAGTCGTGAGCGAGAGACAAAGAATGTGCCAGTTCCGCTTCAGTAAAAGGTGCATTGTAGGATTCACTACAATCACTATTAAAATTTAGGCTTATCCGCTCCGCAGATTCCTTAATCAGTAAAAAGGCTCCATCGTAGCTTTGAGTTTGGCTAGTACTGGCAAAAGAATCGGCAAGGGCGTCGGCGATATCCTGCTCGCTGGTGTATATGGAGCCCTGTACGGCAAGACCAGGGATGATTGTCCGGCGACACTTCCCGTACATATGCCGGACGGTAGTCCACACCTTCTGGGCCGAACTGCGACGTGAAAGGGAAGACACGTAAGATTCCCAGGATGTGCGTTTTGCATTGCGCAATACAAAGCGAGGCCTTGCACGAGAACGTTTAAAAGCAATAAAATTTGCCTCCGTATGCGGAAAACATGCAGAGCACGCTTACGTGCTTTAATAGCGGCATTCCTCGGACCACCAAGGCACAGGGACGTGACGTGGTGTGGATGAACCTCGAGGAATACTGGAATCTGCTGTGAGAAGGATAGAGCATATAAAATACTCCACCATGTCGTCAATGGTGGTAAAAACATTGTCGGTCAAATGAATGAGGGAACAGAATTTCCCCCAGTCAGCCTTGGAAACAATCCGGTGAGGATATCGTGTGGGTACAGAATGATGGACGGATATGTGAACGTTAACGGGATAGTGATCACTGCCAAATAGGTCGGAAAGAACCGACCAATCGAGAAGAGGTACCAGCGACGGGCTGCAGAAAGTAACATCTAGGGCGGAATGGGTACCATAGCCAGAGGATAAGAAGGTAGGAGCACCAGTGTTTAATAGGACTAAGCCGGACATATCACAAACGTCTGCTACAAGGCATCCACGAACATCGTCAGTGTCGGAGCCCCAGTGAGTGTGCTTGGCATTCAGATCGCCGAGAAAGATGAGCGGTGGCGGAATCTGTGCCAAGAGAGAGCCCTTATGTCGTTGTCATGTACGACGCTGACGGGTGGCATGTAGACATTACAAACAGAGAAACAAAGGCTCTGCAGCTGTACACGAACCGCTACGGCTTGCAGCGGCGTGTTCAGTGGTATACTGGTGGCAGAGATGTTGTGCACCACCAGAATTGCAACACCGCCACTTGCATGCCCATCAGCAGCAGAGTCATGCCTAAATGCCGAAAACCCACGAAGATGGAGAGCGTAATTAGGCTTCAAGTGGGTTTCTTGTAGACAGACGATGGATGGACAGCGTTGAGAAACGAGGTGCTGTATATTCAAGCTGTTCTCGGGCTTCGAGCCAGGTGAAGTGATGAAGAGCCATCGACGTTTCGGGAGCGTACATCTCTCCCATCATCAGGATGATGAATGGCTACCAAGGTTGAGGGGACCAGTACATATGTTAGTACGTACCCAGTAGTACGTACCCAGGTGCTGTATGTCCGGAACATGTTTCCTAAACCCATTAACGTTCCACTGGATTATTTTCATAGTAAGAAACTGATCAGGGGTTTGTCTTCATCTTTTTCTTTCTTACTTTGGCTGACTTTGGACCAACGATGTGAAAGTCGCCGTCCTCTGGAGATTCCTCAGATGTATGTGAGGAAGAAGATCCCCTACGGCTCGCGGAGTGAGAGCAGGACTTTATAGAGGAAGAGCGACTACCGGCGCGAACAATAGGCCTGGAACGATGTTTATCAACAGGCTGGCTACGGCTTGTGGATGACTTATGAGCTTTTGTCTGCACGGCTGAGGATGTAGTCGCCGAAGCACGTGTGGTACGATTCAGTGGAGGGGTACTTGCCTGTGGCTCGGTCTGGGTACAAGCGTCTGCAACAGGAACGTGCTGTATGGCGACTGTGTTCACAGCAGCGTGTCTGGCAGCAGAGGCATAGTCCAAGGTGGTCGTGGGCTTGAGCTCCTCAAAGCGGCGACGCGCTTCTGGAAAGGTGAGGTGTTCTTTCACATGCAGTTCCTGAATACACTTCTCATCCAGAAACTTCGGACACTGTCGAGAGCTCGATGGATGACTCCCTCCAAAATTAACACAGTTCGGGTCATGGGTACACGCCGTGCCCTCATGTGTCGGTAGGCCACAACGCTCACAAACAGCAGGATGATTACATGTTTTGGTATGTCCGAACTTCTGACACTGGAAGCAGTGCATAGGGTTCGGAATATACTGCAGGACAGTATAAGAGTAACCGCAAAAGATATATTCCGGCAGGACAGTGCCCTTGAACGTGAGGAACACTGTCAGCAATGGTATGTCTTTGCCATCCTGCTTGAGCGTAAGCCGATACGCTTGAAAGACTCGCTGATCAGACAGGCAGCTGACTATCTCCTCATTAGTGAGATTGTCGAGACTAGAAGTGGTGACGACTCCCCTGCAGGTGTTGAGTTTTGTGGGGGGCTACCCGAATAGGGTAGGACCCCAACAAACTAGCCTTTAGAATTCTCTGGCTTTGTTCTGCATTATTGGTCTCTAACAGTAGCGTGCCGTCGCGTAGTCTGCTCGCATTCTTTATGGGTCCACGTATCCTGTCCACTTCGCGCTTAATGTAGAAAGGGTTCAGGTCCTTAATCGTTTTACCGTCGCATGCCAAGGTCACAACAAGAAATGGGTCAGTGAAAGGGGTTTTGCGCGGATGCATTATGGAATTGGACCCAAATCTGGAACCGTCGGCGTCAGCCTGCCATCCGGGGGTCATAAGATAAAAGACACCAAAATCTCCACGGTCTGTGCCGCCATGGAGACCCCTCCATGACTGACCTCAAGGCGTACTTCAGAGGAGCCACCCTCCACAGTCTCCACTGCTTGTCCGCATGGGTAAACCGTTCGCCACATGACACCCCGGCTTTATGCCCCACCACAGGAATAACCGCCTGTGGCTCCCCGCTTTAGGCCATGCTGCCTCAACGGAGTCAGCGTGGATTCAGGGGACTTCGGGTTGATTACACCAGGGCTCCGTCAGCGGTAACACGTCTGGCCGGTGATACTAACCCGACGGCACGCGGCCGTCGGGAGATTAACACCGGCTGTGCCCTCAAGGAGCTACGTGGGTGTACATGACGTGTGGACGGGCTCCGCACCTAAGGCAACACATGGGGGCAGTGTGAAGGGTCCGCACAACCTTTGCGCCTGAGACCTCCGAAGAGCACACAAGTCGGGGGCCGCGCCGAAAACCGTGGGACAGGACCACGGAGATAGGAAAGATCCCTGCTGGTGAGACAGGAGTTATAAATCTAGGAACTAATAATAGAATAATCAGAATAAACCTAGAAGAGGAAGAGGGTGATATAAAAAGCAACATAAAATGCTGCACGTGGCACAGTTATTGAAGATGGAAGTGGTGAAATGATGGTGAACGGCTAGGGGCCCCGGGTGCGCCAAACCCGGACCTATCATGGGTGTTCCCCCTGGGGGAGTTTGATTTCGGAGTCCTCTTCTCCTAGATGAGTCGTCGACCAACACTACCAAGCCTCATCTACCCGTTTGGAATGTTCTTAGCTTCCCCTCACCTCTTGTCTACCAGTGGTCACAAAGACACACTTAGTAGGCCTTCTGGATCGGGTACTGAGCCCCTCCGCCACGGCAAGGCGGCACTCCTTCGGAGGAGCCAAATTACTTGTTTTCAGAGATCTCCACTTGCTCTGAAAATATTTCGGTGTAGTTCATTAACACCCTGTATATGTTCCGCGCAACTTGGAAATGGCTCGAAGGATTTGGATCAAATTTTGTATTCAGATAACATTTTGTTTTCTAAGTTTATCTATATAGGTGTCATTCCTGCAAAAAACGTGATTTTTACATATAAAATAACATTTTTTATTCCCGCTATACAGAGCAATTGTTTATGTATATTCTCTGTATCTCAAATGGTTCTAAAGATTTGGTTAAAATTTTGTATTTGCTTTTTAAGTTTACCTATATATGTAGGTGTCTTTCCTGGAAAAAAAATGTGACTTTACACAAAAAATATATTTTATTCCCTCTATACAGAAATTCTTGCATATATTATGTGTCTCTTGGAAACAGTTCTATAGCTTTTGATCAAATTTTGTGTTCAGATAAGGTTTTGCTTCTTAAGTTTCTTTACATTGGTGTCTTGGCTGGAAAAACGCAATTTTGTATTAAAAAACTGGTTTTTATTGTCTCTTCTGATAATTATACAATTTTGTCTATGTCTGAAATAGAAATCCTAGGTATTACATTCAACTGTTTTCTCTACTCAAATTCAGGTAACACATTCACATCTCTTTCTCTATTCACTCTTCTGTAAGCAATTCTCCATAAAAACCGATTTTACAGAAAAAAAAAATTGTATCCCCTCTTTTAAAAAGTTCATACCATGTTCTGTATGTTTGAAATAGAAATGCTATTACATTCACACAGTTTTCTTCACTCACTTTTAGGTAACACACATCTCTTTTAGCCCAACTCCTGAGAATAGAGCCCAGCTGGACATCCTGTACGCCAACCTGCTGCTTTTATGGGCACACCGCAGATAGGTGTACTTCACCGCTAAGGTGCCACTACTGTGGTGCACCGAACAAGACCTCTACCTGCCAGCACCATGACCTTAAATGATACGGTTCTCTGGTTTCCCCCGCCACTCATTCCACTAACTGTTCCATTGTCACCTTTCCAATCATTGATTTTGCCTACATTTCTTATCATCCTCTTCCTCACTATCATACCTGGTACTTGGCTGACCACCTGCTTCCAGGTTTTCACTCTGTCCGGTCCATAGGTTCCTGTGCTCCTCAACAGGCATCTGACCCTAGGTACTGACTTGTAAGTCCTAGGGGGTTTATGTCCTACATAACGTGAGGGTAGTCAGGTAAAGAAAAAAGAAAGAAAAAATTCAAATGATGGCACATGATGGCAAATTAAGAGCTCCAGAACATTTGAGTACTCGTCAATTTCAAACATTATCATAACACATATTGTGTATAAGATAAAATTTAATAGTCAAAGAGCATACTCAGCAAAAATGAAGGTGACTAGAATTAAATACACAAAAAATTGTTTGATAAAACCAAGAGTTTGATAAATACTCAGTACAAATTTCTATGACAAGCCAATTTTGCTGCACACAAACAAAATTTGAGTGCTATGTGTGAACAGTATGCACCACATTTGTTGCACACTAAAATATTTGGTTAGTTTAAATAGCACAGTAGTTGACGAGCACTGCTACTTACTTTTATGGTGAAATTAATGGCACAAAAAATGAGAAACATTGCATAAAAACAGAGCTCAATGAAGGGTTAACGTGAACACACAACATGAGTGTTTGTGAACACAAGTAGCAAGACAGGCAAATGGTAAAAACTCATGGCAAGTTCATTAACAGTAAAATAAATTATGTGTATGGTTTTGTTGAATTCTACTTACAATCTACTTGTAGAAAAAAGTGTAAAATAAAACAGTAGCATCAATTAGCTGGTTCTGAACCACTCTTCTTTATGCCCAAAGAATATCTATCTGCTTTAGAAGGAATATGATGCCCTCTTTCTAACTGGTAACTGATATAGAAAGGATACTGCTTTTCTAGTCACAACATAAATCAAATACTGTATGGTATTATTTCTATACTAAACCACTATACAGAATTATGTAGCAGACTATGCTTATTGTTAGTAGTTGTTAAAATGTATTCAACTGATAATTAGAAATTTGTTCATGCTATGCTGTTTAAATTGTACTATGTTATGTAGCACACAAACACTGCACACTATGTATTGAGTGTACCTGTGGAACCCCATAGTGGGCATCTATTTCAGCTCGGAGATTCTACAAGAAAAGAACATTTAATGTAATTCTTTTACTTTTGCTAGCTCTTAAAAACAGCATGGGCACAAAGTTCATGTCCTATGACTTCTTAACATAAAATATATACCAATTAAATGTTTGATAATCATTAAAAATCTTATCTTATCTAAACCTCTGAACATACATCAAAACATTTAAACAGTGCATGTGGTTACAAATATTTACTGTAGTGTGTAATAGATTATAAATGCCTCCTCCCTTCTATTAATCACGTACCTGAAACTCTATTCATGAGCCACTAAAGCAGCAACATACAAAATCAAAGTTTTGCCCATTTAACGACTTTTTATAAATGATAAAATTATTTCTTTATATAGGTATACTAAAACTGGTTTTGACAATTTCCTTAGTGCTTACAAAATATTCTACACACTAAAGTTACCTTTAATTTTTATAACAAGACATTGCAAGCATTTTTCACTTCATCTGCAAGTGTTTAAGCAGTAGCTTAATAACACATTGGTCTTCTGAAAGATGATTAAGCTACCTGCACATTGAACTTCTACTATAAATGTTATCATGTGAGAAGGTGGAGAAAACAAGGCGTTATTTCTTAAATTGCCAAGTTCAAGAATAACTTCAGGTATTTAAGGACAACAATGGGCTTGAAGTAATGGTTATTAGAAGCATTAAATAGGAAGTATGCTGTTTACCTGATGCCTCTCTAACAAAGCTTCTGCGCCAGTTACATCATTGGCTAGTTCATCACTTGACACAAGGCCCATCATGCTGTTGATCCAAGACATAAGATCACGATAATCACTGAGAAAACGCTGTAAATCATAGGAATCCAGCAATTTCTCTTTGCGACTATTTGCTTTAGCAGTTAGCTGTGTCCATTCCTCGTTTATTTCCTTCTGTTTGGCATAAGTTTGATCAGCTGTCTCCGGGTGTGTTTGCATCAAGCGATTTGCAGTTTCATCCAACTGGCGAATCTGCAATAAAAATTAATGCATTAATTCATTCTCAACAATGTTCCATATCCTCTAGCTCTATAATTCCATCCTAATATAAGCAAAGTAAGGGTCATCAGATTCATCACATATATATGTGAAAAGTACATGACTTAACTACAAAGTACTCTTACTATGAAACTGACAATGAAGGATTTAAAACAGTGGAGCATATAAATAAACTTAGATGAAAATTATGTTGTCATTTAAAAACATATTCTGCTACAACTTACTTGTAATAATATTTAAAACAGTACTAGTCAACTGTGAAGATTGCCAAGATATATCGGTAAAACAAGGAGAAATTTGGAAACCACAATGAAGAAACACGTCAGAAATATCAAATACAAAGAGAAAGATAAATCAGCCATAGCTCACCATTTTTGGTTATGCAACTATTATATAGCCTAGATATCAAGCCTTTAATACCAGCAAAAAATTGGAAGTTAACAGTGTGGGAAAACATTTATATTAAGGATAGAGATTGGTTAGACAGGAGTGTAGGAAGACCAAGACTTGAATGGAGAAAGTATATGGAAAAAGTGGCAGCCAGTCAGGGAAAGACACAGAGAAGTACATATAATTGCACAGGACAGGAATGAATTCAGGAAGTGGCTGAAGAAACCCAATGCCTAAAGGCATAAGGGATAGTGCAAGAAGAAGAGGAGATCATATTCAAGATGCTCTCGGGCTTCGAGCCAGGTGTAGTGATGAAAAGACATCAACGTTTCGGGAGTGTACATCTCTCCCATCTTCAGGATGAATGACTAGCAAGAGTGAAGGGACCAGTACTGTCAGCCAGTACGTACCGAGTAGAAAACACCCAGTCTAGTGTGGAGGTGGTTCACCGCTCCGTTGGAATCTGTGTTTTCTGAGTCGGTCGATTTCCAATTTTAAGGCTGGTTTCCAAGATGGACTAAACTGCAATCCAGCGTCCCGGTTCAGTGTACTCTTCTCGGAGGAGATGGCCAGAGCCTCCTTAACCCTCCGTTCCCATAAACCGCTACATTTTGCCACAATGGTCGTTTCTTTTAAGTTGGCTCTGTGGTCTTTTTCAAAGCAGTGCTCCGCCAGCCCTGACTTTTCAGGCTGCAATAATCGTATGGACCGTTCGTGCTCCTTGACTCTGGTGGAAATGGTCCTGCCGGTTTGCCCCATGTACGGCATCCCGCATTCACAGGGGATACGGTATACCCCTGGTACATTAAGGAGCAGTTTGTCCTTAACCGGCCTCACTAGGTGTTGGATCTTCAAAGGCGGCTTGTGGATGGTTCTGATGTTGTGTTTAGCGAGAATTCTACTGATTCTGCCGGAAAGATTGCCAGTGTATGGGATGCAGGCAGTGGCGGTCGGTTGGTCTGGTGTTTGCTGAGTTTGTGGTTTTCCTCTCTTGGCCTTGGAGAAAGAGGCTTCAATATCCTCTACAGAATAGCCATTTTGGCGGAATGTGTGCCTCAGGTGCTGCAGCTCTTGTTTTAGGTGGCTGGGATCGGAGATCGACAGAGCTCTGTGGAACAGAGTGTTGAGAACTCCGACCCGTTGTGACTTATGATGGAAACTGCGAGCATTCAAATAGAGGTCAGTATGTGTTGGTTTGCGGTATACTGCATGCCCCAGAGTACCGTTGTTGTTCCTGGGGACCAGGATGTCCAAAAATGGCAGATTTCCGTCCTTCTCTACTTCCATGGTGAACTGAATTTGGGGTCGGAGGCTGTTGAGGTGTGTGAGAAAGCTCGGCAAAGTTTCTCGTCCATGTGTCCATATGACAAATGTGTCGTCAACATACCGGTAGAAGTGAGATGGCTTAAGTGGGGCTGTGGCCAGTATTTCGTGTTCCAGGTGTTCCATGTAGAAATTTGCTATTACTGGTGACAACAGAGAGCCCATTGCCACACCGTCTACCTGTTCATAAAATCTGCCACCAAACAGGAAGAAAGTGGACGTTAGAGTGTGCCGAAAGAGCTCGATGATGTCAGCCGGAAAGTGTTCCTTCAGAAGCTGGATGGTTTCCTGTAGCGGTACCCTTGTAAAAAGAGATACCACGTCGAAGCTGACGAGAAGATCAGAAGGGCCAGTAGTGATGTTGTCCAAGCACTGTATGAACTGTGGGGAGTTCGTCACGTGGTGTGGGCAATCCCCTACCAGAGGTTGCAACAGACGCGCTAAGTGGCGTGCCAGCAGGTATGTAGGTCTGCTCGTGGCGTCAACAATGGGGCGTAAAGGGACGTCCATTTTGTGGATCTTGGGGAGTCCATACATTCTAGGAGCCCTGGATCCCGACGGTGATATAAAGTGCTTGGTTTCTGGAGAAAGACTGGATCTTCTAATTAGTTGAGTGGTCCGTCGCTCAATGGAAGTGGTAGGATCCTTCCCAAGGACTCTGTAGGCTGGATCGTCTAAGAGCTGCTCCATTTTCTCTATGTACTGGGCTGTGAGGAGGACCACAGTTGCATTCCCCTTATCTGCCGGTAAGATGACCAAGTTCTCGTCATTCCGCAGTCTCTTAAGCGCAAAGCTTTCGTCCCGGTTGATATTGGGCTTAGGAAGTGAGGTCCGCGTGATGGCAGCGGCCACCGCCGTGCGTATTTCTTCTGCACTATCTACTGTGAGCTCCTGTATAGCGGATTCCACCCCGCTGACAATATCAGCCACTGGAAGAATTCTGGGTGTTGGCGCAAAGTTTAGGCCTTTGGACAGCACGGAGGTAGTGGCTTCGTCTAAATCCAAGTTCGTGAGGTTGACAATGATCCGGTTGGACGGTAGAGGAGGCATGGCCTCCTTGGAATGCACCAACGAGTCGAACTTCCTTGTCTGTTTCTTGGTGCTCCGGAGAAGCGTGGTGTGACCCTGTGCAAAGGTAGAGAGGTCCACCCTATCCCAATCCGTTGGTGAGAGACTCGAAGATAACTGCTCGAAGCCCGAGAGCATCTTGAATATGTTCGTCGCCAGGAAAGCTTCAAGTCATATAAGAGGAGATCAGTTAATGAATTTTTATATACCAATCACAGACAATGTCTTATGATTGAGCAATAGGATGAGCAGCAGGTCAGGCAATGAGGGAAGGGGGAGGCAATTACCCGACGTTGAATCAGTCGAACCAAACAGGTGAATGAAGGAGAGGATCCTCTCTGAAACTAATCCTGATAAGTATTATTACAAGTTGGAGCAGAATGTGTTTTTAAATGTTGACATAGTTTTCAACTAAGTTTATTCTTACTATGTTTAATTATATAAGGATGTTTTGAGTATAAGTGTGTGTTTTGTGTTATATCAGGAGGTAACATTTAATAGTAATTATTTGAAAAATGTGCCCTAAGTTTTCAATTAGTGTGGACTTGCATTTAAAATCACACAAAAATGTCAATTTTGTACTAATTTTGGGAAAAATCTTGTGGATAAGGGTAAAATTGAAATTAATATATTGTACCAAGTTAGCGGAAATGTGATTTGCTATTCCTATGTTCTTCGTTAGTACTTTAACTTTCAATCTGATTAATGATCTTATTTAACTTGACCACAGCAAGAATTAACAAGATAATGTACTAACATTGAGGTCAAAGTTTAATAGAGAATGGTACATCTAGCCACTTTATTGCACCCAGCTTTATTTATGACTAATTCCTTCATATTTTACCTTGTCACCCAAAGCTGCCAAATCTCTTTCCAATCCTTCATGTTTTCGTTGTAATGCCTGCACACTACGTAAATCTTTACCAAGATCATCATTATTCAAGGCTTCATCTTTCTCCTGGATCCAGTCTTTTGTTTCATCTACATCACGATGGAATCTCTGTACTTCATGAGCAGATCCCAACTGAGTGGCACGCTCGGATGTCAGTTGCTGCAGGGATGTCCATTTTTGGTTCAGGTCCTTAAAGCATACATTTACAAAATTAGTGTCATCAACCCCAGCTTTAAAGTATACCAAGAGCTTAAATTAACACGAACTTGGCCTTGAAAGGAAAACAAAACTTGAATTTTTCATTATTTTGATGTGAACTATAATTTAAAAACATGCAAGTACATTAGATGTGCTCAGGATAGCAGAATCATTATACTTTAGAATTATTTACCATTCTAAGTGGTCCCAGCCCAGTATACTATAACCTTCACGTAGGCTTGTTAGACTAGGGCCATGGTCAATCTTAAAATATCAGCACATGCAGATCACTACTTGATATTTATTTACACCATTTAAAATTAAGCACTATAAATGAAGTACAACAATTTAAAGTTACTTAAGAAAACTATATCCCATTTTATTTTCTCTGTTAGTTGTTTGATAACCTTTTGTAGTTCCTGCCAATGTTATTCAGAGTGAATCAACATAACTCACATCACTGGACTTCATTCCCCTCCAGGATGCAACGTGCAGTATTTTGGGCAACATACAACATACTGCCTACCTCCTGCTGCCCAGAAAGGCATTGCATTTCTTTCAAGTACCTCGAATGGTCCCACTAACCTCACAAACCAAGATCTCCCAACTGAGGAAAAATTTGTGTACTGGTGCTGGGGTATGACAGTATTGTATTGGTGCAGTTGTTTTTAAGAAGTTGTGTGATGAGTGATGAGAACTCTTTTCTCTTCTCAGGTGGTGGACAGGGAATAAAGCATAAACTTAACTTTTCAAATTAAACTCCCAAATTTCTTTTTCTGCACATTTTCTATCATCAATTTTGCTTCATTACGATTATTCACTTTTGTAAATATTTCTAATTTGCTAGCACATCCAAAAGCATACAATTTATGATTTTTTGGCGAGTTATCGAAAATGGCTTCCTTTATTAACCAAGCCCCGTTTGAAAATTGTTCTATAGGTAGCACAAAATCACACATCATAGATATAACAGAAACAAAATTTCCATTTCAAATTATGGAATGGTCCCCACCAGAAAGAAGGAAAAGAGGCCGATCAGTAACTACATGGACCGAAGGGGTACAAAAGGGTACAAGACTTCAAGATATTTGGATCCTGAACAGTAGAAAGAGGGAGGAGTGACGTTTGGTTTCCTGAAGAAGCATCAGCAATCCTGAACACTTCATTTAGGGGAAGAAGAGGAGTACTATAGTGATATTGTTCAGTTCTTGTCATCCTCAACAATATATTTTCTTGTTTCATCACAATTATTTCAATGAATATATTGCATATACATGATTTGAAGGTACAAAAAAAAAAAAAAAAAATAAATAAATAAATAAAAAATAAACTAACAGGTTGATTGATCATTTTCTTTTGTTACTTTCTCTGCTTCATTTTGACTCTCCAGTTCTTAGACCAACCATATATCTGGTTAACAAAATGCTATAGCCCAGTTGCAGTAGATTCGAATATTACCTTACTTAAAATTGCTACATCAGCAAACTCAGCTAGCGTAATGGTATTGGATGTTGGTGTGGGAAAATAATGGGTATATATAAGGCATAAAATGGGACCTCAAACACTTCCTTGTGAGACCCCAGCTCTCATTAAATGAGATGTTGATCAAGAATTTTCAACTATGACAGTGAAACTTCTATTGGTGAGGTAGGACTGCCTAAGCCTGTAGTATGTGTCAGGAAGATGTGTTTTCATTTTATAGAGCTAATCTTGATGCCAAACCTTGTCACACACCTTCTCAGTGTCTAAAAACAGACCCATGAACGCAGTATTCTTCACTATGGAGTAGTTGTTGGACAGAAGCGAGATTGTCTGAAGCCAAACTGAGCCTCAGGAATTAAAGGTGAAAGGTACGATAATAACCGAGGTAATGATAGCCTTTCAAATATCTTTGACATTGGAGGAAGGCTTATGGACAACAGTTGGAAGGATTGTCTCCGATTTCTCCAGTTTTGGTATCATTATATTTGCATGCTTCCAGCTGTGTGGAAAATAAGTGAGTCATAACATGGTATTATATATGTGTGTGTGTTAGAAAAACCACAGTTCTGGAAATGCTTCCAATAAGGGTTGAATGGTTGAACCAGTCATGTCCGGGAACCTTTCTTTGCAAATGATCTCTTAATGGTGTCTTTAACTTGTGAAGGAGTCAAATGGTGGGAAAATGGAGAAAGATTATACAAGGGTTGTCCACAAAATAAGGTTCCCAAGGATTTGCAGTTGTGAGGAACGCTGTTACAAGAGATCCGGCAACACTGGCCTGTAGCTTGGTTCTCTCTCTCCCAGTATCCCACCCACCGAAACAACCAAACAAGGATCTAGATTCTCAACTTGTCCCTCTAAAAGAGAGTTTGTCCGACCCTCAAAACAGTTACACATTAAACTATATACAGCTATAAAGTCTTCTGGAAAGGTAGTTCAAATCCTGTAGCTGTTGTGCAGGAATAGAGATGTTCAGACCCTGATTGATTTCCTGAAAATGCATTATTACCTATTAAAAGACAAAGACATGAAACAACATTTTTCAACCCTAAAAGAAACTGCAGATGTATACTGAAGATGCTGACCTCTCTACTACGCGACCGGATGGCAGTGATTAATCCTTTTCGCACAACACACTCATATAATACAATAGCTCAATGGAACAAATGGTTTTAGGCTGCAAAAAGTCCCTTCAACAGCTTTGTACAAAACTTACACCCAATATGTCTATAAGAAACCAACTTTAAAGGAAATTATGAAGCTTCCATAAAAGATTACTCAGTTTATGCAAATAATAGAACCTCAACAGAACACACAAGTGGGGGTGTAGCTATGCGGGTGCTCTGAAAAGTTTCCGACCTAATAAAGATACAAGACATTTTTACAGAATTTTTTTTATTTTTTTTTTATTTTTCAACATAGTCTCCTTGTAACTCTACACTTCTCCCAGTGATGCTCCCATCTCTGTAACCTGTCCAAATAGTACTCAGCATTTTTCTCTGCAAAATAATTGTTCACGAAGGTGATTGCCACTTCATTTGGCAAAAATCTCTGTCCTCCGAGCGCAATTTTCAGATGAGGGAACAAAAAGAAGTCACTTGGTGCTAGATCTGGTGAGTAAGGCGGATGATCAAGCAGTTCAAACCGTAATTCGTGGATTTTTGCCATTGCAACTGCTGAGGTGTGAGATGGTGAGTTGTCTTGGTGAAACAGGATTTCCTTTTTCTGCAAATGTGGCCGTTTTTCTGCACATTTTGCCTTCAGCTTGTCAAGTAATGATGCGTAGTGTGCTCCTGTAAAGGTTTTTCCTTTTTGAAGATAATCAATTAAAATAACTCCATGACTATCCCAAAAATACAGACGCCATCACTTTCCCAGCCGAAAAAACAGTTTTTGCTTTTTTTGGAGCCGGTTCCCCCTTTGCAGTCCACTGCTTGGACTGTATTTTTGTTTCGGGCATATAATGGTGTATCCAAGTTTCATCTACAGTGATTAATCAGCGCCAAAACTCGGATTTATTGCACCTAAACTGTGCCAACAGAGCGTTGGAAATGTTCATTTGAACACGTTTTTCATCTAACATGAGCAAATGAGGCACCCAACGCACAGACAGCGTTCTCATGCCTAAATGTGATTAAATATGTGACAAACACATTCTTTTGACATGTTCATAGCCTCTGCTATCTCTCTCACTTTAATTTGACGGTCGTCTAGCACCATTTGGTGAACTTTAGCAATGTTTTCGTCGGTAGTTGCGGTTTTTGGACGTCCCGAGCGTTTGTCTCCCAAGCCCTTACGACCATGTCTAAATTCAGCTGCCCAAAATTTCACTGTGGTAAATGATGGTGCAGAGTCCCCATACACAGAATCCAACTCATCTTTGATTTGCGTAGACATATTGCCTTTCAAAAACAAATAATTAAGGACAGCTCGATACTCGATTTTGTCCATTTTCATAAAAACACTCGCATCAACTCACTCAAACAAGTTTGAGAATTTAATGCCATTCTGGAGTTTGTCACAATAGCTCAGTGGTTAGAGCACCCGCCCGGTAAGCGGAAAGTCTGTGGTTCAAATCCCAGTTGTGGCATTGAATTTTTAAGTTCCAGTTCTACCTCTCAAACTTTGCCCACACACGGCTTGTGTGTTTAAAAAAAAAAACACCAACAGTAAGTTTGTTGGCATAAATAAATAATAATCATCACTAGGTTTTATTTATGAGTGCTGCCATCTTCATGTTGAGGTCGGAAACTTTTCAGACCACCCTGGTACTTGTATTAATAACAAATATAGTACCAAAAAATTAATCCTAAATGTGAAGTTTCAAATTGAACCGATTGCAACATGAATACTTTTTTTCTAAAGGAGCACTGACAGTTTGTAACACATATCTTCCTGATTCTTATACATTTACTATCCATAAAATAATGTCCTTAACTGATGAATTACCTAAGCCATTTCTCCTTATAGGAGATTTCAACAGCCACAGCTTCATGTGGAGGTCAGATAAATTAGATACAAGAGGCAAAATAATAGAGGATCTTATTGATTTACAAAATATAGTACTACTAAACACGGTACAATCAACTACACCTCTAAGACATTAAGTGGAACTGATTTATCCTTTTGTAGTTCAGCTGCAGTGCACAAATTTGAATGGTTTGTAGCAGAGGAAGCTTTTGGAAGTGATCATATCCCAATTGTCATTCAACATCAACATAATAATATACACACACCTGTATTAACACACACACCAACATGGAAATTTGATCTTGCAAACTTTGGACATTATCAAAATGTTATATCAACGCAATTAATTTGTTTGAACTCGGAAAATTGTATCCCAGGATCTATTGATCAGAAAATTTTCAATTTTTACTACACTTATACTTGATGCAGCAAAACAATCCATTCCAAACCAGAAAAAAAAAAAAAAAAAAAAAATTCCTTCATGGAATGATGAATGCCATTTAGCACACAAGGCTTAGAAACAAGTATTGTCACACTGGAAACGACATCGTACTGATCAGAATAAACAAGAATATAAAAGATGTAGAGCTGAGATGTACTCAGAACGTTCAAGGACAGCCAATCTGCATTTTGGATTTCAATGCTATCTTCCGGAACCTTAACATTGGAAACTTGGAATAAAATTAGACTAATTAATAGACAAGGAAAACAAAATGTATCCCCTTCCTTGCTATATCTTAACAATATCATTACAGATCCAAAAGCCATTGCTAATACCCTAGCATCAACATTTTCTAAAAATTCCAGTAATGCAAATTGCCTTCAACAATTTACGAAGTTCTACAAATATAACCATTGAACACATTTAGCAATCCAATGTAGAATCTAACCAATCATTAAACTGTCCAATAGAAACTACAGAGGTCCTCCAGGCTCTTTCAAATGCCAAGAACTCTAGCCCTGGTCCTGATGGTATATACAATATTTTTCTGAAGAAACTCCCAACCATTGCCATTACATATATTACAAAACTGTTAAACGAAATCCTAGTATCTGGTGAATTTCCAAAAATATGGAAAGTAGCCACTGTTATCCCGATTTCAAGCCAAACAAAACCAACACAAATCCACAGAATTACCGCCCTATCTCTCTTACCTGCACATTATGTAAACTTATGGAAAAAGTAAGAAATAAACTAATATTATGGTACCTAGATTTCATGCATTATATTTCACTATATCAAAGTGGGTTTCGACAGCTAAGATCGACAAATGACCACCTAATCAACATAGAAAGTGAAAGGTATAACTGGAACTTAAAAATTCAATGCCACAGCCAGTTTTACCTCTCAAACATTGCCCACACATGGCTTGTGTGTTTAAAAACACCAACAGTAAGTTTATTGGCATAAATAAATAATAGAAAGTGAAGTTTGTGATGCATTCATAACCGACAAACATCTGGGCGCAATAAGCCTTGATTTACAAAATGCTTATGATATGGTATGGAAGGAGAGTCTTAAAACTGTTATTTCACATTGGAGTTAACAGACATATAACAATTCATTGCAAATTTCCTCTGTAATGATCAATTCAGGTAAAATTCAGTCGGTCTGGGTGGCTCAGTTGGTTAGACGCTAGCTTACTGATCCCAAGGTCGTGGGTTGAAATCCGGCCCAGGCCGATGGTTTTTAAGTGTGCTTAAAAATGACAGCTCCATGTCAGTAAATTTACTGGCATGCAAAAGAACTCCTGCGGGACAAAATTCTGGCACACCGGCGACACTGATGTGATCCTGGCAATTGACAGCACCGTTAAACAGCAGAACAAAAAGGTAAAATTCAGTAGTCAGTTATTGGATTTATTTGAACTACAGAATGGAATACCACAAGGATCAGTCATAAGCGTTACTCTTTCTTGTTGCCATAAATGAAGTGAATGAAGTAGTTCTTAAGCCAGCTAAAATACACATTTGCCTATGACATCATAATTGTGTAAAGGAAAAGAAACAGGCACAACACAACAAATACTACAAACTCAACTTGCAAATATCCAATCATGGACTCACAGATCTGGTTTTAAAATTTCTGCATCTAAATCTAAGTATATTGTATTCTGCAAGTCGAGAAAAATAAAGGATTCAATGTCATTACCCTAGGATCTGAACTGCTAGAAAAAACCTCTTTCTTAAAAATATTGGGAATGATATTTGATAAAACGATTAACATGGAAAACACCTATCAATGAAGTAAGGGCAGAATGCCAACGGAAACTCAATGTAATAAAGGCTCTGTCTAGTAATAACTTGGGGGGGGGGAGCTGTAATCTGTATCTGTAATTATATCTACCCATAATGCTTTAACTCGATCGAAGTTAGACTATGGAGCCATCATTTACAATTTAGCCAAGAATAATCTCCTTAACTCGTTAAATCCTGTTTATATAGCAGGTTTGAGGTTTGCTATTGGAGCCTACAGAACCAGTCCAGCTTTTAGTATCCTGGCGGAAAGCAACCAAGAACCGTTGCATGTTAGAAGATGAAAGCTTACTTATAATTATGCTGCAAAAATTTCACATACAGCAGAAAATCCTGTGTATAAAAATGTTTTCTCCAATCAACTTTTTGATAGTTAATTGAGAAGAAAAATGTATCCTAAACCTTTCTCCCATCATCTAAGTAATTGCTTGAAAGAAAACAATGTATATCTCCCAAAAAACAATTCCACCTACTGCTCCAAATGAACCTCCATGGCAAATAGCTCATCCACAAACAGATACAGCCCTGATGGATAACCAAAGAAGAGAAACTAACGCATACGTATACAAAGCACTCTTTAATGAAACATTGAATAGATTCAAAGACCAACAAATTTTACACCGATGGGTCTCGTTCGGCAAGTGGTTTAGAATGTGCAGTAGTATATAATAATATAATCAAATACAGGCTAAATGATATTTGCTCAATCTTCTTTTGTGAGGCTTTTGCAATCAGAAAGGCTGTAGAAATAATAAAAAATTCCAAAGAACTAAAATTCCTAATTTGTACAGACTCACGAAGCGTAATTGAAAACATCCTAAGTCATACATACAAAGAACCAATAATTGAAGAAACTAAGCAGCTTTATAATGAAATTTATGTCAACAAATAGCTTATCATTATGTGGATACCATCACATGTTGGAATTCATGGTAATGAACAAGCCGATAAAGCGGCCAAGTAAGCAACAACTCATGGATCACAAAGAAAAATCAGTCTCTCATACAGATCTTAAAACACATCTCAGCAGTTTAAACAAGAATTTGTGGAACACTGAATGGTTAAAAAGCTGTCCAAATAAGCTTTTGGAAATCAGGACCTCAATTTTCAACAATAACCAAATCCACCTGAAGAACACAAAGGGGATATTGTTTAGAAAAGCTTACGCGAGCACTTGGTCAGAATTTCGGCAAAGTCCCACTCGGCAGTGTGTACGAATGGTCACGAAAGTTGCCGAAGTTGCTGTGTTAATGCAGCACTGCCAACAGCAGAATGTCCCTAGGAGTTTGTTGCCAATAGTAAGTTTGAATGTTTTTGTGGGAGTCGGCAGTATGCTGCTGACCTTCTTAGAAGCAATTAGTGCAATGGATCGCTTTATCAGTATATTAGATTTGGCGCCTCTGTGCTTTAATGAGGAGTCATGCATGCAGTTCCTGTACGACGAGGGCCTGCTGAGGACTGGAATGCTATGCAGGGAATGTGATGTGCCCTAGGGCGAAGCCTACAGTCCCCCATCTGTGCCATCCCAGCGCATGGGGCTCCGTAAATGGATTTTTTCTCCACTCGAAAATTAAAAAATAAATAAATAAAAATAAATAAAAAAGAACGATAATTAATAAAAATAATATAAATATAATACTATTAAATATATTATATTTATATATAATATATATAATATAATATATATAATATAATATTAAATAATAATAATACAATAAAATAATATAATATGTTGTTTTCTAGTGCCTTGCATCTGGCAATGAAGCCATTAGCATTATATTATAATATAATATAAAATAAATAAAAAAGAACGATAAATAGTAAAAATAATATAAAGCTGATATATATAATATAAATCTAATAACATTAAAAATAATAATATAAAATAAAATAAATAAACAAAAAAAGAACGATAAATAGTAAACATAATAAAAATATAATAATATTAAATATAATAAATATAATATATAAATATATATAATAAATATAATAACATTAAATAATAAAATAATAATAACAAATATAAGTATAAAATATAGTATTATATATAAATAATATATATAATATAAATGTAATAATCATCATCATACGCGATAGCGGTATGTCTGTGGCGGCGACGCGAGTGAGTGCATTTGTGTTTAATGTGTTGGCAACGAAAACTAGTGTAGTGTAAAAAGCAATGTTGGCAGATGTGAAAATCATCTGCTAGTCATGCAGTGAAATCTAGTGGGCGATTGTGAAACTAATGTCGGTGCATGCGCAGTAAGTAAGTTCGGACTTAGAATCTGGCTGGCAAGTGGAAAGTGAGCTGTTCTAAACTTGAGCCCACAAAGGACCAGATAATTTAAAGACGATTAAGAATTGACCATTCAAAATTAACACACGAGCACCTCATAACCAAAAGTCAAGCTACTATGTGTAACTACTGCAAAGTAACATTTATAACAAAACATATTTGAATGCAAACATTTAGAACCTAACAGGCAAAAGTACAAGGTTCCTTCACAACAACAGGAAGCACTGAACAACTCTACAGCTGTTTTTAATACTATCAAATTGATACATGCCACTAAATTACTATTGTCATTGTGAATCTTGTAATAAACTGTAGTATTAACATGACCTAAGATGTTCATGCGACCTACAATAAATAAAAAAAAAAACTGTGCAGCTTTACAAAATTATTAAGATATAATATCTAAATACTAGAAAGCAAGAAGAAGAATGACTTAATTGTTGACTCCAGAGCATTAGCTACACACATACACACCCACACCTCTCCCACTGCTCACCCATTCATCCCCACCCCCATATCCACACACACACATACATATATACATATCACTTAGATCTTGCTTTCCTTTTGAAATGACACTATATAAACTACAAATTTAGGTTAAATTAAGTAAAAATTGAAGCTATTAACAGTGAAGCAACAAGATTCTAAAATAAGAACAAATTAGAAACTAAAAACTTCACTTATCTTAGTATGTTGATGATATCAACATACTAAGATAAGTGAAGTTTTTAGTTTCTAATTTGTTCTTATTTTAGATACAAATTTAGGTGTTATTGCCATTGTTTTGACTATTTAATTCTGCACTGTTTTATATGATGGTATGGTTCTTACTTCACCCGTAATAAGTCTTCGGTATTGTCTTAATCTTAGAAACTAATAAGACACAAAAGAGAAAAAAAAGAGTTACAGCCTTTTAAATACTATAGTGTATTTGGATGCTGTTTAAAGGTAACCTGTAAATTTTTTCAATTTCTGCATATATGAACAAATTTTTGCTTTTACAATAGATTTTTTTAAACTGTAGCTAACAATGAACTTAAGTTGTTACCTTACACACCTCTGTCAACCATGCCGTTGAGTCATTCTGTAGTCAAATTAGAACTAAAACAGCCAAATGCAGATTTCTTGAAGCCCAAAATCAGTAATTTAAAACATATAAAAACAATTTGGCTGCCATGACTGAATTTTTCATGCTTACCATTATAAATGGAGTAATGAAGGTTTACAGAAATATCCAAATTTGGGTATCATGAATGAACATATGAGTAACAAATATGTAACACTATCTGTGCTAAAAAGCATACAAGTTATTTTTGAATAAGAGGTGGAATCAGGACCAAAAAATTCAAATCCTAGCTAGGGCATTGAATTTTTCAGTCCTGATTCCACCTCTTAAACATTGCCTACACGCGGCAGTAAGTTTGTTGGCATAAACAAATAATGACCTTTGAATGTATGAAGTTCAGAAATATCGACCAAATACAACTATGACACTACACGTTTGTCATTTACATTTTTCTAGCAACATTCCAGCAGTGGCAAAAGATAAAGAGAAAGCTCTTTTCACAAATACTTCCAGAAGCACTGATGATTGTATCACTGAAAATCAGTTTAGATGAATAAAACAATTCTCCCAAGATACAACAGCACTATGCAGTTTCTATCAGAAGGCTAAGACACATTACAAACAGAAACCACCAAATGCAAAAAGCACTTATGGCTTTGCATTTTCAGTGTAATGAATACAGCTTTAGGTACCCAAAACATACTTCATGGTGTGTTCTATGAAGATATTCGGAAGGAAATACTGTGTGTTTAAAAGTGAAAGAGCAGATTTCAATTTTGTATTACAGAAAAACTATCAAAGATAGAAACACATTGCACATCTCACTGGATGTAGGAAGTTTCAGTTTGGTCACGGCTGTGCTATAGTTGGTTCATAGCAACATGACAACTACACCACAGGAAAAAGCATTTTGTTTTGGAATTTGCACGGTCTCAGTCCATTGTTCTTCAAGCACAAGCTTTTGGTCTCCAAGGTCACCAGATCTTACTCCTTGGTTTTTTATCAGTGAGGATACATAGAAGATGGTCTTTGTCCCACCTATGGCAACTACTCTGCAAGGTCTGAGAAACTGAATTGTTTTTTGTTGGCTAACGCTGATTTCTGACAATGAAGTCACTAGTCCTCTTGTTCCCCAATATTTTTCACTGATGGATGGGGTGCTAGAAGTGGCCAGGCATGTTTGAAGGTGATCTTGGTCTATTTGCTCTTGCAGATCACATAGAAGACAGAATGGTGAAGAATATATCCCAATTCTGAATTGTTGCAAATGTCAATTCAATAAACAGGGAACAGTTAGTACGTGTATGGGTACCATCTTGATGTTTCTTGTGCAACAAGTGGTGCTCCTGTTGAGTGCATTATAACTATTTAAATCTTTGTACCTTCCTCTATCCAGTGACATGCGCAATGTGTTTATCTTTGATAGTATTTCCTTAATACAAAATTAAAATCTGCTCTTTCATTTTTAAACATGCTGTAGTTTTGTATTGAAATTTAAATATTAGAAATTGTTGGGAGTAAAAAATTGCTAATGAAGGGCATATAATACATAACATTGGACAGTGCTGCTCTAGAGAATCCAATGCATAAAATTTCTTTCACAGCCTGAAATTTTACTTTTTCAGTAAGAAATTAATGCTCAAGAATTGCATATTTTACTCCAGAAATCTTGATCCCACTTATTACATGAATGAGAAAAGACAATGACAAAATACTAATATAACGCTCTTTCTCTTTACCTGATTATCCTCTCCTTATGCAAGTCTTATACCCCCTAGGACTTAGGACTTACAAGTCAGTGCCTAGGATCAGATGCCTGTTGGGGAGCAGAGGAACCTATGGACCGGACAGAGTGAAGACCTGCAAGCAGGTGGTCAGCCAAGCACCAGGTATGATAGTGAGGAAGAGGATGATATAAAATACAGGCCAAATGGATGATTTGAAAGTTAAGGATGCAACAATGCATGAAATGAGTGGCAGGGGAAACAGGAGAAAACCCGGAATGATGCGCTTCATCCACCATGAATACCACATGTGGGTCCCTGGGATCAAACCCAGGCCACCTAGGTGGTAGGCGAACGCTCTAAGCATTTGGCCATGGCACCGCCCTAATAGGATATTACTGTAATAAAATAAAAAATAAATTAGCTTTACCTCTATTTGTGTCTGAATCTTAAGTGCTGCTTCTGTCTGTCCCAGACTCATAAGTTGCATTGCAATTTCATTCATTTCTGCAAGACGAACCTCATTTGCTTTAAGATCAGCTTGAAAATCATCAAATTTCTTCTGCATTACTTCCACTTGCTCCAAGTCCTCACCAACATCAGCCACCTGTACCTCTGCATAATTTTCCTGTAGGGAAAAGATCACTAATATAATGGACTTCTGATTTTTTTTGTTCTACTCCCCATACTGAAAAGTTATTTTGCATTGCTAAGATCTGTTAAATTCATACCTACATGAAAACCAAGATCAATCAATCAATCAATCAATCAATCAATCACTCTCTCGTACATATGCATGCATGCGTACACACCCACACCACTTTTCAGTCAAGTTTAACCATTCTCAAATATATGAGAATGATGAACACTTAATTTATGCATAATGAAACTTTTTTTTCCACATGTATTATCCTGAAACTCACATGTATGTAATTAGAATAAAATATTCCAAACAACCCACAAATAATAGTTGTAATTATCTATAATCAATCTTAATTAAGATGCAAAATTCTGAAGTGAGGAAAAAAATTACATCTGTAAAGCACATTAGGAGCATTTTAGCAAGTCACTAATAGTAAATGATCAAAAGCTTAGTAGTCATTTCTTATCTTCATGACACAAATGTGCTAATGAACATTCTGTGTCCGTATCACTTAGACTATCCAGATTCCTAGTGAAGAAGTTCAGGTGGAAATGGAAGGAAATACATTTTCAATGATGTATCACACCCAAAATTTCATGTGCCATTGACATGTCTAGAATTATTTGTTTATATACACCAGCCACTGTAAGTTTGCACTTGACAGCTAGCAGCTAGTTGGTACGCTGGCAGAAAAACATATGAAAAGTGCTGTCCATAAAACTTGCTGAGCCTATCACAGGACAGCATTCCCATTTCTCTGTCACAAATCGCAAACAGGAGAGAGACGCTCTGTTGCCGGATATCACAGCTTCCAACCACGTGTCTCAGTTTGTGGTTTATATCACATACGTCTAGTTCTTCGCGAGTTCTTTATTATATTTTTTATTTTTATTGTAATTATTGATAGTGTTGCTGGTGTTTATTTTATTTATTATATTTATTCTTTATTTTATATAATATGTATATAAATTATTTGTATTATATGCACAAATTTCAACATGCAACATGGTGCCTCAGAAGAGACATTCGCCAAGTGATTCACGAAGTAAAAATCCTATATGTTGAGGTGTTCCACTGAATAGCCAAGCATTAGATTTATTAAGAAAAACGAGGGAATTCCCTTTTACCTATGTTGCTGTGTGTTATACCTGCATTTACTTTCAATTATTAGTAATAACAAACATTGCCCACACACGGCTTGTGTATTTAAAAACACCAGCAGTAAGCTTGTTGGTATAAATAAACAATAATAAACTATGACAGGTAGAACTGGAACTTACTGTTGGCATAAATAAATAATAATAAACTAAGAGGTAGAACTTTGCCCACACACGGCTTGTGTGTTTAAAAACACCAACAGTAAGTTTGTTGGCATAAATAAATAATAATAAACTAGTTTATTGTCCTTCTACGTTCATAGCTTATGTGCATTGTTTATGTGGTTTTGTGACACGATAGAAAGCTACATTGTCTGCTACTGTGTATTAGCAACGTCGCAAGCACAGAATAGCCAACTTTACCCAAATCCATATGAACTGTCAAGTGCAAACTTACAGCAGCCGGGGTATAGTTTTCAGACCTTGCATTCTCCCAAAAACTAGTGCATACAGTCTTGGACCTTACAATAGTTAAGTAATTTGAAGGCCAATAAAAATCAAATATCTATGTTCTGTTTCACTTACAAATTCTGGAGGCACTAACCTCTCCAAGATTTCTCAAAATGCACCACTAATCCTAGCTATTTATTTAAAGGAGCATAATTAATATTTCTGAATAAATAATTTACTCTAACAATTGGTCCATTCAGTACCCAGAACACACATTAACATGACATGTTTCAGAATGGCTATACACATGTTTGCAATAAACGTTTCACAATTATTTGAAACAATTTAAAACATTAGATTTATATTTATACAGCGTATGGTTTTAGAAGGCACATGAGCTGAACCAATGTGTGCACACGGTGGCTGCACTGCTGCTAATGATGCGCCAGAGTGCAGAAGTTACAGGGAGGGAACAAGGAAAGTAACATTCATCATGTCACAAATTGTAAGAACATAAACTTACACAGAAAAGGATAATGATAACATTATAAATAACAATATATAGTATCTAAATAAGAATATCTAGTCTCTAAATATTGGGAGGCAAGAAGATTGATTTTATTATCCAACTCTGAACATTAGACACACACACACATGCATGCGCATGCACACTATGAACTGTAACACTCAATATTAACGTACTTATTTACCAAAAATAATGTACTTGGATTTTTGAAAGTGATTTATTGTAAAGGAGTTGCTAGCTCGTCATCCTCCTCATCTTCTTCTTCCTCATCCTCAATTCGGAATAAGTTTCTTGAAGATTTATAACTAAACTAACTGTGACTGTGTTATCTCGAGCAACTTCCATGGAAATCTTCTTCTTGCAATTTCTCACAGTGTGCAACACGACTAGACCAGTTTTCTTTTGTAACTCTGTCAAGTGCAGCATGCATAAGCCTTTCAACATCCGCAAGACAAAAAGTGATATTTTCTTTAGCAACTTCTCCCTTTACCTTAGCCCAAATTAATTATATTGGGTTGTACTGGCAGTGATAAGGAGGTAAAAGAATAATGTGGTGCCCGTTTTCTAATGCAATTTGATCTAGCTGCCACCTCTTTTCTTGGGTTTTATGTTGGTTTACTTTTTTTAATAATTCTGCTCTAGTTTCAGAAGGATGGAATGTTATTTTATGTGCCAGCCAGTTCTGAATATCTTGTTTTTTGGAATCAGTAGAGGGATGTTCATCTAAGCGTTTAGAATGATAGCTTGCATTATCCATAATCATGATGGACTCCTCTACTAAAAAATTTATGCATTCGTTTGTGAACCACTGTGATTCATTTCAGAATGGTAGTCAACATTTTTATTCCCTGGCTGGAACGGAAAACCCATTTGCTTTCTGAAATGAATCCTGTTTGTGCAGAACTTGCATGGCAAGTATCTTGAAACCACCTCTTCCTGTCGAATCTTGCCATATGTTTTGTTTGCAATGGTTCTGATTTACCCACATCTCATCAGTATAAAAGCTGGGGTGCGAATATCCAGATACCCTAAGCATGTGCTTAGTTCTTAAAAACTGTATTCTTGCGGCAACCATATCATTTCTTTTGAGAAAGAATTTACAGCCATCATTAGTTTTTCTGTATTTGAAGCCCAAATTTTTAAGTATTAATCTCATTGAAGTAGAGGAACCCATATAGTCTATTTTTTCCCTCATAACATGAACCAGCATTTTAGTAGTGGGGTATTCAACATTGTCATACATTTCATATATTGTGCAATGAAGTACGTCTTTTTCAAAATCATCTAAATTGGAAATGGTTTTTTGTTTTCTGGCATGCTTTCCTGGAGATTTAAATAAAGGTTCACCAATTTCGGGGCTAGAAGTTTCGCCCTGTTTCACAATACGCGACACAGTATGCACACTCACATTGCATGCTCTGGCTAGGAGATCCCGGCTTTGTGAAAAATTTATCCGGTCATATACTTCCTCAAATGCCAATTCCTTAAAGAAACTGTACACTTTAAAAAAAAAAAAAAAATTCTGGCCTGAGAGCGGAGTACTTTACCCTGGTACCAGGTTTTGAAAGTGACATTGTTAGCACTTCACTAAACACAATGTAAACATGTGAATTTTCTGCTTATTGTCACAGTTCACAAAGCATCTAACACGTAATTTGCGTTACAGACTGCTCTTGAACAGAACTAAATAACTTGCATGTGACTGCAGTAATCCGTGGTCAGTTAATTTATGAACAAAATATATGCAGTTCCTAACGATACTTCGTAATGTCTTACTCCGTAACTGCGTAATGAAAAGGAATAACACATACAGGTAAGATTGGAAGTTGCATACATAAGCATAAACACGGGAGTCAGTTGTTTATTCTCAAAGCGATAACTTGAGAACCATACGTCTTAGAAAAATGGCCTTTGTACAGGCTGTCTCAAAAATTCTTACCCCATACACCAAAGCATATTAGAATGTTGAATTTCCAGTAATAATTTTGGGTGCATGGAAAAGAGAAATCTTTGTTGCTCATGCTTGTGCTGTGCGTTCTGAACTAAGCAATGCTGCACAACTATGATAGGACAGTCGCTCTAGGCAAGCCCTCTTGAGCTCTGCCTCATGTGCCTTCTAATACTGTACACCTTATAGTGCACTGTAACAGCAAAAAGCAAGATTGACTGTGAGCATTGGTTGATATTGCAATACAAACATCAATCTTTTAAATGGGAGAAACCAATATCAACAATATCAACATCAAGGAATTTTTTTGTAGCTGCAAATTTTGGATGCAACATAATGTTCTGACATTGTCCAGTTTTCATGTCACCTCATTAATGTGATCTAATTCAACTTTCCCTGTTACCTCACTTTTCTTTGCAGTATAATTAAGTGCACACAATGTAGCTTCTTCCAGACAATTAACCTGCTCTGCAGTGGAAAGACAATCTCTTGCAGAAGCAGCACTTGAGGCACACTACATTGTCACACTCTAACTCGCCAACTCGCTTGCAAAGTTGCTAGCATATATAACTCCTGGAAATTTCCATAAAACATTCCAGAATGTTCTGGAAACAGGGAAAGGTTAGTTACAGAAGATTGTGGTTATCTGTCAAGAGCCTACCATCTCTATTTACAGGCTGCCCTGCACCAGCCTCCTCATAAGCTTGGGCTATAGCCGTTGTGTCACATAACTACCTCCTCAGATCAACCACTATCAGCTTCCCTCTAGGTTGATGCTGAACGCAGTTTGTTGCACCAATGATACATAAATGTTGCAGCTTTTACAATTTCCCTTTAGTTCTGTGGGACAATACAGCTATACAAGATCACCTTCCTGGAATTTGGCATTGGTCACCAGACATCATAGTGTACTCTCATCCATTTGTTTGCCAGCTTCAGGTGTCCCTGGTAAGGTAGTGGTTGTTTCCCAGATTATTTGTTGGCACCCCAACATACTGTTGCTCTTGGCACTGACTAGTGATGGGGCTCAGGATCTGCAGCATAAATGTCACTACAGGCACCACCTCTCCAGATCACTTAATAGCTGTAACTAATCGAATCGGCACTGTGTTACCTTCAAAATCTTATTCACATCCAGGTGCCCTCCACTAGTACAAGCGTGGGTTTTCTCATACATTTCCTTCACATAATTCCTCCGGAGCACCAGCTATTCCAACAAGGTATTTCCCTCTGACCACCAGGTAGTACTACTGTTTCCCACAGCTCTAACAGGTTAGGCATCCACACAGGACAAAGTAGTGTCAAATTTTAGTTGCTTCACTGTTTTTCCATTAGGCAATCTTGTAGTCGTGGTACTTCTACACCTTTGGCACGGATTTTGAACTCTGGGTCACACCACAGTTCAATTGTGGTGTCCATGATCCTCTTTCTTTTAACTAACCTACCCATTTTTATCGCTGATCTAGGCGCTCTTCAACTGCATTAATTTTATCTTTCATATCACATTTAATTTCTTCTAATTCCTTTGCAATATTGTTGTTTTAGAGCTTTCACCATTGCATTCATACTCAGATTTTGCTGTGTCAATAGCAAGACCTAGTAGGATTTACTTTTCTGTATTTCTTTTTTCATTTCAGCTTCGGTCTCCACCATTCCAGATTTCATACTCATTTCACTTATTTGATAGGTATTTCTTCATTGTGGCTGCATTTGTATCTTGCTACTGATACTCATGTGATTTCATCCATTTCACTGTCAGTTACCTATTAAACTTTACCTGTAATTTTACATTTCTTCACAGCATGATGAAATGTGTACAGGGTAGCCTCTTCTTTCAGACAGTTGACCTGTTGGGGAGTCAAACACAGGACACCTCTAATCTTGTCACAGCAGCACACAAGTGATCATAAAATCGCTCAGAGAGCAGCACTTTTTGTCGCACCACAAATGTGCTCTTCGACTAACTCATTCATGAACATGATGGCTTATATAGCCACTGGAAGTTTTTATAGAACATTTTAGTGTGTTCTGGAGGCAGGGTAAAGCAAATTTCCGGAAGACTATGGTTATCAGTCGATAGCAATTCTGGTGTTTATGCTGGGCAAGAACTCTACCATGTCTATTAATCTCTATGTATCTTTCCAACTGCCCTGCCCCAAGATTCAGAACAGCAGAATCCCATGGCACCACCAGAAATTAAATGTGTCATCGTCTCCAATGCTCTCCATATTGC
The DNA here is from genome assembly GCA_030765045.1 of Tenodera sinensis. Lineage (NCBI taxonomy): Eukaryota > Metazoa > Arthropoda > Insecta > Mantodea > Mantidae > Tenodera > Tenodera sinensis. The sequence goes on along the minus strand of JAUKNM010000025.1, from coordinate 5,017,708 downwards.
TCTATGATCCCCAGGAGTAACCTCATTCAATCAATTGATGCTATTTTTGACATTTAAACATTACACCTGACCAACAGTAAGAGCTAATCTTGCCCATGTATCATCCCCATTGAGTGGGACAGCTCACGTATTATCACCTGAAGCTCTTATTCAGGAGATCCTGGATTTGATTTCCATTAACCCAACCACCATAACTTTGGCATTTTTAGTGCTGGAGTCAATTTTATATTACCATTATATATGTCACTTCCTTCTAGGGTTTGCAAGGCCTGTCATGAGTCCATAGTGTGTGCACATGCAGTGGAGACATGTAGCATTCTAATCAAATCTCTCCATTCTTTTGGATGGATAAGGCATTAAAATGTATCAGAGATCTATGTCAAAATGATAGGAACCCCAGTGTACAAACCTTCTTACTCTCTCACCTCATCCCTTCTTTCTACTTCTTAACCATAACATCTTCCCATGCTTGCAATGAAGTGAAGAGAATGCATATTTTCCTCCCTTATCAGATTTTAAAATAAAAGGGAATTCCCTAAGAAACGAATTCTAGCAGTAATGCTTGTCACACATGGTGAAATTCTTCCTTATAAGACAACACATATTAACCCTTTCAGTTCCGGTGTCCATGATCATGGACATAGGCATTTTTTCCCTATTTGTACTAGTTTTAGCTGTTTTTATGCTATATTCTTGTTATACTGTCTGTCACCAATTAAACATACGTATTTGAGACGTATTTGAATTGTAAAAATTATTTTTTTTACAATTTATATTGTAGTGTTTTTTTATATATATATAAGAAAAGATGCAAAATCCATGCAACCGCAGTGAAATGATACCCCGTCATCGTCCACGCGTGCCATCACACCGATTATTTTACGTGGGTCCTCCCCGTCCTTTACCACAGGCACATTTGACTGTGTTTGCCAAGACTCGAACTCGTGACCTCAGGCTTTGAGTGCGTGGCCAGTGCACTACGTGTTGCCTCAACGATCATGGCTATTCAAGCCAGCATGCTGAAGGTGTCCCAGACTGCCTAATCTAAACCGGTTTCGAATTAGAGGAAGAACGGCATAAGTAGCAAAATCACTCGGTACTGAAAGGGTTAAACCAAAAAACACCACTTCCTAAATTATTGTAAAATTGAGCCAGCGTTGAAACACTTATCACTTAAATGTATTTGTCTTGACCAGTTTCAAGAGCTTAACATGCTCCTGTCATCAGAAGGGCCCGATGATGGGAGCAAGTTAAGCTCTTGAAATCGGTCAAGACAAATACATGTAAGTTATAAATGTTTCAACACTGACTCAATTTTACAACAATTTAGATTCACATCACTGTTACTAGCTTACTCAAATATATGCAAACCACTTTCTAAGTTATACACAGATTTTTAGTTATACTCCATCTCATGTGAACTGTAAACCAAACCTGTGACAAAAAATGAGCAAATTATACATCCTGCAGCCATGAATGCAAATATGACAAATAATTTACAAGAGGGAGTAGACTACAATTCACTTCATCCATTATAGAATGTTTGTATCCAGTTACTGCTAACTGGTAAGCAATCAACTGGTATCAATGATGTGGTGAAGGATTAGTTGCAAAGAAAGTTCTGGCCATTCACAATACTGCTTAACAGTCAGTGTGGTACATTAAGGTTATTATATAAGTTAGCAAGAAGCTTTACATTGTTATTATCATCAAAAAATTATATAATAGAATTTGTTGCTTTGCCATATTCATGTTGAAAATTTCACATTTTGAATATCTGCTCAGAAGGCCACAAAAATGCTTCTGCTTCTATATATTTTAAAGGCAAAACAAAAGTTAGGAGCATGTTATCTCCTGCCATAGACTGCCATATACTGTCACTTCGTCACACTTTTCCACATTGGAACAGTACTTGACAACTCATTCTTGGTAGCTAGCACATCAATGTGCTGCTATGGAAACCAAATTCCAGTTCATTTGAATGTGAATTCTTGCATCATAAATGATTTATGCACGTATCATTCAAATTCCAGTGGTAAATCTAACCAATGCTTCTGGGTGAATTATACACAAATTTTAATGAAGTTTCCATTTGGAAATATAGAGTTATCTAGAAGTTGCTCCACAGTCTCATCTAACCAAAATTCCCCTAGAGATAGGAATTCTGGTGGCAGCACTGGCTGCCGCGAGCCTATAGTTATAACATTCCATAGAGTATATGATAGATTCACGTATGTAATTCACGAAAGGTAATGTACATAAACAGAATACCTAGTTATTTTGAGTGGTACGCACTGCCATGGTGTGGAGCAACTTGATAACCCTTTATATACTAATAGGATTTTATGAAGTCTGCAATTTCCAGATTAATAATATGTGCAAATGATACTTCCAGAAGCTGTTAGTATGGATATTTTAGCAGAAGTTGTAACTGAAATAATTTTGAACGGTGAACATGGTGGGTGGTTCACTACTTAATATTCATTCATTCTAGCATCATCTTAATTTGTACCCAATTTTTGAACTTATGTTATTAGCCTGCATGCAAGTTATTTATAAATGTGGTTTTCTCCAAATTGAAGGTATGTATTTTTCATGTGTGAAAAGTCTCATCAGGCTGCAGTACTACTAGGCAAGTCTCCAGTTTCCTGACATTCTGAACATCAAGTAATTTCTTATACGTGGTGTCCACAAACACCCATTAAAATTTTGAAAAGTTATAGAAATTACATGAAAATACTTGAAGATCGACTTTGACAGATAGATGCCCTTTAACGAAAGTCATAGTTTTACCCGAGCACTGAACACCATTCATGGGGAATTACCGAAAGTCTTGTTACTATGAACTGCTTAGAAGAATATGTTGCGATAGAAATAATTTCATTCTTTTATTTGCAAAATATGTATTTATTGCTCTTATTACCTCATATTTTCAAACCAATATCCCGTTTTTTATTTATAAAAACCAGGTGTCTCAAGCAATAAATCATTCTTGCCCATAGTGTGACATTTCTTAGCAAATCTGTTCAATGCTTTAAACCACCCCCTTCCAATAAAAAAGATAAGATTATTAATTTCAATATGTTGCCCAAGTGAAAACTTACCTTATCTTTAATCCATGCAGCAAGCTCAGCAGCCTCTCGTACTAGAACATAAGCCTTCACAGTTTCATTTAATTTATTTTGACGCTCTCTTGCAAGTGCCAGCAATTGATCATACTGCCCCTGAATCTGATTCTGCCTGGCTGCTATTGAGTTCTTATCTGCAAGATTTTGCTGAGATGCAGAAAGACCTGCTTCGATTTTCTTCACATATGCTGCAGGCACAAATCCTTGACGATCATTCACTTCTACCTTCCACCAATCCTATCAAAATTGTTAATTGTTAGATACTCAGTGATCAGATAAACATGAATTCACTTTCGCACATTGCTAAGAAACTTTCATTGTTTAAGTACATTTATTTTAAAATATATTGTAAATACCTTATTATTGGAGTTGAGAAGAGTAAGCACATCTCCTTTCTTCATTGAAACTTCTCGTGGGGATTTCTCTGTATAATCATACAATGCCATCACACATTCCTTGCCAGAGATATCAATAACCGGCGTTTCTTGTTGCTGTAAAGTTCACATAATATATGACAGTCTTTAATATGAAATACTTAGCATCACCACTGTGATATAACAAAATTACTACAATGCTGACAACTTAAATTTGTAGCTTTCTGGAATATGTTAAAGAGGCAGTGGCATACCTTAAGTGTTGTTACCACTTGTGAAATATTTCATCATTGTCATCGCCATCATCATTTTTATTTTTATTATTAAGGTTGTGACGTATGTCATGGAAACTATCTTTTTTAAAGCTAAGAGATAATATTGCAAAATGTTATAATACATTGCACAGAAGCTGTGAAGTCATAGAGCTATCTTGTGATGACAATGATTCTAATTGTCCAGAGAGCAATGTGAATCTAACGCTGTCTAGGATGGAAGTAAAACCAGTTGAAAAGTGCTCATACATCAAAATGACCTTCTCCATATGGGAAATGCCAGAGAATGCCACAGGAAGTTGTTGGAAGCTGTCAGGAATGCTCTTCCAAAGCAGAGAGCGGTGAGATGTGTAGCATGTTTCAGTGAGGATACAAAGCAATCCATGACGCCAAATAGGAATGTGCAGAACAATGCGACAATTGTAGTAATTGAGCACTTGCTGGATACAAATGATGGCATTAGAGCTGATGGAATTAATAGTAAAGAGCAGGGGCAGAAATGGAAGTAAAACCAAGAGGAAAACCACAAAATAAAGGATGGTTTCATAAGAAGCATGTTAGAAGGAAGAGAGGTTTAATTGATAGAGCACCAACAGAAGAAGAAAAGATAGGCAAATGTTTCTAACAAGCAGGAATATGTGTGCTTATTAGAGGAAAAGAGGAAACTGTGGTAGGATAAAATAAGAAAAATTGTAAAACAGACTGTAGACAGGATGTCTAGCAAAGTTTGAAAACTAAATTCAAGATTCTAAAGTAAGAACAAATTAGAAACTAAAAACTTCACTTATCTTACTAATTAATCATCTTTAATTATTCAAATTCAAGGTTTTTTCCAGAATTTTTCAAGGTGAACGAATTTTTTTTTCAGGGAGACACATGCACTTATAAACAATACTGGGAAAGAGCTGAACATGGTAAATGAAAGTAACCTAAGATACATGGTGTATACTTACATGGAGTTGGAATTTAGAACGGAACTCTAAGACTTATTCTCTTTAATGACATCACACTCCTATGTATATATGTAGCTAAATAATAAAATAGGGTGCACTACGATGTAGGCTACCCTGAATTTGAAGTCCCACTTTTTTGTCATGAGAAATCAGTAATTCTGGGAAATACTCTAAATCTAGCGATTACACCAATTATTAAAAGGGTTTTATCAGGACAAAACATGGTAGTGTTAATATAATTTTGAGTTGAACCAATACAATATTCTTTGCTCCATTTATTACTGGACTTACCTAGGACGTTTATTAGTTTGTTTCAAAATTTTGTGCCTCAGTGTATCGTAGTCCATCCAAAAATAAGGAAAGTGATACTACTTTGCAATAAACCTGTAGTTGGTTAGTATTAAAGTGCTACAAATCATGTAACGCAAAGCAGTTTTTCTCAACAACAAAAAAGACAACCAACACCCTTTAAGTAACATTTGACTTTCATCTTCTTATTGAGTACCTTGTTTTTATACAAAATACTGAACTATTACTTTCTCTGCTATGTACAGTAAGTAGGCGAAGTATTGTATTCACCCAAAAATTCCTTGTCAAGATTTCACTGGAAATAGGTGTCGAGACCCCCTGAACAGAAATAATAATTGAGACAGAATATATGGTTAGACCCTGAAAGGAAAGCATTTATTTAAATATTTGTTGCAAATGTAATTTATTTTTTATGTTGGTAAGGATTAGTTGAGTAATGAAAACGTGTTGCTATTTTTTCAATTGTTACAAAAAATAGAATTGTTTAAAAACATCATAAATGTTAAGTTTCATGTTTAAATTTAATATATATATATATAAGAGCCATATATATTTGATGTTAAAAGTGAAGGGAGAATATATAAACATCCCTTCCCTAACATTACAGGAACTATTTAGCGTAGGAGAATCTCAAAGTGTAATACGCGGCAAAAATGAGCACATACGTGCACAAATGCACAAGAGCATTATGTAAAGAGGTGCCAATTTTTGTCAGTAGTGTCTCTGAGTTTGAAAAGTGAAGACACGTTTTTGTAACACACGTAGATGTGCGTCTAAAATACTTAATAAAGTGAAAAGACTGTCAAGAAAGTATAAATAGGTGCAACGAAAGTCAATTCAATTATAACAAGTGTAATATTTGACGAAAAAGGCGTAAATAAAAGTGATATAGTGAAGTTACATCCAGTGTTCATTCATTTCACCCAGTAACACGACCTGAAAGAAAAGAATCTCATAGCACAACGCAAAGTTAAATTTTAAACTCAGCACAACAACAACAACAACAATAATAATAATAATAATAATAATAATAATAATAATAATAATAATAATAATAATAATAATAACAACAACAACAACACTAAAAAAAGCCTTTTTAGAAAAAGGTCAGTGTGTGTGTCTGTGAATAGCGTAACTCAAAAACGAAAAGTCAGTTGGAAAAAGAAGTTGACATTTAAATTAGTATAATTCAAGGAAGCAACAAAGATTTTGAACAAAATCCCTCCACACTAAACTATCATTTACATGGAAAATTTTGATTTTCTCAAAAAGGGCTAACAATTTTGATTAAAATTTAAACTCAGCACAACAACAACAACAACAACAATAATAATAATAATAATAATAATAATAATAATAATAATAATAATAATAATAATAATAATAATAATAATAATAATAAAAAAAACCGTAAAAAAAAAGCATTTTTAGAAAAAGGTCAGTGTGTGTGTGTCTGAATAGGATAACTCAAAAACGAAAAGGCAGTTGGAAAAAGAAGTTGACATTTAAATTAGTATAATTCAAGGAAGCAACAAAGATTTTGAACAAAATCCCTCCACACTAAACTATCATTTACATGGAAAATTTTGATTTTCTCAAAAAGGGCTAACAATTTTGATTAAAATGCCGTATGTTTAAGATATTTTTACGGCAAATGAAATGCACATTTTGAATTTTCTCACTATAGACTACAGTCCTGTTTGCTCTTGATGACCTTTGCATAACTGGTAAACCGTAAGGGACTATACAAAAGGTGTAGATTTTGTTTGAACATGCAATTTAGGTCCAAATGCATTTTTTGTGCAGTGAACCATTTTGGAGATATTCCTTGTTATTTGTCTGAATTTTCCAATACTTGTACTTTCCACAAATAGGTCATTATTCACTTTTTTATCTCTTAGATGTGTAATGAGAATGGAATTTCAAAGCCTTTATATAGGACCAGCTTTAAAAGATTTGAGTTGCTCAAAGCCTACTGTATTCCCATATTCCCCTTGTAGTTACAAGAAAATTAGCAATAAGATAATTTCTACAAATGTTTATCTCGACTAATATGAAGACAGAGGAATAAGAGTTTGTAATAATAGTTGTAAGTGTAAAATCAGATGTCTTGAACTAATATTAAATTACAATGTGTGTAACAATGTATGCATTATTACAACTAAGTAAATTCAATGTTGATAACCAAAATTAGGAATTAAGAAGAGAGTCAGACATTACGCTGCACTACATTAGCAACTTAAATTTTGATAAGTGCCCACAGTCCATACGAAAATAAGGAATGAGTGCAGTGGACATTAATCAGCACAGATGGATTAATGCTGGAGACACCTACTGTTAATTTGTATTTGAGAGGGCTTCTTTCTTGTATTTTCTGAACCATCTTTAGAAAACAAGTTGATATGTCACATCTCCTTTTAAGGTTGTCTTTGTCTGTGGTAATTTCATATTTTCTTATTGCTGCTCTAGTTTCAAATCCCAGGTCAATATGTTTTGCTGGTAAAAGATTTGCATCCATATTCACAATTATGTTCACCAGAGTTTCCTAACTTTGTCATTACCTCCCGTTTGACAAACTTCTTTGTATGGATATGCAGTAGACATGTTAAAACGTTCATATAGAAACGCAGTCATTGGTTGTCTACCTGGAAGGTTGTCAAAAAAGGCTAACTCCAAAGAAAGGGCATGAAAAATGCTAGTTTTGCACCAATTAGAGGGTCACTAAGGTCAACAAGGAGCAAAATGAATTCATCTTCATCTTGCTACAATCAAACAATATGCAGAGAAAAAAAATGTGAATCATGCCAGCAAACAAAACTTGGTGATTAATATTATTCATTTATGCCAACAAACTTACTGTTAGTGGTTTTAAACACACAAGCCGTGTGTGGTTTGAGAATTCAATGTCATTCTGGCAGGTTGTCACAGTAGCTTAATGGTTAGAGCATCCACCTAGTAAGTGGAGGGTCTGTGGTTCAAATCCCAGCTGTGGCAATGAATTTTTAAGTTCTAGTTCTACCTCTCAAAACTTAGTGATTTGTTTAAAACACTGCAAAATTAGGTTAGTGCAAAATGGGTACAGTGTTATTATATGTACTATGTAAGTTAAGATGGGTTGCAAAACAGGAATACACCTTCTCCTCCTCCTCCTCCTCCTAATGGCCTTTCTTCTGAAAACTTCCAGTTCATTTGGAATCTTGCTGTCCAGTACAATTTGGCCAAGTTGGCTGCTTCCTGTTTGGGATCAAGTTTTCTGCAGTTGAGTAGGTGATCAGCATTCATTCTGGTCCCTGGCTGTCGACCAAGTGTACACTGCTCAGATGTGAAGATGTTTATTTTGCACAGGTGTGCTGCAAGACAGTCACATCCTGTCTGGAGTATGAATAATGCCACTGCTTCTTTCCATAGTAAATGTTTATTGGTAGCCCATGCTGTTTGTCTTTTATGTCGACCTGAATTTTAGTTTTGTAGTCTTGTCGAGCCCTACTATTCATTAGTGCTTTAATTTCTTGGGCATCCAGAATTTTATTTGTTTTTTGCCAGGGCATCAGCTGTTTCATTGTCTTGGATTTCTACATGAGCTGGAATCCAATGTATTGCAATATGCTTGAACTTAAACATTTGGATTAAGAGCTTCATTTCTTGTGTTGTGCTTGATTTTGGTTTTTGTCTAGAAAAGATTGCTTATATTACCGCTTTTGAATCAACAAGTATAACTGCCTTTTCATGTGATCTTTGTCTATATAGAAGTTGTGAGTGCAAATGCAATTGCTTAGCTTTCTCCTTTGAACATTTATTTTGACCTATTGTAATATGAGTAAAGAGTTCACAGTTAACCCCCACTCCAATATCTTCTGTTTCTGTTACAAGCGAGTCTGTGTAGACCTTCAGCCATGTTTCTGTGGGGTACTTCTCATTGATAGTTGGCATTGCCAACATTTTTAATATTTCTGGTGAATCCAACTTTTTATTGACTGGTTGTACAAGATCTGCATAAATATCATAATAAACATACTCTATTGGATTTTCTTGCAGTGGTGATTGCTTAGCCTCGGTTGTAATTCCTAATGTTTCTATATAGTTGGTGATTATGGATATTGGGTCTTTCTGAGTTTTATATTCTGCCACTGTCTTAGTATTTATCCATAACTGATCTTTCAGGGATTTTGTCCGTATTTGCTGCTTGTATCATTATTTCTTGTTCTACAGGTATATTACCTGTGTATAACAGTAGTGCTGTGAATGGAGTACTTTCGACACCTCCAGTAATCAGTCTAAATGTCCTATTTTGTATTGTATCTATTGTACAGCCTGGCCCTGACGTTTCACAGTTGTGATGAGTTGAAGGAGAAAGGTTAAGTTGCCATCGTATAGTAATGAGTTTGGGAAAATGGATTCTCAGAATTATCTTAACAATGACAGCAATAAGTTTAAAACATTGAAATACAGGTTTTGGTTTTATTTTGATGCAATATCTTTGTTGAACCACTACTCTGTTGGAATATTTTACATCTGTTATGGGCAGTAGCTGTTACTATTGGCAATACTGGAAGTGGGTAACTTGCAGGATGTTAAAACTTTCTGCTACCACCAATCTGTGGTCTCACTGCTACGCGTGGCTTCCAAATGTAGCACCATGTTGCCAACTCTGTTTCACAAGGACCACGTGGTTTCAATTGCTTTGGTGTTTGTACAGTTTTTTTTTCCAGTAGGTAAACAGTATAACAATTTCTCCATATTCTACTATTCTGCGATCATTTATATGCATACTGTCCATGTAAATTTATGAACCAGCGATGCGATCTGCAGATGTATGAAATGTTTCAAATACTCAGTTTGAAATTCCCGCTAAAGAACTGGCAACACAGCATCATGAGGCCTTGAGAAATGTCAGTGCCGGAGATCCACTGGCCGTACAATAGTTTATGCTTAGTACTAGAGTTTGCTGTTATAGTTACTTCACTTCTGAACTTTAGGAGGTTTTACATATATTTGGTAAGTTTTATTTGAAGTATCTTGAGAACTGCCCCAATTTGTGCCTGCTAGGCATTTAAGTAACCGTAATCTTACGTTTACCCGTTTGTTGATTTCCTGAATGTTTACCTCCCTTCATTTTGTTGTCTAAGGTTATACCTAGATACATGGTGCTCTCGTTTTTTTGAAGCAGGTTTCTGTTCAATTCCAGTTTGAAATCATGATTCTTTAGTTGCATGGTGAAGAACTGGTAACTCGCTTTTTGTGTATTCACTATCATATTATGATCTTCTGCCCAGTTCTGTAATGTTTTGAGAGCTTTGTTCATTTTTTCAGTTGTGTAGTCTGGCCTGCATCATTCTTGGCAGTTGTGCGAATAACCAAATAATCAGCAAACATGCTGTGTTTTATTCCTTTGTTTTTTTGTATTTGTTTAGGAAGCTCATTTGTGTAAATATTGAATAGCGCTGGACTAGATATTGCTCCTAAAGGTAGCAATGATTAGTTTGTATTTGGATCCTCTGTTATATTTGGTGGAAATCCATCTCTGGCTCAGAAATTGTTTTAGCCACTTCAGAGCATGTCTTGTGATTCCTAAAGCTATTAATTTTTCAACTAGCTTTTCTTTCCAGATGGTATCATAACCTCCTTTAAAGTCTATAAATGTAGCTAGCAAGCTTTCGGAAGTGCCAAGCTAGCAGTGGAGGAGACGTTTTGTTGTATGGGAGCTGCAGGAAGAAGTGTAACAGGCGTAAGTAGCAAAAAATGGGAATCGGCATAGAATTATACAGAGCAAGAATTGCTATGTTCAGTAGGAGGGATAATCTTTAGAAAGAGTCACATGAGAGTTTCGTGAGAATTTCGTCTAAGTCCCACTCGGCAGTGTGAGCGAATTCTTACGAAAGTTACTGAAGTTGCAGTGTTAATTCAACGCTGCCAACGCACTATTTCTCCATTAATTTGTTGCCAATCTTAAATTTGAATGTTTTAGCGGGACCCAGCAGTATGCTAGGGAACTTGTTAGAAGCAAGTTGTGAGGGTGCAATGAATTGCTTCATTAGCATAGTAGATTTAGCGCCTTTGTGTTATGAGGAAGAATGTATACAATTCCTCTACGACGAGGGCCTGCTGAGAATCCGAATGCTATGCAGGGAATGTGACGCCATGCTACAACCCATAACAAAACTTGGTGTTAATTAATCAGTGTTAATTCAGTGCTTCCGGTGGAGTTTTTTTTAGTGGGTAGTGTACTAGGGCAAAGCCTACAGTCCCCCCCCCCCTCTGTGCTATCCCAGGGCATGGGGCTCCGTAAATGAATTTTTTTTTCCACTTGACAATAAAAAAAATAAAACAAGCCAGCATTTCGTGGAGCCAGTAACAAGGCAATAACGATAATGTACACAATAATGCACACAACAATAGTATGGACTCGCGCTAGCGATATATCTGTGTGGGCAATAACGATTATGTACACAAGAAAATGGTAACACTGGTCGACAAGATTTTTTTCACAAGAAATCTCAATAGTGAATCTAGTGCATTTTTTCATCCTGAATTCAGATATGTAGTCAGAATTTTCCCATCAGGCATAGCTTTTCTGTGAAAGCTACTTTTCAAAATCTGATTTTAGCGTTTTCTTTGACCTGTCATAGGAACCTTTACCTCATATGTAGCTATTTTACTCAAGCCGTATTTATTGAAATTATTTGTAATATCACGCTGAAGCACCACAAAACAAGACTGTGCAGGCTCATTCATGTTTAGACATGCTCAGACCTGTCTGGCATTGTGATGTGTCAGTATTGAGCTGACTGTGACATTGTTCACTAGTGAAATATTTCCTTCCTTTCTGTTTAGAAGTGTATTGTGTATGTTGTGCATGTTGTATTTCAGTGCTTAATGTTTTCATCATGCCAAGAAAGTGTGTAAATCATGCAGATAATTTCTGCTATATTTGTGGTGAGCTGACCTTCAAGTCTCAGAGGCGAAATATGACCCCACTTGTAAAGAAGTGTTATCATCTTTACTTTGGCTGTCAAGTTGGTGATTTTGATAAGAGCTGGGCCCCAAATACATGCTGTTTTTCATGTGTTAGACTGCTGACTGGGTGGAAAAATGGTACACATCATATGCCATTTGCAATTCCCATGATTTGGAGGGAACCGAAGGATCATTCAACTGACTGTTATTTTTGTTTGACAAATATTAAAGGAATCACATCTAAAACAAAATATACAGTTAAGTATCCGAATTTGCAATCTGCGTTGAGACCTGTCTTACACAGTGAAGAGTTCCCCGTACCAGTATATGTAGATACAACCTTAAGTGATAACTCTGATTCTGACCTAACTGAAACTCAAAATGATTCAGATGAAAATAAAAATGATCTTACATATGAAGCCAGTAGCTGTTAATCAGAACCATACTTTCCCAATCAGCAAGACCTTAATGACCTGATTCGGGATTTAAATCTGTCTAAACTGCAAGCTGAAGTTTTAACTTCCAGACTCAAAGGGTGGAATTTACTCCAAAAAGATGTAAGAATAAGTAGTTATCGTAGCCGCCATAGTGTTTTCAAAGAATACTTCTCTGAAGAATATGGTGTTGTGTTTTGTAATAATATTTGTTCACTTATGGAAACTCTTGGGCATCAACACCGACCAGATGAGTGGCGATTGTTCATAGACTCCTCTAAAGTAAGTTTGAAGGCTGTGCTGCTACATATTGGCAATGAACTTCCATCAATACTGTCACCGCGCCCGCCGCATCTAATTCCCGACAACAGCAGTGTCACCCATCGCATTATTGTCGGCACTACCGCAAAGGAGCCGAAGGAAAGAGATAGAGATTGTTGGCATTGTTGGGGCGCTTGCCAAAAGAGAGAAAAGGATAGAGGCTACTGGAATCTTCTACTTTGTATCTCACCGCAATAAGTGAACGTTCCTGAAGCTTCCAGAATAGTGCCTGGGAGATATAAATAGCGGTAAGTGTGAGAAGAGTGAGTCAGACGTATGTGAAGGTTGAGTAGTCGTGCCGACGGAGAGGTCAGACGTATGTGAAGGTTGAGTAGTCGTGCCGACGGAGAGGACAGACGTATGTGAAGGTTGAGGAGTCGTGCCGACGGAGAAGAGTTAGTTCTTTGTGTTACAAGTTCGGAGCCGTGCTGTTGGAGAATCGAAAAAGACTTTCTTGTTGTTGCAACGAGTGTACAAAGTTACTGTTTACGGAAATAAAAGTGTTTCTTTATCTCGACTACATCTGTCTACTTTACTTTTTACACACACCAAAAGTCACACTGGTGTCAGAAGTGGGATTCGTCGAATTGCTTCTAGTTTCGTTACATCGTCGTTAGAAGTTGCAACGTTAGAACCAAGATGGAGGGAGATTCGGAAACCAGGATGATGGCAATGATGAAAGAATTATTCGCCGAAATGAAGACAGAAATGTCCAAGATGAAGACGGCAAACAACAACCTCGCTGCCGAGTTGAAAGAGATGAAGACGGCAAACGACAACCTCGCTGCCAAAATGAAGACGAGAAACGACAACCTCGCTGCCAAAATGAAGACGAGAAACGACAACCTCGCTGCCGAGCTGAAAGAGATGAAGACGGAGCTATCGGCGAAAATTGACGGCGAACTGATTGGCGTGACAGAAGACGTGGAAGAACTCGGTGAAAAGGTGGAAGACCTCTGCCAGCACGTGGACGTCGTGGAGGACGACGGGGAACGTCTTGGTGCCCTGGTAGTAAGAGTTGACGAGAGCGTCAAAGTACTGGATGCCAGGGGCAGACGGAATAGCGCGGAGCCGGGGAGGGAGCACCTAGTGGCCGAGGCGACAGTTGCGCCCGTTTCAGATGATATGAGGGAAGACGTGGAACAACTCGGCGAACTGATTGGCGTGAGGGAAGACGTGGAACAACTCGGCGAACTGATTGGCGTGACGGAAGACGTGGAACAACTCGGCGAACTGATTGGCGTGACGGAAGACGTGGAAGAACTCGGCGAAAAGGTGGAAGACCTCTGCCAGCATGTGGACGTCGTGGAGGACGGGGAACGTCTTGGCGCCCTGGTAGTAAGAGTTGACGAGAGCGTCAAAGTACTGGATGCCAGGGGCAGACGGAATAGCGCGGACCCGGGGAGGGAGCACCTAGTGGCCGAGGCGACAGTTGCGCCCGTTTCAGATAAGCAAAGTGTACGTCTCGGGGAAGACAAAGGGGCAGTTCAGGGACGTCGTCGAGGATCCTCTGGAGGAGTGTGTCGGGTACGTAACCAACCAGGATACGACGTGGAGGACGATCAGCAGGGAAGCGCACAAGCAAACGAGCAACACGCGAGAACCGACTTGGCGTGTGACATGGGGGGACCGTCGGAGCCATCCAATCACCTGACGCATAGTGCCGTGAACGGAAGAATGGTGGACATCATCTTGGACGGCAGGATACAGGAGAGGCCGTGCCGAGCACGAGTGAACACGAGTGCAGCGGTGGACGCGACTCGCGCGGATGTGGTGGGGTTTGTTGCCGGACCCATCGGAAGCAAGGTGGCTGCGAAGGTGCGCCAGAGAGGTCGGCGGACATGGTACCCAGTGAGCCGTTTCCAAGTGCGCAGGATGACCCGTCAACACACCAGGAAGAAGGGCAACTGGACGAGGGACTGTCAAGAGCGGCGGTACTGTGGCAGAATTTCGAAGCAGGATGGCATACATCGTCCTACCCGGACCAAGGGACACTGTCCAACAGCGATACCTAGGATCGTGCCTCCTGGAGAAGAGGTTCGATGGGATAGTCCACCGGGGCGCAAGGGAGATGCCGCAGTGATAGTGCTGGTCGGGACGACCAACTCTGAGGAGGGAGCAGTGTCACCGCGCCCGCCGCATCTAATTGCCGACAACAGCAGTGTCACCCATCGCATTATTGTCGGCACTACCGCAAAGGAGCCGAAGGAAAGAGATAGAGAATGACCGCATTGTTGGGGCGCTTGCCGAAAGAGAGAAAAGGATAGAGGCTACTGGAATCTTCTACTTTGTATCTCACCGCAATAAGTGAACGTTCCTGAAGCTTCCAGAATAGTGCCTGGGAGATATAAATAGCGGTAAGTGTGAGAAGAGTGAGTCAGACGTATGTGAAGGTTGAGTAGTCGTGCCGACGGAGAGGTCAGACGTATGTGAAGGTTGAGTAGTCGTGCCGACGGAGAGGACAGACGTATGTGAAGGTTGAGGAGTTGTGCCGACGGAGAAGAGTTAGTTCTTTGTGTCACGAGTTCGGAGCCGTGCTGTTGGAGAATCGAAAAAGACTTTCTTGTTGTTGCAACGAGTGTACAAAGTTACTGTTTACGGAAATAAAAGTGTTTCTTTATCTCGACTACATCTGTCTACTTTACTTCACACCCACAACCAAAAGTCACAATACCAGTAGCGCATGCCGCTATGAAAGAGACATATCAAAATATGAAACTAATTTTAGAGAAAATACAATATGGAAAATATGAATGGAATATCTGTGGTGATTTAAAGGTCATTGCTTTATTGCTTGGTTTGCAACTTGGGTTCACCAAATTTTGCTGTTTTTTGTGCGAGTGGGACAGCAGAGATAAGAAGTCTCACTACGTTAGAAAGTCATGGCCAAAACGTGAATCTCTTCTCCCTGGCCAGAAAAATGTGGCATGTGTCCCTTTAGTGAATCCTGAAAAAATATTTTTACCTCCATTGCATATTAAGTTAGGAGTTATGAAAAATTTCGTCAAAGCTATGGATAAACTTTCTGATGGATTCTTGTACTTGAACTCGAAATTCCCCAAAGTCAGTGATGCTAAATTGAAAGAAGGAGTTTTTATAGGACCACAAATCTGATCATTAATGGCTGATGAACATTTCGAGGGACTGTTAAATCCACTGGAGAGAGCAGCCTGGCAGTCTTTCAAAAGTTTATGTTGCAATTTTCTTGGAAACCATAAAGCAGAAAACTATCGTGACATAGTGGCTGATCTTCTGCATTCTTATAAAGCTATGGGATGCAACATGTCTTTAAAAATTCACTTCTTGGACTCTCACTTGGACTTCTTCCCCGAAAACCTTGGAGCTGTCAGCGATGAACACGGTGAGCATTTTCATCAGCAAATTTCTACGATAGAGAAGAGGTACCAAGGCAAGTGGAGTTCCAATATGCTGGCTGACTACTGTTGGACTAAAATGAGAGACGTTCCAGATGCAAAATATACCCGAAAATCACTATCTACCACTTTCTAGGTAAGTCAGAAACAGTAGTTGTAATTTTGAGTTAGATAGCTAGTTACGGATTTTTTAGAATATAAAAAAAATTCAAATGAATATCACACAAAACTCCTGCCCGATGCGGACAAACTGTAATTATATTTGAATTCAGCACGAAAAATACTTTTAGAATCTGTTATTTTAATTCTTGTGAAAGAGAAAAAGTTAACTTTTGTAGACCAGTGTAATGTATACCAGAATTGTATGGAGTCGTGCTGGCGGTATAGATTAGCCAACGCACGCGCGAGTGTTTAGTGTGTTGGTAACAAAAACTAGTGTGGTTGAAAAAGCAATGTTGGCAAATGTGAAAATCGTCTGCTAGTGACAGCTAGCACATGCAGCGCAACCTAGAGGCGATTCTGCTAACGACTGTCGGTGCATGCGCAGTAAGTAGCTTCGGACTTAGAATTTGGCCGGCAAGTGCTACGGGACTCTTTCTGAAGAAGAGCCCAGTAGGAGAAAATGGAATTTGTTCAAGAATAAAGTTCAGCATGGGGAAATTACAAACATGGTTGCAGTAGTGTGTGTAATCAGACTGTTATTAATTATAGGAGAAGTGGAGATGAATCCTGGGCCTAATGGCAACCACCAACTTGAAATTCTGAACAAATTGCAGGGAATGAAACAAAGGCTAGGACAGCAAATGAATGACGTGGGGGAGAAATTAAAGAAGAAATTAAAATTGAAATTCGGGCCACTAAAAGAAGAATAACTAACACTGGAACAAAGACACTGGAAATTCAGTCTAGTAATGACAGACAAGAAAAGGAGTATACGCCAAGCAAAAAGTAAGGAAGATTCTGGAAGGGAAGTTAAAGATGGTTCTAAATGGATGGGAAATTGCTGAAGCCTTCTGAGTTGGCAGGAATAAAGGAAGAAGGATGATAGTCAGATTTACATCCATGCAAACTGACTATGAAGTACTGAAAAGATCAAAGAAATTAAAAGGGTAAGATACTATTATTTATATATGCCAACAAGGCTGGCACCGTAGCGCAGTTGGTAGAGCATCTGCCTGCTGTGCAAGGGGTCCTGGGTTCTATTTCCAGCAGGGGGTAGGAATTTTTCTCCAGCCAGGATTATTCAGGAATGGCGGCGCCGTGGCTGAGTGGTTAGACTGCTCGACTACCACCTAGGCGGGTCCTGCAAGTAGTATTGGTGGTGGACAAAGCAGCATCTTGGTGGGTTTTCTCCGGGTTCTCCAGTTTCCCCCGCCATTCATTCCGCCAATTGCTTCATTATCTATCTATCTATCCATCCATCCATCCATCCATCCATCCATCCATCCATCCATTTCGCCTGCATTTCATATCATCCTCTTTCTCACTATCATACCTGGTGCTTGGCTGACCACCCGCTTCCAGCTGTTCACTCTGTCTGGTCCAGAGGTCCCTCTGCTCCCTGACAGGCGTCTCAACCTAGGCAATGGCTTGTAAGTCCTAGGCGGTGTAAGTCCTACATAAGGGAAGGGTAATCAGGGAAAGAAAGATTTATGCCAGCAAACTTACTGAAGCACACAAGCCGTGTGTGGGCAATGTTTGAGAGGTAGAACTAAAATTCAAAGCCACAGCTGGGTAGAACTGAAGAGTCTGTAGTTCAAATCCAGTTCTACCTCTCAAACATTGCACACCCACGGCTTGTATGTTTAAAACCACCCACAGTAAGTTTGTTGGCATAAATAATAATTATAGCTATGGATTGACGGAAGGCCAGTAGGTGAAAGCAAAAACATTCTAATGGATAGTGGAAGGAATGAACAGGAAATGAATTGGCAAATTGCAAAAACATCAGTAAGAAATGAACTGCCAGGAAGTCCAAGGGTCGAAGAGGCTGCGATTCTAAATGATACACAAGAGAATGAAGGCCCACATGCGAGTGAGGGAGAGAAGATAACGTCACGGAGGATACTATCCCCGGACAAAAGAGCTGTGTCAGCTGCCCAGCTGGTGAAAGTGGGTCAAGAGTGTGGAGGAAAACAGCACCAGCTTAGTCAAGGTCGAGTTTGTCGAGCATTATATCCACAATGCCTAATGCAACTTGAAGGTGATACTGATGAGCACCACGAGTATGATGTGGCAGTAGGGAAGGATCCTCGAGAAGTTCCGTGTGACGAGACACACAATTGGAGAATGCTGTGGAACAAGAGCAAACTGGACATATTTAGATTTCGGTCTGGCTCACAATAGGATCAGGGTGAAAGAGAGAAGGTGTTGAAATTTAGTTTTTAGAATTGTGAAGCTGTGTGTAGAGGGTTGAGTGGCGGCTCTGTTAGGGAAATTTTGAATAAGGTGCACTTGCTGGCATTAGTTGAGACTTGGCTAGAAAGCAATGAGGGTACCTTCTTGCAGGGGTATTATTAAACAGTGAAACATGGTTCAAGGAGAGGTATTACAGGCAAGTATCTGGAGGCATAAGTATAGTGATCGAAATTCATTTGGGTAGTAAAGTGAAGCAGAGGAAATAAAAAATTAAGGTCATGTGGGTGTTAATGCGTGAATGGAATGTATGTATTGGTGTTCTGTATAACCCACCAGTGAATTCCAAGTTTCACAATCTGGATCTCTTTTGACAACTAGAAAAAGAGTTATAAAATACAAAAATACAATTTCTATTGATGGAATTATACTAGTGGGAGATTTGAATGCGAGAATGGGGGAGCTGGAGATTAAGGAAGGATGACTGTAGCAAGATATGGGCTAGGCACAGCAAAGACAAGGTTTAAATGAGGAAGGGGTAAAATTAATTCAATAATGAATTTGTAATGCTGAATGGTTGTTGGGAGACGAGGAAATTGGTGAATTTACATTTACAAGTGCTTTGGGACAGAGTGTGATAGATTATGTGTTGTGTAGTCACAACACTTTGTATAAAGTCTGTCAATTTAAGATTTTGAATATATGTGGAACAAGTTCACATTTTCCACTTATAGTGTCTTGGCACAGTGATGAGAACCTGGAGAATGAAAGGGGTGGTAAGATGTGTGGTGTTGGAACTAAGACTATAAGTGGGCCCCTGATAGGGCCAATGGGTTTCGTGAGATGCTGGGCTCAGCCATAGCTAAGCTGTGTCTGTACGGGATCAATTTAATGATTTCCCTAGGCAAAAGCAGTGATGCAATAGAGTTGTGGGAGTTTATTCTTAAATTGACTGGAGGTGATACGACAGTAAACCGTACAGTAAATAAGGAGGAGTATGATCACTGATTTGATGAGTGTAGAGAGGTGAGAGCAATGGTAAGGTGGAGAAAGAGTTATGAGGAAGCAGACAGGGGCATTATGATGCAATTGCATGAGAGGTATACGAGGTTACTTGATTCGAAGAAGCACGAGTGGGCAAGGGCTAGAGCCATGGGCATTGAGCAAAAGTTAGACTCAAATGGGGGACAGCAAGCTTGACGACCATTAATCAGTATGTGAAGGGTGGGAGGAGAAAAGTAAACATAAGCCCTAACAAATAGGTTAGGTATTTTCAGAGTTTATTCATTACTGGAATAAGAGGTAGAAGTAGTCTGAACTTGGAAGTTCTGAATAATTACGTGGAGGAGCTGGGTAGACCTTTTTCGCAGGAGGAGATTATCAGTTAGGTCTCCAAATTTAAGAAAAATAAAGCAGTAGGAATTGACGGTCTACCCACTGAGTTTTTTTTTAAATGCAGTGTGAGAATCCAGACAGATTAATATACATGAAAAAGCTTATGAATATAATAAAAGAAGGTGCCAGACACCTGTCATGTAGCCATCATATAGCCAATATATAGAGAGATCCAA
This sequence comes from Tenodera sinensis, assembly GCA_030765045.1. Lineage (NCBI taxonomy): Eukaryota > Metazoa > Arthropoda > Insecta > Mantodea > Mantidae > Tenodera > Tenodera sinensis. The sequence goes on along the minus strand of JAUKNM010000025.1, from coordinate 4,997,663 downwards.
TACATGGAAACTGCTGTGCAGTGTTTTCCCACTGTGCAGATGGAAACATAATATACTCAGGTCAGAATTGTTTTTCCCTGCTCTGCTCACAATCACTATTGAGCTGACACGATATTGTGGGGCGGCATTATTACCAGTGTACTTAATTATTTAGTCCTGTACTTAGTCACAAAGTGTATTATGGATCAGCATTTCTTTTCTACTGCACTGCGTGGATTTATTTATCATTCGTGATGTCAGCTTGCCAGGTGCAAGTGTGATTTGCAGAAAGATTTCCAGGTATAAAAGTTCCACGCTGTATAACAATCCACAAACTTTACAATAAATTTCAGGCCACAGAAAGCGTTCAGTTTCACAAAATCTAAAAGACAACGTACAGTTCTTACCGAAGAAACATTAGACATCGGTCATCAGGAGAATTCCCCCCAACAATTGCTTACATGTCTTTCACAACAGCCACGCATTTCATATGGTTCTTTGCAAAGAGCTATTAAACTGGTGAAGTTAAAACCATATAAAGTAACAGTAGCACATGTTCTTCAACCAGGTGATCCTGTGCACATTTTGAGAGTGGACTCTCAATAGTGTATACAATGGAAAAATTGACCCACATTTAATAGTTTTCATGGATGAGGTTTGGATATGTGTATACACAAAATAACCGTTATTGGAGCTCTGAGAAACCTAATATTGTTCATGATATACCCCTTCATGACGAAAAGATTGGCGTATGATGTGCCATTAGTGGAGAAAGAGTTATAGGCCCAATTTTTTTCCAAGCCAATAGTTGACTCACATACATACATAAATACAATTTGGCCCCCTTTTTCTAGAGAATTAACTGACAGGGAATGTGATTTTGCCTTTCTTGAACAAGACTGCAACAGCTCATACAGCCAATATTTCGATGAGAACAATTGAACATGTGTTTCAGGATAGAATTATTAGTAGAAATTTGTGGTCCCCCTCAGCCCCCCCGACCTAACCCCCCTGTGATTTCTATCTCTGGGGTAACTTAAAGCATAAAGTGTTCAAGACAAACCCATGCACCCTGGAAGAATTAAAACAAAATATCCGTCAGGACATTGCCAGCATTTCTTAACGTGCACTACGGCGAGTGATGGATAATTTCCTAAAGAGGTGCCAAAAATGTATGGACAATAATGGTGGGCAGTTTCAGCAGCTGCTTTAATTATATTGGTAAGTAAAGGCTTTAATAGTAGTTTTAAAAATGTATGGTTTTATCCGCGCTGTTCTATGACAGCGGCAGTCGGCGACGAGCGCAGAGGACCCATACAGACAAAACAGAGCGCTGCCGGTTCAGTCTTTCGGATCACCAGTTATAAAGGGAAGGGGAGTGAAACAAACCCATATAACTATAGAAGGATTGCACTATTATCCAATTTGGGAAACATTTTTACAGGGATGTTGACAGAGAGAATACTAAATTGGGCTGAAGAAAACAAAGAGATATCTCGCTACCAAGCAAAATTTAGGAAAGGGAAGAGGACAGTGGATAATATCTTCATAATTAAACCAATGATAAATATCTAGGAACGAAAAGGTATAGATTGTATGCTATATTTATTGACCTAAAAAAGTTTATGATAGAGTGGATAGAGAAATGCTATGGTATAAATTAAGGAAGAAGGGTTTAAGTGCTATTATCAGCATTCTAGGTGAGATTGGCAGATACTGCAAGAAATGGGATCTGAAGGCGAATCAGGAAAACACTAAGATTGTGGTGTTCAAGAAGGGTAATAAACTACATGGATGAAAAGTGGTTCATGGAAGACAAAGAAATTCAAGTTGTCAACAAGTTTCCATATCTGGGTAGTACTGGAGGGTGGGAGAAACAGGAAAGAAATACACTGGTAAGTGGCCATGAAAGCAATATGTTAGCTAATGCTGTATTTCTGACAATGAAGATATTAATCCTCTTGCTCTCCAATATTTTTCACTGATGGATGGGGTGCTATAAGTGGCCAGGCATATTTGAAAGTGGTCTCTGTCCATTTCCTCTTGCAGATCACATAGAGGACAGAGTGGTGAAGAATATATCCCAATTCTGTTTAAAAGTTTTGCCAGACAATCATGTCCTATAATCAACCTGAAGGTTGCAACTGCCATTTTTCGATGATACTCAAGAATTACTGTTTGAATGTTTGGTAGTTCCCATCTTTTATTCTTTGATTTTTCATAGTAATATTTTCCAATAATTTTTTTGAATTCAGAGTTGACTAATCTTTTAACTGCATAAAATGGTAGATTAACTACAGATTTCTGCACATTGCCGGTACCCTTTTTAGCAAGAAAATCAGCTTTCTCATTACCACTCAGTCCACAGTGAGCTGGTATCCATTGGAAGACTAGGTGTTTTTGAAGTGCAGTTAGATGGGTAAGGATTTTGCAACATTCTATAATTGTTTGGTTTTTCGGTAACAACTTGGAAGTAATTGCTATAATTGCTGCCCTGGAATCTGAGAGAATAACTGCTTCATGAAAATGTGAAATTCTATACAAAAGATTTTGTAGGGCCATTCGAATTGCTTCAATTTCTCCATCCAAGTTTGCAGTTCCATAACTTAAAGATTTGTAATAGGAAAAGACGTGACATGTGACTCCAGCCCCTGCTCCATCTCGGTTTGATATCAATGATTCATCAGTATAAATATGGAGCCACTCATGTTCCAGAAATCTAGTATGGATTGTCTCTAATGCCAATAATTTTAGAACACTAGTTGGAGTGTCACTTTTCTTAACTTCTTCTGTCAGGTGTAAATAATATGTCATGTCTAATGTTTGTGTCAGATTGACTTTAGATATGAAGTTTTCCTTTGAATTAGGAAGGTATATATTCTTCTTGGTGTCTTGAATTTTGGAAAGAATGCTCTCCGGAGTCTTTGGTGTGTGTGTAAAATTTCTCTTGTTCCATGTATTGAATGGGAGTCAGATCAACTTTTCATGTTGAATAAGAGCTGCATTTTCTATTTCACATTCAATGGGGTAAAGTTTGGTTAGTATTTCCATAGCAGCTATTGGTGTGGTTTTGATAGCACCTGTAATTAGTCTCAGACTTTGGTTTTGAAAGATTTGAATTTGTATTTGCTGTTACAAGCACTTCGCTGCAGTAAGTAAATAATGACTTTATATATACATTGTATATTGTGTTAAAGAGTTGCTCTGGAACATCCCCAGTTCATTCCTGTTAAGATGTTTTAACAGTGAAAGGTGACTTTCTGCTCTATGTATTACATTTTCTATTTGTAAATTTGTAAATTTGGTATCAAATGTAACTGCTAAATATAAAAATGCTTATATCTGATGCCAGTAATGAGTACTGAGTTGTTTGAAAGGCTTTATTCTGCCCGGGTTGAATCTCAATGGAGCTATGGAGGGGAAATTTGGGGAATAGATGAGGGTTGATGCAATATGGATTTAGTATTAAGAAGCTTCTGTAAATTAATTTTGGGAGTTCCCAATAATACTGCAAATGCAGCAGCTCTGTTAGAGTTAGTGAAGGTATAAGTGTGAGAGGGTTAATGATAGAGAGAACTTTGAAATATTTATTTCGAGTCCAAAAGTTACCTGATACAGAGTTAATGAAAATATGCATGATATATCAAGAGGAGAGTTTAGGTACTACACCTAATGGGCGGCTGAAGAAAATCAGGGAGTGAGTAATTAAAAATGGGTTAGGAAATATTTAGGTCAAAATAGGATACTTTGAAAGAGGTTTTAGAAGGGAAGTGCGAACAAGAATGGAAGATATGGATAGACAGATCTTATTTGACAAGATTAGGGAGAGAAGTTCACAGTCACTGTACAAGGAACTGAAAAATGATTTAGAAAAGGAGAAGTATATTTTAATTTGTAAAAAACATGAAAGAGATGTGCTGGCCTGGTTTAGATTGCAAGTTTGGAAACTATGGGGAAATAAGTTGAATAACAGATTACAATAAATTTTATTTATTATGGATTGTTACTGAAGAAATATAGTTTGATAGTGGATTTAATTGTAATTTTATAAAGATTGTTAAAATGATTTATAGCCTTATAATATGTACACATTGCCCGTCACTCTTCAATCTATCCAAATCATATACATTCAAAAATAATTATATTCTCATTATCCATTTTATTATTATCCCAGGTATGTGCCCCATCTGCGAGGACCAGGAAAATGAAATTCATATTTTACTTCAATGTATGGCCACATGGAATTGGTGAAAAAGTTTGTTTGAAAAAAAAAAAAGGTTATTGAAGAACAAAGAAATTGCACTAAGGAAGATTTTTGAACATCAAAAGCAGCTACCTATATTAGAGTTCTTGTGGAGAGAAGTGGAAATGGTCAGTTAAAAAACAATATACTTAGATTGGATTTTAGATGACAGAGGTTAGTTATGTAACATTATAAAGCTTTGTATGGAGAAATAGTTATGGACTGGCCAATTAACTAGAGTTACGGTCAGTACTAATTATGATGTACTGAATAAATACACAAATAAATATTAATAAATAATTAAATTAAACAAATACATGCATGCATACATACATACATAAATACTAAGCTTTCTTTTCTGCTGAATGCTTCCTTTACTTCTTGAGTTAGTCTTAGAATTCGTTGGGATATGGATCTATTTTGTCTAAAACCAACCTGTTCTGGTGTTACATTTTTTTTCTAAATACCATTTTAATCTTGACAATAGCAGTTTTTCTTGTATTCATACTTTACAATCTACTGTTTATTATTGCACAAATGTTTCCCACCACCTCCATGGCCACCTCCAAACTCGCCTTTTGATATACTGCAGACTCGTTATAATGCAGGGCTAAAGCATGTCCCCTAATAACCACATTATTTCAGGATTCTGCTGTAATTGTGTTTGGTCTGATGTGATCAAAGAATCATGAAACTGCAGTTACCTGAACATTTTAACCAAGATAAGTGAAGCCTAGTCCCTAATATTTACTTTATATTTGTTAATTTGTATTACTTTACTGTTAACAGCCTCAGTTTTTTATTTAAGGAAATGGCTGCTATAAGAATATTAACAGTTAAGGGAAGGAAAAGAATTAAAGGTATGGGGGAGTTTAGAACGAAAATTAAAGAAAAACGGCTAAAAAAAAAAAAGTAAAGGGAAAGGAGCAGGAAACCTAAGAGAAAAAAGTAACAAGTTATTAGAGAAGAGATTAAGGGCTAAATGGAAACCAAAGGGCCTGGATGACTAGTGTAAAGAAGCTCTTAATAATAATTAACGACATCAGACTCATTATGTACTAGAATGTAAGTAATTTTCCTTTTAGGACCCATCCACAAATACAGGATGGAAGTGAAATAATCTGCCAGACTTCGACAGCAAATTTCTCTTATTGTGCATAACAAGAAAGTCTAATACCAAAAGGCTGAAAAGTTTATAGCTTTAGGAAAAAATATTTTTCTCAAAAAAATTTATCACCACCTGGCTGAATTATTATTGATTAAAGGTTCTTGATTTATGGGTATAGTCATAGAAAATTGAATTAACGACAACTTTTTCCTTTAGCGTACTTCACTAGATTCAAGTTTCTGTGTAAATTAAATTTTAAAAATCCACAATTTGTTGCCTTATTAATTCTGTTAGAACTGGTAACATTGCCTCAGCTGTGTTTATTTTCTTCGTTCTACATTGTACATTGCGCTGAATGTTTACTTATTCGCATGCTATTTTTTTTGTCAAAGTCACAAAAGATGTGAAGCCTGATTACAGGTATTGAATACTTACTCTAAACTCTTATTTCAAATTAATCCCAATGTTATTGCATACTACTTGTGCTAATGTTAGTTATTAAAAGTATGGCCATTTTTTTTTTTTTTCTAAAGCTAACACGTAAATAAATGTTAGTCCGTGACTGTGGATGCAAACACCAGTGTCGAATTTCTTTACCTACATTTCTTGAAATATTTTTATATCTTTCACACACACTTACATCCACAAACCTTGTCAGAAACTTTATGTTGCAAATTTCACTAACTTGAGTTATTTGGCACTCATAAGATTCCTGTTAAAACTTGGGAGTATTTGTTGGAAGAGAAAGTGTGTCCAAAAACTTCTGCATCATGTTTACTGATTCCTTTTTTTAGATGTAGGTACATGCTTCCATAAAGCACACTAGTCCCATTTTAAATCGGGTATATTAAAAATGAAAGAGAACTGCACACTTCCCAAGCCAAACGTATAAACAATTGCACACACATTTTGTTTAAACATTTTGCAGTGGAGCATAAATTCACATTATAAATTATGCTTTCCTAAAGGTTTAGCAATTTACTAGTAACACATTGTTAAATTCAATACAAAATAACAGTATTAATAATGTAAGACGTGTTTCACACAAGACAGACATAACCTTTGGAATGCTCAATGCACATTCCCCACATAGATATCCAATGCAGGTATAACCTAACCTAAAGCCATTAGCTGCCAGCCTCTGTACCAATGCTTCATACACATGTCTTACAGACGATATTGAAACTGCATGTGTTCACCACATGTGCAAGTGTTACAAACTACCTTACTATTTATTGTGAACATGAATATCCCGTTAGGTCCCTACTATTCAGTAAATAAAGTGAATAAGACAAAGTTAGTACACAATTTTGTACGGCCTTTAAAAGAAGAATATGATTTCAAGTGAGGTCATTATCTTATCATGGCATAAGTTTCTGACCAGATATTCAGACCTTTAGACCTACTAAATAAAATATCTGTAATTACGCAGAAATGTAAGATTTGAGGTAATGTTTTCATACGCGGTAATTAGCCATAACCTTACACTTTCAATTAATTTTCTGGTGTCTGTGCAACAAAACATCTGAAATATATACATGGCTAACATTACTTAAATGGTTCTTATAGAGCATTAGAATAGTTCATTGATCCTCCAATAGAAGCTGAGTATCCAATCAACAGGTAGTGCCATGTTGCCAGACACTCACTTTTAAATGCGATTATCAAGTTAACAGTGCATTTAATTAAAAAAAAAAACTTATTGGATTTTTTGGTTAGTTTTCATCCACTCTCTCACCTCCTTCAGTCTGGCAGATTATTTCACTTTTACCCTGTATACGTTTTGTGGAGATTTAGAACAAATTAATGTTCTAATTTATGCTGCATGCAATCTTTATATAAAATGCTATACAGATTTAATATGTTAAAATATAATTACATCAAACTGAAATATTTTGAAGTCAATAGTTTTAAAATTACAGAAAGTGAGAAATTCATACCCAGCACAATTCTTATCCTTTGCAGAAAGTTTTGTTAACCAGGGAAAAAAAATTAATACTGGGGAGAAATTATATTAATATATTTTATATTTTGTGCTGAAGTAGATGATCTAAGATATAGTTTCTAATACTAAAGAAATAATGTTTCACTTACTCGACAAGCCTGGGCTTGCTCCTTAAGAGCCAATATGGTATTTCCAAAAGCTTCCAAGTCTGATACCAGAGCTTCATGCTTTTTAAGGAGTGCTTCACTGGAATCCTCGTCCTTCCCATAATCTGTGTTGCACACAATTGGTTCCTTTTCTTTCATCCATGATTCAGCTTCATTTGCATCAGCAAAATATTGATGTGCTTGTAATGAATCTTCCAGGTCTTGCTTGCGCTGTACAACATTCAGTTAAGCATAAATAAAGCAAAATATTAGGAAACCAAGTCACAGTAAATGACATGGTTCAAAGTCCACGTTAAGTCCCCTTTTACTGTCACCATCCTCATTATCGAACTATTATCATAGGTAACAGCACACACTGGATGCCCAGCTAATAAGGTTTTTCAGAAGGTTTTATACCATATGGGGTGCATTTAAACAATTTTATGCATTTGATTTTATTAATTTTCTTATTTTGCACAAGTACAAAATTCTTTTTTTGTATGTGCTAAGCTTTAATATGCATCAATTGTTGCTTTAAACTAAACTAATCCACTATTAATCTAAAATTGCCACAAAAACTGCTTTATGCATTTTATCTCATTATTGCTCCTTTAGAAGTATTAATGTTCAAGTTATAAAATGACTCGCATATAATGCAGCACTGCTTCATTTATCTTTTCAAAATAAAATTCTGAATGATATGTTTTGCAATAACTTACAAATGTATAAAACCACCTACATATAAATGGTTAAATAAAAAGTGCAGTACTTAAGATACATTTAAAAATTTAAGCATTGAAACTTCCTTTGAATAGATCAGTGTTGTCTGCTAACAATCAACCTGTTTTTCTGCGTAACAACTATTTCCAAATATTGCAAGAGAAAAACTTTGGATATTTTTGGTAAAAATGGTTGGGCTCCATTACATTAAATGAGCATAATAAATTAATTTTGCTAAGCTTACAACACCTTGGATATTTTCTTTTTCTTTCTTACTAGTTTTAATACAATATTTTACCACATGGAAAGTTCTGCCTTAGCAATGAGCCCACCCCTTTGAACTGCTCTTGATGAACTTTTCATGAACTGTTTTAGAATATACATTACTAAAGCATTTCTTTTAATTTTTAGAAGTTTGACAGACATATGTATCCTACTGCAGATATTTTGCTACCTTAAAGATTTTGAACTTACAAAGCCGTCAAATTTACATTAGAAATTGAAAAACAGCTACTTCCCTCATCTAGGCTTGAAGATGACACAAACTGCATTTTGTCATTTATAGAAAAACAACTCAGTGATAATTACAGAAAAAAATGATGAGTTAATGCTCTTTCTCTCTCACAGACAAATTTGTTGTTTTTAATAGTTCAATTTAAACATTGATAAACATGCTTCTTAAATAAGGATGAATGTGACAAGACAATATAAACACATTCACAGTGCTTTAAGGGGACACTTTGGTACCAAAATGGCCAAACTGTGATTTTTTTCAGAAAACATTTAAGAAATTTTGTCTTTAACATGTCCAGAATATGGTCATGAAATATTGTGTGTCAAATCCACCTGGAAATTGGTGTGTTTAAAACTTATTTACGCTCTTGCAATGAAAAGTGGGTATGGCAGATCTGTCAGATTTCAGTTATAGCTAGGGTAAGTATGTGTGTTTTTTAGACTTTAATAAGATATTTATCTTCAAAATATAGATGTGGCTGCTCTGATTGCATAAGTGCTGCTATCTGTTGACAAAAGATCAAAAACATAACAAATGAATATGTTGCTTACAAAGCTGCTAAGCATCCATGTGTGTAGTTGAATTGCTGTAATACTTGTCATTTTAGCAAACATAATGGGAAAAGTGTGTAGTGGAAAGATAATAAAGAAAAAGAAAACTTAAGCTTTTAGCTGAAAGAAAATGAAAACATTCCACAGCAGATAGAAGTGAAGAATCTTATGCTAATAACTCTACAGCTGAAAGTGTTACATGTGCTCCCCTGTGTAAAGATGAAGTTGCAGAGCCAGATTACCTTCTTATTGACAGTAATGTTTTGAAGAACTTGTTTTCATGAGTATTATGTAGTGAGTGTAAAGAGGAATGGGTTGCTGTGAATTTTAGAGTTCCATGGTTTTTCTATTAAGATTGTAGTGAGGTGCCAAGTCTGTTGGTGTTTTGTGTGAAACTTTTTCAAGCAAAAGAAAAGGTACAACCACTGAAAACTAAAGATGCTTTTAATATGAACAAGAAAATGGTAACAACATTTTCTAAATTTGGAAGAGGACATGCAGCTATGAAAATATTCTCTATGGGTTTAGGTATGCATACATTGAACAGTGCCAGTTATTTCAGTCTTCTAAAAGAAATTCAAAGGGAGAATTGCAGTTTTGTTGATAAAATATTGGCTGAAGCAAGGCAAAGGGTAAGGGAAGCACATATGAATGAGAATGTTCACATTAATCCTGATAATGTGTTAAACATAGCAGTGAGCTATGATGGTACATGGGCAAAGCGTGGATTCACAAGTAATCATGGAGTAGGTTGTGTCATTGACATTCTTACTGGTTTAGTAATTGACTACGAGGTTTTATCCAAGTACTGCCACTCTTGCATCATTAATAAAAGACAATTAGGGAAAGAAAGCCCAGAATTTTATTTTTGATATGAAGGACATAAAGAAAGCTGTGCCAAAAATTTGGATGGATCACCAGGGATGGAAGTTGAAGCTGCACTTAGATTGTGAATGTGTTCTGAAAAATTAAGATTCAGATATACAACTCTTCTCTCTGATGGCGATTCCAAAACATTCAGTAAAGTGAAATTTATGGCTCTGAAATTCCCATTACTAAGGAAGAATGTGTAAATCACATAGCTAAAAGGCTAGGCACAGGGCTTAGAAATTTAGTAAAAGAATGCAAAGGAAAAAATATTTCTCTTGGCGGTAAAGCACCGGGAAACCTAAAGGAAACCACAATAGTCATTCCACATCAAATCGAACAAAATATGGCAAAAAATGACCATTATCTCTCAGATTTTCTAGAAATTTTTTTCCAGTGTTTTGGAACAAAACATATTTGACCCGTGTTTCTTCGTTTTATTAAAAAAAAAAATTATTTTGGCAGATATTAATTTTTGAAATGTCCCAAAAATCGCGCACTCCTCATTCTTCGATCAATCATACCTCCGATTGTAATGAAGCAAATTACTTGATCTTTGGCTCAAATTAAAGATAAATTGCAGTATTTTGTGAGGTATTTATTAGAAAATAACAAACTCGACCACACGCAGCAATGAGATTTTGACCTCAAGACTTCCAGTGGGTTTTTTTATTGAGTAGGCTGCCCGGGTAGGAGTCTTACACTCGCATGCAGTTAGGGAGTAAGTAGCCTCCCCCTCCCCCTCCCCCCCCCCCCCCACAAAAAAAAAAAAAGTGACAAGCCTAAGAGCCACAAAATTGAGGTCCATGCACCTCTAAATGTAAAAGGTTGTCTTCAAGAGAACCGTTAGAAAGATGTACCAGAGGAAAGACTCAAAATACAAATGAAAGTCTTCATAGTATAATTTGGAATATTTGCCCCAAGGAGGTCTTTGTTTCAGCCAAAAAGGTTGAAATTGCTGTGGCAGAAGCTATATCTCTTGTAAATCAAGGACAGCATTTCACAGAACTGGCAAAGAAGTCAGAAATTTCTCCTCTTTCCACCACAATAAGCAAACGTAGAGAGATGAGAGGTCAAGCAGAGTGTTCGACAACACTTAGATATAGAAATTAAAAGGAGAAATGCAACAAGAGTGGCAAATATCATCAAAGAAGATTTGAGGCTGAAAGTAGAGGGAGTGTTATATGCTGCAGGAGAATTCTAATGGGTGAATGAAGAGCAATATTTCCAGTAAGTGTGTTCAAAAACTTTAAATAGCTCCATATATAACGATTTTTGTGCTTTGGGGTAAACTTTTTTGCAGTAAATATTAATGGATAAAGTTGAAATGTTCAGGATATGTAGAATATAACATGTTTAAGAAAACTGTGCATTGGTTTATCGATCACCTCATACATAAAAGTATACGCAATTTTTTTTTTCTTTGTAATTATTAGTAATATTTCTTTTTATTCTATTCTAAATAGAAAAAAATTCATATTTCCAATAAATAATATTTTGGAAAACTAATGCACAGTTTTACTGCATAGGCACCGAACAACTAGCATACCAAATTTCAGGCCTCAAATTTAATTCTAAACTGCAAAAAGTATAACTTTCATTAGAGAAAACATTTTTAAACATTAAGGCTTTTAAACATTGATAAATACAATATTTTTAATTCGACTGTTTAGATTATGACCAAGTTTACACTGAAAATGCCAAACAGTTTGGAGACCGGAGTGAAGTAGCATTTTGGAAATATTAAATACAAACTGTTTTATAAATCAGCTATAGCAGATTATTTTTGAACATTTAATCATGAAATAAACCCAGAAGTTGAACTATTAAAGGATTTAACTGGATCTATAAATTGAACAATTAAAGAGAAAATACTTTTTAAAAATAGATATCACTTAATGAACTTCGAAATACTGTCAAATGATTCTATCCATTAATTTTACTATCAGCAGATGCCAATTCTGTAGTGGATAATCCCATTAGTGACAGTAATTGTAATAACCAAAAAACTAGGAAGCTGAAAATGCAACCTCATCACCTGAGTAACTGTTGAACCATGTAGCTGATTAACATGAAACTTTGTGTATGGAGACAGTCATGCACAGGGAACTCAAAATTTATATTAAAGATTTACTACTTCCGATTTAACTACAAGTGATTGCAACTTTATTTTAAATGAAGCACCTATATTTTTTTTTAGAGATTTGGGTACTACTGTTAAACAGCTTTTCAACAAATACCCACATAGATAATACTGTGCAATTCACTATTGTTAAATAAAGGAAATGTAGAGCTAATGGAGTTAAGCTTCCCCCCTTTTCTCCCTGCTATTTGACTGTCCTTTGATTATATGCATAGAAACATGTTTCTTGACACTAATTGATTCACTGATTTTATGGAACCAAATCTGACATCTAAGGTGTTAATATTCTGATGTTCAATGGCAAGGAAAGGATTCCAATTTTAATACATCAAGAGGCCACAAATGTATTTAAGAATATAAATCGGATCGCAGTCCAATTCCACATATACCAATGACCAGGATTATAAATTTCTGTACTGGAACTGGAAGTATAAAGGACTTGCCGAAATTGGGTTGCTTAAAAAGTGCAACAGATGAGAATGTTCATTAGATGTTCTACTCGTGGACAAGAAAACCTTAGTAGAGTGCAGTTTTGTGAATGATAAAGCACATTAACAAATTACATTCTCAGATGAATCCACAATCTGCCTGAATGTATTTGTCAATAAACATGTTGGTCAGATATAGTTCCACAATAGATGGAGAACCACAAGCAGTATTCCCAGAAAATGAATATTTGGGCTGATATTGTTGGTGAAATATTATTGGTCTTTCTTTTTCAGAGAAACATTACAAGCTTCTGATTCTTAAGAGTTGCTTTGAAATCAAGTAGTTACAGCCCTCGCAAACTTGTTTCCATGCTCAGTCAACCATCAACTACACAAAATATATTTTTCCAACAAGATGAATCTCCAGCTCACTTTAGACAGACAGGTTTCTCACAATGATGAATTGGTAGGAGAGATCACACAGAGTAGCCAGCAAGATCACCAGATTCGTCCAATTTGCACTTGCTTTTGAGGGGCCATTTGAAGTTAGTGGTATAATGAGACAGATCCAACAATTTAGATCTGGAGTACCACATAATGGGAATGATAAGAGGCATATCTAAAATTTGATTAAATAGTTTCTATGATCAATTGCCATATTGTCAAGCAGCTGAGGTCTATCACTTTAAATGCAGAATTTAGAAGCTGAACTAGCTTTTTTTTCTCTCTCTCTTTTTCTGTTGTGGGTGCTTGTTCAAGAGTACTAAAATATAGATTGCACAGAATACGAAAACTGGAGTCATTTTCAGTTATAACTAGAAGTAGGAACAAATCAGTAAAATAATTCGAGTTCCCTACACATGACAAGCTTCATACAGCAAGCTTTTGTTAATATGCCTCATGTTTCAAAAGTATTTAGGTGTTGCAGGAGTTTTAACTATACTATAAAATGCTGAATTGCATATGTACAATATGTACAAAATTTACAATTCAAAATAATAAAACTCAGCACCCTAAATATAGGTAATTCTGATAATCAATACAAAATTGAAATATTTAATATCTTTTTATTGTCCCATGCCAGCAGGTCAATGATACCAATAATGAAATACAGCAGTTGTCATGTACTGTAGCACCTTGCACGATTAGATGTAATAATTTATTAGTATTTATAAGTATATGTAATGCTTAGGTAAGGTGAAATATTTTTTTCTTTTTCCCTAGAAGAAACTATCAAGAAAGCTAAGTAAGAGGGCTGTACTGCAACTTAATTTGCATGGATATTTAGTTTTATGCTCAACCGTGCCTAAATGTAATTATACATCTGGTAGCTGCATTTTAACTTCATTCAAGTGCTCCTCTTCATTACAAGGCAGCTTTCCACCAATCAGAACGAAGTGCAACTACAGATTATTCTCATGTTCAATCGAAGAACAACTAGCGCAAGTTTAGAAAAAGTAAAAATGTCTGACACGATTGATAGTGAGATGCAACACACACCACCGGGAATTTCTGCATACTATACTAATAACTTATAGCTATAAAAATCCAGAAACAGGTACAAAAAATTCTATGCACAATCCATGGATTGCAGAAAATCAAAACATAACCTTATTTTCACAAAATGTATTGGTGGTGTACTTTGAAGAATTGTTGCAAAGTATGAAACCATCCACCTTGCGGAAGTACTATCTACTTTGAAAACAAATGTTCAAGGTCGAGATCAGAATAAAATCAATACTTTTGCATCTGTACACTTATCACAACATTGCCAGCTGTTTTACTTCGAAGCTATGGTCTATGTACTTATTGATTTAGGTAAGCGTAGAATATTAGAAATAATTTATGGATATTTTAAAGTAGACACATGGTCAAGCATAAACAGTTGCACGAAATTTGATTGTAACAGCACTTTAGATGCTTGTATAAAATTATGAAACTTCCTCCACTCATTTCATAAATATACTCATATCATGTGTTGTATTAAATCTATGTAAAGTGCAAAGTTACAGGAATCTGAACCAATAAGCAATACAGACAAAACAGGCATATAAGCAGAAGTATATTTTGTTGCATAATGTATAAGGAATGATTAAAGTATCCATACAATCTTTGGTTAACTTTTCAAGCTTTTCAGCAGGTTAAAATGGAAACTATTGCAATTCAAAGTTAAGAAATGCTTTCAAAAAAACTTAACAAAATTTACTCAATTCTTTCTAAATGGTTTCAAATTCTGAAAAACTTGCCTGTCCTAGACAACATGAAAATTAATTGCAAGTGTACAGAACATACCTGTAATGCCTTCTCCTTAAGTTGCACCCAATGATCATTAAGAATGCCTACTCTCTGTTTGATCTCTTCGCTTGCAAAGTGTCCATCTTCCAGCATTTGTTGACCAGATTGACAAACTGCTGCAATTCTGTTCTCATGATTGTTAATTTCTGCAAGCACTGCTTGGTGCTTTTTTATTAGGTTCTGTACACCAATTAGATCACGTCCTATTATCAGAGAAACAATAATGCTAAACATACAAATTTTTGACACACAAAACAAATGAAACAATTAAAATGAGCATAATATTTATGGATGAAAGAAACTTTTATTCATCTTCCTTTCATAGAAGTTTGAAAACAGTGTTATAACTAATTTAATTTAAAAGGTGAGTCAATAATAACACTAAACAACACTTACAACATAATTTTCCGGAATGTGTTTCGAAGGTTAACTTTCCTCCATTATCAACCAGACAATAACTGAGTTTCCATGGTGTTTCATGGTGCGGATGGCGATGCTTCTTCTGATGTTTTTAAATTAAACTTTTATTTGCAACAGGTTCACAACAATATTAAAGCAATTTATGAAAATAATTACTGAGTACTTGTAAAGGCTATAAAGTATTAGGATACATGAAATAATGAAATGTTTCCAAAGCAAACGAGCTATTCAAGTTGCCGACAGGGATGTATTGTCAATCTAAGTTAGATGCATTACGTACCCTGTAATTCTACCCAAATTGATTGCCAAAGTGGTGTTAATTATAATTTTGAGGTATATAATCGTTTTAATGTCATTAAAAACTAAAGTTTTCCTAAACATCATGATTTGAATTCAAGCCACTCTGTAGCGATATGTTCCGAAACAAAGCCTGGATCAATTGGCATCTGTCGTCACCTGGAGGAAACTGGTGCTGTGCACTTGATCCACAGATACACTATGTTATTGTAACATCTCATCTTAAGAATCATACTAACATTATTGCATTTATAGTCTTGAATAGAGAGTAACGGCTACTTGTTTTTCTTCTTGTATGTGTGCTCTTCAGTTGTGGACTTTTGAGCATGATTTGGACACTTGATTACTTACTGTTAAAGCAAAACGTAGCTTAAGATTTGCATGGATCATTCCTTCTTCAAAAAAAGTTTGAGGGCATGTCGCCAACCAATTGCACACATGCTCATCAACGACATCGTCGTCGCTTTCAAAATGTTTCCCTCCAGGCGATTCTTTCATGGGTGCAAACAAAAAATAGTCTGGGAGGGACAAGTCTGGACTATAGGGAGGGTGTTCAAGGGTTTCCCAGTGCATGGCCACCATTATGTCTATTGTCAAATTGGCGGTGTGAGGCGTTGCATTGTTTTGGAGAAGGATGACATCTCTGATGGGCATACGATGTCTTTTGCTACAGTAGGCAGCTTTTACAGACCTTAACAATTGGCAATAGTAAGCTGCAGTGACTGTACGTTGATCACGAAGAAAATCAACCAACTTCTGATGCGATTTCTTCAACAGTAGAGCGGCGATCACCTTAAATAAGCTCTCGAATGGCACGGATGTTGTCATCTGAGAGATTTGACCTTGGGCGTCGAGCATGACTTTCGTTTTCCACAAACTCTCGGCCACCCTTAAATTGTCTGGCCCAAGTAAACTCTCGATTCTGTGACAGTGTAGTGTCTCCAAACTGTGCCCTTAAACGAGTTAAAATCTCCAAAGGTTTAACCCCTTCATTGGTTAAAAACTTGATAATAATACGTTGCGCAACAGACGAAGGAACCTCTTCCTCACTCATGGCTGTACTGACGCCAGAACCTAGTGAAGCAGCTAACAAAGCTAGTTCCCCCTCCCTAACACACCAACCTTCAACCCCTGCACTCCACTGCCCCGCTCTGAACTGCTTCCCCCGTGATATTCAACAATTACCATTTATATTTGAATTACCATCACAAAACTTAAAAGTAATATTTTTACAACATAGAGCTCTGTTCTTTTCTACTTCATAGTTATGCTGTTCAAGTGAGAGCTTATACTGATTATTCAATGAAAATTCTATTCTTGTTACCCTGAACATTTTTAGTCGTTTTTTGCATATTATGTGATTACAAGAATATGCTGCCTTATAAATATTATTTAAATCCTCATATCTGCTGGAATTCCGAACTCACTTTTCTTTCAAAATAGAAGATCTACAAAACATTTGTTTTAAGTTTTACGACACAGCCAGGATTCACTTTCATAAACTTCAAAGTTGAAATGCTGTATACTTTTATTAGTTAGAAACAAAGAGCTTAATTAAATCAAGTGTGAACCCTACAAATATGAAAATTGGAATTGTAGCTATGAAAGCTCTGAGAGATGGGAGGGTCTTTATTGAAACGGAAAGTAAAGAGGAGGCAGAAAAGCTGCATACTGAAATCAATGAAAAGTGTAGCCAACGTTTAGAGACTTCTATCCCTAAAGCTTGGAATCCAAAATTGGTAATATATAATACCCTGGACAATGTAACTGTTCAGAATGTCGAGGAAGTAATTATGCACAAAACCCACAATTAAACCTAAATACAGGGGACATAAAGCCAAAATTTGTTTTTACTTCTAAGAAGAAATGCAGAAACTTAGTCATAGAAGTGAATTCTGAGAACAGGAAGCACCTCTTACAGAGTAGAATAAAAATTGCATGGCTCATTTGTTATGCCAAGGACTACGTGAAAATTAATCGGTGCTATAAATGTTGCCGATTTAATCACAAGGCAAGCAATTGTAAAGCAGCTGCAGAGACATGTCCTAAATGTGCAGGGGCACACAAAATGTACAGTAACTGCTCAAAATGACATGAAATGCGCAAACTACAGAAACTGGAACAAATACAATGAGCGCGACCACAGAAATGAAAACCATTCCTCCGGAAGTGGTAAAAGCGAGCTGCAGTTGTTATAAACAACAAGCAAATTGAGGCTCTCCAAATAAATCAACTGTCTCCTGAAGATACAACAGTAATTGAATTTACGTTCGGCAAACTGAAGTTTATAGCTGCCAGCATATACCTAGACATAACAAATGGCATAAAGAGATCTTTTAAAAATTCAGGAAATAATTCTTTTCCCCAAGGGTAAGGGATTGCTGCTAGCCATGGATAGCAATGCAAGATCAAAATTATGGAATGATAAAGTAACAAATAATAGAGGAAAAGCAATTGAAGAATTCATTATATTAAACAATCTCCATATAATGAATAACAATGTTACAAATACTACATTTAAGCCAAACACAGGAGCGAGCAATATTGATTTAACCATCAGTAACGACAATTTTCTGAGAAGACTCAATAATTGGACTTGTAGTAATGAAGAAACCTGTTCAGAACACAGCTTAACTCATGAAATAGGACAATGCAAGAGTAAATTAGAATTCAGTTACCAGGGCATTAGGACATAGTCACAAAGAAAGGCTTAGAAAACTTTCAAAAACATTTCAAACAAGCTTTGAAAGAATATTTTGAATTACAAGATAATGACTTTCACCAGCTGGATCAGGACATGAAACATCAGGTATTAGAGCAGCCAAATGTTGAAGAGAGCATAAGGAAGTTCCAAGACTGCAGCCTGCAAAAGATCCTTCAAGACCCGCACGCAAAACACTAAACTTCTGAGCAACAAAACAGTTCCATGGTGGACCACAGAACTGACAATTTTGAGGAAAAAGACAAATGCGCAAAGGAGAAGATATCAGCGGACAAAAGCTAATGAAGAACTGCAAATGCAACGAAAACTACAATACCACGAAACAAAAACTATGTACCAAAGAACTATCCGACGAGAGAAAATAAAGTCCTGGAAGGAGTTTTGCAGCATAGCTACGAACTTAAACCCATGGAATGCTGTATACCAACTGGCATCTGGCAAAATTCGCAAAAACCACATCCTTTCAACCCTTAAGAAATCAGATGGCACATATACCATAGACACATTTGACACAGTGAATTACATAATGGATCACTTTGTCCCAACTGATGAGGAAGGAACTGACAACGTGCAACATAGGGAAATAAGGAGTAATATACTACAACCCCCAAACACAGAAGACGACAGACCATTCACTATCAATGAAATCAGAGACGTCATAGAAAACATGAACAGCCAAAAAGCCCCAGGAGATGATGGTATAACTAAAGCGCGTTCCACCCTTAGATGACAGTACACGTTAAATGGAGAGCAGTGTTGCAACATGTACTAGTTGTGAATCTTTCTCTGCGCGCGACTCCGAGGTGGCCGAGTCCTGTACATAGTCCTTCAATTGCTGCTTGACGGACACTTTTAACTTTGGTATCCCTCCATGCCTTTGTTACTGTATGACCTAAATTTACAAATGACTCGTCTGTATAAACAATTGATTTTCCCTGGTCCCTAAATCTTTTTATGTCTTTTAGATATTTATGTCACCATTTGATGATATCGATATCACCTCTTTCTATTAATATGCACTTGTTACCCCTTCTTTCATATTCGAACCCCAAATCATGTAAGAACCAACTAAGAGTGGCCCTTGAGAAATTTGGTAGGGTCTCACCACTGTTGACCCGTGACAAAATTATATTCAGCGTGGGTTGAATATTTGCAAACAGTAAAGAATGAACAATTCGCCGCACTCCACATTGCACTATTCACTATATACCTACTTCTTTTTTTTTTTTTTTCGCCCTTTTTGCTTTCTTTTTCGTGGCGTTCTTAGAGGTCCTTTCATTGCTTCCTTTTTAATCCTATACACTACTGCTTCTGAACACCCGATAGCCTTAGCTGTTTCTTTTACTGCCTTACTTACACACATTTTACTTGAAAAATAATCTAACACCTTCATAATTATTTGGCGTTCCTTACTTCTTAATTTACCAATATATCGTCTCTTCCTAGCTTCCCTTTCCATAACTACAAATATTTACGAAACTATTAAACAAATAACGGAATAACAGCTCATAGATTCCACACAGTTACACACACGACTTCTTTCGAACTAATGCTAGTATTGCTCCTTATACTATCTTCGGTGTCAGGCCTGGCGCGAGAATACGCTGAATAGATGAATACCTTTTGTTTGCCCTACTCGATGAAAGAAAGAAGTTACAGCCTTTTGGTTTATTTTAAAAACTTTCTCCAACCCTCGCCAACATTTGTTCTCGCTGGTTCCCTGATATAAACTCAATAACAAAAAAGTTTCACACTGCGTAACTTTTGCAGTGCACAGGTATAAAATTTTCCGAAAACATTTAATTTAAAAAATTGTAACACTTAACTGAGTAAACATAGAGAATTCAAAGTGGGCAGGTAGTAGCACTATAGTTTACTCTAGCTAAGAATAAATTATAGACACATTCTAGCAGTTAGTTTGTTAGTGCGTGATGAGTATAGAAACAGCACATATCGGACTTCTATTGAAAAAAATGTTTTTTTAAGAAATATGGGCCTATAGAAATGTATAATGACTCTAAAAAGGATATAAACTAATAGAGAAAAACATTCTGCGTAGGATAATGTGTTCAAACCTGAAATTTATAACAACTGAATATTTATACCATGCTATTAGGAACCTAGCAACAGCACGAAGGTAGAAAAGGACGAGGCTAATGGCAACTTGTATGCGCTAGGTAGATATATCCCATTTAACTCCATACGGTCATCTAAGAGTGGAACAAGGTATAGCAATATACTCAACCTAGCATTTGATTCAACGCCACTGCATATAAAAGCATTATATAACAAATGTCTAGAAGGAGAAAAATTTCCAAAACTTTGGAAAACATCTAAAATAATACCTATTATAAAGCCTGGTAGAGAAAATACTGAAGAAGTCACCAAATACAGACCAATAAGTCTACTGAAGGTTGCTGCCAAAGTACTAGAGAAACTTTTCATAAACCAAAACATGTACTGTTTATATTGGAATGGCAAATTAAGTAAAAATCAATACGGTTTCACGCCACAAACAAGTACACAATAGTAATTGAATGCAATCATGTCGGCCAAGGATTTTATAGAAGAAAGTTTACAAAACAAATGCAGTGTAGCGGCAATCAGCCTAGACGTAAAAGGGACATTTGATAGCAGCTGGTGGCCAGGTATACTCAATGCCCTAAAGAACTTCCAATGCTCGAAGAATTTGTACAGATTAACACAAAGCTACTTAAGTGAGAGACGATGCACACTCACAACAAACAGGATCTCGGTAGAAAGGAAAGCAACTAAGGGATGCCCACAGGGATCCTGCTGTGGGCCTGGGCTATGGAACATCTATCATGACTCCTTACTGAAACTACACTTCAAACCATGTACTAAACTCATTGCCTTTGCCAATGATGTTCTGGTTCTTATCAAAGGAAAAAGCACACTGGAATTAGAGAATTAAGCAAATATAGAAATCCGAAGAATTACAACATGGGCCGCAGCAAACAAGATAACATTCAATAGAGGCAAAAGTCAAGTAATGCTAATATCTTGAAGGAAACCAAAAACTCAAAGTATACCTGGATAATGGCAAAATAGAACAGACAGAGTATAAAATATCTAGGAATAATAGTAGACAGCAGATTCAGATTCCGTCAGCATATCGATCATATAGTGGAAAAGTCAAAGAAACTAATATGTTGTTGTTAGCTAATGCTGGATTAGCTAATGAATTAGGTAATGAAGTCATTAATCTCTTTCACTGATAGATGGGGCACTAGAAGTGGCCGGGCATATTTGAAGGTGGTCTTGATCCATTTCCTCTTGCAGATCACATAGAGGGCAGAGTGGTGAAGAATCTAAGAATATATATTGGCCTCAGGGGTCTCCGTCTAGGGGATATGTTAACTTAATATTTACGCATAATACAGCTGTGTATATACGAAGCACTTTTAGTGCATTTAACAATTTAAATGCCCTATGCTGGATATTGGGTAACAGTTCTCGGCTCGCAGACGTTTTAAATGGCCAGTACTCAAGAGGTTAAACCAATGCAAATTCTTCAAGGAGGTTGTGAGCAAATTAGAATGTTGTTCTGTGGGATATTTGTGAAATGGAAAGAAAATGAAGCATTAGAACTATGCCAGAGCAATATTAAATAGATGCAGAATACTATTTGTTGGCAGTTTTATACAGCACAATGTATGAACAATTTAAAGATAGTTATCTAGCTGCCCATCCATCAAAGAGATGCTCAAAGTCGAACTACCTCACGCCACTGCATGGCAAGTAAACAATGCAGTGGGCCAAAACAATATTACAAACTGTTTAAGAAAACTGTTCATGAGCTGGGTGTAAGGTGGATTTTGAGGAAAATCTGTATTATGTCAATCTCGCCTATATAAGTAAATGCAGCAGCAAGATAAGCGAGTTGTGAAGTATTGAACAAAACAGCTGTTCTGGCAGGTTGTCACATAATGGTTAAGAGTACCCGCCTGGTAAGCCTCCCATCTGTGGCATTGAATTTTTCAGTTCCAACTGCCCACATACGGCTTGTGTGTTTAGAAACACCAATAGTAATTATTATTTATTTATGCCAACAAATTACTGTTGGTGTAAGTTTGTTGGCATAAATAAATAATAATTATGTACCATCTGAAGGTTATTTAATCGTGGGACAAACTGTTTATGATAGTAAGTCACATTGGGGTAATTGACTGATGTGAGACTGCCTTTGTGGTTTACCGGGAGAAATACAAATTGGTTAGAGAATTCAATGTCATTCTGGCAGGTTGTCACAGTAGCTTAATGGTTAGAGCACCTACCTGGTAAGCAGAGGGTCTGTGGTTCAGATCCCAGCTGTGGCTTTGAATTTTTCAGTTCCAATTCTACCTCTCAAACATTGCCCACATACAGCTTGTGTGTTTAAAAATACCAACAGTAAGTT
The DNA here is from genome assembly GCA_030765045.1 of Tenodera sinensis. NCBI lineage: Eukaryota > Metazoa > Arthropoda > Insecta > Mantodea > Mantidae > Tenodera > Tenodera sinensis. The sequence goes on along the minus strand of JAUKNM010000025.1, from coordinate 4,974,865 downwards.
TGTTGGCACAAATAAATAATTACCAGCTGTTACCAGTTAATTTTAAGTGTGTATTTATGTGGGGCAGGGGGTTGTGCTTGTGTTTACAGTTAGTGTTGAGAGAAGTTTGAGTGTGTTATTAGTTTTGGACATTTTATTGCCACGTGAGAGTTGTTTGCTGTGTGAGACGTTTTAGTGAGTGTGATTGTCGAAGTTAGCTGTTAGAACAGAGAAGGTGCAAAGACAGGTAACTACATGTCAAGGTTATGAGAGGATAGAGACTTGCAAGGTCATGATGAATTGTAGACTGTGTTAACAACAAAGAGGACTTGTTTTGTGACTCAATTTTAAGGGAAAGAAAGTGACAAAAAGTAACTGAAAATGTCATTTGTTACACTGATTATCGGAGTGGAATTCTGGCATTGGACATTGTCATTTGTCACTGTTGTCAGGAGTGTGATGAGAAGAAGATGAAAGAATTATTAACTGAAATCAAGTACATCAAATTTGGAATGGAAGAAACGAAACTTGGAATTGACAAAACGGAAAGTGAAGTAACATGGAAATCCAGGATGTAAAAGATGAAAACAGAAATATGTGAGATGAAGATAGAGCAATTGGTGAAAATTGAAAGGCAACTGGTCAGTGTGAAGGAAGACGGAAGAACTCAACTTTTGCCAATGTATTGACCTCTTGGAGGATGTTGGTGAATGCCTTAGCGACGTGGAAGGTAGACTAGACAGCAGTGTCCAGGAAGTGAATGCAAGGGGCAGACAGGATAGTGTGGATCTGAGGAGGGAGCACCTAGCGGCAAAGGTAACAGTTATGCTTCACTCGGACAGCGAAAGTGTACAACACGATGGATGTGTTGCACTCACATGACTTTCTCTACTCTTGTACTAACCATTCTTACAAACTCTTATTCCTATATCTTCTTCGTGTTAGTTAAGATAAACATTTGTACAACTTATTGCTTATTTCCTTGTAGGTGCAAGCGGAATGTTAGAATACAGTAGGCTTTGTGCGATAGTCAAATGTTTGAGATTCTGTTGTCTTTGCACACTTAACATATAAAAAAATGAACAACGATGATCCATTTCACGAAAGTTCCAAGTTTTCCGAAACTCACACACATAACAAGGAATATCTCCGAAATGGTTCACCCTACAAGAAGATTTATTGAGACAAATTGTGTATTTTAGTAAGATCTACATTTTTTGTATAGTATCATTTGGTCTATCTCTAACGGTTTACCAGTTATGCAAAAGTCGTCCAGAGTAAATACGACTACAGGGGCTATAGCCAGAAAATTCAAGATATACATTTCATTTGGTATAAAAATATCTCAAACATATGACATTTTAATCAAAATCGTTACACCCATTTTCAAGAAAATCAAAATTTTCCATGTAAAGGGTAGTTTAGGGTGGAGCTATTTTCTTCAAAATCTTCGTGTCGCATCCTTGAAAGACATTAAACTTAAATACCAACTTTGGTTTTAAACCGACTTTTCGTTTTTGAGCTATGCTGTCCACAGACTGACTGACTGACACACACATGGACCTTTTTCTAAAAATGCTTTTTTTGGATTCAGGGGGTCTCAAAACACATATTTCCAGTGAAATCTCGCCATCGAATTTTTGGGTGGAATACAATACTTCCCCTACTTATCAGTAGAGAAAGTAAAAATTCAATGCCACAGATGGGAGGCTTACCAGGCGGGTACTCTTAACCATTATGTGACAACCTGCCAGAACAGCTGTTTTGTTCAATACTTCACAACTCGCTTATCTTGCTGCTGCATTTACTTACATAGTCGAGATTGATATATACAGATTTTCCTCAAAATCCACCTTTACACCCAGCTCATGAACAGTTATCTCAAACAGTTTGTAATATTGTTTCGGCCCACTGCATTGTTAGTTGTTTACTTGCCATGCAGTGGCGTGAGGTAGTTTGACTTTGAGCATCTCTTTGATGGATGGGCAGCTAGGTAACTATCTTTAAATTGTTCATACATTGCGCTGTATAAAACTGCCAACAAATAGTATTCTGCATCTATTTAATATTGCTCTGGCATAGTTCTAATGCTTCATTTTCTTTCCATTTCACAAATATCCCACAGAACAACATTCTAATTTGCTCACAACCTCCTTGAAGAGTTTGCATTGGTTTAACCTTTTGAGCACTGGCCATTTAAAACGTCTGCGAGCCAAGAACTGCTACCCAATATCCAGCATAGGGCATTTAAATTGTTAAATGCACTAAAAGGGCTTCGTATATACACAGCTGTATTATGCGTAAATATTAAGTTATTTTAATGAAACAAAATCTAGTATAAAACTCGTTATATGCAGTATACATGTACGTCATCAGCAAAGTTGAGCTGCATTTACAAAACGTTGAAATGGCACTATTTTGTTTCACTGTGGTGAAAAGTTAACTTTGCTCTGTCGAATGCATCCAAAATAAGTTCTCTGAAAGAAACAGTAGTTGGCCCATTGTATGTGTGGCTTGTGCGCCAGCAAAACATAGCATAATGTGAAATAAAGCACTAATGTATGCGTGGTCTGTGAGTCATCAGATTACAGCAGTTTGCAATTTTTGCTTACGCATGTTTCATAACCTGGATAGCAGGCTCAGTTTGTTTCTTTCTTGAAATACATATACTTACCTACTTGTAGCTGAAGGGAGAAGTGGTATAAAAAGGTATTTTTGCACCAACTGGATAATACCATATACAATTGTTTGGTAATTTGGAGAGCTCTAAAACCACACAGGACAATGACCTACCTGGACTTCCGACTATCAATAGCTCACAGCCTAATTGAACAATACCACGTTGGGGTTAGAAAATCCATAACCCCTGCACCCCTCAGACTTCAAGGAAAACATTGTCCTAAAAGGATACCACCCACAGCAAAGAAGTCAAACCCATCTCGAAAGTGTTTTGTGTGCCGCAAGAAGGGAATTTGCAAATGTGGAGATGTGCCCTTGTGTGTTTATCCCTGTTTTGAGGCATATCACTGCAGAAGGAACATATAAAGGTAAGCCAGTAAAGTATATAGACTTTACTTAAATGTTTCATAAGGGGAAAATTAAAATAAGTTGAGTTATATAAGGGATAAATAAGAGTTAAATGCACACAAGCACAGGACATGTATACACGCCCATAACGCTTATCCGTCATTTTAAATGGATGTGATTTCACGCCCATAGCGCTCAAGAGGTTAAAAATTCCTCCTTTTACAAGTTTACAAATTCATTAAGAGGCATGACTCTGTTTCACTTAGGAATAGTAATAAAAAAATTCAAATTACGGTAAGTCCATGTCAACATCTTGGTTTTAGCCAGTCTTTTTCCAAATTTCATATTTATTAAACACAATGTAAGCCAACGTTAAGTGAATTAAGCTTAACACAATGTTAACATTACAATTTTTTTCATCTTTAGTCACGTGTCCAGTATTTCCTCTTTAACATGAGTGATGTTAACGTGCATGATCATCTTCAATGGTTTCTCGACCCAAACGAAAATCTTAAGCCCATTTCTTTATTGTTAGATATAAAAAAAAGAAATCTGTCCTCTTTAAGACCTTACCTGGTGAGAAATTCTATCCCTCTTTGACAAATTTTTAAACATGGTCTAAAATGAACACTTCATATGACCACTTCTAAACAACCCAAGACATTGTAACAAAAGAAGCAATTCAACTGTTCACTTAAAGTGAGAGGTATGACACACTACATGGGTTTGTCTCTCAGGGCATAAGCTTTTGGACCCTACCTCATCTGCAACTGCTAGAGAAAGTGAAACACGACTTACCAGCAATTTCTGGTTTTAAAGGGGAACAAAAACTTTCTTTTCAAAAATATCCTTTTTTGGATTCCAGGGCCCACAAAAGATGCATTTCTGGTAAAAATTCCAATTTGAACTTTTGGATGGAATGCAATACTTCCCTCTAACTACTACGCACATGGTATAAAAGTCATATCCGTGACAGCATTCCAAGAACATGAAACTGATCCCAAAAATACAGAAGGTGCATACTACCTCTGTTAGTAGAAGCAGCTACTGGCTCTTTCTCTCTAATCCATGCCTCTTCATCCTCAATATCTCTAAAAAGCTGCTGAACCTGTAGTGACTCCAATAATCTCTGTTTTCGAATGTTCATGGGCTTCTGCAGAGCTGCATAACGTTCTGTAAGAGCAGTCTAAAACAGATATTTCTAAAATAAGGCTTTTTCCCAAAATTAAAGGAAACAAACCCAGCTTAGCGAACAGAAATAAAGGATTATCAACTGTTATTAAGTAGAGCATCCAACATCTTTTGTCACTATGTGCCAACTTTGAAAACATTAAAATAAAGAAACCATGGCAATTATTACCCTAAATTTTTAAATCAATCTAGAGCAAGTAACTGAATATGTACCTCTTTGGCTTTTATATTCTCTGCATCAAAATGACCCCTTTCCACAAAATGACTAGCAGCCACACGAATAGTTTCAATGCGATCTTGGTGTGATCCAACATCGGCTTCAAGTAGAGCATGCTTTTTCTGAAGATTCTGCACACTTGTGAGATCCTTAAAAACAAAAAGTTTGAACAAATTTATTTCAACTATTCTATACTCATTATAATTAGTCTACTGGATTTAAATAGATGCACACTTGACACAAAGAACATGATTGGCTGTTGACTGCAATACAGCTATCGCTGCAACCATCTCTAATGAATGCTAAGTACGGAATAGTCCTCAGTTGGAACATTGAGAATGTGAATAAAAATTCACGACACCTTGGTCTAGGTTTAATATTCACAACACCAAAGATACAAAGATAAGTGAAGCTTGGCCTCCCAATATTTTTTATATTTTTAATTAGCAATCCTCGTTATTTCATAAATATGATGCAATTATAATGGTACCATTAAAATTAACAAATGAAACAAGTCTCGTTAGATGAGCATCTATATTATAAACATGAGTATTATTGTGATAAAGTAAAGAATAAACATCCACGTCTTGCACAACACTTGTTCACTGCATTTATGTGGCATTTGTAGCACTGGTTTAATAGAATTCAGTCAAGTGTCAATGTGCTTAAGCAACTACTGCTAATCGTGGCCCATAATATGAATGTGCTGACATGCTAAAGCAGGAGTCAGCAAATTGGTCATCAAGATTGCAGGAATAACATCTGGAATGCAAATGATCCCAGACTATGCATGCCCACAGCATGTACATGATGTATGATTCAAAGGAGGTGGTTTAGCAAGCCACAATGGCAGTGTAGGAAATTCTCTAACACATGCTTGATTTTATATATGTTTAAACATACAATACAGAAGGCTTTGACATTAATTTTTCATCTTAATCTTTACCTCATTGGAGCATTGCAGTTTCACATACATCTATCGTTGATTCACAGGTATTGACATACAACAGAATATGTAGGTTTTCATCTATCAATTGCAGTCTCCTTATAGATTTTACAATCTTTGATTCAGAAAACAATTGCTCTCACGTATATGTTGAATCAAACAAAGCACTAATATTATTGTTGTACTTGAGTAGAAGTATTACAAACAGTGATGTGTTGACAAATTCCAACTAATTTTAATAAAATAGCACAAATATGCGTAGCAAATGAAACAGAAATATTGACATATCAAGTGCTCTAAATAAAGCTAAATTAGCCTTCTTTTGTAACTGTGATTATAAAATTGCGTTTGTCTGTAAATTCAAAATCTCAACTTGTAATTCTGGCTTTAGTGAATGAATGTTCATAGCAAAATGATTTGCAAAAAGCCAATAAGCATTATATATTGCTTTAAAGTCATTAAACATTTTAACTTTCCTAACAAAGTTACACATTTATTTAAATGTGTACTGGGAAATTATAGCCAAGGGAAATGGCAAAACAAAGTAATTTGACTTCCACAAGTCCATCATTACAAAGACTGTACCATACAATACATATGAGTCATTTCATGTCAAATCGCACAAAATTTGACCTTGATCGTCTCCGATTTCATTAATATTAAATTTACGTGTTCTGTGAATGAAAAAAATGATACACCTATTCTTTTGTTTGTTGTAAATTAATTATTTTAGTACATTAAATTTTTGGATATTTTATACACACCGTTCTACATAAATATAAGTATCTCTGGTGTTATTTTTCAGATAAGTATGATCTGTAGCTCATTTTGAACATTGAAATATGTACTTCATTCACATATTAAGCAAAAAATAATTAGTTTAATATTTCCTATTTTTACAAAGCCATTAACGTTAAACATCATTAACAACACTAACATTTTACTTTAAATTTCCAGAAACAATTTTGAAATGCAGCTTGATGATGCCATGTAATCCTAGAAAAAATTCAGTTTGGAATTCCCAATAAATACAAATTAAATAAGTTACCAAACGATGCAGATGCTGCCTTCATAGTCAAGAGGTGCACACACCACATGCAGCTGATTACATATGTGTTATCATTCTGTCAAGGTCAAACTGTTTGCATAAGCACTGAAATAGCTATAGTGCATATTTTGGCTATCACTCTTTTCATAGGGCATAAAGTTAACATTCCACAATTTAAAATTTCAATAATAGATTTACAGTTGCAGCATTACACTTGTTACACTGATTTTAAATATCCACCACTCTCTAGAGTGGTCATTAGAGGATGAGGAGCTATCACTATCATGTTTTTACCAAACTTTCACTAGCACTAGGTACGCATAACTCGGTGGTAATTTGTTCCTTAGGAAATTTTGAAATTTTCATGCAGCAATTATCACAAACTTTCAAATCGTGAGATAAGTTTGTCTTCTAATTTAAGTTTAATCAGCGTTGCTAATAAGGCCTGATTCTAGCAAGTAGCTCCTGCCATCTATGTTCCGGCCAATGCACAGAGGTTTAAATGCTCTGCCATCTATGCGACGGCCAACACAGTGAAAGTTTTATTGACTGACTCCACTAGCTATATGACAATGTATTCAGGCCCTGAAACTAGTTTTAGGAGACCATTTAATACACCTCCAATGCTGGGCTCACAAACTGGGCCTTCTTGGCAATATTTGTCCATAATTGTCTGCCACAATGACCAAGGCTGAGTTTATTTCTGAACACCAGAAAAAGAAAACATCTTTATTCCTCCTTTCTCAAGCAGAAGACAGGACCAAACTGTCCAATGCTCCCGATGCCAGTGATTACTCACTAGAATTCATGGTTTAGTGGCAAGTTTTATTTAGCAGAGTTCAGTAAATCAGAGAAGTTAAACAGTCAACTGTGGCAGGAACTATTTTGTATCTGAGTACCAAAAAGTGTCTTCTGCTCATTCCTAAGCCATTTTTACCAGGGAATAACTTCAGCACCCTGTTGAACTGGTAACTAAACCAGAAGAATCGAAATATACTTCTTTATGATGAATTGAGAAAATAGTAGATACAATTCAAAAATCTATGCAACTAATATGAATATCTATAGAGTACCAAATCTTGCACACCCTGGGCTACTCCTGACTGGACCCCGGTCTCTTTACAACTAATATGCTTAGCTTATGCTAATGTAGACTCTTGGGCAATTTTTGTCTTGCTATAACAGTGTTTTGACAGATGTGTACAAATCTGAATGAAAATAATCTATGCATAAGTGTAATGGGTGCATCAACAGGTATATGTGTATCTTAATAAATGACTAAATAAACCATTTGAAAATAACATTGTTGGTAAAAATATCCTCGCCTTTTGCAAGTCCTTGCTAATCACAAAACACTTGTGCAGATGGATTTTTAATATTATATTTACATTCAGTAAGTCAACAATTCTGAATAGAGAAAAACTATAAATACCTCAAAACATTAGGTAATACCCAAATTACACAAAAGGGGAGTTAAGAATACAATTAAGGCAATGCTAATTTGAATGACAATGATTGCAATATGCTTAAAACTTACTTTTCCATAATCCTCACTCATTAACTGGCCCTCAATTTCAGAGAGCCAGAGTTCCACATCTTCAACAGTTCTGTTAAACTGCTGTTGCTGTGAAGCTTCTTGAAGTTTGGATCCTTTCTTCTCAGTAGCGACAACTAATGTCTCCCAGAGCCGAACAATTTCATCCATGCGAGCTTGGATTCGATCTAAGAAAAATAAAATACTAGAACTAAGACACACAATAACAAGTGCATATACATTTCACATGCACTGGAAACAGAATTTAACTGAGACAGGATATTGTAAGACCCCAAAAGAAAATCATTTATGTGAATATTTGTTGAGAGTGTAATTTGTTTTTGGTGTTGGTACGAGTTGGTTGAGTGACGAAAACGTGTTGCTATTGTTCATTGTTACAAAAAATTAAGTTTGTTTAAAGACGTCATAAATATTTTCATATTTAAATTTAATATATATATATAAATAAAAGAATTATATGTGTTCAATATTGAAAGCGAAGGGAGAATAGCTAAAGATCGCTTCCCTAACAATGCGGGAACTATTTGATGAACGCATACGCGGATGTACACATGGCAGTCAGAATCCTAGACTCGCAACCAAAAGAATTTGTTAATAGCGTCCATGTCTTTGATATGAGAAGACGTGTTTTTATAGTGCTCTTGGATGCGAGTAGAAAATTGATCAAACTTTCATGAAGCTTTTGTTCTAAAGTTGTTAAAAAACTGGAAAGACTATCAATGTAATATAAATTGGTGCAACGAAAGTGTAAAGACAGGAAAAAGTGTTAATAAAGTAATATATTACAGTGAAATAAACATCGAGTGTTTGTTCATTCCATCTAATATTATAAAAACAGCACCATCACGATCAAAACTTCCTTCTCATCTGCCAAATTCTTTGAACTAGCTGTTAAACATATTAAGCAATTATTCAAAAAGGGCAATTTCTTACTCACTATGCTAAGCAGCTGCACTTGCTTTTATGGCTTTTAACATTCTATGTGGATTGCTATAATAAACTTTATTAGTTAAACATAAAATTGCTTCACAAAAACTGATTTATGCAGGACTAGTTGCATATGAACTCTACTACATCCTCGGCTACTCTTGACTATTGGATATAATGAACTGATCTCCTACCATCGACTGTTTTCCTTCTGGTGTAGAATGGATGAACTTCATGAGAGGGTTTCAGGACCCACTAGATTAACGGACCTGACACTAACATCCCAGTTGTACAAAAATGGTGCCGGCTGGTAGCAGTGATTTCTCAGGTGTTTCCACACGCTGTTTTTCCTATTGTTTTCTATGCCTTTGAGTCATTGTTTGTTATAATAATTCATATGTAAGTTTATCTTCATATTAGCAAAGCGAGTGTTTAAAAACTTTTATTTGGGCAGTGTAGGGAGCAGGAATAAATTTAATAACATGTTGACTGTGCCGTGTACTCTCCACGTGTTTGTGTTCCATCTAAGACTATGGCTACATTAGCCATATAGTGTGGTTAAGTGTGAAAAGTGAAAGACAATAATTTCGAGTGAACTCAATTAGTGACATCTGCAACACCAACAGTTTGTTTCATGTAAGTAGTATGCTGCTTGTATTTATACATTATCTTTTGTCTTTGTAATTTAAATGTGTAGCTGTAGTTTAGAAGAAATGTGTTACGTTGTTGCATGTAAAACCATAGACTATAGCAAAGTTGGGTAAATGTTTACAAAATCGGCCGCTCGAGAAAACGAATGAAACATAGTGCAATGGATGCAGTTTTTATTGCTCATTACAATTTTGTAAGTTTTATTGTGCACTCAAGCTTCGTTTTTTATTTATCAGCAAATTTCGTAAGTGCGATGCAGTGGTTTTATTTTGCTTATGCGGCAGATATTTAGCTAATAAATGTGTATAAATGAGTATAATATATGCTAGAACGATTGATTAATACTTTTACGTTGAAATGGTTGCATAAACACTGCCCAAATTGTAAATATTTCGATAACACAGGACCCTGTCACCCCACTCACATACACTAACTTAACCTAACACTGGCAAAATTTCGATAACACAGGACCCTGTTACCACACTCATATACACACACTAAACCTAACTTAACACAGGAAAAACGAAAACGAAGCTTGACCGGCAAATAAAACTTTCAAAACCGTAATCAGCAATAACAATTTCAACGTAAATACATTAATCAATCATTCTAGCATATATTATACTCGTTTATAAACATTTGCTAAATATCCGCCACATACACGAAATAAAACTGATGCACAGCACATACGAAATTTGCTCATAAATAAAAAACGAAGCTTAAGCGCATAATAAACTTTCAAATTCGTAATTAGCAATAAAAACTGCATCCATTGCACTAGGTTTCATTCGTTTTCTCGAGCGGCCGATTTTGTAAACAATTACCCAAAGTTGCTTTACAATGCTGATTTAAGGTTGTGTATTTCATATATTTCATTTACAGTGCTGTTTTACGGTTATTATTTTTAATATTTCATCTGCTTTTGTGGATTCCCCCTGTAAAATGAAGTGTCATGAAGGCTGAGTAATATGTTGTTGCAAACTGAGAAATCAAAAGTTTTCAGTAATAGTAAAAGCAAAATTTCACCCTAAAGCTTTTGAATTTATTAGGTAGCTAATTATTCTAAATGGTAGCATATGTATATCAGCCATCCAGTATAGTATGTTTTGTGTAGGTATATAACATTACGTACATTGTACAAGTGTGAAAAACAGTGTAAGCAATGATTAATAATTCTGAGTCAACTCAATGTCAACACTTCTGTTTTATTTAAGTAACATGCTGCTTGCAGTTTTGTCTATCTTCTTTGTAATTTGAGTGTGTAATGCAGCTACATAATGACATGTAAAACTGTAGATTGCATGAATGATATTTAAGGTTATACATCTCATTGCCCATGGGTTTAATATTAAATGTCATTCTTTTTTGTTTACTTGAGGTTATGTTTAAGACAGTGTTTTTGTGTTTAATACAGCCCATATTCACAAAATAGGAGTGTTATTACACAACATTTTTATTTTACTGCGTTCAAATCGTAGCCTGTAGACGAGTTGTTTATAAGTAGTTCCCACCACATAGGCCGCCATCTTGAATCACAGTGTCAGGTCCGGTATTTAGGAGGTCCTGGAGGGTTTTCTTCAAATGGAAGATCAAAATTCATTAGACGGGTTTGGAACTTCATATAAAACACCATACAGATTACCCTTGTACAGATGGCAATTATTGACAACATATAAGATATCCAGCAGAAAGAGGTGATAAGGGATTAAAATACAAATTATCCTACCCTTGCATTTTTTCAGTCCAAATGGACCATGGTATTCAAAACCTGGAAGATTTAGTACAGAATTTAGCGTGAAAGCCTAAGCCAGTATCTACAATTTCATCCCCAAAAATTCCCATGACGTATAACCTTGGTTTATCTGCACCAAATTTTTCCCTGCAAAATTAGGCTACAGTTATGCCAGCTATTTCATGTAACACAAGAAGTGTGACACTATCTGCAAGTATACTGAATTAAATAGAAGCATTTATATCATATGACAACAGTCACTCAAAATTCTCTGTAGCACAAACTCATAAACACACTGTGTGATCTTTCAGTTCACTTGACACATGTGGCAGTCACATGAGTTCAAGATACACAGTATATTGTGATCCAGTGACTCAGTGTTATACCTTTAACACCTACATTTCAGTGGTGAGAGTAACTTGATTTTTGTCATTCAGACCTTTCAGGAATAAAACATTTTAGAGAAAATTTTGTATTTGGGGTTCAATTTGGGATATCTCAAAAAATCATAAGGATCATGACAAAAACAAGCAATTTACCACACAGATTCCTAAACACATTGTCCAGAAACTTGTGCTATCTAGATATCAGATGAACACTCCACTATTTTTGTCAGTTTTTTCGAGTCAATAGTTTCTAGCAATTGTACAACAAAATGGGTCCATATTAGTTGAACCAAATTTGGAAATGAACTTGAACTGATACCATCAATAATACACATTGCGATATATTCTATGCATAAATTGCTGCCACATCACATCATTATTCCACACGGCATGAACTCTTTTGCGTAATGAGGCCTTACATTGTTCATCATGCTTCTATCCTTCTATAGTCCTAAGTCAGAAATTTAATTCTTCCTGTTCCAACCAAGTTTTGCAACCAAATTTCTACTTTACACCAGCTGAAGGCAGATAATCATAAAAATACTAACTAAATATCATTGAATTAGATTTTGAAATTTTTCTTTGGAGAAAATACAATGAAGTTGTTTCAACGTCTTAGCTAGTGTGCTCATGTTCCAACAGAGGCAAAAAGAGAAGTTTCCAATATTAAAGATGAGTTACTAATAATTACCTGCTGCATAATGATGGGATTCAATCAGTTCTTGGCCGGTAGAAGTGATGTCTTCCATTCGAGTTTTGTTTGCATTTAATTCTTGCTCAAAGTTCTGATGTTTCTGTACTTTTCCATTCAGGTTAGTAGGATCCTGCAATTAAAAAAATGTAATACATAGATAAAACCTAGGATTTCATACATATAATAAATTTGCAAATTCTGCCTAATTCAACCTCTAAAATTTAAAAATGCATAATTCCATTTGTTTTGTTTTCAAACAACCAAATGTTTTTGCATAAGTGTGATAAGTTTTAATATTTCATTTCACCCATTAACACTACTGCACCACCAGCAGCTAACCCTAGTACTGCACATACAAAATTCCTGCAAGACAGAATGGGAAGGAGGCTCCCCCAGTATAAATTTCTTCACTTACTCAGGAATATATTTCAATTAATTCACCTTCTTCACATATTTTTAATGTTCTTCCTGCTTGATATATGCTAGAACACTGGGTATATACAATGGATGTTCCAGTCTCTTGCACTGGCACTTGGCATGAACTTTTAAGGTTGTCTAATATTGACTCCCAAATGACTAGTTCCACTGCATTACATGCTTCTTTTTATAGCTTGGCTTCTGGATTTATTTTCTGACTAGTATCCTAGAAGTGACATATCACCGCTGTTTCTTCAATTTGTGACCCCCCCACAGCCAATTATATTTATTTTTCCACCGAACTTCACACTGCACTCTAACATTTTATTGCATATACTCCAGAATTACTTTATGGGAATATTTTCTTCAATGAGATAAGATTTTTGATATCGTGTCTATTTTGAATGGCAAGTTTAATGTTGAATTTTGTAAAGATGTTCTCAAATTGTACTGTCTGTGTCAGTAAAAGGTGGATCTGCTGATTGAGTTTTAATTGGTTTATATGTAGAAATGTCATTGATTGCCTTTGGAATCTGTTTTTCTCTTTTTATAATGGAAGTAGTTAATCTATTTCTTCATACTGTTTAACATGCATAGTATTTTGCATTTGTAAGTGAAATAACTAGTCTGTAAGCAAAGTTGTTAAAATGTTTAAGATCCTGGAGAGTAATTGTTCCTTTTTAATATAGTTGTATATAGGATTTCTTTAATACCAAAATAGATTTTGGTACTAAAGGAAACCTAGTGGAACTAACTGCCCAAAAGAATATACACAAAAAATGTGATTTGTGCACTCATGAGTTTCTCGGCTCACTCATGTTAACCAAGATACAGGTTTCCAAAACTGGTTTTAGTACATAGTTCCTTATAGGAATAGGTGAACATTAGGCTTAAGCAATAATCACATTTTTAAAGAGCTGGTCGCTATGTGATGGCTGACATTCCACACTCTGTGGAAGGCCAGGATATAAAAATGGAAACTTTTCTCAAATGGGAAGTCATTAAGGGGAGGCATCAGTGAAATTTGGACAAAAATGACGAAAAATGTGATTTTTCATTTTTTGCCTTAAAATTATGTCTGTACCTTGCACTTTCAGAATCTACCATCGTTTACTCCTCATCACCATTTAAAAGGCTGTTACGCCATGATTTAAATGCCCATGTGCGGGTGGGCGTGACTGCTGAAATGCACTCATTACCCCATTGCAGCAAAATTGCACACAATTTTGAAGTTTAAATCGGGCGGTCTGATTCAGTTCTGGTGGATGTAAGCAGAGACATCTTGTGGGATTTTCTGCAAACATTCATGGCTGTGAAACGGACCGCTGTTTCATGTTTTTGCATGCATGAACCACGTGGTTGCATTTTTCTGAATTTTATTCAAGATTACACACCCTGAAGAAGAGAGAAGTCATCTTTATAGTGGTGTGCATTTAGATAAGTACAGTTTAGAATAATAATAAGTATAATATAAGGCAGGGAATACTAAATAAGTATCTTCTTGCTGTAAGTGAAAATCTAAATTCTTTATTTAGCTGTTTGTAAACACACAACCAGCTAACTCTATTCTCACTATTATAATTTATTGTACAGTTGTAAAGATTGTACATTAGGTGGACCAGATTTTCATTAAATTATTAATTGGTATAAAATTATTCTAAAATGGTTAAGCAAAAGCAAACAAAGAAATCTCTTGCAGCAAGAAAAAATATAATGCCTAGATGGCAAACTGGCAAATCTCAGGAGGAAACAAGCATAACTAGATCTATATAGAAACTGATTATCCGGGCTTGTGGGCCGTGGTCTAGTCAGGAGAAGTGATGGAGGAGATACAGTTTAATAAGATCGACCAAAACAATGTTTTCTCAAGCTACTATAGCACTCAATTGCATTGTAAAAAGGCTTGACTTGCCAAAATGGTACATAACTAGTGTAAATAACAACATAAGATGGGCTTGCAATATGTTAAAAGCAGTAAAATAAGATTTGTAGCTTTCCTGGCGACGAACATATTCAAGATGCTCTCGGGCTTCGAGCCAGGTGTAGTGATGAAGACATCAACGTTTCGGGAGTGTACATCTCTCCCATCTTCAGGATGAATGACTAGCAAGAGTGAAGGGACCAGTACTGTCAGCCAGTACATACCGAGTAGAAAACACCCAGTCTAGTGTGGAGGTGGTTCACCGCTCCGTTGGAATCTGTGTTTTCTGAGTCGGTCGATTTCCAATTTTAAGGCTGGTTTCCAAGATGGACTAAACTGCAATCCAGCGTCTCACACACCTCAACAGCCTCCGACCCCAAATTCAGTTCACCATGGAAGTTGAGAAGGACGGAAATCTGCCATTTTTGGACATCCTGGTCTCCAGAAACAACAACGGTACTCTGGGGCATGCAGTATACCGCAAACCAACACATACTGACCTCTATTTGAATGCTCGCAGTTTCCATCATAAGTCTCAACGGGTCGGAGTTCTCAACACTCTGTTCCACAGAGCTCTGTCGATCTCCAATCCCAGCCACCTACAACAAGAGCTGCAGCACCTGAGGCACACTTTCTGCCAAAACGGCTACTCTGTAGAGGATATTGAAGCCTCTATCTCCAAGGGCAAGAGAGGAAAACCACAAACTCAGCAAACACCAGACCAGCCGACCGCCACTGCCTGCATCCCATACACTGGCAATCTTTCCGGCAGAATCAGCAGAATTCTCGCTAAGCACAACATCAGAACCATCCACAAGCCACCTTTGAAGATCCAACACCTAGTGAGGCCGGTTAAGGACAAACTGCTCCTTAATGTACCAGGGGTATACCGTATCCCCTGTGAATGCGGGACGCCGTACATAGGGCAAACCGGCAGGACCATTTCCACCAGAGTCAAGGAGCACAAACGGTCCATACGATTAATGCAGCCTGAAAAGTCAGGGCTGGCGGAGCACTGCTTTGAAAAAGACCACAGAGCCAACTTCAAAGAAATGACCATTGTGGCAAAATGTAGCGGTTTATGGGAACGGAGGGTTAAGGAGGCTCTGGCCATCTCCTCCGAGAAGAGTACACTGAACCGGGAAGCTGGATTGCAGTTTAGTCCATCTTGGAAACCAGCCTTAAAATTGGAAATCGACCGACTCAGAAAACACAGATTCCAACGGAGCGGTGAACCACCTCCACACTAGACTGGGTGTTTTCTACTCGGTACGTACTGGCTGACAGTACTGGTCCCTTCACTCTTGCTAGTCATTCATCCTGAAGATGGGAGAGATGTACACTCCCGAAACGTTGATGTCTTTTCATCACTACACCTGGCTCGAAGCCCGAGAACATCTTGAATATGTTAAAAGCAGTGTTTGTGAATGTATACAACCAGCTAGATGATTCTTGCTTAGGTAAAGATGGCTTGCACCTAAATTATAAAGGTTCCTACTTGCTAGGTAAAGCTATTGACAAGGTTGTAGACATAATATATAAAAGCCAGTTAAACTAATCTCTTTGCAAGAAGGTGCCATTCATGCTTTCCAAAGTAAAAATGTAACTAGCGACAACACAACAAAAATATCACTGTGCATGAATGCTGTAAATATAAAAGAGAGAAATTGCAAAGTATTTGAACAAATTGGCTCATACATTTAAATATACAAAGTATTAAGTCAAAATTAGATGCTCTTGAAATATTTTTAGATGAAATCAAAGATCTGAAAGTAGGTATTGTCTGTCTAAACGAACATTGGTTGCCTAAGAAAGAGAAATATCTTAAGGAGAGGCATCTGTGAAAATGACAAAAATCCACAATTTTTGTCACAATGATGTGAAAATTTGTATGTATGTGTGCCAAAGCATAACTAGAAGATTTACCAAGTTTCACTTTTCTATGCAAGATAGTTTTAGCAAAAAAAAAAAAAAAAATTGTTTTTTTGCTGCAATTTTAGGGTAGTATAGCAAACGCTTCTTATAAAATATTAGTTGTTCTAAGTAAAATAAACTCTGGCCATGTTTCCCTAGATTATGTCTACAAAACCTGGTATTTCTATTTGGCTATGTCAAACAGTTTTGGAGAAAAAAAATATTGAATACCTCAATGTCCCACTTCTTTTTCAAATTATTAATAATTTTCAAAATAAAAATTCAATAACAATTAAACTACTACATCTACAGCATTTAAAACACCAAGTTTTATGAAGCAACTATCTAAGAACATGTGTTCAAAATTTAAAAGAAATCTATTAAGAACTGTATTAGAAGATGCATTTTGAAGATTGAAAAATGTGAAAAAATAGAAAGCAGAGAAAAATGACTTTAAAGTTTTAAGTGTGTGACAACATACATTTACTGCTTTAGAATTCCCCTGGAGCATATGAAGGTCCTTCAGCTGTTTGGCTTCTTCTTCTTTAAGTTTTGCTACTCTTAACTGTTTTTTTGCTGATTTGAATGTATTTAATATACTCAGAGCACTCTGCTTTAATCCTCCCTTATCCCTAACATTACTAATTCTTTTGCTCACTGGACTTACTTTACTAGCTGTGACTCTTTCCTTTACATAGGGAGTAGCCTCACAACTCATTAAATTCACTGATAGCTGAAGTCACTGCAATTTTTTACTACTTGAACCTGCTTCAAGATCTACTGTAGATCTAGTTATGCTTGTTTCCCCCTGAGATTTGCCAGTTTGTCATCTAGGCATATTTTTTCTTGCTGCAAGAGATTTCTTTGTTTGCTTTTGCTTAACCACTTTACAATATTTTTATACCAGTTAATAATAATTTAATAAAAATCTGGTCCACTTAATGTACAATCTTTACAACTTTACAATAAATTATAATAGTGAGAAGAGAATTAGCTGCTTGTGTGTTTACAAATAGCTAAATAAAGAATTTAGATTTTCACTTAGGTAAAACAAGAAGACACTTATTTAGTATTCCCTGCCTTATCTTATTCTATATTATACTTATCCTTATTCTAAAATCTACTTATCCAAATGTACACCACAATAAAGATGGGTTCTCTCCTTCAAGCTGTGTAATCTTGAATAAAATTCAGAGAAATACAACCACGTGGTACACACATGTTAAAACAGGAAACATTTGTTTGTTACACCGGCATGAATGTTTGCAGAAAATCCCACAAGATGTCTCTGCTTACATCCACCAGAACTGAATCAGACCGCCCAATTTAAACTTCAAAATTGTACGCGATTTTGCTGCAGTGGGTTAATGAATGCATTTCAGCAGCCACGCCCACCTGCACATGGGCATTTAAATCATGGCATAGCAGCCTTTTAAATGGCGATGAGGAGTAAACGGTGATAGATTCTGAAAGTACAAGGTACAGACAATTTTAAGGCAAAAAACGAAAAATTGCATTTTTCGTCATTTTTGTCCAAATTTCACCGATGCCTCCCCTTAAATAGATTGAATCAATTTATCTTGCTTGATTACTATGCACGGAAATCAGCAGCCCATGGGGGATCATGCATCCTGATTAACAAGACCTTAAACACCAAAATTAAAATAAGAGACAATCTCAAAACTTTTAAAGAAGATTATTTTTTGAAGAATCTGCCATAGAGCTGATTTCAATATTAGTGATTTCTCTCTACAGGGTACCATATCCGTATACATTGGAAACATTTCTACACAAACTTAAGGGTCTAATGAACAAACTAAATAAGGAAAGAAATAAAAAAATTATAATAGCTACTGACTGGAATGTAAACACTCAGGGAAAATAACTGTGAAACAAAAGATGCACTTTCACAGCATGGTTTTATCTGTCACATAAGAGAACCTACACGAGAAACCAGTACATCTTCCACCTGTATAGATAATCTAATCACAAATATACTTCTTAGTAACATCAATTGTTGTACTATGGACGCAGGTTTATCTGACCATAAAGCTTTACTTGTAAATCTTACAGGAATCAAGAACACTGGGAGCAAAAACAAATGAGGGGGTCAGTGCAACAGTGGTCCAACCCATCTTTTTTAATAATTGAGAAAAACTGAGTTAAAGTTAAGCACCTCTGGTTTTTTTTTAAGATAATGAAAGGCTCATTTGGATCACACTGATTGTTCACTGATACTTTCTCAGTTTATTAAACCACAATGCACTGATCAGTGCTAAAATATTTTTGATACACAATAGATTTTGTGATGTTCTGCAAATGTTTTTCTGGGTTAGACCACTGTTGCGCTGACACTTTTACTTCTGTCTTGCCATGCAAAACAGATCTTCCAGTAAATAGGTGCCATTTTTAATAAAATTAAACATGTTTTATGCATACAATTTCTTGAAAGCTTTAAAGTTCCTGTTGCTAAATGGTAGGACATATTAAAGGGTATTAAACGTGTTTAATTCATATATGCTGAACATTCAGGTACCTATATCAAAAATGGAAAAGTCTCATTTTCACACACATAAGCCGTAATTATTTTCAAACTCATGCTGTTATTAAATGGTTAGGATATATTCAAAGGTAATGAAATATGTTTCATTCACTCAAGCTTTTGGATATACAATGTATACAAACTTTATCTGCTTATCTATTGTACATAATCAGGCATATCAAAAAATTCTCCATCCCTCTCATTCTCACAGTTTTCAGTAACATTTTCAGAAACTAAACTGTTATAAAATGTATGATAAACTGGTGGGACATATTTTAAAAGGTCTTTACTATCCTTAAGTTTGTTAGGATTTATAGGTCTGGGTTTTACATATTTTGGTTGTAGATTAATATTTCTAAGATTCAGGGTGTGCTTATCCTTTCTTTTTTGACCTTTAACAACAGTTACATAATCACCTTCTTCTAAAATCTGAATAAGAAAACTTTACATTGTATTTCCAGGGTTGTGTAATAGAAAACTTAAAGGTTATTCTGTGTTAGTGCGTCCTCACGTGGGTGATAGTCACTTGTTTTGTGACTCATTCCCTTTAACTCGTTGGTGACGTATGTATTGCCAACGCTGGAAAATTGAAATCAGCGGAAGTATGTGAATGTTTCCAACCAACTAGTTAACGTTATAACGTTATTTGTTGTTGTTACTTAGAGTTATTGTTTTGTAATTAAGTGATGTGACTTAAGTTCTTGTGCGGTGCGGTTGTGGTTTTAATCTGTATTCTACATACGTTTGAAGATGAAAAATTGGACTGAGGAAGAGATATTGTTGCTCATCGAATGAAAATTACCACAACAGGCACAAGAGAAGGCGGTAAACCGAGAATGAATGCTCTCGACGTTATTCTGGCAAATGTTCTACCTTTGTGGCTAAATACAAGAGGTTAATATACTAATAGCAGTAATATATTATAGTTGTTGAATGTTAAGTTTAGTTTTAGCGAGTTGTACAATGTTAAGTTGGCGACAGATATTTGTGCCTTGCAGCGCCATGACATCACCGAACTGTCAGTGAATCACGTGAGGACGCTCTCGCACAGATTTACCAACTTAAAGACTGTAATGCGACTGAAAGCAACAGGCTTTTTGTCTTCTGTATATTTTCTATTGGTTATTTTGTCAGTTAGAGGCTTTGCACTTACAAAGTCAGCCTGCTGCATTTCAGTCACATTAAATCTCTTTTTAACTGCTTTGGTATTTCTTATGAGTTCAGCCCAATCAACAGGTGTGTAAACATACTTTTGCATTCTCTTTTTCTTTTCTATGAGGCCAAAGTCCCTGTCACATGGCAGGTAACTGTGGCCTGAAACAAGATACTTGTGTTCAATCTCTTTTACAAACTGTTTATGTATCAGTTGTAGCCAAAAACTTACAAGAGATACACTTTTGTTTTGGGCAAAACAGTTGTCAGAGTACACTATTTTTCACAGTTTTGAAGAGCATTCAAGGTATACTTCATTAAGCATGATATAACCTCATCTGCACCACGTCCTGCAACATTTTCTGGCCATACATACATACATATTGGCACTGTCAGAAGTGCAATCATGAACACAAAAGTTGTAAGTCCAGAGTTGCCTTTTGTAAAAGACTTCACTTGTATGCAGATGAGGAGTAGGTAAAGCCTGTTGCAAATCAAAGCCTATTATCTTCACTGAAGTGTTAGCTTTCGAATAGGCTACATCACTTTGGAGATTATTGTATGCCCTCTGTGCCTTTAATTGATGCAGATCTAATTCCTGTTTCAATTTTGCTTTTCCAACCTCATCCTCAATAGCTGATATTTTTATTTGCAGTGCATCACAAACTTTACAGGTGTCAGTAGATGGTGTGGAAAAAGCAAGATTCAACTTAGTATTGAATATTTCCCTGTACACATACTCACTCACAATATCACTACAACAATGTGCTTGTTTTATCCAATCTACATAAAGTTTGTACATCATTGTTATATTGAGACCTTCAGGCAAATATTTTCTATTTGGGGCTGAGCGTCTAGAATAATGACATTCACGCAATGGAAAGCTATCAATGTGATTTACAACTAAATTGGATTGTTTTTCACTAGTTTTATTTGGTCTGTTTCCATTGTTTGCCACGACCATCTGATTTTGGGGTCCCTTCAGTCTGTTTCTTTTCAACTGCCCTCGAAAGTCTCCCATTACTAATACCATGCAATGATAGAAATGCCTGTTTACAAACTCTCTTATCACGACCCTCTATTGAAATATAGTACTCACGGGTATGCTGCCTCCTACTTTCGTCACCACTAGCACCGTATCTTTTCTTCACTTCACTCACTTTCACACATCGACTGATATATGCATTTTGCAAGCTAAAATCACACAGTTCCCAAAATTGTTTAAATAGGACTTTACGTTCTTCTTCCATCAGCAACTCGTATCACTTTTGTTCACAAGCACATGGAGATCCTTGTTTGCGTTCACTGACTTTCTTCGCTGTTCTGCCGACATATTCCTCTCCCGAATTTCTTTTCTTCTTTCTTATACTTCTACCCCACGATTCCTCACGTCTTGTACGTTTTCTGCCACGGTTTTCCACCAATTCTGCATTATTTAGTCTATTTTGGCTATCTGAAGCTTCACTACAAACATTAGCATCAGCCATATTTGTTGTTGTTCCATGTGACGTTGATGCTGGCTTCTCATTGGCTATTTATGGTTAGACCACAGTTGCACTCAAACAACATGGATTTTCGTGGGAGGGAAAAAATTAGTAGCTTCCATTTAATATAAGGAATGAGTTTTGGTCTAAACCATATGGGGGAAGATAGTTCATGTGAAAACCTTACAGATGGCGTCAATATTGCAAATTGTGTATCTGGGAGGGTTAGACCACTGTTGCACTGACCCCCTCAAATATAAAACAATGCAAATTTACAGCGACCAAAATATCTCAGTTCAAGGGAAAGTTAGCCACTATAAATTGGCCCCTAAGTAATACAAAAACTGTAGATGAAAACTATAATAATTTCCTTAGAGAATTTCTTTTGGTGTATAACGAATCTTTTCCTAAGGTTACGCGTAAGCAAATATTAGAAACCTTTAATTTAAGTTGGTGTACATGTGGAATCCGAATTTCAAGTAAACGAAAGAGAATGTTACACAGAAAGCTGAAATCCTCAAATAGTGTAAAATTGCGTCAATATCGTAATAGTACAGTAAAATATATAAAAGCATAATAGGGAAAGCCAAATATATGGCAATAGAAAGTTACATAAAAAATTCTGACATCAAAACAAAAGCAACCTGGAAAGTAATAAAAAACGAACTAGGTACAGGAAAAAACCAAACAAATTCAAGTAAACACTTAACAAATATAAATAGTAAGAATACGTTAGAGGAATTAACTATTTTGCTGAAGTAGCAGCTATGATTCTGCATACTCCCCCCTCAGTACCAAAAGCATTACAAAAAATCTGATGTGTTGCACTCACATGACTTTCTCTACTCTCGTACTAACCATTCTTACAAACTCTTATTCCTATATGTTCTTCGTGTTGGCCCAAATGAGCTCGTTATCGACAGGCCGTTAAACCGTACACATTCACTCTCACCTTCGTGTTAGTTGAAATAAACATTTGTACAAATTATCTTATTGCTTATTTCCTTGTAGGTGCAAGGGAAATATTAGAATACAGTAGGCTTTGTGCGCTAGTCAAATCTTTTAAAGCTTTTGAGATTCCATTCTCTTTGCATACTTAACCTCTTGAGGGATATGGACGTGAAATCACGTCCATTTAAAATGACGGATGAGCAATATGGGCGTGTATACACGTCCTGTGCGTTTAAGCATTTAACCCTTATTTATCCCTTATCCAACTCAACTTATTTTAATTTTTCCTTTATGAAACATTTTAGTAAAGTCTATATACTTTACTGGCTTACCTTAATATGTTCGTTCTGCAGTGATTTACCTCAAAACAGGGATAAACACACAAGGGTACCTACATCTCCACATTAGCGAATTCCCTTCTTGCGGCACACGAAACACTTTCAAGATGGGCGGGACTTCTTTGCTGTTGGTGGTATCCTTTTAGGATAATGTTTTCCTTGAAGTCTGAGGGGTGCAGGGGTTTTGGATTTTCAACCCCCAACGTGGTATTGTTCAATTAGGCTGCGAGCTATTTATAGTCGGAAGTCAAGGTCGGTCATTGTCCTGTGTGGGTTTAGAGAGTTCTCCAAATTACCAAACAATTGTATATGGTTATATCCAGTTGGTGCAAAAATATCTTTTTATACCACTTCTCCCTTCAGCTACAAGCAGGAAAGTATACGTATGTATTTCAACAAAGAAATACACGGACTCTACTAAGTTACGAAACTCGCGTAAGCAAAAGTTGCAAACATGCTCTATTCTGATGACTCAAGAGACCACGCATACAGTAGTGCTTTATTACACAGTATGCTGACGCATAAGCCACACATATAATGGGTGTTTCTTTACTGTTTCTTTCCGAGAACTTATATTAGATGCGTTCGACAGAGCAAAGTTGACTTTTCACCACAGTGAAACAAAATTGTGCCATTTCAACGTTTTGTAAATACAACTCAACTTTGCTGATGACGTACATTTATACTGCATATAACGAGTTTTATACTAGTTTTTGTTTCATTAAAATAACTTAATATTTACACAAAATACAGCTGTGTATATACTACGCACTTTAAATGTGGAGCTTGTTTCCAAAAGGTAGCAAATCCAAAAATTTTGAAAATTGAGTTATGGATGGCAGCATATTGTTGGTAACCTAATTAACCATGTAGCTAATTATTTTTCTCCAAAAATTACCAAGTCACGTTCACAGAGGTCTCCCTAAGTAGCATTTCACAACAAAAAGTACCACATCTAACCGATGTTTCATGCCAATACATACCAAATCACAACGGCTCTCCCATTGGTACTTGGCATGTTACATCATGGAGCTCTGAGCAATTTCATTCGCTGAGGAAAGTCACATGATTATTACTTCTATAATGACTGCCATGCTAACACATATTTGAGGTTTCAGTTAGTTTTATATGTAAAATATTAGTATATAATTTCACAATCATGTACAGTGACATATCGGATGAATATGAACATGAAGCAACGGTCACTGACAAACCTAGGAAGAGGCGTAAGTCAGTAGAAAATTGGAACCAAAATAAAGTGAAGGAAGGGTAACATGTGGAGAATACTTCCAAGAAATGTAAGATTGACTGCAAGCATGATACAACCTTTTGCATGGCACTTAAGCTGACAGAAGACCAAATTAATAATTTCAATAAATTATATTGGAGTAATACAAATGTGGTAAGTCAAAGGAATTTCTTGATAACACATATTGATGTAAAACAGCCAGAAAAAGACAGCCAAATCAGGGAAAAGTGGAAGGATCAACAAAAAATAAAACCATAATCTACAGTGTTCCAGCCCTAGAAGGGAAATTAACAGTGTACATTTTTATCTATACTCAATGTCGGCAGAAGGAAAATGGAACATGCTGCTCAAGAGCAACTGCACCAGGGGTTGGCACCTTCAGAAACTCGAGGAGGAGCTAGACTAAGTGCATGGATGAATGCATTGCACAAAGAAATTGAATCCCATATTAAACCTTTTAGGTGCCGGGAACAACATTGGGGACGAGAGAAAACACCATTGAAGATATACCTTCCACCTAATTGTTGAAAAGAAATTAAGAAAAACAAAGGCCATATTATTGCCTGAAGAATATGACAAAATATTCAGCACAGTTGGGTCTGTTCATGTTTTATCAGATTTTAAATGGGTAAACTGGCAGGAGATTTCACAGTATTTAAGTTAATTTTGATTCATTATTTTTATAAAATTATAAAATTGTTTAATTAACAATGAACAAAATAAATGCATAAACGTGACTGTATCAATGATAGATTCTCTTAAAAAATAAATACATTACTGATTTTTCTTTTATAGGCATAATACCAGTTTACTTAATACAAATTTCCTGCCAATATGTACCAAATCCAATTTTTGTGCCAAAAGGTACCACATCCAAATTAAAAATGTTAGTAACTTCCTGGAAATGTGTTAAATATCTTCAATATATGTCTCTAAACCTTTGAACATGATCATTGTACAGTAGTAAAAAAGCTTAACAATATCTTTCATAATTTATGGCCGTGAAAAGTTTTTTCTATTTCCTGTAAAATTTGTCCACTTGGATTTGGTACGTTTTGGAAACAAGCTCCACAAATGCCCTGCGCTGGATATTGGGTAGCAGTTCTCGGCTCGCGGACATTTTAAATGGCCATCGCTCAAGAGGTTAACATATAAACAAATGAACGATGTTCCATTTCATGGAAGTTTTAAGTTTTCAGAAACTCGCACACGTAACAAGGAATATCTCCGAAATGGTTCAACCTACAAGAAAATTTATTGAAACATAAATTGTGTATTTTAGCAAGATCTATATTTTTTTTTATAGTATAATTTGGTCTATCTCTAATGGTTTAGCGGTTATGCAAAAGTCGTTCAGAGTAAATACGACTATAGGGGCTATAGCCAGAAAATTCAAGATATACATTTTATTTGTTATAAAAATATTTCAAACATATGTAATTTTAATCAAAATCATTAGCCATTTTCAAGAAAATTAAAATTTTCGAAAAATGTTCCATGTAAAGAGTAGTTTAGGCTGGGGCTATTTTCCTCAAAATCTTCGAATGACATTAAACTTAAATACCAACTTTGGTTTTTAACCGACTTTTCGTTTGAGTTATGCTGTCCACAGACACACACATGGACCTTTTTCTAAAAATGCTTTTTTTTTTTATTCAGGGGTCCTCAAAACATATTTCCGGTGAAATCTCGTCATACTTCCCCTACTTACCAGTAGAGAAAATAAAAATGGGCATAAGTAACCAGCATGAATCATCTGAATTCAATCTAGGGACGAAGTTAAAAAAAAAAAAATATCCGGATCCAAACCAAAAATGTCAAAAGAGTGGGATGAAATCCCCCCCTATGCTAGTAAAAAAAGTGCAAGAAGATGTGTGTGCCACTTGCTTGCATATACAACCAGTCACTTATAATGGGAGTTTTTCCGGAAAGAATGAAATATGCAATAATCCATCCAATTCACAAAGGAGGGGGTGATGAATTAAAAAATTTTAGAAAAAATAGTACATTCGAGATTAATAGCTTACCTAGAAAAAGCAAACATTCTCAATAGTTCTCAGCATGGATTTAGGAAAAATCTCTCCACTATGAGGTGATATTGTTTGGAATAAGCCTCCTAAAATATTTAAAATGTGTGTTTATAGTGGTGGCAGAAAGAGGCCCCCTAAAATTTTGAATTGTTGTTACAGTGGGCAATGATGTAGATATTCAATTGTCTTGTTCATGTGTTATCTGGATTGGCGTCTGATAAACCAAGTCCGAGTAAAAACTGTAATATTACGGCATATACGCCATAATATACAAATATTCATGTGTAGTAGTAAGAAGGAATTACCCTTCACACAAGAGATATATTATTTTACGACGCGGGTCACAATATAAAGAACATATAGAACATAGAATAGTGCATTGTCCGTGGCATCGACGGGTGAACCCCGTACGTAGGAAAGGACGCCAATCCAACATATCTAAATGTACATTCTCGTGTGATAGTAAAAATAAACTAATTCAACAAATTAAATGTGAACTTATAATTAATCAAACCGCGTGTTGTTCCGCACCACTCCCTAGATATGTACATTTAACAGGACTACAGAAAAAAGAAAGAGTCGTTCATGCTCACCGCTGTGTTAGCCCGGCAAGGAAGGATTGACGCCCCCCCACACCAAACAGCAAATGGTACCCTCAGGTCTCAGTGAGGTAAACTACCCGTAAGAAGAAGGAACGTTACAAATTGGAAACTACCTGGTCAACAGTCCACCGAGCAGCAACGTTACAACTAGCACAGCATTCATGGATTTTGTAAACACAATTGCAAAAAATCTGGATGACAAAAGAAACTGCTGCCCTAATTTGCGATATATCTAAAGCGTTTGACTGCGTAAACCATAACATACTAATAAGTAAATTAAATTAGT
This sequence comes from Tenodera sinensis, assembly GCA_030765045.1. Lineage (NCBI taxonomy): Eukaryota > Metazoa > Arthropoda > Insecta > Mantodea > Mantidae > Tenodera > Tenodera sinensis. Next base: position 4,947,626 of record JAUKNM010000025.1, on the reverse strand, counting down.
ATGGCATAAAACATGCAAACTTAGAATGGTTCAAATCTTATCTAGTATACTGTAAACAAAATATTATATTAAAAGAAAATGCTGGCTCTATACATACAAATTGGAAGCCTGTCATAAATGGGGTCCCGTAGGGTTTGGTTCTGGGTCCACTCCTTTATGTAGTATATACAAATGATCTTCCAGTCACTGTTAGCGGACAACAGATACTTTATGCTGATGATACCTCGATTATTTTGAATGGTTCAGATATTCAAAATTTAAATACAAACCTTAACCAAGCTGTAAAACAATTGGAAGCGTGGTTTACTTGCAACGGTTTAAAACTCAATAAAACAAAAACAGAAATCCTGCAATTTAAATCCATGGCAGAAAATAATACACAAACAAACTTGTTAACTTCAGGCTCTGTAAAAGAAGTAAACTTTTAGGATTATTTATAGATGAGCGTCTCAAATAGACTAGTCACTTAAATTATGTAGAAAAAAAGCTGAATATTGCCTGTTTCAACATGTCCTGCTAATGGCTTCATTGCGAGATGCAAGGCACTAGAAAACATGTCCTGCTTGGCCCAAGTTACAAACTTAGAAACTAGAAAAATCATATTTCTGTTACTTTCACTCAATTCTTTGTTCTGGAATAACTATATACGGTAATGCAACAGGTTGGGAGAGAATTTTTAAAATCCAAAAGAAAGTTATATGTGTACTGACCCACTCAAGCTATAGTTTCTTGCAGGCCGCTATTCAAAGCATTAAAAATCCAGACACAACCTAGCCTATATATGTATAATCTAACTATATATGTGCACAATAACTGTGACAGATTTATAGAAAATCAGCACTAGCATGATCATAACACACGGGGAAAAAGAGAAATTAAATACCCAGCTCATAGGCTTGCACTGTTTGAAAAAAGTCCACAATACATGGGGCATAAAATATATAATAAATTGCCACAAGGGATTAGGAAACTCCTAAATCCAAATCTTTTTAAAAAAACAGTCAAAAGTTTATTTGCCAGTAAGGCATACTACTCGGTCACAGAATACATGGAAGATGTACTGTGACCTTAATTTTAATTGTCTTTAATCTTAGCAAATGTTTACTGCACATTTTTTTACATATTTAATACTGTATACTGTGTTTGTAAATTATTGTAGACTTATTTTAATCCTTAAGTTGTAATTATATACGTATTGACGAGTCGCCAATTTACAAGCACCTGCTCACCCATGTAAGTGTAATGTGACGAATAAAGTACTATTACTATTCTCAGAGGGTCGAGTAGATGTGAACGACGAAGAGCGTCCCAGATGCCCAAGCTCGTCAACAACAGACAAAAACATTGAAGAAGTGAAGAAAATAGTATTGGGCAATCGTCGAATCCAGTTAGAGAAGTTGCTGAGGACCTAAACATATCGATTGGCTCGATATTTGACCAATGATCTAAAGTAAGAACAAATTAGAAACTAAAAGCTTCACTTATCTTAGTAATATTGCAAGTTCTTTGGTGCTTACACGTTTTGAGTTGACTCCAACTTCATTATTTCCTTATTTGACCAATGATTTGGACATGAAATGGGTCACCGCAAAATTTGTACCAAAGTTGCTAAATTTCGCCCAAAAACATCATTGCATTAACATTGCTAAGGAGCTGTTGAACTCTGTCTGCAACGACCCAAATTTGCTCCAGATAGTCTTAACTGGTGACGAATCATGGGTTTATGGTTATGACATGGAAACTAAAACTCGATCATCCCAATAGATGCTGCCACAAGAGCCAAGACCAAAAAAGCCATGCCAACTTTGGTCGAATGTGAAGGTTTTGCTTACAGTTTTCTTTGATTACAGGGGTGTAGTGCATCATGAGTTCTTGCCACAGGGTAGAATGGTCAATAACGAATATTACCTGCAAGTTATACACAATTCTCGTGAAGCAATCTGCCAGAAATGCCTGGATTTCTGGAACAACAAAAATTGGCTTTTGCACCATAACACCCTTGCTCACACATTGTTGCTTGTACGCGAGTTTTTGGCCAAAAACACACTTAAGATGCCACAGCCACCATACTCCCCACACCTGGCCCCCTGTGACTTTTATTTTGTTCCCAAAACTGAAGACGCCCATGAAAGGACGATGCTATGCCATGATTGAGAATATAAAGACGGCATGAAAGGAGGAGCTGAACAAGATCACAACAAACGATTTTTTAAAGTGCTTCGATGATTGGAAAAAACACTGGCACAAGCGTATATCTGGTGGGGATTACTTTGAAGGGAACAAAATAGATATGAATAAATACTTTTTGAAAAAACATGAATTCATGATACTTTTTGAACAGAACTCATAAAATAATATTTTGCCAATGGATTCCAGCTCATTGTGGAATAACTAGCAATGAACAAATGGACGTGTTAGCAAAGAAAGGATCCAAAATTATTTGTAAAGCAAAACAAAAAATTCCATTTGTGTCAATTAAGCAAATAATAAACACATTCACACTGAAATTTGAAAGATAGCTCTTCTCTTTTGAAAGTTTCAACTGGCATGAAATGGAAAAGAAGTTAAGTTTGATCCCAAACTCTCCAAGAAAATCAACTGCTATTTTTCGTCGTCATAAACTATGATTGTCTTGGTAAAAATCTATGCAAAATAGGATTAGTAACCTCTCCACTATGCACCCACACCCACACACACACACCTTTTTCTAAAAATGCTTTTTTTTTGGATTCAGGGCACCTCAAAACATATTTCCGTTAAAATCTCCACATTGAATTTTTGGGTAGAATACAATACTTCCTCTACTTTACTATATGTAGTACAGAAAGTAAAACAGCTTTCTTTTTACTTATTTATTCACTCAATTTATTTATAAGTATTTATATAGGGTACTTCAACAGGCATATTTCCAGTGAAATCGTAGTATACTGTTCGCATACCACCTCGGTGGCCCAGGTTCAATCCCTGGGACCCATATGTGGTATTCGTGGTGGACAAACTGGCATCTGGGTAGGTTTTCTCTGGATTCTTCAGTTTCCCCCGCCACTCACTCCACCAGTTGCTCCATAATCAGCTTCCCATTCATCGATTTTGCCTGCATTTTATACCATCCTCTTTCTCACTTTCATATCTGGCGCTTGGCTGACCACCCGCTTCCAAGTCTTCACTCTGTCCTGTCCATAGGTTCCTCTGCTCTCCGACAAGCGTCTGACCCTAGGCACTGACTAATAAGTCTTGCATAAGGGGAGGATAATCACATAAAGAAGAAGAAATCTTGGTATTGCATTTTTGAGTGAAGGCAATATTTTCTCTACCTATAATATACAGGATAAAGAGAATAAAAATGAAATTACGATATAACGAAAACTTTTTAAAAGAAGTTGAAAAAAGGAAGGAATGACATGAAGGATGACATTCCAGCATTAATAGACAACCTTTACCAGTTCATAAAATATCCTCCAAATGCCACCACAGAGATGGAATATCCATCCCTAGCATTCAAATAGGACTAGAATTAAGCTGGGAATGATGGTTCCTGAAACATGATTAAGTATAATTTTATAACTAAGAGAAGACTTCATTAATTCAAACAACTCCTAGATGACTAATTATATAATACCCGCATTGTCAGTAACTTGCAAAACTTAATTCCTATTTCAATGCTAATATTCTCCTGTTTTGCCAATATGAGAGATGCAGAACAATGATAGACCCGATGCAAATCAGAATAAAGCTCCCACTAACAGAACCACCTTAGTGAACCTTTACTCTCCATGTTGGCATTATCTGAATGAAACAAAATTTGCAATCATTAAGTTTCTCTTAAATATATTTTAAATTCTCAACTCCATTGTTCAACTTGTGCTCCAAAATTGTACTTCAAAATATTACTCACAAGGTAACTATCATCCGTGGCGAATTTTAGCTTCTCATTAATCCATCCCTTTGTTTCATCACAATCTCTTTCAAATTGCTGCAAACGGGATGAGTCCTCTAATATAGCCCTTCGAAGAGCAGACTTCTGCAGTAGTGCATTTCGACGTTCCAATAGCTAAAAATGACAAAAATATTTATTTTATTTATTTTTGCAGGGAATGACAACTATTCCATCACTGTATAAATTAATGTTTTACAATTTTTATTTTTCAAACTCTGATGTCTATCCAGTTATCTGAGAAATTACTATAGTGCTTTTCAAATGGGAAGAGTTCTGATCTGCAGCCAATAACATACATTTACATGCACAGCATTGCAAGCTCATTACCCCCACTCTTCATATTTCTTGGCACGCGTCAAGCCCCACTTAAGGGGAAAGCAATATGACAACAGCAGATTTCCGATTGGTTACCAGCCTGGAGACGTTCAAGGACAAACTCCTTCCCATTTAAAAAGCACTATAAGCATAAGCTTTTAAATACACTAGCCATTTGAATGACAGATTCCTCCAAGCATGAATAGTGAATGCAGTTGGATTCTTTTAAAATTTTCTTGGTTTCAAGACATACTATGATCATGTGCCAAAGATGCTATTGCTTATTACCCTACAAACCAGGAGCAGACAACTGTCAAATGGATGAAATTAGACAAGTTTATGAAAGAAGAATCCACCATTACAACACTATCAGTTTCACTTATTTGGCATGCAATTGCAACCTCAGTTACAAAGGGTAAAACATTTCTATGACTTATGGCCTGTATTACGATCTCCGGTTAAGGTTTTGGTTAACAGTTAACTTAAAGTTGTACCCAGATGTCAGTATTACGACTTTTGGTTAAGGGCTAACAGAGTTATTTCTGGAAGTACACAAACTGCAACCTCAAGTAGGGGTTAGTGCATTAACTTAAAGTTTAGTCGTGTTTCACACACAGAAATGGCATACCTCCTATCACAACTGTATGTCGACACCGATCCTGAAGATGAAATGCTGGCTAAGTATTCATTTAATACAAGAGCGAAGAGTTACAGAATGCGCAAATATAATTTTGAGGAGTGAAACAAGGAACAGTTCTGACAAAGATACAGGTTATCAAAAGCTATGACATCTGGAATTTTAGCAGAAATAAGCATTGAATAGAATTTACGACAGAAAGTTGTTTTTAGCACGTATATAACATTAAACCAGCATAGTTGTATACTGACATTCTTAAAATGAAATAAAATAAACCAACATAAATTGTAGGTATATCTTGATGGCCATTAGGTTATGGAAATATAATTCTAGAGCCCCATTAGTGTAGTGGATTGATACAAACAATATTACGTTTTGTGCAATTATTTTTACATCGGTACCACATTTTAATGAACGGAAATGTAATAAACGGAGCATGGCAAATTACATATTTTGCAAACAGAAAATACACAGAAAACTATACAATATGTAGGTACACATAAGTTCAAAATCACACGAAACAAGATCATTATCTTTAACTAGTAAACATTGCATTTTATTCATTGTGGACAGAACGATTATCTTTTAAATAGTAAACGCTGCATTTTATTCATTGTGGACACAACTACTTTGCACTTCTTCAAAGCATTTCAAGGCTCTGAATGAATAGAGAATAAAACAAGATATTTTTAGGTTATGCAATGTGTGCAAATCTCCAAACCATCACACACATCTGTAATGTGGTTAACCTAAATGATTGCTTCATCCAAGAGATAGCGTTGCAAACACAGCGAAAGCCTAGTGAAAAATGTTAGCAACTGCTCACATGGCATCATCATCCTCAGGGTAACAAACCTATAGTCAAATACGAGTTTGTAATACAAGGCACCAAGCCTAACCATCAATTAGCGATAACTGAAAGGTAAGCAGTGGCTAGTAACCGGAGATTGTAATACAGGCCCTTGAAGGCTCTCTTATTAACTTGTTTCTCATCAGATCAACATTACTCATAGAACTAACATATAAGGCCAATCAATAATTAATTGTTCTAACGCATACAAACCATGTGCAAGCAAACTTTGAAAACAGAAATATAATTCAATGCCATAGCCGGTATTTGAACCACAGATCTTCCAACCTGTGCAGCTGATCTTAACTACTGAGCTACTACGGCAACATGCTGGTATGGCCTTAAATTCTCCACCTGATTCGCATTTTCCAAGCACATCACAAGAGAATCTTATATTCAAGCCACGTACCCCAATAGCGACTTACAATCATAAGTACCTAAGTCCCTGCCTTTTACGGTTTTTATATAATAGTAAGGTCTATCAATAATAATTATTCTAATAAACACAAACCCCGGATGTATATAATTTCATAGAATGCTTGGTTTACCATAACAATCAACAAACCCACAGCCATGCTCTAGAATGTTCTTTTTCTGCTCCATCAAAACAAGTGCACATATATATCTATAGTTGTTTACCATAGCCCGTCTCTGTGCCACATCATCTGCTGCATAATGCTGCCCCTCTATTAGCTTCGTTGCAAACTCATCAAGTGCTTTTATCTTCTCTTCTTGGGCAGCCAAGGATTTTTCAAAGTCTTCATGTTTCTTGATGAGAGCTTCCACTGAATCCAGTGAATCACCAAGATCTTCATTAGCCAAAAATGCCTGCATACACAAACCAAACACAAACTAAGTTGATTATTTGCGAATATAGAATTGCTAAACTTACTTGAAAGCAATTATACATGAAATAAAATAGGACATACAAGTACTGTCAGAACACAGTGTGCCTTTTGTTTTTACGAAATGATAAGGGATTTGCTGCAAAAATGCTTACATGAATCATAAACATTATAGGCAACAGTGTGTGCGTGTGGGGGGTGTGTATTTACATGTAAATATGTGTATGTATGTATATATATCAGTGAAAAATATTGGAGAGCAAGAGGATTAATGACTTCATTGTCAGAAATCCAGTACTAGCTAACAAAAAAAAAACCACATGCGCACGCGCACACACACACATGCGCGCGCCCACACCCACACCCACACCCACACACACACACACACACATTCCTATATATACATATACAGTTGAACCTGATTTATGCATATATCAAGGGCAAGAGGAGCAAAGATTACTTGTAACTCAATTACTTACAAATGAGACTTTGATAAAGCAATGACTTTCTCTACTCTTGTGCTAACCGCTCTATCTTCTCTGTGTTGGTTGAGATAAACACTTGCAGAAATTATATTATTGCTCGTTTTCTTGCACATTCAATGGGAATATGGAAATACAGTAGGCTTTGAACGATAGTCAAATCTTTTAAAGCTTTCAAATTCTGTTCTCTAAACATATAAAAAATGAATAGCTATGTTCCATTTTACAGAAATATAAGTTCTCCAAAACTTACACAAATAACGAGGAATATCTCCGAAATGGTTCACTCTACACAAAAATTTATTTGGACATAAATTCTGAGTTTTAGTAAGATCTCCATTTTTTGTACAGTAAGATTTGGTCTATCTCTTACAGTTTACCAGTTATGCAAAAGTCATCCAGAGTAAATAGGAGTTCGTGGGCTATAGCCAGAAAATTCAAGATATACATTTCATTTGTCATAAAAATATTCCAAACATATGGCATTTTAATCAAAATTGTTAGAGCCATTTTCAAGATAATCAAAATTTTCTATGTAAAGGGTAGTTTAGGGTGGTGCAGTTTTCTTCACAATTGTGTCGCATCCTTAAAAAACAAACATTGAACTTAAATACCAACTTTGATTTTTAACCGACTTTTCGTTTGAGTTATGCTGTCCATACCCGTGTCCACGCCCACACCCACACCTTTTTTTAAAAATGTTTTTTTATTCAGGGGGCTTCAGAACATACATTTCCAGTGAAATCTCGACATTGAATTTTTGGGTGGAATACAACTTCCTCTACTTTACTATACATAGTAGAGAAAGTAAAACTGGACCTCCCACAAGGTGTAGTACCGAGTACAACCTTGTTTAACATCTACATCAATGATCTTCCCTCAGCTGTATCAAGCACAGAATTAAAGACAGCTCTTTTTGCAGACGACATGATCATGTGGACATCTTCCTTACAAATAGTCAAATCCAAAGCCTCAATGGAAAAGGCTCTGATCCTATTAGAAAAGTGGACTGACAACAATTTGAATCTGCACCAACTAAGCTTCTAAGTCAAGTCTATTCAAGCTTTATCCAATTAAGCTACTCGCACTTATTCCTAAAGCACCAGCATTAAAATCATAGTTTCCATTTATGTTGCTCTGTAAGTTCATTTACAGTTTCTGAAATTGAATTTAAAATCATGCTCCTGGGTAATAATGATGCCTAGGACTTAACCTAATTTTACTAAACTTGGATGTGAATGGGATGCTGTCTTTAGATTCCGTATAAAACCAAATTATGATGAACTGGTGGACTACCTGCTATAGAGGTAGAATTGGAACTGAAAAATTCAATGCCACAGCTGGGAGCTCTAACCACTAACCTACTGTGACAACCTGCCAGAATGACATTGAATTCTCTAATCCGTTCATATTTCTTGACTGTCTCCGTAGCGCAGTTGGTAGCGCACTTGCCTCTGGTGTGGAGGACCCGGGTTCGATCCCCGGTACCAGAATGGGGTTTTATCCCCTCTGGAAGGTCTGGCACGGGGTGTACTCAGCCTCAGTAGGTCCTGAGGGGACCAATTGAGGAGCTACTTGATGGAGAAGTAGCAGTCCCAGGTTGAGAAGAATGCATACCTGGCCCGGAGGGCTTGGGGCACTGACCACATCCCACCCTCCCATTTTTAAACGATTAAACTTAATTACTAATTTCATTAACCTCTTCAGGGATATGGACGTGAAATCACGTCCATTTAAAATGACGGACGAGCGATATGGACGTGTATACACGTCCTGTGCGTTTGTGCATTTAACCCTTATTTATCCACTATCTAACTCAACTTATTTTAATTTTCCCCCATTATGGAACATTTAATTAAATTCTATATGCTTTACTGGCTTACCTTTATATGTTCCTTCTGCAGTGATATGCCTCAAAACAGGGATAAACACACAAGGGCACATCTCCACATTCGCCACAGATCATCCCAGTTTCCTTACGGATTCCCTTCTTGCGGCACACGAAACACCTTCGAGATGGGCGGGACTTCTTTGCTGTTGACGGTATCCTTTTAGGATAATGTTTTCCTTGAAGTCTGAGGGGTGCAGGGGTTTTGGATTTTCTACCCCCAGTATGAAGAGGCCTCTCAACCTGGTATTGTTCAATTAGGCTGCGAGCTACTGATAGTCGAAAGTCCAGGTAGGTCATTGTCTTGTGTGGGTTTAGAGCTCTCCAAATTACCAAACAATTGTATATGGTTATATCCAGCTGGTGCAAAAATACCTTTTTATACCATTTCACTGTTTTTCGTAAAGAGGGATATGCTTGCAATACCTGATCTACTAGATCGACACCGCCCATGTGCATATTGTATTCCTGGATAACGTCAGGCTTGAAAATGCACATTTTGGTATGGGCATCTGTTTTTCCAGTGTCAATCATCAAAATCTTAGAGCTGCAATTGGATAATGCCGTAACTACCCTCCTGTCCTTCCAGGCAAGGTAGGTCAAAGGTGGGAGCTGACCCTCCATTTCCCCTCTCCTTAGAACCTTTGTATTCACATCTTTTGGCAAACCAATACGATTTGAACGTACTGTTCCAATTGCATTAGTCTTTCTTTTGTGTAAGGCCATGAATAATTTAGGAGAGCTGTACCAGTTATCTAAGTACACAGTCCTACCCTGATCAAGCACAGGTTCCATTAGGTGCATTACTATGGAGCCAGATAAGCCCAAATCTTTGTCTCCAGTATTGTCAGTCCCTTGACCAGTGTAAATGCAGCTATTGTAAAGATATCCCGTTTTACTTTCACAAACATCAAAACTCTTTATGCCAAATCTAGCCCTTTTTGTTTTGATGTATTGCTTCCAACCTAAGCGGCCCTTCCAAAGCATTAGGCTTTCATCAACAGTGACCTTTTCACCAGGCACATAATTTTCTTTAAATTTTGAAATAATATAATCGAAAACAGGCCTAATTTTGTGGAGTTTGTCATTTACATTCTCTGTGCAGGTGAAATGAAGGAACCGCAAAATTGACGTAAATCTGTTATTTGACATGCATTTTCCAAAAAAAGGAGTAGCTAGCATGTCATCTGTGGACCAATACATGTATAATGCAGGTTTACGAATAACACCCATAAGTATAATTAGACCAATTGGCCTGTAAATCTCATTGAGTGTTACTTCTGTCCACCTTTGAATTCTGCTCTTAGGCCCTAATTTACCTTTAGAGAGCAGGTCTTCCTTCACCTTACTCGCATATACATTTGTTTCTGAAACAATGAGAGACACTAAGTCGGTAGTAAAAAATTTTGTAAAAATGTCAATTGGTTGGCTGTCAGAAGTCAGCTGAGCCTGGGATTGAACACCAGACCCTGTGCTCGTGAAGATGTGCCTGTTTGTATTGGAATTGTTTTCAGCACTCCACAATGCTGACTCTTCACGAACACCTGAAGGAAGTTGGTCACGTTCTTCCTCACTGCTACTTGTACCTATATCCTCCACACCCCCCTCAAATTCGGAAAATTCGCCATCGATATCCAAATCGCTGTCACACAGCAAGAAGTCCTCCACATTATCGTGTGTAATTTCAGAAGCCCTTACACTTCCACCACTCGCTAACCTTTGTGCAACACTGCTTGTTGATGCCATGTTTTAGCTCTGAGATGTAACACTCAATAGCTTCTCACTTCAGCTACAAGCAGGAAAGTATACGTATGCATTTCAAGAAAGAAACAAACGGAGCCTGTAAGCTATATCCAAGTTACGAAACACGTGTAAGGAAAAATTGCAAACCTGCTTTATTCTGATGACTCACAGACCACGCATACACTAGTGCTTTATTTCACACTACGCTTTGTTTTGCTGATGCAAGGGCCACACATACAATGGGTCGACTACTGTTTCTTTCACAGAACTTATATTAGGCGCGTTCGACAAAGCAAAGTTAACTTTTTACCACAGTGAAACAAATAGTGCCATTTCAACGATTTGTAAATGCAACTCAACATTGCTGATGATGTACATGTATACTGCATATAATGAGTTTTATACCAGTTTTTGTTTCATTAAAATAACTTAAAATTTACGCAAAATACAGCTGTGTATTTAGGAAGCACTTTTAGCGCATTTAACAATTTAAATCCCCTGCGCTGGATATTGGGTATCCGTTCTCGGGCTGCAGAGCTTTTAAATGGCTGTCGCTCAAGAGGTTAAACAAATCATTAATTTTTTCTCTTAATTGATGGGAATACTTTTAAAGCAAATTATGTTGTTGGCTAATGCTGGATTTCTGACAAAATCATTAGTCGTCTTGCTCTCCAATATTTTTCACTGATGGATGGGGCACTAGATTATAAATAATTATAAAAACAAATTTAGAGACTAAAAGCTTCACTTATCTTAGTAATTACTGCAAGTTCTTGAATTTGCATATTTGCACATTAATTCAAGAACTTACAGCAATTACTAAGATAAGTGAAGCTTTTAGTCTCTAAATTTGTTTTTATTGTAGTTGCTTCACTGTTAATAGCTTCAGTTTTTTGATTGAATTTAAAGTATTTCTATACCTCCTGCTTGGCCATCCATGTATCTGCTTGCTCAGTATCACGGTAGAACAGCTGTAAATCCATACACTGTTCGTAGAGAATACGACGTTCCTCCCACATAGACAGCAATGAAGTCTTCTCATTTGCAAGTACAACCAGTTTTTCCTTTACTTCCTCAGAGGCATAATGTTTTCTGTCCAATAGTAGCTGACCTGCCTCTGCTGTAGCACGGAAACTGTCCTCTCTAGCATCAATTTCTCCCTAAAATAATAGCATTAACTTTCAGCTTAACATCAAAACACAGCACAATCAGTTTGTATGTAGAATTCAAGTTTTAAAATTTAATGTCAAAATTACTTCTGAACAACTGGTTTACAATGTTATCAAAGTAAAGGAATATCCTATAAAAAACGTTACATACATTCACCGTATAAAATATTTATCCTCATAAATCTTTTACGTATACAAATAATTTGCCATAAATCTTATATACTGGAGAGAGAAAATCCAGTAGTTGGATAGTTTCCTACTTTAGCATAGTCATAAAGATATGTAATCCAATAAATCTATAGAAAAACAATTTTAAAAATGAATAAAAAAATGTTAAAACATGTATAATGTAAGGATATTTGAGAAATAAAATGTAATAATGGTAATAATATATCACTTAGTTTGTTACCAATTTTAACTTTTGCAGTTGTATTTGTCAAGGTCAGTTCTATTAGTCGAATTAGTTTTCTGGGAACTTTATATTGGAGAAGACATTCAGTAATTTTATTTCTGTATACTATATCAAAAGCGTGTGTATAATTTATAAACAGATTAAAGAGGTCAATATTATGCTCGTGACATTTCTCTAGTAACTGTCTAATTATAAATAAATTGTCAATTGTTGATCTATTGAGGCGAAACCCATCTGAAAGTCTCCAAGAGTGATTTCAATAATCTCGGCAAGTCTATTATTCAAGAGATAAGCAAAGATTTTATAAAAAACATTCAGTAACGTTATTGGTCTATAATTGGCACTGTTTAGCTTATCGCCCTTTTTATAAATACGGATTGTTGTCCCTTCATTCCATCGTTGAGGAAGCTATTCATTATTCTATATTTTCAATATGTTGTTGTTGTTAGCTAATGCTGGATTTCTGACAATGAAGTCATTAATCCTCTTGCTCTCCAATATTTTTCACTGATATTGATGAGAGCAATAGCAGTAATAGTAACCGCTTTTTAGAGAGCACCATATTTTTATGTTTTGGCGGTCACATCGCTCTCTCACAACCCCCAGAATGTCTGGAGGACCACACCTGTCATTGGTTTACGGGTCTCACCGACCTGACCGGGAGAATTATCAAAATAAATTCACTGACCATATCCTCTGATTACCAATCAGAGGACGTATTACATGCCATGACAGGTCAGCATGTTAGGGGTTAAGATTTTATAGAGAAATTAGAGAAGTGGAGAGGTTGGAAAAATAAAGACTCCCTAGCCCTCGGGAACCCTAATAGCATCGGGGTCGGAAGAGAAGAGATGACCAAGGTAAGGTCAGATAGAAAAGTTACAGTGAGGAGCTAAACACCAGTAAGTGGAAGTAATGTTCTGCTCAGCTTGGGTACCTTGTGGTCGCTATTCACATATCCCCTAGACAGAGACCCCTGAGTATAGGCATGTCAATATAATTACAGTGTGAATGTTATATTTTCAATATAACTTCATATATTTTAATGTTCTACCGAACTTGATTAATTCAGATGTTACATTATCCGGACCTACCGCTTTATTAGACTTTAATTTGTTGATTATATAATTGACCACTGAACGTAGACATGAGCACTTCTTGGCCGTTAAGATCAGTTACTTCTTCAATATTAGCTGTATTAACATTTTCTAACAGTGATGGTTTTAATAATTCTGTAAAAAATTCTTTCCATCTGGCTAAACCTCGATCAATTTGAGTGACTAGGTTTCCATCTGCATCTCTACATACAGAAGGGATAAAAGATTGAAACTTGTTAAATCTTTTAGCTTTGCTGAAAAGTTTTGTTTCATTTTCCTTGTAATTATTTTCTACATTGATTGTTTTGTCATTCAACCATTTTTTCTTTTTCTAATTACATATCCGATTTGGTATCTTTCTTTTTTCTTTATATGCTTCTTGGTTAGCTGTTGTGTTAGCTTGTTGCATTTTACTACGTGCCTTATTTTTTTCTTGTATGGCCTGTTTGCAATCTCCATCCCACCATTCACTTGTCGTTCTCTCTTGTTCTTCGATTACTTCAGTAGCTGAATTTAAAATTATTTCTAAAGTAAGAACAAATTAGAATCTTGTTGCTTCACTGTTAATAGCTTCAATTTTTCCTTATTTAAAATTATTTATTTAATATTTTCCCATTCTTTACATATTGAATTACTCTCAGGTTTATCTATTAATTTATCATGCATACTTATTGCCTCCGTCATGGTTTACAAATCCCATTCCACACACCAGTGTGGTAAATGACAGTCCAGTTACCTTTTATGTCATTTTATTTCCCTAAAACTGAATCACGATTCACAACTAGTGGCCTTGCAACTTCTAGCTGTTCTGTTCTATTGTCACCTCGACACAAAATACTGCTCAACTGTCTGCAACTCGCTGATAGTTCTACTCACTCTTGATTTACTATTTAAAAACTGGCTCAACACAAACTTTTCTGTCTGCCGAGCCAATTCACTTATAGCCAAGAAATAGGTACTGCCAATTTTTCTGGAAATTGATATTTTGCAGAGCTTCTTGTAAAAGCCTGGCACTAGAAACTACGAGTTGTCTGGAAACAGGCTTAGATTTTAGCCAACATTGTCATGGGTTACCAAACAATGTAGTGGTGTGCGGTGGCTGACTGAGCCTGCTTTGATGTGTGGCTGGCATCACAATACTGGAGTTCGAATTACAACATGTCCTTTGTCAGATTTAGCAACTTTCTTATAAATAAAGCTCTCAAAATTACAATATAGCAAAATCTCCCTTTTTAAAGTGCTTAACTCATTAAATTAACAAAATATGGCTGTTAAAGTGTTAAAAATTAAGTGTTAATGGAAAAGTACATTGGTAATAACTACTGACTGAAAAAAGATTTTGAAAAACTTTCTATCTGTATCTTTATTTCATTCATGAAACAATTTATTGGACTGACCTTATGTTCCTGATGCCTTTCAAGCAAAGCCTCTGCACCAGCTACATCTTTCGCAAGTTCATCAGCAGAGATAATGGCCTTCATGTCATTTATCCAAGATATGAGATCACGGAAATCTGCTAGAAACCTATGTAGGTAGTAGGATTCATCCAATTTCTGTCTGCGCTCCTGAAAATACAATAGGTTGCACTGCTTTAGAACAAACTTTATTTATAGCCCAATTTCTAATATTATAAAACATCACAAAATACACAACCAATTAATTACAGTAACACATAGATTTTGATTTTGAATGAAAACAAAATACGCTGCTTTAAAACCAAAACTATGGTACACTATATTCTTCACAATTGAAAACCAGGTATCAATTCAAGCAGTTACTTATTGAAAGCATACTCTGATTTGAACTAGAAACTTATGTTAATGGTAACAGATGATTGAAAATAGTCAAACAAATTTGTCCAACTATCTTTTATAACACACCTGTATAAAGGCAGCTCTACTATGCAGAACATTGATATGACATTGCTACTGTAGTAAGAGTTTCCTACTAAGAGTACGACTTGTGTTTTGTCTTCGAGGAAACACATTAAAAATTGAAGATCTTGTTCACATAAAGGGAAATTTTTTTCATTCTTACCCTTAACAAATAATCAAGCTGGATACAAAAGAAAGCCTTTGCCAGATCAGCTGTCAGTGATGCACTAACATTATTTTCTCTTCTCTTGCAAAAAACTATTACAAATACTTATTTCTCTACTTCATATTAATCGAGATGAACATTTGTAGAAATTAGTTTACTGCTGATTGTCTTGTAGGTGCAAAGGGAATATGGGAATAAACTAGGCTTTAAGCAAGTCAAATCATTTAAAGCTGGTTGCTATGTGATGGCTTTGAAATTCTGTTCTTTACACAGCTAAAAGATAAAAAATACTTCCCATTAGAGAAAAGTGTAAGTATTAGAAAATTCAGACGATTAAGAAATATTTCTATATTTGAATGAGATCTACATTTTTGGTGCAATGCCACTTTGTCTATCTCTTACAGTTTACAATTATACAAAACTCACTCAGAATGAAGATGACTTCTGAAGACATATCCAGAAAATTCAAGATATGCATTTCATTTGTCTTGAAAATATCATTAATTTGTAGGATTTTATTAAATAGTTGAGAGCCTTTTTCAATTAAATCAAAAGTTTTGAAAATGTTCCATGTAAAGGGTGGACTGGAGTGAGGAGATTTACTTGAAAATCTTCTCACATTCTGAAAGATGCTGAACCCTAAATACCAAACATTTTGGTATTTAAACAACTTTTCATTTTTTAATTATGCTGTATGCACACATGCACAATAGATCAAAATGGCACCAGTTAGTGAGGATGCTGTAGAAAATGCTCTATATTTTAGCAGGTGCAACAGAAAAAAATCTGATGTGTTGCATTCACATGACTTTCTCTACTCTTGTGCTAACCATTCTTACAGATTTTATTCCTATATCTTCATGTTGGTCGAGATAAACATTTGCAGAAATTATATCATTGCTTATTTCCTTTTAAGTACAAGGGGAATATGGGAATACAGTAACCTTTGAGCGATAGTCTAATCTTTTAACGCTTCGAGATTCTGTTCTCATTGCAAGGCTAACACACAGAAAAAATGAACGATGTTGCATTTGACAAAAATTTGTTTTATGAAACACACAAATAACAAGAAATATCTTCAAAATGGTTCACTCTACACAAAAATTTGGACATAAATTGTGTTTTAGAAAGATCTGCATTTTTACTTTCTCTATTGTAAGTAGAGGACTATTATATTCCGCCCAAAAATTCAATGTCGAGATTTCACCAGAAATATATGTTATGAGGCCCCCTGAATCCAAAAAAAAAGCATTTTTAGAAGAAACTCTGTATGTATGTGTCTGTCAGTCTGTGGACAGCATAAACGAAAAGTCGGTTAAAAACCAAAGTTGGTATTGAAGTTTAATGTCTTAAGGATGTGACACAAAGATTTTGAAGAAAATTGCTTCACCCTAAACTATCCTTTACATGGAAAATTTTGATTTTCTTGAAAATGGCTCTAACGATTTTGATTAAAATGACACTTGTTTAAGATATTTTTATGACGAATAAATTTTCTGGCTGTAGCCTATGTAGCCCTTTACTCTGGATAACTTTTGAATAACTCAAACCTTAAGAGACAAAATCTTACTATACAAAAAATGTATATCTCGCTAAAACACAATTTATGTCCAAATAAATTTTTTTGTAGAGTGAACCATTTCGGAGATATTCCTTGTTATTTGTGCCAGTTTCGCAAAACTTAAAACTTTCTTGAAATGCAACAGTGTTCATTTTTTTATATGTTAAGCGTGCAAGGAGAACAGGATCTCAAAGCTTTAAAAGATCTATCGCTCAAAGCTTACTGTATTCTAACACAGCACCTACAAGGAAATAAGCAATAAGAAAATTTGTGCAAATGTTTATCTCAACACAAAGAAGATAAAGGAATAAGAGTTTATAAGAATGGCTAGTACAAGTAGCCATAGAGTAGAGAAAGTCATGTGAGTGTAACACATCAGATTTTTTGTATAGCAACATTTGGTCTATCTCTTACGGTTTACGAGTTATTCAAAAGTCATCTAGAGTAAACAGAACTATATAGACTACAGCCAGAAAGTTCATAATACACATTTCATTTATCATAAAAATGTCTTAAACATATGGAATTTTAATCAAAATCATTAGAGCCATTTTGGAGAAAATCAAACTTTCTGAAAACTTTTTTCATCTAAAGGATAGTTTAGGGTGGAGGAATTTCCTTCAAAATCTTTGTGTCCTATCCTTAAAGACATTAAACTTAAATACCAACTTTGGTTTTAACAGACACACACTTTCACACACACGCACACTTTCATACTTACATTCACACATGCAAATTACATGCACGCACCCACCCACCCCCACACACACATACACCTTTTCTAAAACTGCTTTTTTTGGATTCAGAGGACTGCGAAACATTTCCAGTGAAATCTCAACATTGAATTTTTGGGTGGAATACAATACCTCCTCTACATATTGTGCTTAGTAGAGAAAGTACACATGGCAACTTGGACTACAAAAAGAATATTCCAAATGCAAAGAATATTCTAAGTGCATTGAGTATCCTTACAAAAGAATTCTGTAGTTTGAAGTGTGAATTAGAGGATAAGAACAAACTGATATGTGATTTGGAAATGAGAATCACTGAAAGGGAATCCATTCTACAAGCACTACAGACTGGAGACTGCTGCAATTAGGCAAAGGACTAGCAAGTGACATCTCTTGAATGGCAAGAAAAGTCCAAGGAATGAGAGTGGCAGGTGGTGTCCTCTACAGGAAGGCAGAGAAAACTGTACCTCTGGCCATGAATGATGGCAAAGAAAGAAAATGATTCAGGTGAATGGTGAGTTCTAAAAACTATGAACTCCCATAGTCTATTAAACACACTTTTAGGTCAAAAGACAAGAAAGACAAGAATGAAAAGTCCAGTACCCAGAGAGAAAAAGAAGCTATCAGACAAAACAACTGGAGGAAAAACAAGAGTCCTGGAAGTAATTTTGCACACAAACTGATGGCTCAAATCCCTGGAATGTTGTAAATAAATTGGCTTCCAGAAAATTATGAGAACACAATACTCTCAACACTTAAAACCAGCTGGAATCTACACTACTGATGTGGAAGGTACAATTTAACATATAATAGATCATTTTGATCCTACAGATAACCAATATAGCAACTTTGAATATCACCAATAGATTAGACAGCAGCGCCATGGCGGAGTGGTTAGACCATTCTCCTGCCACCAAGACAGCCCGGGTTCAAGACAGCCCGGGTTCAATCCCAGGGACCCACATGTGGTATTTGTAGTGGACAAAGCAGCATCTAGGCAGGTTTTCTGCAGGTTCTCTGGTTCCCCCGCCACTCATTCCAGCAACTGCTCCATCATCACCTTTCCATTCACTGATTTTGCCTGCATTTTCATATCATCCTCTTCACTATCATACCCAGTGCTGGGCTGACCACCCACTTCCAGGTTTTCACTCTGCCCAGTCCATAAGTTTCTCTGCTTCCCCACAGGCATCTGACCGGTACTAGCTTGTAAGAGGAAGGTAATCAGGTAAAGAAGATTAGACAAAATATTGGAACCTTTACAAATACTTGACAATAGGGAGTTCACAAAGGGAGAAATTCTAGCTAGACTAGAAAAGTTTGAACCAAATAAAGCTTGAGGAGAAGATGGACTAAAACTTTGAAAACCACTTAGCTGCTTTCCCATATTCTTGACAAAGATTTACTGTCATTGTTTGAGAAAAGGTTACTTTCCTAAGCAATGAAACAGATGTAACATAATTCCCATCCTAAAACCAGGAAAAGAAGGAACCACGGATGTGTCTAAATACAGTTCCATTAATATAATGTTAGTGGGAAGTTATTGGAGCAACTACTTACCAACAGAATGTACCATCTCATCTTTTCAACAATCTTCTCAATGAAAGCCAACATGGTTTCTTTTTTGCCAGAAACTTCATATAAAGAAATTTGGAGCAAAATAATTCCATTGTCTTTGAAAGTTCAGATGTAAGTGGAGTTTTCAATGCAGCCTGGTGGCCAACCAATTTAAGCAAACTCCAACTGCTCACAGAATCTGTATAATCTAACACACCATTACTTCCGCGATAGGACGACAGCTCTATATGTTAAGACATACAAGACAGAAAGATCAGTTGCAAACAGCTGTCCTCAAGGATCATGTGGTCTTATGTTTTATACTGTGTAATCATCTCAACCCAAAATTCTCATAACATACTGAAGTTACTGATTTTGCTGATGATACAGCAATCATGACAAAAGGAAGACCACCACTGGAAGCAGAAGTACTTGCAAATTCAGACCTTGCTAAAATAAAACAATGGGCTAACGATAGTAAACCAAGCTTCAATAACAGTAAGTCCAAAGCAATGCTCATAACAAGAAACAATGTTAACGTATTTCTTAATATAAAATATTAGAAGCAGTTAAAGGAATTAAATATCTTGGAATCTTCAACCATAACTTGACCTTCGATAGCCACATAGTACGGCAAGTGAAAAATCCATCAGATGTTGGATCCTCCAGACTCCAATGGAGTCTGAGGCATCAAGCACTAAAAGTGATCTACAGAGTGCCTAATTCCTTTACTAACTTATGCAGCACCCATTTGGGAACTGAGTGAGATGACTTCAGGTCGTGGCTCAATTCCTGCAGCTGACCTTCCTGAACCATGGGTTTTTTCATGGAGTTTTCCGAAGTCATCAGGCGAATGCAAGGAAGGAAAATGATATGCCCCAAATTTCCTGCCCCTCCATTTCATTTTACCTTCCTTTCAATCCAGTCTTTTGGGGTTGGAAATATTGGCAATGGACACATTAGTGCTGCAATGTGGGAGATTTGCATATTGTAACTGCTGTTCTTGATAGGTGGGAGGCCTTGTAGTTGCCAGGCCTGCCGGGGGACTGTTGTCAAAACCCATGTGCATGGTGGCTCCCTGGCAAACCGTGGTGTCAAGATGAGTCATCAGTACATGTTAGGGACCCTCATATCAGCTCACTGTTTGCCCGAGTTCGCTCACACTTGTAGAGTACTCTCATTTCATCCCTTTCTCCCAGGGGTTTGACATACAACAGCCTATATAGACTCAGAGTGGAATCCCCTCCGTATATGCTCTACATCTTCCTGTTTGGAATGATGCTCTAAGGAAAAGAAATCTATACAAACTACAGAGTGCCCAAAGACTGACAAACATTCAAATTGCCAAAGTCTACAGGACATTTTCATTTGAAGCTTCATGCATAATGACTGGAATGCTCTCAACCAGCATTGTAATAGACAAGAAGGTACAATTCTCAAACATTAAGCATGATTTAATAAAAAACAAATTTGAATACTAATTATCACTTCCAGTAAACCAATGGCCTTTCCCAGCACAGAAACTGAAAATATATGACGCACATGATTTAACACCATCTGAAATAGCAGCCTCCACTGACAAAAGCAAAATCCATGGATAGGTAGGAGTAGATGTGTATGAAAAGATGCTGATAGGCAGTTATAAATTCAATTCAAACTACATGACCACTGCTCAAATAAACTGAACAGTTAGCCATCCTCAAGTCTTTGAGGCAAATACAATCTTTTTTAGACAATTGCACTGAAAGCAGAAATGTTGATATTTACACAGAGAGCAAAGTCACAATGGAATCACTTAAAATTAACAGTACACACAATCCATTTAATTTAAAAGGTGAGTCAATTAGTAACACTGAACAACACTTACAACATAGTTTTCCGGGACGCATTTCGAAGGTTAACTTTCCTCCATTATCAACCAGACAATAACTAGGTTTCCATGGTGTTTCATGGTGCGGATGGTGATGCTTCTTCTGATGTTTCTTCTGGTAACGGTTCAATGAACTTACTGAAAATGTCTTTCTGAGGAATGTCGAAATTAAATACTCGGTTTCTATTTTCTAAAATGAAGATTTGTTCCCATGTTGACAGTTCTTGTTTTCCGGTTATGTGTTTGAGAAGTTTCGGTTCTAGCTTTATGTCATGATTTTTTGTCCAAAAGTGAAATGCAACTGCTGATTTTTCTAATTGTTTACTCTTAATGTTCCTAACGTGTTCCTTGGATCTAATTTCTAAATTTCTTTTGGTTTTTCCTATGTATATTTCATTACAATCACTGCATTCAATTTGGTATATGCCAGAGTTTTTGTTAGGTGGAATAGCATCTTTGATGTTTGAAAGTAGTAGGTTTTTTTATGGAGTAATGGTTTACTGCTGCCAGCTGAATGTTGTATTCCTTGAACACTTAAATTTATCAAAGGCCCATGGATGATATGTGAATTTTTTGAATATCATTTTTGTTTTTGCTGCTGTGAGAGTTGTAGTTTCTTTTAATAATTTTTTCTTTTCTGCTCGTTTTACCTTTTTATCTACTAATTCTTTGGGGAAGCTGTTTTTTTGTGCTATTTCAATTATTTTGTAATATTCTGTTTTATATTCTTCTGCTGAAAGAGGAATGTTCACCAATCCATGTATTAAACTATTGAAAATTGCTTGTTTGTGGCTTCTTGGATTGTAACTATTAGCTTTTATGTAGTTGTATGTCTGCGTTGGTTTTCTGTGAATACCGAAATTTATTCTATCCTTGTTTTTGATTAATTTTAGACCTAAAAATGGTAATTTATTATCTTTTTCTACTTCCACTGTGAAATTTATACTTTTGTTCTGTATGTTCAGAAGTTTTAATGCGTCACTGATGTGTCTTTTTGGAACTATTGCAAATATGTCATCTACGTATCGCTGCCAGAGTTTGAACATCCACGGGAAACCTTTTGTGATCCTTATTTCCAATGAACTCATGTAAATATCTGCTAAGAATGGCGAGAGAGGGTTGCCCATTGCTAAACCTGAAGTTTGACGGTAATACTTTGTTTGGAACTGGAAGAAATTTTGTTCTGTGCATCAAAGATGCTATTCCACCTAACAAAAACTCTGGCATATACCAAATTGAATGCAGTGATTGTAATGAAATATACATAGGAAAAATCAAAAGAAATTTAGAAACTAGATCCAAGGAACATGTTAGGAACATTAAGAGTAAACAATTAGAAAAATCAGCAGTTGCATTTCACTTTTGGACAAAAAATCATGACATAAAGCTAGAACCGAAACTTCTCAAACACATAACCGGAAAACAAGAACTGTCCACATGGGAACAAATCTTCATTTTAAAAAATAGAAACTGAGTATTTAATTTCGACATTCCTCAGAAAGACATTTTCAGTAAGTGCATTGAACCATTACCAGAAGAAACATCAGAAGAAGCATCACCATCTGCACCATGAAACACCATGGAAACCCAGTTATTGACCGGCTGATAATGGAGGAAAGTTAACCTTCGAAACGCGTCCCGGAAAACTATGTTGTAAGTTTAAGAGGTAGAACTGGAACTTAAAAATTCAATGCCACAACTGGGATTTGAACCACAGACCTTCCGCTAATCCCAGTTGTGGCATTGAATTTTTAAGTTCCAGTTCTACCTCTTAAACTTTGCCCACACACGGCTTGTGTGTTTAAAAACACCAACAGTAAGTTTGTTGGCATAAATAAATAATAATTATGTTGTAAGTGTTGTTCAGTGTTATTAATTGACTCACTCACCTTTTAAATTAAATTAATTACAACAACACTGTTTTCAAACTTCTATGAAAGGAAAATACACAATCCATTACTTGAAAACATCCAGGACAAACTTCATGAACTCAGATCAGAAAACTGTACTGCTATCTTAATCAAGAATTCCCTTACAGACAAGCAGTTGGAGTGCTTATGTATGTGATGTATGGAACCAGACCTGATATTGCCTATGCCATTGGTACAATACCTAGAAATCTTGGAAAACCATTATGAAACTGACAAAGCAAGATGTAAACAGAATCAAAAGAATTGTGTAATAACTGAGAGGCTCAATTAACAATGAAATTATCCACAAAAGCAATGTAAATAAAGGTGTCTTGAAATGCTACACAGATACTGATAATGGAAGTGCTCCTATCACTGAATTACTAGGATGAATCAAGAGCAAACCTAGTTACAATTTCAACCACAGAAGCTGAAGTTGCAGCAGCCAAGGAAGCAGCACAAGAAATTGTATGGACAAAAAGGCCTTTAGCTGAACTTCATCAACTAAAAAGATGTAAGGCCCAGTCTTCAAGTAGATATTGAAGCAGTTATTCATTTTGCACCGAATCGAGAGTTCCATCAAAGAATGAAGCATATTCATACAAGGGTGTTTTTTTTTTCCACAAGTTAGCAGCAGCTGGTGAAATCAGCATTTCAAAAGCACCCACACATGAGCAACTTGCTGATATTCTAACTAAACCTTTGTTTAAAATTGTAAAACAAGATGGGCATTTTAAAGTTACTGAATAAAGAAGTGTTGATGTTTGTTACTTATTTCAGCAATTATGTATATCATTTATAGAAATGTTTAAAACAGTCAAACTTTAATTAGTACGCACACAGAAGATGGTAGCAGTTACGGCCAAAACAACTGTCCAAAGTAACATAACTTAGTAAGTGAAACTAAACTGTAATCATCCTACTCATCAATTTTAACTAAGAGGGTTGTCCCAGAAGTACCCAACGTGATATATAGATTGCAGCCGTTTCAAACAAACGACTATAGTAGAAAGTACCAACCTTATAAAGCTTAACTTTGAATTTTGATGACACTACGTTGTTTAGTATTTGTTTGGCACCCATCAATAGTGAATACACTCAGTAAATTTGTAAATATGGATAAAACTGGTCATTGCTATATGATACAATACTTTAATTTGAATGGTTTTAGTCTAATTAATATTAAAGATACCTACACTCTACTCTGGGAGAGCCAGCTCCTTCGCTTACAACAGCAATATATTGCTTTCTTTTCCGTCACCACACTTTTTAATAAACTGTATGCCTTCAATACAGCTTAACAAGTGTATCTTAATGGTGGATAATACTGTTTACTGCATACCTGTGCAAGGAGGTTCATGCACAATTATACAGACCTAATACCTAAACTGTTCCTTTAAGCTCATTATAGCATTTAATTATAATCTGTGGCTTAATTTCTCTGAAAGCTTTTATAAAAATGTATTAACTGAATGATAAGTGTTCAGGTGAAACATTTACAAGAATGAATATCCTACCTTAGCTTTGGCTGTCAGACTTTCCCAATATGCAACAATCTCAGCACGTTTCGCCTGAATCTGATCGGCATGATCTGCATGAATGCCACACAGTCTGTCTGCTTCCTGTCCTAGAGTTGTCACCTTATCTTCAAGAGCTGCCAGATCTCTTTCCACACCTTCATGTTTCCGCTAAAGAAGATTAGTTGCATATTAGAGCAATATAACATACATGTCACTATACTCCATCCAGCCTTAGATCCACACCTTGTATCCCTCCGCGATAACTTGGTATTCATATCAGCTGCGACTAACACGAACAAACACTACGTGGACTCATGCCTCCTGTTAATTTTGCAACAGAAGTCACTTACTTGGAAGTTTTAGGATTAGCGCTGTTATCGCGTTACATTCAAGTTGTCTTTACCAGAGTTATCATACATCTTGAAAACTCGCAGATAATCACCGATATTTAAGGTACTGTATTTTGTGGTGCGCTTTGGTTTCATCGTATCGCAGGTTAGTTCTTGACGGCTTGTGTTTACATCAAGTGTGGATCTAAGAGTGAAGCGATTATAGTGCTATATGAGGTTAGATGGATTCCTTTTTGATAATATGTGAATTATTTTCTTCACTTATTTCTGCATGCTTTATTAGGATGAGACTGATAAAAACCCATCAAAATTCAGAAACATTAGTTTTTCCAATTTAGTCAAGTTTAATAAAATATTTAATTTTCATAGCTATAAAGGGAAATGTGCCTCTTCAACATTAACTGAACTACGAATGTTGATGTTATGTTCACTAGTAATTAATAAAGTAACAACCAATCAAATTTGCAGTAAAATACAGTACTTGCAATTTAATAGTTTACTTAATGCACAACCTTTGCTACATAACATTCTGAATTTGCAGTAAAATGTACCTCCAGTCATCTTGCACTTTAATTATTGAATACAGAATGTGGTGGAAGACACTTCCACGTGATCAGAGGTAAAATTTTGCCAGCGATCACATAAAAGCTGCTTCTATGTAAAATTTATTTCTCTACATTGAAAGAAATAATGAACGCTTATTTCAGCATGCAGAAGCAGTTGGGAGAAAGGCCTTCAGGATTCTTTATTTAATCACTGAGAATCCATGAAACTGTCCAACTGTCATAATCCAAATTTCTTACCAAAATGGCACACAATTTTTGTTGAACTTTTCCTTCTCAGACAGCATGCAGCGTTTTCTTTACATACTCAATTGTATTAATTACACAAAAGCTTAAGAACAATCTGTATATTATTGTATATTATTTCAGAATCTAATTAAATATAACTGTCATAACAGAATGTGGCAGTACTTGGAAGCTTTATATTGTAACAAAATGGGAAAATCCAAATTCCTGTTACTTTTCTATCACTTTATTGTCCTAAATTTAACTAAAAATGCACAATTTTCTTTTCATTAACAGTTTAGTCCAGCGGCCACCAAGTGGATCGACTTTGTGCTAGAGCAAATGATGCAGCACTGTGCACTGCCATGAGTGCAGTGCGATTTCAGTTCGAGGCAAGACGTAGAAGTGGACAGCAGTGTCGCCTCGTCCCTTGCAGTTTGTTTTCGTAAACATCATGTCGGCTGTAGAATGTAATGTGACAGTAGGGCATCTACTCCTACATTTATGCCTTCATGGGAAGTGTTTCTTTTTTATAGAAAGTGGGGGAATGGCAAAATGTTTAGTTTGTGGTAAGGTTTTGCATGCAATAAGAAAATTCAATTTGCAAAGACATTACTCAACTCATGCGAGTGAATATGACAGTTACCAAGGAGAGGAACGTGCGTTATTAGTAGGAAAACTGAAGGAAAAGCTGCTGGAAAATAGTGACGACCATAATATCAGTGAGTCGGCTGTTCGCCTCAGTTTCAAAATCTGCTTCCAAATAGCAAGAAAACTAAAACCCTTTACAGATGGTGAATTTATAAAGGAGTGTATCACCATAGCAGCAGAGGAACTGTGTCCGCATGAAGCCCAGGAATTCGAGGCCATAAGTTTGTCACCTTAGACCGTGGCCCATCGTGTGCAAGATTTAGGAGATGATGTTCAATTGCAACTTCTGGACTTATGTAAATCATTTACGCATTATTCCTTGGCTGATGGGAGTGGTGATATATCTGATACAGCCCAATTTGCAATATTTATAAGGGGTGTAGATTCAGAGCTTCAGATTAAACAAGAACGTTAGATCTTGTTGCAATGAAGGATACTACAAAAGGATCAGATATTTTTTTGTGTCTTGAAGAGGTTATTGAAAATTTTAGTCTGCCTTGGGATAAATTGGTATATCTGTCTACTGACGGTGCTCCTTGTATGGTTGCGAGTCGAGTTGGTGTGGTTGGACTTTTGAAAGAAAAAATAAAGAGTCTGAACATAAATAATGAGGTTATACTTGTACATTGTATTGTACATCAACAGAGTCTCTGCACCAAAAGCATTAAAATGAGCAATGTGATGAACGTTGTGACGAAAACAACTAATACAATTAGGTCAAAAGGGCTCAGTCGTCAGTTTCAAAGCTTCCTAGAAGAGTGCAATAACGAGTATGGTAATTATTATTTATTTATGCCAACAAACTTACTGTTGGTGTTTTTAAACGCACAAGCCGTGTGTGGGCAAAGTTTGAGAGGTGGTTTACCAGGAGAAATACGAACTGGTTTGAGAATTTAATGCCATTCTGGCAGTTTGTCACAATAGCTCAGTGGTAGAGCATCCGCCCGGTAAGCGGAAGGTCTGTGGTTCAAATCCCAGTTGTGACATTGAATTTTTAAGTTCCAGTTCTACCTCTCAAACGAGTATGGTACTTTACCATACTATTGTGAAGTTCGATGGCTAAGTCGTGGAAAGTTACTAGATCGATTCTTCGAACTGCGCAGTGAAATATCATGTTTTATGGAGCAAAAAGGAACACCTGTACAGGAATTAAATGACGAGAAATGGGTTTCCGACTTGGCGTTCCTGGCAAACGTGACAGAACATATCAATATACTCAATAAATCGCTGCAAGGAAAGCATCAACTCATCACAGACTCGAGTGATAGTATCAGAGCATTCAAAATGAAACTATCCTTATGGGAAAGGCAGTTAACTTCAAAGAACTTGATACATTTTCCAAAGCTCTCAACAGTTGAGCAATTTGTTCAGGTCATGGACTTGCAAGAATATGTTCAAATATTAAGAGAGCTGAACCAAGAATTTCAGAAAAGATTTCAAGACGTGGTGCAATTAGAGCCAATTTTCCAAATATATGCTGAGCCTTACTCTACAGATGTTGATAATGTTCCATCTGAATTGCAACTTGAACTTATTGATTTGCAATGCAATCGTCAACTGAAAAATAAATTCCAAAATCGAATTAGTTTGAGTGATTTCTATTCACATTTTCCAAGAAATACATTTCCTCGACTACATAGAAATGCCACTTGTGTTCTGTGTATATTCGAATCCACATATGTATGCGAATAATTTTTTTCGCTAATGAAATTAAACAAAAACCGCTGCAGAAGTCAATTGTCGGATCAGAACTTAAAATGTCAACTTAGACTAGCTGCTGCACAAACATTGATACCTAAATTTGAAAAACTAGTGTGTCAAAAGAGACAACAAAAATCTAGAAAACTAGGTTCCACTTCTGAGTAATATGTTGTGCTTATTGCTTTTATTCGAGCTGCTATTTAATACTGCTGTATTGTAAGTAGATTGTAGATTTTCATTTTGTTTAAACCATCAATTAATTGTTCATTTGTTTTTTCATTAAAAGAAAAGTACATAGTTAAATGATAATGAAAGAAATGTTATATTAAAAGAATTTATATAGCAATTATATCCCTCAAATTACAATTCCATTATTATTGTTGCACAGTCAATTGTGCATTTCAATTGCAAGATCAGCATTCCGCCACTGCGCAGAAGGTTACATAGTGCACGGTAGACTATTCCGGCGTACAACGGGTAAACTTGCACGACCTGCTGTGCACACTGTGCATTGAGATGGTGGCCACTGGTTTAGTCCTTTCTGCTATCAAAATTGCTCTCCCGATAATCTTTCTCAGGCTTTCAGTGTCTTTCTCCAGTTTCTCTGTCCCTTATACCTTGACTATTATGATACAGGCACTTGATGACACATACGTACTCACTGACAGGCTGGCCAACTCACTCTCATAATTAAAAACTGTACATGATGACTAACACAACTAAACGACTCAACTCAAATGACTCAAAAACTAAAAACTACTGGCTCTGTCTGGTCCTATTTATCCTGGAGCCGATGTCACATGACCTTTCGAGATCTTTCCATGTGCACATATGCAATGACTCAGTAAGAATAGAGAAGCTTCTAGGCCCCTTTCGTTGTTATCACACATTATTATGCTCATGTACACATACAACTGCTCCTGGCTGCCTCTCGTCTGTATAATGTACAACCAATGTCACACTGCTCCCTCCTCAGCACTGGTCATACCAACCAGCACCATTGTAGTTGGCCAGACAATCCCGATATACCATCAGCATCTTCTCTTTGGGCATCTCCTGGGTGCAGTCAACTTTGCCATTGCATCACTTCTCCAGATGACACGGTCCTCAGCAATTTTATTGGATATTGCCCTTTGATCCAAGTAGGGCAACATCTGCCACCCTGCGTGACACCTCTGCAGCCACCTCACCGGTTGTGATGAGTCTTCCTCCACTTGCCCATCACCCAGATGTGTTGGCGTACCATCCTGTGCACATGGTAACTACCACCGGTGTTCCATGACCATCAACCTCCCCAGTGTACCTTCACCACCTTGCTCCTGACAGACTCGATCGCAACCTGTTCCAGGGTTGCCCTTTCGACATTCAGATCCTCGCTGGGGCTGAGGCTGCAGCACGTTCTCCCACCTGGCTCAACTCACAGGCCTTCCCTGCCAACATGATCATCGCCTCATGGCTCCTGATGGCATCCATTTACAGTATCATCTCCTCAGTCACCTTTGCAACGAACACCCACAGACCCATAATGCTCTGTCCCAAGATCAACTCCAGACAGGCCACCTCCTCCACAGGCAACATGTCACCTGATGCTGTCACTATCTCGTAGGGTTGATCGAGTTCCCTCGTTGGCATATCCTCGCCACATCTGGTCAAGCCAGTGTCACTACTGCACTCCTGTTCACTTGTACCTGGTGCAGTTTCCCCTGCATCCTAGCATTCACAGTGGCTGCTCCATTCTTCCATTCATGGCACTGTGTGTCAGCCGGTTGGATTGCTCCTTTGGTTCTCACGTGCTCCTTGCTTTCTCATACTCTTCCCTGTTGGTCGTCCTCCATGACATGCCTTGGTTGGCTACATCCCCGACACACTTCTCTAGGGGATCAACGACGTCCCTGAGCTGGCTCTTTTTCTTTACACTTATGTTCTCCGAGATCTGCGCAACTGTTGCCTCGGCTACTAGGTGCTCCCTATCCAAGTCCATGCTATCCCACCTGCCCTTGGCATCCAGTTCCTTGACACTTCCGTCAATTCTTCCTTACAAGGTGCTGGTGCGGTTTTTATAATTATGCTTCGTTGGGTCTTTGAGCTATTGAAATCTTTGTGATCTCAGGGCGTGGTAACGGATGGAATGAAAAATCACACGATGTTTCTTCACCACAATGTATTATTTTATTAACACTTTTTCTATATTTTACATTAAAATAATTCCTCCTAGCACCATTTTAAATGATTTATAACCTTTCCACTTTTTCATTTAGTGGAACTAATGCTTGATGATAGTCTGGTGAAAGTTCTACTATGTTCACACGTTACATCAATACGTCCTTACACCTTGATTACACACACACTAGTGGAAAGATTATGGCGTCGCCTCACGTGACACCGCCTTTTTCGTATACATCCGCGTATGCGTCCATCAAATAGTTCTTTCTTGTTAGGGAAGCGATCCCTAACCATCCTCCCTTACTTTTATTATGGAACACATATAATTCTAATATTTATACATATATATTAAAATCAAATATGGAAATATTTATGACGTCTTTAAACTAACTTAGTTGTTCGTAACAATGAACATTTGCAACACGTTTTCGTCATTTGACCAACTCATACCAACATCAAAAAACAAATTACACTTTTAACACATATTCACATAAACGATTTTCTTTTGGGGTCTTCTAATATTCTGTCTCACATGCCCCTCGTTTTGCTTTTCAAGTTGTCACCTATATTTACAATCTTGAAACACAATACAATACTTCTCCCTATTCCTCTGATACAATCACTTTGTACAATTTTTTTTTTTTTTAGTCTTCTTCGCTGTTTGTTTTTGTCTTTTGTTTTGGCATGACACAGCATGTCTTTATAAATTTCACACATTCAGTTACTACACAATACATGTTCAGTTATTATACATCACATATTCAGTTATACCATACATATTCAGTTATTGTACAACACATTCAGTTATTATACAACATATCCAGTTATTATACAACATATGTTCAGTTAATATACAACACATATTCCTAAGATTTTTCATTTGACATTGACATAGATATAATTTAAGTGTATCATGGTTTATTGTGTGGTTTTTGACTTTTGTTCCTTGTTATGAGGAGAGAAAAACAGGATACTAATCTTGAGCTAATGATTATGATCATATTTATGGCAATATTTTATTCAGTTCTTTGCCTTCTTTGTCTTGTAAGCTCATTATGTATAGGCAGGTCATTGAGTCGGTTCTTAAACTCTGATGTTACTAATGGTATCATTTTTTTTTTTTTTTTTGGTTCTTATTCATTATTGTTTAGTTTAACATTTCTTCAAGCTTAGCATTGGCTATATCCATCTTAATTCATGGGCATTGCTTCTCTGACTATGGTTTTTCTTACTTCACTAATTGTCACCTCTTTATCTCTTAGCTCTATAAGAGAAAACTTCTATACTTATAATTATTCTGCGATTGTATTATTTTTCTTCTCAATTCACCCTCGACACCTTTGGGTCATAAATATTTTATCTTTGTCATCACAATTGATTCCTTTTTATTTTTGTCCCTGACATCCTTATGTCAAAAACACATTATTTTCCGTCGGTATTCACTTCTTTAATGACAATCAGTGTCCTCATCTGTCTTTGTTGACAATGCTCTTGGTGGTCAATATAGCCAATGACTATGTTGATTTTCTTTCTTGTTGTATTTTCCAATCTGAACATAATCTTCTATAAGTAACCCATTAAAAATTATTATTTTCCATCATCTCTACTATTCCTGCCTTACATGTCTGTTGGCAAAGACTATTTGGTCCTTTCTTTGTATGGTTTTAATTTATTTTTATGATATCTTCCTAACAACTTGCCATTTGTATTGTGTAGCTCATACGTATGGTCACCCAGCTGTTTTGTTATGACCAGTGGTCCAGTGTACAGCTGTTCCATCTTCTCCCTGTGTAGCCATCATGGTGTCGATGTCAATTGTAAGTTGCTTAGGGTTTGTGTTGGTCATCTACTCGATTGGGACGAACTTAGTTGTTGTAAGAGGTAGAACTGGAACTTAAAAATTCAATGCCACAACTGGGATTTGAACCACAGACCTTCCGCTTGCCAGGCGGACGCTCTAACCACTGAGCTATTGTGACAAACTGCCAGAATGGCATTAAATTCTCAAGCCAGTTCGTATTTCTCCTGTTCTACCTCTTAAACTTTGCCCGCACACGGCTTGTGTGTTTAAAAACACCAACAGTAAGTTTGTTGGCATAAATAAATAATAATTAGTTGTTGTAATTTCCCTGAGTGTTAGTGGTGGTTGCTGTTTCTGTATTCTGTGCAACATCTGCCCTATTTGGCACATTTTCATCTACTTCCTGCTGCCTTATGTTGCCGGTGTTCCATTGGTTCCTGCCCCTTTGGTGTGAACCCCTGTTGTATGACGGTCTTTGGTCGTTGAAGTATTCCCTACAGAATCGTATGTAGCTCACTTGATGGGTACGGTCTCCTGGTCTCCCCCGATCATACCTATGTGTTCGGTATCTCGATTCACCCCTTGGTATTGTGTCGTGGTACCGCTGTCTCGTGTTCTCCATCCTTTTGCCATGATTGTGTGGTTGTGGGAAATGGTGTGCCCCTCTCCCCCTATCATGGGTGCTCCTAATATTTCTATCTTCTCTCTCATTCTGGTTGTTCGTAGTCGCGCTCCTGTTTAAGATAGGTGAGTTTGGGTGACCGTTCCTATGTCTATGCTCATTAGGACGACCATTTTGCGTTTCAAAGGCTGTCAGTAATTCTATCATGTCTGCAAAATCTACTGGCCTCGCAACAATTAACCCTGTTCTCACTGTGTCTGGGAAATGTCTTGTTATGCTGGTAATTAACTCTGCTTCCAACAGGTTAGGGTCTAATAGCTTTCCTTTGTTGGCTACTTTCATAAAATAATCGACTAGCGATACCCCTTGGTCGGATCATATCTACCTGTCGCTAGCTCTACCCTAGTTTGGTTTTGCTTAGCTGGGCCCCAATACCTTGATAGGAATAGATTTCTGAATGAGCTATACGATTCATGACCAGCTAGTGTTAACCTAAGCCATTCTAATGCCTTGTTTTTTAAGCTCTTCTTAAGTATCATCCTAAGTTCATTTGGTATCCTTTTCACTTTAAAATACTCTTCCATCTCTTTAACAAAGAGTTTTGGATCGTCTCCATTCTCCTCGTCAAATGTAGGTGGTGTGATTTCATGTAGTATGCTGTTGGTGTAGCATGTGTTGTGTGTTGTGTCATTGTTTAATTGTGAACCTCTTTCTCTGTATGGTGAGTCAACATTTTGTACATCATTTAAATAACTCTCATCTTGTACATTACTTACATCTAAATCATCATTTTGCCTTTGTAGTGCATTCACAACATCATTTACATTAGCCAAACTTTCTTTTCCTTTTCTCATTTCTTCACAGATTGATTTTAAATCATTCTTTATTTCTAAGTGACTTTGTTTCATATCATTCATAGCATCTTGTTGTGATTGTACTACATCAGCCATAGTCTTAATTTTAGGAATTACAATTTGTTCTACAGTTTCATTAATAATTCCTTTCTTTACTACCTCAATCTCTTTCCTTAATTCCTCAGTTATTTCTACTTTTACATTTGTAATCTTACAGTCTACACTTGCATTACATTCTGTTATTTCATCTCTACATCTACCAATTTCTCCTTCTAATACGAGGGCCGTCTCAAAAGTAACTTGCACTATTTTTTTAAATCCGCGCGGTAGGCGGGAAAAGTCTGAAAATCCCAGGGTATATAGGTATGGGTGTAGTAGCAGCACCGTAAAATTCCTAGGCCCCTAATTTTATTGCTTGGACATTAAAACGGCAGTAACAATGGAGACTCCACTCGTTCCTACCGCCGATTGCAAAGTTCGCGCTGTAATCCGTTTACTGACGGGAAAAAATAAATGTGCGACTGAAATTCATTGCGAGTTGTGCAGTGTTTATGGAAAAGACGTTTTGTCAAGACAAATGGTTTCTCGTTGGCCCCAATCGTTCATTGAAGGGAGAATAACATTACACAATGAGCAATGAAGCGGCCAACCCTCCACTTCCCTCGCTCCGGATATTGTTGACGAGGTTCGAGCAGTCATGAACACCGATCGGCGCCTTACACTTGATGCAGGTTTGTTTCAACTTCCTCCGTATATTGAAATAAGCCATGCATCGCTTCACAGGATTATTTCTAAGGATCTGTGTCTATGGAAAGTGTGAGCAAGTTGTGGAAACGAATGGATGAGGCAACACCAAAAAAGGCAAAAGTTGTTGCATCGGCTGTCAAGGTCATCACAACGATATTCTGGGATTCGAAGGGAGTACTGTTAATCGATTACCTGCCCCGTGGGACCACGATGACAGCTGCTCGCTATTGTGAGGTGCTGAGAAAACTCAAAAGAGCCATACAAATCAAAAGGAAGGGAAAGTTGAGCAAAACAGTTTTTCTGGTCGACGATAACACTCTCCCGCACACTGCCCGTGAAACTCAAGCCATTTTGAGCAGTTTCGATGGGATGTTTTCGGTCATCCATCTAGTGCACCTGACCTTGCACCGAGTGATTACCATCTTTTTCCGAAGCTGCAGCAACATCTTGGGGGAAGGCGCTTCGTAAATGACGAGGAACTGAAACAAGAAGTGGAAAGATGGCTATCCAGTTTGGCGGGAGAGTGGTGTGACATTGGGTTAAAAAAACTGTTACCACAGTATCAAAAATGTATTTAGGTTCAAGGAAATTATGTGGAAAGATAGGTACTGAATGTAGCTTTCAAAATATACCCTTTTTAAAATATTTAAACGTTTTGTTATTTTTTAAAAAAATAGTGCAAGTTACTTTTGAGATGCCCCTCGTACAACCTTATTTTCTCTCATTTCCGATGCAATTTTTCCCATCCTATCTCCTATGATTTCTATCCTAGCTTCTAAAGCTTCCTTTGTCTCATTTATGTTTTTATGTACTAATTTCAAATTAGTTTCCATTACTTTCATATTTTCTTTACACTCCTGTCTTCCTAATTCTATTTTCTTTCCCAAATCTAGCTCTAATTCTTTCCTATTAAGTTTTATTTTCTGTTCTAAGTCCTGTCTCACTTCCTCCACTTTCTGACCTATCACTTCCTTATTCTGTTCTAGTTTCTGACCTATTTCTTTTTTATTATTTTCTAAGTCCTGTCTCACTCCTTCTATTTTCTGACCTAAACTTTGTTCTAGTCTTTTAAACATGATCATTAATAACCTTTGGTCTTTTCCTATTGCTACCTGTTCCTCACTTTCTGGTTCTATCTGATAACTAGGCCTATCTGCCCCTTCCCCTACTCTTGTTACTAGAGCTCTCTCTTTTCGCGACATTCTAGTTTCTTTATTCAGTTCACTTTGGCTTAAAAGTCCTACTATTTTGCCGCTTTGCAGTAACATAAAAATAAAATGAATATGAAAATAAAAATTTTTGGTCCTACTTTTTTCTTGTTGATTTATCCAGTTACGTGCGTCTCCTGGGTGGTTGGCTTCGCTAGACGATCTCTGGTGTTTTCCAGGTTGATTATCCGTTCATCGGCATTTCCGAAGTCGTAGATTTCAAACGATGGTCTAATGGCGTCTTCTTCCTTTTTGGCGCGAAGATTTGGCGTCACTTGGTATTTCACTTAAGTTCATTTCCCGTAGATTTTCATTCCATCCAAAATTCGTGCCCCACGTTGGGCGCCATTTGGTGCTGTTTTTATTGAAGAGAAGCTTCATGTTTGAGCGATGTGGCTCTTATTTCCCTCAGGGCATGGTAACAGATGGAATGAATAATCACACGATGTTTCTTCACCACAATGTATTATTTTATTAACACTTTTTCTCTATTTTACATTTAAATAAATCCTCTTAGCACCATTTTAGATTATTTAAGTCTTTCCACTTTTTCAAAAAGTGGAACAAAAGCTTGATGAAAGTCTGGTAAATGTTCTACACATGTTCACACGCTACCAAAACACGTCTTATCGCCTTGAAAATTTAGACGCTAGTGGACGAAGTCCAGCGTTACCTCACGTGATACTACCTTTCTCGTATACATCCGCGTATGCGTCCATCAAATAGTTCCCGCATTGTTAGGGAAGCGATCCCTAACCATTCTCCCTTTGCTATCAACACTGAACACACAATTCTTTTATTTATACTTATATATTAAAATTAAATATGGAAATATTTATGACGTCTTTAAACCAACTTGTTTGTAACAATGAACATTAGTAACACGTTTTCGTCATTTAACCAACTCATAACAACATCGAAAACAAATTACACTCTTAACAAATATTCACATAAACGATTTTCTTTTGGGGTCTTCTAATATTCTGTCTCAATTCAGCTCGTCACAAGTCACACAATTCCACTCTGTACCAGCTTATATTAGCTTTCATCCCTAATTTGTCCCATCCAACCCTTGGCACCTTGATGATTTGCTCCTGCAGAAGATAACTCCGGAATAAATCTGTGAAGCATGGCAGTCTGCCTTCCGTAATTTACAAAGGTTGCATGCCCAGGTTAAACGACGGTATGATAAACAGCCTTCACCTTATGCTGTTGGCCAGAAAGTGTTGTGCAAGTTTTACACTCAATCTTCCAAACTTCATTCTTATGCAGCAAAATTGGCTCCAAGATATGTTTGCCCCTATGAAATAGTCGACATTTATAAAAATGTTTCCGTCAAATTGAGAGATGTTTGCACTGGAAAAGAGAGAACGACACATCACTCAACTAAAGCCCTTTGTGTGATTTGTTTATGTGTAACTAGTTGTATCTCCATTGCATTCACTGTTTATTTTCATTCTGTGTTTGTTTTGGGTTTGGTTATGTTATATTGTGTGGAAGTTTGTATAGGGTTTTTGTTTATGTTATTGTGGGCGAGTTTTGTTTGGGTTTACCTGGTGTGTGTTCTATGCATGTCCAGTGGGAAGCATACCTCTCCCGGCATTCCTTATTCTAGCAAACCCACATCCTCTTGCTTAAGCACGATATTTTGTGTGCATTTCGTTTTCATTGAGTGTTTGTGCACACATGTGTATTGT
This sequence comes from Tenodera sinensis, assembly GCA_030765045.1. Lineage (NCBI taxonomy): Eukaryota > Metazoa > Arthropoda > Insecta > Mantodea > Mantidae > Tenodera > Tenodera sinensis. The sequence goes on along the minus strand of JAUKNM010000025.1, from coordinate 4,910,480 downwards.
TATGTTTGTGGTGTTACGTTTATGTTTGTGCTATATGTTTCATATTAATGTGTTGTCTGGCCAGTATTAATATTATCCTTACCTTGTGTTTTTTCATGCTTTGTGTATATTAATCAGTTATTTATGATATTTATGTATTCTGGTATAGGCCATTATGCAATGCTGTTCTTGACAAAAAGGGAGAAAATATGATTAGTGCCATCCATGTGAAATGAAGGCAGAAACTCTTGAGCCTTCATATGACCATTATTGCAAGTTAAGTTTTGCACAAGGGTGATTTTACTTGTTAAAAGAAATTGGGTTTGTTCATTTTGGTATTGTTTTGTATAATGCTAATTGGATGTTCCCCTCAGTTGTTAATAGCTACATATGTAATATTGTTTATCCATTGGTATTTACTGCTTATTTATCTTATGGTACACTTGAAAAACGCTTGGTTCGTTTTCTACTGGTATGTTTTATTTTCTAGTCTCACCAAGTTCCATATTCACGCCTCCTTCTAGTTCACACCCAAGACCACCACTGACAGCATAACTGTGAGACAAAGATTGACTAGCAAGTACTGTGTTGGTGTTTTGATGCATCTGGGGTGCATCTCGGAGGTCACTAGGAAACACTGACATGACTCCGGAGTCCTGTTGGTGGCAAGTCATTACTTTCTTGCTGCGCTTTAGTTACCATGGTCCCTTCATCTTCGCATTGGTACCAGCAGGTGACCATTAAATCTGCTATTGTCAGCCTCCTAAGGACACAAACTTCTTTCCTTCGAGGGACACACTTCGCCTTGGAATATCAGCTGTCGCCTTCACTTTAGCCCATGCTAATGAACAAATACCCTCTAAGTGCTATTGTGATCCCTGATACTTGAGTTACTATACCTTGTCCCACTCTTAGATGACAGTATGGAGTTAAATAGGATATATCTGTCTCTATCTAGCGCACACAAGTTGCCATTAGCCTCGTTCTTTTCTACCCTCGCACTGTTGCCAGATTCCTAATACCATGCTATAAATATTCAGTTATAAATTTCAGGTTTGAACACATTATCCTATGCAGAATGTTTTTCTCTATCACATTATATCCTTTTTAGAGTCATTATACATTTCCATAGGCCCATATTTCTTCAGAAAACGTTTTTTTCAACTGAAGTCCAATATGTGCTGTTTCTATACTCATCACGCACTAACAAGCTAACTGCTAGAATGCGTCTATATTTTGTTCTTAGGTAGAGTAAACTATAGTGCTACTACCTGCCTACTTTGAATTCTCTATGTTTACTCACTTAAGTGTTATAATTTTTTAAATTAAATGTTCTCGGAAACTTCTATATCTGTGCACTGCAAAAGTTACACAGTGTGAAACTTTTTTGTTATTCAGTTTACATCAGGGAACCAGCAAGAACAAATGTTGGAGAAAGTTTTTAAAATAAACCAAAAGGCTGTAACTTCTTTCTTTTATTCAGTAAGGCATACAAAAGGTATTCATCTATTCAGCATATTCTCGCGCCAGGCCTGACACAGAAGATAGTATAAGGAGCAGCACTAGCATTAGTTCGAAAGAAGTCGTGTGTGTAACCGTGTGGAATCTATGAGCTGTTATTGCATTTTGTTTAATATTTTCGTAAATATTTGTAGTTATGGAGGGGAAAGCCAGGAAGAGACAATATCTTGGTAAATTAAGAAGTAAGGAATGCCATATAATTATGAATGTGTTAGATTATTTTTCAAGTAAAATGCATGTAGGTAAGGCAGTAAAAGAAACAGCTAAAGCTGTCGGGTGTTCAGAAGCAGTAGTGTATAGGATTAAAAAGGAAGTTATGAAAGGACCTCTAAGAACGCCATCGAAAAAGAAAGCAAAAATGGTGGGAAAACAAAAACGCTAGGTTAATGCAATATGATGGAATAGTGCAAAGTGGAGTGCGGTGAATTGTTCATTCTTTACAGTTTGCAAATATTCCAGCAACGCTGCATATAATTTTGTCATGGGTCAACAGTGGTGAGACCCAGCCAAATTTCTCAAGGGCCACTCTCAGTCGGTTCTTACATGATTTGGGGTTCAAATATGAAAGAAGGGGTAACAAGTGCATATTAATAGAAAGAGACTATACCATTGGATGGCGACATAAATATCTAAAAGACATAAAAAGATTTAGGGACCAGGGGGAAATCAATTGTTTATACAGACGAGTCACTTGTAAATTTAGGTCATACAGTGACAAAGGCGTGCAGGGATACCAAAGTTAAAAGTGTCCATCAAGCAGCAATTGAAGGACTAAGTACAGGACTCCGGCCACCTCGGGGTCGCACGCGAGAAACATTCGCAACTAGTACATGTTGCAACACTGCACTCCATTTAACGTGTACTGTCTTCTAAGGGTGGGATGCGCTATAGTTCTGTGCCAGTGAACAAGAACAATGTGTCAGTGTGTGTGTTTAAGGTGTATCCTTTATTTCTACCTTTTACCCACATGTAGTTTGCTTCCATTTTCCCTTGGTGAGGTGGTTGTTAAAGATGGGAGGGGGGTGATTGGGCAGAGCAGCACACCAGCTGAAAATACATGCTTCTGACTAGCAAAGAGCACATCAGCAGTGTATTTCGAAGCAATTGCATCATCCTCTTCTTGTTAATTCTGCTACTTTGGCATCACACTGAGACGGAATATTGACTAATAGAAAGTTGTTCATGTAAATATTTTTGTAAGAGTGTGTAAATTTTTAATTCTTTTAATTTGGGTGTATCAGGGACTTATTTTTTTTTAATAATATTCAAAATAGACAAAGTTTTCTCGTCACTTTGAATTCAACCAATGAGAACTGTTGCGCGGATGAATACATAGGAATGGCGGTGTTGCGTCATACGGACGCCAAGCACTCTTTTATCATTAGCGTCTGTGAGCTCAAAGTGGAAGGACGTATAATTGCTGATGGCGTGTGAACATGTAAATTACACCCAAACTTTTAACCAGCGTAGACGCTATCGAATTTTAAAAGTTGTTAACTAAATGAAATTGTGATAAAAAGTGTAAATAACGAATAAATGTGTTTGTGATAAAAGAACGTTGGTTTATGCATTCCATTCTTTCACCATCGACCCTGAAAATAAGAGTAGCGTCTACTATAACAAACTTTCCACCTTTTAGTAAAAACATTACTCCTGCTGCTATATTCACGCTGATATGTGTTGTCCATCTTTTATAATAAAACCCCGCCTCAAATGGCTTGCCCAACGTGGAGCGCGAATTTAGAATGGAATGCAAAATTACGAGTACAAAGTGTTAACATCGAATGACGCTATCCCATCGCGCAGGAGAAAGACGCCATTAGACCATCGACTGATATCAACAAAACATCGATACACGGAGAATCAACGTGGAAAAAACACCGGAGATCATCCAGCGAAGCCAACTACCCAGGAGACGTAAATAACTGGACGAAGAACCAACGGAAAAAAAAGTAGGATCCAAAATTTTTGTTTTTACATACATTTTATTTCCATTAGTTAATGCTACTCAGAAGTGGCAAAGTAGCGGGACTTTCAACATTAAGTGAATTAGATAAAGGAATTAAAATGTCGCGAAAAGAGATAGAAACAGGAGTGGGGGAAGGGGCAGATAGGCCTAGTTATCAGATAGAATTAGAAGGTGAGGAACAGGCGGAAATAAGCAAAGACCAAAGGTTAATGATGATGATGTTTGAAAGACTAGAACAGAAAATGGAACAAAACAAGGCAGAATTGAGACAGGACATAGAACAAAGTTTAGGTCAGAAACTGGAACAAAATAAGGTAGAAATAGGTCAGAAAATGGAACAAAATAATGCAGAATTAAAACAGGATATAGAACAAAGTTTAGGTCAGAGTATAGGTCAGAAACTGGAACAGAATAAGGAAGAGATAGGTCAGAAAATGGAGGAAGTGAGAAAAGACTTAGAACAGAAAATGGAATTAGGTAGACAGAACTTAGAACAGAAAATGGAATTAGGTAGACAGAACCTAGAACAGAAAATAGAATTAGGAAGACAGGAGTGTAAAGAAAATATGAAAGTAATGGAAACTAATTTAAAATTAGTTCATAAAAACTTAAATGAAACAAAGGAAGCCTTAGAAGCTAGGATAGAAATTGTAGGAGATAGGATGGGAAAGATAGAATCAGAGATGAGAGAAAACAAAATTGTGTTAGAAGGGGAAATTGCTAGATGTAGGGATGAAATAACAGAATGTAATACAAGTGTAGACTGTAAGATTACAAATGTAAAAGCAGAAATAACTGAGGAATTAAGGAAAGAGATTGAGGTAGTAAAGAAAGACATTATTAATGAAACTGTAGAACAAATTGTAATTCCTAAAATTAAGACAATGAATGATGTGATGCTTTCACAACAGGATGCTATAAATGATATGAAACAAAGCCACTTAGAAATAAAGAATGATTTAAAATCAATCTGTGAAGAAATGAAAAAAGGGAAAGAAAGTTTGGCTAATGTAAATGATGTTGTGAAGGCATTACAAAGACAAGATGATTTAGATGTAAGTAATGTACAAGATGAGAGTTACTTGAGTAATGTACAAAATGTTGACTCACCATACAGAGAAAGAGGTTCACAACCAAACAATGACACAACACATAACACATGTTACACCAACAGCATATTACATGAAATCACACCACCTACATTTGACGAGGAGAAGGGAGACGATCCAAAGCTCTTTGTTAAAGAGATGGAAGAATATTTTAAAGTGAAAAGGATACCAAACGAGCTTAGGATGATGATAGTTAAGAAAAGCTTAAAAAACAAGGCATTGGAATGGCTCAGGTTAACATTAGCTGGTCATGAGTCGTATAGCTCATTCAGAAATTTATTCCTATCAAGGTATTGGGGCCCAGCTAAACAAAACCAAACTAGGGTAGAGCTAGCGACAGGTAGATACGATCCAACCAAAGGGTTGTCGTTAGTCGATTATTTCATGAAAGTAGCCAACAAAGGAAGGCTATTAGACCCCAACTTGTCGGAGGCAGAATTAATTGCCAGTATAACAAGACATTTCCCAGACACAGTGAGGACAGGGTTAATTGTTGCGAGGCCAGTGGATTTTGCAGATATGATAGAACTGCTGACAGCCTTCGAAACGCAAAATGGTCGGCCTAATGAGCATAGACATAGGAACGGTCACCCAAACTCACCCATCCTAAACCAGAACACGACTACGAACAACCAGAGTGAGGGAGAACATAGAAATACTAGGAGTACCCATGAAAGGGGGAGAGGGGAACACCATTTCCCACAACCACATAATCATGGCGAGAGGATGGAGAACACAAGACAGCGGTACCACGACGCAATACCGAATGATGAATCGAGATACAGAACATATACATATGATCGTGGAAGACCAGGAGACCATACCCATCAAGTGAATCACATACAATTCAGTAGGGAACACTTGAACAACCACAGACCGTCATACGACAGAGGTTCACGCCAAAGGGGCAGAGACCAATGGTACACTGACAACATAAGACAGCAGGAAGTAGATGAAAATGTGCCAAATAGGGCAGACACTACACAAAATACAGAAACAACCACCACCACCAACACTCAGGGAAATTACAACAACTAAGTTCGTCCCAACCGAGTGGATGACAAACAACAAAATCTCAGCAACTTACAATTGACATCGACACCATGATGGATACACGAAGAGAGAGATGGAACCACTGGTCATAACAAAACAGCTGGGTGACCACACGTATGAGCTACAGAATACAAATGGCAAGTTGGTAGGAAGATACCATAAAAACAAATTGAAGCCATACAAAGAAAGGACCAAATAGTCTTTGTCAACAAATGTGTAAGGCAGGAATAATAGAGATGAAAGAAGATAACAATTTTTAATGGGTTACTTATAGAAAATTATGTTCAGAATAGGATTACAACAAGGAAGGAAATCAACATAGTCATTGGCTATATCGACCACAAAGAGCATTGTCAACAAAGACAGATGAGGACACTGATTGTCATTAAATAAATGAATCATAGCGACGGAAGATAATATGTTTTTGACATAAGGATGTCAGGGACAAAAATAAAAATGAATCAATTATGATGAAAAAGATATAATATTTCGACACAAAGATGTCGAGGGTAAATTGAGAAGAAAAATAATACAATTACAGAATAATTGTAAGTATAGAAGTTTTCTCTTATAGAAATAAGAGACAAAGAAATGACAATTAGTGAAGTGAGGAAAACCATAACCAGAAAAACAATGCCCATGAATTGAGATGAATATAGCCAATGCTAAGCTCGAAGAAATGTTGAACCAAACAACAACGAATAATAACCCAATTAAGAAAATTAGTACCATTAGTAACATCAGAGTTTGAGAACCGACTCAACAACCTGCCTATAAATAATAAGCTTACAAGACAAAGAAGGCAAAGAACTGAATAAAATATTGCCATAAACATGATCATAATCATTAGCTCAAAATTTGTATCCTGTTTTTCTCTCCTCATAGCAATGAATACAAGTCAAAAACCACATGAAACACTTAAATTATATTTGTGTCAATGTCAAATGTACAATAACTGAGTATGTGTTGTATAAGAACTGAATATGTGTTGTACAATAACTGAATATGTATTGTATGATAACTGGATATATTGTGTAATAACTGAATATGTTGAGTAATAACTAAATGCTTTATGCCAAAACTGAATGTGTATTGTGTAATAACTGAATATGTATTGCATAATAACAGAACATATATGATGTGATAGCAGGATATATTGTACAATAACTGAATATGTATTGTGTAATAATTGGACATGTTGTGTGGTAATCAAATGTGTTGTACAATAACTGAATATGTATTGTATAATGACTGAAGGTGTATTGTATAATAACAACATATGTGATATGATAACTGGGTATATTGTACAATGACTGAATATGTATTGTGTAATAATTGGACATATTGTGTAATAACTAAATGTGTTGTACAATAACTGGATATGTATTGTATAATAACCGAATGCATTGTGTAGTAACCGAATATGTGAAACTTATAAAGACATGTTGTATTATGTCAAAACGAAGGACAAACACAAACAGTGAAGAAGACTGTAAAGAAAAAAAAAAAAATATATTGTACAAAGTGATTGAATCATAGAAGTAGGGAGAAGTATTGTATTGTGTTTCAAGATTGTGAATAAGGTGACAACTTGAAAAACAAAACAAGGGGCATATGAGACGGAATATTGACTAATAGAAAGTTGTTCATGTAAATATTTTTGTAAGAGTGTGTAAATTTTTAATTCTTTTAATTTGGGTGTATCAGGGACTTATTTTTTTTTAATAATATTCAAAATAGACAAAGTTTTCTCGTCACTTTGAATTCAACCAATGAGAACTGTTGCGCGGATGAATACATAGGAATGGCGGTGTTGCGTCATACGGACGCCAAGCACTCTTTTATCATTAGCGTCTGTGAGCTCAAAGTGGAAGGACGTATAATTGCTGATGGCGTGTGAACATGTAAATTACACCCAAACTTTTAACCAGCGTAGACGCTATCGAATTTTAAAAGTTGTTAACTAAATGAAATTGTGATAAAAAGTGTAAATAACGAATAAATGTGTTTGTGATAAAAGAACGTTGGTTTATGCATTCCATTCTTTCACCATCGACCCTGAAAATAAGAGTAGCGTCTACTATAACAAACTTTCCACCTTTTAGTAAAAACATTACTCCTGCTGCTATATTCACGCTGATATGTGTTGTCCATCTTTTATAATAAAACCCCGCCTCAACACTTTGAAATAATAGCTGAAACATTTTACCAGCCAAACTTATGTTCACTAAACGAACATGGGAAACAACAGATACTTTCAGTACCTTTACACAAAACTTACAAATCCAAACCAAGACATTCAGTGCAATAGTTTTCTCACCATTTTTCAATTTTTTTCTCTTTGGGATGTTACACAACTACATTTTGATTACTCATAACCATTAACCTTAACCACACTGTAGGTAATAAACAACTTGAAAGCATGCAGCAGCCACTAAATGCAGCAAGACTGAACCAACTGTATTTTAGAATATAAAATGGTGCATATGCATACTGTATTTTATCTCACAATTCCCCCCCTTTTCTTCTCGAATTTGCTTGAAAACACTGGGGAGGGAATTCTGCTAGTGGTCCTAGGGATTCAGAAAGGAAGGGAAACCATGTAGTATTATGTAAATGTTATATAGATATACAGTAATTTATGAATGAACTGGATACATACGGTTTCACTGGCCTACAATGTATTGTTTCATTGTTTCTTTTCTCTGATTATTCTTTTGTCTCCGCTAATACCATATTAAATTATGATCAACGAAGAAATGTCTTCCTGCAGCTTTCACCTCGTTTGCATCAGCATAAGATAATACATTTAATTTAAATTTTGCCGTGTAGTTTGAATATTTCGACATTATGATGACTTGTACCAAACTGACTTAGAAACACGTCTGCAACTTCACATTTCAATTTTACCATGCATTGTGACAATGGCAATACTAGTATTTTTGTGGCAAGTACTGTGTGTATTGTCCATGACAAGCACCGCTGTGCCAATTGTTGCCCATTATCAAGTCATTTAAAGGCCACTCCAATAAGAACGAACCAGAAGAGGGAATTATGCGATGTTTAATATATAATTTTTAGTGATGAAAAATCTTAGGGGAGGAGGAAAATTTGCGGGGGGGGGGGGGGGGGGGGGGGGGGGGGGGGCTTATGTGATAAAAGATGGTATCTCCATTCATAATGCTTTTTTTAATTACATATATACATGTTTCTTAAAATACTATGAGAACTAAAATTTAATAGTCAACAATGTTTTTAACAAAATAAACTCATAAATAATGTAAAACAAAATTAATTTCTATAGCCCAACATGTAACTATGTTAACGTAATCCACAGCAGTAGCACATGGCTTGCTTTTGTGAAACATCCAATTTCCTTCTAAGGCTGGCAGGAATGATTTTTTTTTATGTAAGCTTTTGTGCTTCTTGGTTTCATGTGGCATGAAAAAGTCCAACAATTAATTTTACTTGTAAACATATTTAACAAAAAATGTTCGATATGGTATTGTTCAAAGTTAATAATCCTAATACCTAACTCAATTCACATTTATTGTCCAAGCAGCTGTCCCTCTCCTAAACATTGTCATTTAATATTTTCTCACCTGGAGTGTTTGCACACTGGCCAAATCTCGACCATAATCATCAGAAGAGAGCACTACATCCTTCTCAGAAATCCATGCCACAGTTTCATCTGCATCACGGTTGAAACGCTGAATCTCATGTGCGCCAAATAACTTTTCTTGGCGCATTAATGCTAGCTGCTTCAATCGCATCCAAGCCTCATTTAGTTCCTAAAAGGATAGCAAATACTTTAATAAAGTAAATGCACACATGCATACACAGACTACAATGCATATGCTATTCTAGTTATACAAAATTTCTGAATGTCAAAGTACAAGTAGCCCTTGTGGATGTTCACACATTATAAAATCTGCAAAAGCATATATCACTCAGTAAGATGAATAATTAAATTTCTTACTACTACCTTGTTAATTTCGGTAGTGACTAATAGTGAAGATTAAGTAGCCTACCCTGCTAGGTGGGATTTTGCTACATTGCTGTCACAGATTATCCACATTACTACATAATACTGAAAGTCAGTCAAACTGGCCATAGCTAGAGAAATCCTATTTTACAAATCACTAGAATCTTGCCTGCAATCTTATCTGCTTTTACAGAGTTTCAAAATTGTTTATCTTTGATTCATTAGATATAAATCTCTCAATTCTCACCCTTACTCACATTAGAAAATTCTACCAGTCAGCTCTTTTTGATGGAGTGTAAGGTATAAGAATTAAACTGTACAATGATAATGTACATATAGATTTGAGAGGTAGAACTGGAACTTAAAAATTCAATGCCAGTTGTGGCATTGAATTAAGTTCCAGTTCTACCTTTCAAACTTTGCCCACACACGGCTTGTGTGTTTAAAAACACCAACAGTAAGTTTGTTGGCATAAATAAATAATAATGTACATATAGTGTTGAATGTTATAGGTATGCCAGCTGAGTCAGCCGCCCTTTATTGTTTTGGAATACAGGCCACATGTCAAATGGCATGTGCACATTAAGTCCAGTTTTGCACATACTAAGACGTATTGCGTAACATTCTTATATGGATGAATGTGCAAAATTCAGAGAAACAATAGTTTAAGGGACAGAACGTACTCCTCGCTAAAGTACACCTCTGAAACATGTAACTTTTACTGAGAGCGAATTCCTGCTTTCCAGCCAATTTTACTGACTTTATTACAATGTACATAGCAATGCAATTCAGTAAATGCCTCTGATAAAATGGACCTATCATAGCAGTACACTAACATCAGCTAAAAAGAAAATGGCAGATTCTTGTACTCGAAGACTGGGTTGGTTGCAACAAACTAGAGGCACACCTCATGCACCATGGACCATACAGTCAAGATGCACAATTTAAGTAACAGTTTATTTAAATCTTGGCACAAACTACATCTCATTCATCTCAAATAACATGCATAATGGCTTTTGCCATTTAAGTAATATTACAAGGCTCAGCAAAGGAGTAAAGCTGTCTTAGAAGGCTAAATTACACATCAAAAGTTACCAAGTGGCAATGGCATAGCACCTGGCATACAAGTTCAGCGGTTGAACTCTGAATATGCTTCCAGTCAAGCCTCCAAATAGCTGAATAGAATGACTATGCTGTGCGCTAATGCCAGGGACATGGGTTTGCATCTCAGCACTGTACAGTTTTGTTTTTTTTTTTATTCTCAACATACATAACTTGGAAACCAAATTAGCAATCATCTGATTTTTAAGTCCCTGAGGGGCTTATAATTTAAATTGTTTTTGGCTGTCTGCATTTTATAATAGGAAATGCCCCATTGGACTGGCATGGGCTGCAGAGGCTGACTCCCTTCATTCTCCCCATATATGCTGACGCACAATAACTTTGTGCCAGTCCTTCACAAAGTATATGACAAATGAGTATTTTGATTTGCTTCTCCGTAGATCAAAAGCATGAGCCAATGCACAAGCAGCTCAGCATCTACACCGGGAGAGATATCCTATTTACAACATCACAACATGGAAATAAAACAATTATGAATTAAAATAACAGTTTTAAACATAACATACTGGTGATTCAAACCACCTTTGCAGCAGACGGATTACTTGCGAATCGCACACTTGTTCCAACTGAGCTACCTAATAACTTGAGAGATAAACATTCAGTTTAACAAGTAGTATTTGCTGGTCCAAGTGTACATTTGTAGTGGTACACACAGCTGTCTAATTAAGACGCACTGCTCTAAGATCTATATTAGTACCAATTTTGTTGAGTGTGTAATCAAAGACATCCATGTGAAATATTTGGGTAGAACCTAGTATAGGAGCCGATGTTTTCATATTAGAGTATAAAATGCACATTGCATAAAACTGGAAAATAATGGGCAGCTGACTCACCTGCTATGTTAATAGCCACAGTCAACTTATATCTCAGTCACAATCCAAAAGAAACTAATCAATGGGATCCTGAAAAGAACTGGGCTGTACCTCAAACTATCAAACAGCTACTTGCACACTTTTTGTAACACATTTGAGGATAATTGCTCTGTTTTGAAACTATTAATTCAAGAATTACTTTTCCAATGTGGAAATCATTTAATAATGTATTTCCTTGCTGACACATCAAAAACCAGGAATGCTACTATTTTATATCTGTGGAACAAATAAAAACACGTGTGCTACCTTAAATAACATGAAACCATTGTCATTAGCTACTTTATTTGAAGTTCCAAATTGCAATCAAAGCTAGAGAGCACTGAAATTTATTTCAACCTCTTTTTAAGAGCGTGAAATATAACTTAAGTCAAACCACAAATAAAATGTCTTGTATTGTCTTAAACTTTACATACACAGCATGCCTATCATTACATTTGGATTTTTTACAAGCTGCATATGCCATTACTGTGAAGTAACATTACATGCACAGATTTACCTTTCAATATACAATAGAATCCTGAAAATTCCACCTGCGATAACTCGACATTCCGTGTAACTTGACAACATTTCTAATGTTTTTATTTTTTATCATTAAATTTGATTGTAATAATTTCTATGGTCCACTATGCAGTATAAACAGTATAGGTAATTTTTAATTAGTTTATGTACACAACCTACCACATTCTCCCTCACAGTAACAAAAGGGTTCATTTGTATTGACTTTCAACATCTAGTCAGAATGTAAGCAGCTAGCAGATTGTCACGAAACCAAAAGCTTGCCACTAATAATGTAAAACATAGCACAAACACTTGTTTGGAAGGTATGAAGATCTATTGCTTTAACCAGTACAAAGGTATTTTTTAGACATGACATAAGCAGTGGTTCATGATCGAGTTCACTTTGTATTTATAAGACCATTGGGGTGGAAGGCTATCTTTTCAACTTCCATGTAGTACATAAACATTGCAGACCTTGTATGATTAAGCACAGTGCCATCTCGCATTATCAACAGTGTCTTGTTTATTTAAAGGAAGAAAACAGACACAACCCACATCATCAATTTGCTCGATGTCACTCACACAGATCAGCAAGGTTATTCGCCACCTCTAAAAATACCCCTGCACGTGGTGAGCTAAACCTTCAGTTACATGTTTCTGGTTATAGTGCAGCTTCCAAGATTTCAGGCTGTTGTTGTTGCATTGAGTTGTTTGTGCCATGAAAATGTTGAACAAGAAGAAAAGACAAGTTAACATAACAATGGAAATTAAATTGGATGTGTTAAAGAGACTGGACAAAGGGGAACATTAATACGTAAGAAATTTTAGAATGTTTTTCTATATTTGCTAGAATATGTATTTATGTAATTTGCAGTATTATGTTATGAATTGTAAATAACAGACCCCTTTATTTTGTAAGACTCTGCATTTCAGTAACTTGACAGCCTCTCAGTCCACATTGTCAAGTTATTAGGATTCCATTGTATTATACAAATTATTGTATTGTTGTAGGTATTTGGTCAATTTAGGTGGATGAGGTGTGTAATTTGTTTCACTTCACGTTTTCAAATGTTACTTGATAGTGAATCTGATTAAGTTTTTATGGTATTTTTGCACTAGTTCATCCTTTTTTACTGGCCAATTTTCAGTCCTTAAATTAAAACTACCACTTTTAGAATGTCTCTATTCAATCATCATAAGTTTACACAATGAAAAGTTTAATTTAACAAAAATGGCTATGTACCCTCCTTACTAAGCTATATTTACTAAGAAAATACTTTTTTCTGAAAGGAAAGAAAAAATACACACCTCTTTTCGCCGCAAAATTGTATCACGTTCTGGGTGTCCTTCTTCAACAAGCTTATCAGCCAATTCATTAACCTCAGTAACTCTGTATTCCTGAGAAACCATATCCTTCTGAAATTCATCAAATTTTCTTTGCAATACTTCAACATGCTCCAAATCATGGCCAAATTCATCAGTAGTTACAAATGTTTCTTTGTCATTAATCCAGAACATCACTTCATCACACTGGCGCAAGAACTGAACGAGCACCAGAGCCTGCTGTAGTTTCATTCCTTTCTCTGCCAGTTTTGACAGCAGCAGCTCCCATAGGCGGTGTAGCTCATCTGCATATATCAGTACATTAGATCAGATAAGTCAACTTTACAGCCAAATAACTCATAATAGTTCTGAAAAGCCAATATTAATTTATCCTCATAAATTTGCTTCACATAAACCTCATACTTTACACGAATTAACTAAAGGGTAATCTTTATATTATATTTCTTTCATTCAAAATGTCATGGGTATCACACACTGTTTACTCATTGTTTTAAAAAAACTGACAGTATGTAGGTATGATTGAATATATTGGGACACACTGCTTGGGATTGACTGCATCATGCAAGTGAAAATATTTTAATTCACTTAGCACCATCCTTTAGTCTTCTAGTCCTAAATATTTGCAATTTTCAAACGTGAAAAATAAACACTAATTGCTTTTGAACAACACTTAAAGTATTTAGCACATACACTTGCATAATTAAAATTTAATTTTGCACTCTGATTAGAAATAATATCAGCTTTGACCAAAGCTCTTGAATTTCACATTTGTGTTATCTTAAAAGGTTAAAATTGTCAGTGCTTGTTCTATATATATTAACTTTAAAAATAAATGTCAGAACTCCACTGATAAGATGAAAAAGTAAAGCCAAAATACTACAAATAAATCAGTAACTCTTAATGTCTACGAGACCCAAGCTTGTCTTAACCTTAGTATTCACACTTGAAGGTGTTAACAGTGAAGCAACTATAATCCATCACCAACACATATTGTATAGAGACCACAGGCTTCACTTGTTTTAAACATGTGGTGTAAGTTACAAAAGCATCAACTACAGTTTCCTCATACCTTAGTGACATTCTCAAGGCAACTGATCTTGGCTGACCAATAAATATTAGATCAAAATGAAATGCAGTACTATCTTGCAGGATGAGTAAATATCACCCTAAAGGGAATCATAATAATCAGATCATAAAATCATTTAAGGAAAAAGATATTTATACTAAAGCTGATAAAGGAAATAACATTGTAATTTTGGATGACTGATTATATTAACGAAGTAGTATTTTTACTTCATGGCGAGGATTACTTAAGAATTAATGACACATTAAAATCATGCATTACAACCTTTGATGAAAATATTAATGAAGTGAAAACAATACCTGATAGAGAAAAACAGTGTAAAAATCAGTAATTCAATTTTACCCAGAATGTATGTACTTCCTAAAATTCATAAACCATGAAATAAAATGAGTCCTGTTATAAATTGTGTAAATTTGCCTATTTACAACCTTGCTTAGTGGCTGAATAAAAAATTCAGTACTTTTGAACAATTTGAAAGTTTAAGTGCCAAAAATTCTGTTGACTTAGTAAAAAAGATTAACAACACAGTATTGTCTGCTAAGCATAAACTTGTTTGAATATTAAAAATAGAAGCACTATTGACAGTGAAGTATTCTTCAATTTGAGGTTATTTTGAGTCACTTATTTACCTTCACTACTAAACTGCTTTTTTAAAGAGGAAACGTTTTCAGGACCATTCGATCCCATCATCAGCCGTTGGGTAACTGACGTTATCCTCTTGTTCCTTTTCTCTGCTGTCTCTATTCTGCTGCCATCTGGTGTTAGGGGTGCAGAGCTTTAACACTTCATTCAATGCTGGTATTTCGAAATTAATAACTTTATTACTGTTCTTGATTATGTATATTTTTTCCCAAATATTCAGTTCTATTGGTGAATTAATAGATTTTAACAGTTTTATATTAAGGCCGATGTTGTGGTTTTCAGTCCAAAAATGATGTGCCACAGCAGACTTTTCAATTTGTTTTAATTTTATGTTTCTTTGGTGTTCCTTAAGTCTTATATCCAAATTTCTCTTTGTTTTCCCTATGTAGCTTTTGTCACAACTATTACAGTTGATCTGGTAAATCCCTGATTTTTTATTGTATGGGATGGTATTGTTTAGTGGCTTATTAAGCAGGTTTTTTAAACTGTATTGGTTTTGCGGTGCTAGTTTTATGTTTAATTTCTTGAAGGCCCAGGGATGCTACGTGAATTTCCTAAATTTTCAGTTGTTCAGTTGTTAATGTAGTGGTTTGCGAAATTATCTTGAGCTTTTCTGCATTTTTTGACATGTTTCTAACTGTGGCTGGGTTGAATCCATTTAATATTGCAATTTCTTCTATGTGTTGTTGTTCTTTCAGAAATTCCTCTTTACTTAACGGGACATTATATAAACGATGTATCAAGCTTCGAAATGCTGCCAGTTGGTGTGAAATTGGGTTGCAATTGTTTTTCTTAATGTAATTGTCTACATGTGTGGGTTTTCTATTTATACCAAATTTTATACCATCTATATTTCTAGTAATTTTGAGGTCCAGGAAAGGTAATGTGTTGTCTTCTATTTCAATTGTAAATTTTATATGGCTGTCCTGTAGATTCAGTAATTTTAGAGAGTCGTCTTTTTGTTTCTGGGGGATTATAGCGAAAATGTCATCCACGTATCTTCTCCAAAATTTGAATATATGTGGAAAGGCTTTAACTAAATGAGATTCAAAAAAGCTCAAGTACATATTTGCTAAAAACGGTGATAGTGGGCTCCCCATTGCTAGTCCTTTTGTTTGTCTGTAAAATTTGTTGTTAAATGAGAAGTAATTATTTTTTGTGCAAATTTCTGTAAGATTAATGAAATTTGGATATAAGACTTAAGGAACACCAAAGAAACATAAAATTAAAACAAATTGAAAAGTCTGCTGTGGCACATCATTTTTGGACTGAAAACCACAACATTGGCCTTAATATAAAACTGTTAAAATCTATTAATTCACCAATAGAACTGAATATTTGGGAAAAAATATACATCATCAAGAACAGTAATAAAGTTATTAATTTCGAAATACCAGCATTGAATGAAGTGTTAAAGCTCTGCACCTCTAACACCAGATGGCAGCAGAATAGAGACAGCAGAGAAAAGGAACAAGAGGATAACGTCAGTTACCCAACGGCTGATGATGGGATCGAATGGTCCTGAAAACGTTTCCTCTTTAAAAAAGCAGTTTAGTAGTGAAGGTAAGTGTAAATAAGTGACTCAAAATAACCTCAAATAAACTTGTTTCTTTTGATGTAACTGCATTGTTTCCTAATATCCCTAAAGAAAAACTTTTGATAATTTTGAAACAATGGTTAAGTTCTATAGAATTAAATGAATTTAATTTTGTGAAGCTTACAAATCTTTGCTTGGATCAACATTTTTCAGTTTTAATGGCAATTTCCTTCAACAAACCTCTGGCTTAGCTTTGGGTGGTCCACTATCACCATTTCTTGCTTATCTTTTCATGAGAATTTTAAAGTACACATCACTAAAGCATTCCCTTTAATTTTTAAAATCTGGTATAGAGATGGATGGGATGGGATGGGATGGGATGGGATGGGATGGGATGGGATGGGATGGGATGGGATGGGATGGGATGGGATGGGATGGGATGGGATGGGATGGGATGGGATGGGATGGGATGGGATGGGATGGGATGGGATGGGATGGGATGGGATGGGATGGGATGGGATGGGATGGGATGGGATGGGATGGGATGGGATGGGATGGGATGGGATGGGATGGGATGGGATGGGATGGGATGGGATGGGATGGGATGGGATGGGATGGGATGGGATGGGATGGGATGGGATGGGATGGGATGGGATGGGATGGGATGGGATGGGATGGGATGGGATGGGATGGGATGGGATGGGATGGGATGGGATGGGATGGGATGGGATGGGATGGGATGGGATGGGATGGGATGGGATGGGATGGGATGGGATGGGATGGGATGGGATGGGATGGGATGGGATGGGATGGGATGGGATGGGATGGGATGGGATGGGATGGGATGGGATGGGATGGGATGGGATGGGATGGGATGGGATGGGATGGGATGGGATGGGATGGGATGGGATGGGATGGGATGGGATGGGATGGGATGGGATGGGATGGGATGGGATGGGATGGGATGGGATGGGATGGGATGGGATGGGATGGGATGGGATGGGATGGGATGGGATGGGATGGGATGGGATGGGATGGGATGGGATGGGATGGGATGGGATGGGATGGGATGGGATGGGATGGGATGGGATGGGATGGGATGGGATGGGATGGGATGGGATGGGATGGGATGGGATGGGATGGGATGGGATGGGATGGGATGGGATGGGATGGGATGGGATGGGATGGGATGGGATGGGATGGGATGGGATGGGATGGGATGGGATGGGATGGGATGGGATGGGATGGGATGGGATGGGATGGGATGGGATGGGATGGGATGGGATGGGATGGGATGGGATGGGATGGGATGGGATGGGATGGGATGGGATGGGATGGGATGGGATGGGATGGGATGGGATGGGATGGGATGGCATGGCATGGCATGGCATGGGATGGGATGGCATGGCATGGGATGGGATGGGATGGGATGGGATGGGATGGGATGGGATGGGATGGGATGGGATGGGATGGGATGGGATGGGATGGGATGGGATGGGATGGGATGGGATGGGATGGGATGGGATGGGATGGGATGGGATGGGATGGGATGGGATGGGATGGGATGGGATGGGATGGGATGGGATGGGATGGGTAGACGGATGGAGTTAGGGGCCCGTCAACAGCTAGGTCTTTTGAACCCTAGGTCAGAATATAAAAAACCTAAAACTCGCAGTTAGCTGCTTAAATGTGAGGGCTAAAAGAGCAACTAAAAGCACAAACAGATAAAAACACCAAATGGCACATGAGTGCCCTAAGCTAAGAACTTGGAAAAACCATTCATTAAAATGTGTAAAAGGTCAAAGCTAAAACAGACATTAAAACTAAACAGTTAAAACAGTAAAACATAAAACACAAAGGTAAAACGTAAAAACGAATGCTAAAAAGTTAAAAATCACAAACAAACAAGTTATACTTGCTTAGCAAACCAATTTGGGCAAAGAACCGCAGCGCCTTACAGGCAGACACCGGGTTTTCACCCAAAATTGAGGTAAGTGTACACCTCAGGCCAACGGACTGGCACTCAAGAGCATATTGCAGACAGTCTATAAGGATATGGACCAAAGAAGCTGGAAGTTACAAGTAGGACAGAAAGGCGCCAGGTCCCCACGCAAATGGTACCCATGGGTTGCCCATGTGTGACCTATCCTCAGGCAGGTGAGAATAACCTCAGCCCGCCTGGAGTCCCTGCAGAATGTCATCCAGGGATCTACGCTGTCCTTAATGGTCAGTAATTGAGTGCTAGAAAATGCCTCCCATGACTGCTGCCAGATCGATAAAAGATGTCGACAGAAATGCCGCTACACATCGACATAAGGCAGAGTGTGTGTGGCAACATCCGGCAAGCGGCATCCGCTTCCTCATTGCCAGGAATACCTACATGGCCTGGGGTCCAGGTAAAAAGCAATTGGTATCTGCGTGAGAGCAAATGCGAAATGAGAGCCTGTATTTTTACAACTGGTGTAGATATGTGGATGACATTTTTGCTATTGTGCCTGAGAAACTGATAAATGATGCTTTAAAACTTCTGAATTTACGAGACAAAGCCATAAAATTCACTTTAGAAACTTAAAGAAACGGGTGTCTTCCATTCCTGGATTTAAAGACCATGAGACATAAAAATGAATTGAATTTTGACATTCATAGAAATTCAGTACATACTGACAATCACATAAAACATAAAAGCTTTAATCCTTCTTCACACAAATTTGCAGTTTTCAACAGTTTAATTTATAGGTTGATAAATGTACACCTAAATAAAGAAAATTTAACAGAAAGTATGAACACATTATCAACACTGCATTAATTACTGATTTTGATACAGATTTTATACATAAAAAGACAGAAATTTAAAAATATCAAAAGGCAGTAAAGAAAAGAAGAAAAAAAAATAAATAAACAATGACTAAATTTAAGAACTTCACTTACTACCCTTGAGCTAGCAAAAATTTTTTTATAGAATATGGAATAATTTTGGCTCCCCAAAATACTTCTTTTAGTCCTTTTAGTGTAACCTTGGTCTTCTTAAAGAGTATCCTCCATTCCAATCGATTTCGTGCTTTAACTCTCCAACTCCTAATGTTTGTTCTTGTCAGCATGTACATCATCAATCATCTCTTCTTTGCTCTTCCAACTATTTTAGCCTCCATAACAATTCTAGGAATTCGTTCTTTGTCCATTCTGATAACATGACCCAGCCACTGCAATCTTTTTATTCTAATATCAGAGACGATATCTGTATATTTCTACAGATGCAGCTCCGAATTTGTTCTTATTCTCCAGTTGCCATTTTCCTTAGTCTTTCTGAGCACTTTTCCATATATTCAAAGTTGTTATACACTTCTTAGTTGAAGTCCAAGACTCGCTTCGGTATAGTACAATAGGTTTAAGAAGAGTTTTATACAATCTAATATTGATCTACGCACGCACCCACACCCACACACACACCTTGCTTTCATTGAAGGATCTAGAGCATGGAGGCACCAATTAGCAGATGACACTTTTTCCAGTATGTCTATCAGTGTTTCATTTTGATTGGTAATGACCAGAGCCCAGATTTGTATGCAAAATACATAAAGTTTGGAATAGTCTTGAGACGGTATCACATGCGTAATAAGATATATACAATTTAACTAGATATTTCCATATATTAGAATAAGTTTCATATAGAACAAGAATTCCTCATTTCACCAGAATGCAAGAACAGCAGACCAGGCAGCGACATACTGATGCCACGAGTAATAAAACTATATAGCATCTTCCTTGTAGACCTATTCTTCTGCAAAAGTCATAGAACATCATAAATCGTTGGCAGAGCGTCGGTTAGATTGACAGTTACATGACAAGAGGGGAGGGGGGAGGGGAGGCAGCAGTTTTGCATGCCTACCCAATGAGAAATCCCAAAACATCTAAATTTAAAACATATCACATTTTAGGCAACCAATAAAAGTTCAATACTTTGGCAAGCTAGAATAGGGAGGTTTGAAATAGTTTTAGCAGGGCAGTCTGGCTACAACCCTACAGAGAACACGACGTAAAAGTATCTTCAAGTGATAAAGTGAAAGTTTCAGTGCTACAAGACAAGGTATGAACAGGAAACAAAAATTGTGCGCTACAAGATAAATTTTGGTATTAGACAAAATTTGAACTGCAAGATTTATTTCGATTCTTTTTCGGTGTCAGGCTAAATTCCATCCAAGATTCATTTAGACCATCTCATCTCATGTTTATTCGGCTATATACATTCTTGGTGACGGTAAAGTGAGGCTCAGGATACCGAATCATTTGGCATATTTATTGATATAATATATATCAATGCACAGGGTATTCCAAGTTTTAGCTGCTGAACATTGTAATAAAAGTGCAATTGTTTTTACCCTTCATTTCATTTATTAATACTTCTTTCAATCCACTCTCCGATAACCACTCATTTTTTCCATGACCCATTAAACAGTCTCAAAAACAGCCAAGGCAAGAGCAAGAGGACCTTAGGATGAGAAGAAGAGGACTATTAATTTAACGCTAAAATCAATAAATATATAGGCACCCTAAATTCAAACAATTTACGTTGCAGTCTAAATGTATGCATTAGCAGTATTCTTTACCATTCTCACTTTTAAGAGGTCAGTGAAGTTTTAAAATGCATATAATTGCATACTTTGGGGAAAACTGATTTTGCATGCATATTTATTAAAATTTAACAGGTAATGACATACTTTTCTATTTCTAGCCTAAATAAAACTTCTAGTTCGTTCACACATGCAATAGTTTTCTTTGTTTTCTTGAAATGGCGACTAGTGACTATAGTTATGTTATTTCGTTGTATGAGCTAATTGTTCACCCGTGTTGCAACAGAAGCTGGCGTTCCGCTTCTTCATAATGCGGGTATTATCTGAGGTATGACGTAAGATCATATCTGCCGGATGTGTTTGGTTACATTTACTTGCAGTTGCAATCACAGTTCAGAAATAAGAGTAGAGTGAATAACACTTTGCTTCATTACACCACTGGTAAAATTATCATGTTTGTCTGTGTTATGTAAATATGCTACGGAGTTCGGGAGTGATAATTTTAGTGAGGATGGACAAGTACTATTTTGTTTTGAGTACTCAGAAGCTTTCACGGCTGGAGTCAGAATTATAGCTAGAAATTACTTCTGGGCTTAGAAGCTGTGGTCTGCTGGAGTTTAGAAGTGCAGATGTCACGGACAGAATCAGACGTCTACTCAAGCTCTACAACATTAAAACCATTTTCAAACCTGCCAGACAGATTGCTTCAGTCAGTCGAAGATCCCAGGGACCGGCTGACTTTGACCAGCGTTTACCAGCTTCCATGTTCCTGCAGTGCAGTGTACATAGGTACCACTCAACATAGCATCAACATTCGACTCTCAGAACACAAGAGATGCTGCCATCTGGCACAGACAGACAAGTCAGCGGTTGCGGAACATACAATATGGGCCAACGGAGAACACATAATTCAGTATAATGAGACTATTGTTCTTTCTTCTATGCAGTACTACCACACCAAACTACAACGCAAAGCCATAGAAATTTACAAATAACCTAATAATTTTAACAGAAAGGAAGAAGCTCTAAAACTGAATAGAACCTGGCATCTGATACCTGAACATAAAAAAGCACAAATGCAGAGAAATCACATAAACCAATTAGCTATCAGAGCAGAGAAACCCTGCCCACCTAGCACACACCTCCTGCTCAAGCCGAGCTGATCCCCTGTGAGTGGCCCAAATATAAATATGGCATCTCCAGCCAATGATTCTGTTATAACTAAACCTTCGCCAAGACGATTAAGACCACGCTACCAATGAGTCCATCGCAGGTGTGGACGAATCTCTGGATTTCTAAACTCCAGCAGACCATGACTTCTAAGCCCAGAAGTAATTTCTAGTTATAATTATTTTGCTTATGTGAATGAAGTATTGCTTCTTACAAAAAGTTTCAAGTAGTACAGCATCTGAACACTGAAGTACAAACAAAGTGCAGCCAGAAAATCCCCTTTACATAAAAAAATTTGTAAATACGTCATTTAGTGAGCAGGTCAACATCCCCAGAGGTTCATGTGACTCATTCGCCAAGGAATTGTCTTCAGCATTTATAAGTGCAAACATTCCTCTTAGGAAAATAAATAATATCCATCTTAAAACTTTTTTAGAAAAGCACACTAATAAAATAGTGCCTGACGAATCTACACCACGCAAAACATGTGTGCCTGAGTGTTTCAATGAAGTTATTTGAGAAATTCGGGAGGCATTAAAACATGAAAAGATTTGAATTTCAGTGGACAAGACCACAGATGCTGCAGGCTAGTGAGTATCTAGTGCACTAGCCAGTGCAATGAAACCAGGAAGTAACACTTACCTGTTAAATGTTCAAATATTGGCAAGAGTAAACTATTCTACAATTGAAAATTCTTGAACAGTTCCCTAGCCTTTTCGTGGCCAGGTGGTATAAAATATGACAGTGTCCTGTTATTTCTTACAGATGCCACTCCATACATTGTAAAGGCAGCAAGTGCATTAGAAGTTCTCTATCCCAAATTAGTGCATTTGATCTGTTTACCCCATGGGCTACACCACGCAGCAGAGACAGATCACAGTATCCAGAAGTTGATTGTCTTGTTTCCAATGTGAAAAAAATTTTCATTAAAGCAATTGCTACAGTTTCAATTTTCAGGGAACTGGCTCCAAAGGTAGCATTACATCCTCCACCTATTTTAACATGGTGGGGTTCATGGTTGGAGACTGCAGGTTACTGTGCTAAATATTTCAATGATGTGAAAAGAATAGTAGAAGTTTAGATCTGGAAGACGCAGCTTCTATAAAGATAGCTCAAGTGTATTTCAACTCAGTTGATATAGAAAATAAACTACAGTACATAGGTAGCCGCTTTTCAGTGCTACCAGAAATCAAAGAAAATGCAGGCTAGGAATAATTCATTACAACACTCATTGTCTCTAGTGAATCAGGTATTACAAGCACTGTCCTTCGAAACACATTGCTTTTGTTAAGTTGAATGTAGTTCTTGGTAAAAAATACAGGCTAAAAAACAATTTGTGAAATTGCAAAACAGCTGGCAGGGGACGTTTGAAGTACCAGAACTCAAAAGAGAAGAGATTTGGAGTAGGTCATGCATCGTGACATCTTGTCATGAGAGAGATCTCTTTCACTGTACAAAACCTGTTGTTAGCTAATGCTGGATTTCTGACAACGAAGTCATCAATCCTCTTGCTCTCCAATATTTTTCACAATGATATTGAAGAGAGCAATAGCAGTAATAGTAACCGTTTTTTAGAGAGCACCATATTTTTATGTTTTGACAAAGTAGTTTGACTGCAGAGAACCTCAGCATGACATTTCTCGTCTGTTGCAACTGCAGTATTAGTTAATTAACAATAATTAATAACTTAAAGAATTAAATAATTATAATTAATACTTCAAACAGTAATTAAGTGGTGAACTTATGAGAACAATTATCAAGCATACCATTTTTATTTTGTATATTGTTTACGCATAATTTACGAGTTTTTAGTGCATATTTTGCCATTTGTTTTTGCATACAAATCCAGGCTCTGGTAATAATTGAGCCAAGATACCTGAAAGATGACACTATCATATACATTTTCATTCATTTTAATATTAATTTCTCTATCATTGTTTGCCATATATCTTGTTTATCTTTAATTCTGCTTTATTAGCCTCATTTTGTAGTTCTTTTAGTGCTTCATTTAAAACAGTTAAGTTTCTTGTATGAAAACAATATTGACATAGGACAAGCATTGAAAGGATCTATTGAAAATTGAACCACCTTTATTAATACTTACATTAATACTTCTGATTATTTGTTCTAACCCAATATTAAACAATATAGTTGACAGTGAGTCTCCTTGTCTGATTCCATTATGTGTGGGGAAACTAATAGAGAGCTTATTTCGTATTTTGACCTTGTTTACTGTTTTAGTTGGTCATTTGGGTTAAATTAATTGATTTTACTGCCAAGATCAGCCATTGCATGTACATGTATGTTCTGTCAATGGTATCATCAAATGCTTGTTTAAAATCTACATATAATGTATGTAGCTTAATATTTTCATAAAATTTCTCTAAACATTGTCGCAATGTGAATATATGATCTGTTGTTCATTGTTTGAGGTATTGTGGGTTTAAGGGCGCTCAACTTCTAGGTCACCAGCACTCTTAAAAGATTCATGGCAATAGCCAGATATAAATTTCACTCAAAAATAAAAATACTAGCAATAAGGAAGATAGACACAAAAAGTAAAAAACAGTGGCAATAGCCAGATATGAAACAAGGTAATAAATATGTCAAAAAGCATGAAAAGACATATCTAAAATTTTAAATCCTCAAATTGATATTACACTCCGCTAAAAACTTGAAAACTCTATCAACCGCTGTTTTGTCGTCCACTAAGACCTCTGCAAGTCTGGCAGACAGCTGCACAGAATCCCGAAGGTGCGCTTCAGAGCAACACTAGCAGCACATGGCAGCGAACTGACAAAAGGTGTCACACAGCAGACATAGAGAGGCAGGGTCCCTTTTAAATAGGTAACCATGCAAAAAATTGCAGTGCCCTATTCTTAATCAAGCCAAACTAACCTCCTCGCGGCGAGATATGCAACAGGAAGTTACCCAGTTTATAAAAAGTTCTTTCACTTCTCTAAGCTTATTACCGCAGAGAGCTGACCAATCTTCGTGCTAGGACGACAGCACCACTCTCCGCACTTCAAGCCTAAAGTCTTCCGAAGTAACACCTCAGATGGTAATACTGGATTCTGTAGTTGCCGTCTTCGCTACCAAATCTGCCATTTCATTCCCTGGCAAACCTACGTGACCAGGAATCCATGAACACACCAAGTCAATGCCAGAAGCGTGTAAAACATAGAGGGTATCCTGGATACGTTGAGCAATAGGGTGGGGGTTGTACAGCTCACAAAGGCTCTGAAGTGCATTAAGGGAATCACTCAAAATCAGTCACCTAATTTACGACGGTGCACATACAAAATGGCTCAGTAAATTGTATAAAGCTCTGCAGCAAAAATGGAAGTTCTATTTGAAAAACCAAATGTATGTGGTTTGGTTCCATAAACATTAGCACATCCAACACCGTTGGTGCTCTTTGACCAATCGGTGTAAATACATCGACGGTCAGTGTAGCCTGACAAAAATTCTAAAAAATACATGCGGATACTTGAAATAGGCATCGTGGATTTCCGGTGTACGGTCATCCCAACATCTACATGGGGCATGCCAGATAGCCAAGGGGGTAAAGCTTCTCGCCCTTGGCAAACATCCTAGGCAGTTCCACTCCAAGCTTCACTAGATCTTGGAAATGAAACCCCGCAGACCTAGGATTAAGGGTGCTATTCCTATACCGTTCTCTTAGCATGGTGGTGAAAAAAGAAGCAAACGTTGGATGCTTAGGCATACAGCTAAGCGCACAACCATAATTTGCCAAGAGAATCTCACGCCGATATTGCAGAGGAGGTTCTGCGGACTCGACGTAAAGGCTCACCACTGGGTTTGTTGGAAATGCTCCTATTGCAATGCAGATGCCCCTATTGTGGACCGCATCTAATCTCCTCAGCACAGATGGTCATGCTGGCGAATAAACAATACACCCATAGTCTAGTTTGGATCGGATGAGTGCACAATACATTCGCAACAAAATTGTCCGATCCGCTCCCCGCGATTTGCCATTTAGTACTCACATGATATTTAGGGAATGGTCACATCGTGCTCTTAGCTGTGCAATATGCAACGACCAACTAAGCTTCTTGTCCAAGATCAAACCCAGGAAGCACATCTCATCTGCGAAGGGAAGCAAATCTGGACTGAAACAGAGCAAAGGTGGTAATCGTCTTCTACGTCGCCAGAAATTAATGCAGATTGACTTCTCAGTTGAGAAACGGAAGTCGTTTTTGGAGCTCCATTCTCTAAGGCTGTCCAAACGTTGCTGCAGGCGCCATTGTAAGAACGCCGTGCGCTGAGAAGTGCAATAGACAGCAAAGTGGTCTACGAATAGGCATGACGAAACTCCAGGTGGAACACATTTCAAGATGGAGTTAACTGCTATAGCAAAGAGCGTGACACTTAGTACTAAACCCTGAGGTACTCCCTCCTCCTCAACAAAAGAATTAGAAAAAACCAAGCCAAGCCTTACTCGGAAAAAGCGGTCCTTCATAAACTCCTGAATGAACAGTGGTAGGCATCCATGTATGTTCCAGGCATACAGGGAACGTAGAATCCCTGCTCGCCAGCACATATCATAAGCCTTCTCGAGATCGAAAAATATGCCAACAGTTTGACAGTTTTTCATAAATAAGTCCATTATCTGTGTCGATATTGACACAAGATGGTCTACAGTTGAACAGCATCGTCAAAAACCACACTGGATGTTAGTCAGTAGGTTACGGCTTTCTAACCACCATACCAATCGTCCATTGATCATGCATTCCATCACCATCCTGTTGTTGATCGATTCTTCCTAAAACCACACTGATATTCACCAAACACAATATAGGGTTCAATATACATTGCTAAAACATTTGAAATAATGTTATAAGTGACATTTTAAAGTGAGATCCGCCAATAATTATTGCATTCCAATTTACTACCCTTTTTATGAATAGGGCAGATTATCGCCATATTCCAATCTTCTGGCATAGCTTCTCTATTCCATATTTCAGTAAACAGTTCTTATATATTTTCCCATTAATTTCTGCCACCTTGTTTTATTAATTCTACTGTGATAGAATCCTCTCCTGGTGCTCTATTATTTTTCATCCTCCTTATACTTTCATATATCATGTTAGGAGTTTGGGGGTGGGATTAGTAGCTCTGGTCCAAAGTACACAACTCCAGGTTCATCATATGTACTTCTCAGCCACGATATGAACACACTTCAAGGAGGGTGCCATAGATTTGTTTACTACCTGTCTAGGGATCTGTGCGGAGCAAGGGAATGAGAGGAGAAAGGCGATACTGGGAATATACAGTCGCACAATGAAAACAGTACTCACCTGCAGACGTCTTCACATTAGCAACTTAGCTTTGCTTTCCCAGCACAACAAATATTATGTGAAAGAGCACCATCAAAGGCAAGATTTTCTGGTGGTAATTATTTGAAAAATTTGAATTAATAATTTAAGTTAGAGGCATTTTCTGTTGAATATTATACTAAAAATTCACATTAATTTTGCCCAAATTTTTGGGTAATTTTAAAACACGGACATTACTGAAATTACAATTAACAGGTGAGTAATGTTACTGTAACATTGTTTTAAATTTCTCCAAATTGAAACATTTATTTTATTATTATCATGACATGAATCACTACATGTATCTTATGCATCAGACATCAGGGTCATTGCCCACCAATCAGCATCACCAAATTACAACATACAAGAAGTTATGACACTTTCATTTTTCATTGCCCTTCTGTCTGTTACAATCAACTTATATATAGAAAAAAATATCTTGTCAGCTGATACTGATCCAGACATTGAAGGGACTACATTCACCTTTTGCTAAGAGTGCTGTATAAAATTTGCCTTGTCTTAACTGTTCAACAATGGCACTAAGTTCTCTGTGCTCCTAAGTTTATTGCGGTGGCTTTAACACAGAACGTGACCTTATTACATAACCTTTTATAGTAGCCTCACCGATTGCATTGTCGGGAAGCTTTCTTTGTCTCTGCCAAACAAACACCAACGAGTCAATGAATAAAAAAACATATTTCTAGCAAAATTTTGAAAAAGTTATACAACATATTAGTGTATAAAACAAAGAAATTATGACCATATTTTCAGTAATATCTCTAATGAATTAATGTTTATTAGGCTCTAGAAACCATACAATATAATGTTGTAGTAACACTGGCACTGCTTACAGTTCAACTATCTTGTAGATCGTAATTTTGAACTGCTGGTATTACTCTGTTTACATTGTTAACACGCCTCATTGCAAGCATCGTGGTATTGGTGATGTTTCCTTTACACGACTGTACCTCCAAAACCCCGCCTACTTGTGACGTATATGTTTAGTAACTCTTCTCACCGAGTGCACTCATGTTGTGGCTGACTAGTTGGTCCATTATTATTTAATATATCTTTAAAATGTGGACACCTGTTGCTCTTCACCTACTAAATTGCCATCTTTATGTTTGCAAAAGTTCATTCTAGCTTGGAATCCTCTTGAGTTTATGTGCACCTTCAAAGAATTTCTTACTTCATTTCAGTTGAACTTTTCTTGTGGACCGTAGCTTAAATTTTCTTGCAAGCTTTTTCCTTCATTCTGTATATTCTTTTTCTCTCTTTTCTGTCCTCTTTATACTTCTCAGCTATTGCTCATGTTCCTTTGCTACATATCCATTCTGAACACATTTCCTACGTCTATTGCTTTTTGAGTCTTCATCAAACCACTGATTTCTTTGAGTTTGTTTTACTGTCCCTTATATTTCTGTGACTGCAGATTTAATACTCTCTTTAATAACACTTCTGCATTTCAAAACTAATTTTTTTTTTTTGAATCTGATAGGTGATTCTAAACATATTTTTTTGTGCTGAATTCGAAAGTAATATCCATTTTCTCCCATCATGTCAGGTTTTCAAAATATTAATAAATAATAAATGAAATTAAAAGTTTGTGAAACATAATAAAAATTACTTTCAATAAGACTTTTGTATGAAAAACAAGGCCATAATTATCATTTATTTGCCACTAACTAATCACCAAATAATTATAAGCACATTCATAAACTTACCTCAATATTGTACTTCAAATTTTCTCCTCTTTGACCTTCTTGCATGTTTTTCAGAGCAGTCCTTTTTTAACATCCAACAATAGTCCGCCATCATGTTAACACTCCACTTCCCTTGATACCTACTTTCCATATTTTTTATATCCTGGTGAAATCCTTCAGCCTGTTCCTCACTAAAATATCCTAAATTATCACGGAAATAATTTAGATGGGAACGAAGAAAATGTACTTTAACACTCATGTTGCAACCAATCTGTTTGAAATTTTGTAGCATCATTTTCACTATCTTAACATAACTTTGGTCTTTTTTTATTTCCAAGGAAATTAAGAACCTCCCTGAAAGCATTCCAGGCATCCTTCACTTCTTGACTCATAGTATTCTCGAACTGACTGTCCATCATTAGTTTTCGAATTTGTGGGCCAACGAATATTCCAGCTTTAATTTTTTCATAGGATAGTGAAGGAAATGCAACACAAAGCTATATAAAGCACTCACTATCTTTATCTAGTTTTCAGAAATTGTTTCATTAAACATAATTTCACGTGGAGAGATGGCAACAATACTTTTGAGGGATCAATCTGAGGCTCACTTCTATTTTTTTTGCCCAGTGTTAAATTAGTCCTAATTGGCCACTGTTCCCTTTCCAAGTGTTCTAACCTAACACTGATATCCCATTCACATAAGAAACAAGGATATTTTGTGAAACCAGCCTGCTGACCAAGTAGTAGTCCAATAATCTTGAAATCTCCATAGACTAGCCACTGATGGTTTTCAAACTATTTTTTGTGACAAAAATTTAACATTTTCATATGTCTCCTTTAAAAGGAAAGAATGGGCCACAGGAATGGAAGGATGAATGTTACCATTATGATCCAAAACACCTTTAAGACTTTTTTGGGAAGAATCTAAGAATAACCTCCAGTCTTTGGAACTATAGTATATGTTATAAAATTTGAAGACAGCACAGATGTCTTGGCAATACACCAAATTTTCTTCTTCAACAAAAAAAAAAGGGACAAGTTCCTTCTCACAATGCCTGTACCATGAAAAATATGTACCCTCAGCCAATACTTTATTTTCTTTTAACTTAGAGACTAAACGTTCTGCTGATTCTTTAGGCA
Source organism: Tenodera sinensis (assembly GCA_030765045.1). Classification (NCBI taxonomy): domain Eukaryota; kingdom Metazoa; phylum Arthropoda; class Insecta; order Mantodea; family Mantidae; genus Tenodera; species Tenodera sinensis. The sequence goes on along the minus strand of JAUKNM010000025.1, from coordinate 4,879,845 downwards.
AATTTAAATCCCTCGCTAAATCATTAAGCTACCTACAGCTACCGACTCCAAGCGGCAAAACTAGTAACTCAAACAAACAATGGACCTCAACGAAATAGAAGAGAAAATCACTATAAATGTTACGGAAAAATTAGCAAACATGATGGAAGCACCCACAAATAGTATACAAGGCATGATAAAGAAGGAAACAGAACACTTACAACACCAAGCAATGGAACCACAACAGAATCACAGAACAGACCCAAAAATAAACCTCAACACAGGAAACAGGGACCCACCCCCACCATCTGGCGTGATGGAGCGAGTTCAGATATTAGATGCGAACGAGGAGGACAACAGGAGAACCGTGGTCATAGTAGGTGGCATAATGACGCAGAGGAGGACTCAGCAGCCCAGGCAGCCGACGGCCAAGGGGAAGAAAACTGGACATGATACCATTCAAGGAGACGACGGAAACCAGGAAAGGATCCGATCATAGGTTCCAAAGAAGGAGATGACAACTTAAGCCCAGCAGACAGAACTGCCTGGCTGTACGTTGGTAAGGTAAAACACAACACAAGTGAAGAATCAATCAGAAATTTCCTACTAAGAAACAACATAAAAGAGGGCATAACCTGCGAAAAGTTGACCACAAGAGGAACCATGGAAGCATTTAGGGTTGGCATTCCTCTCAACTACCTCACCGAAGCAGAGAAACCAGAATTCTGGCCTAAAGGGATTCTCCTCAGAAGATAGGCGCAACGCAGGGGCTGCCCGTGAATAAGAACATCTTAAAACTGCTCCTATGGAACGCAGGAGGACTCAGATACGCTCTATAGTATGTCCCACCAGAGTTCACTAAACAGTACGACTTAATGATTATGAAGGAAACCCTCCAAGAACCACTAGATTTACCCGGTTTCTACAGAGTGCATGCATACGCAAGAGCTACAGGCGGTAGACCAGCGGGAGGGGTGTCCTGCTTCATCAAACCATCAGCAGGGAAGATCCTGGAACGCAAAAACGAGACAAATACCATAATTGTCAAGACCACAAGACTCACTATACTAGGAGTATACATCCCATCAACCACAGTAACTGAAGAAGTAATCGACACTCTACTAAAGACAACAAGCCACGCTGTAAGGCAAGCGAATGTAATATTGGCGGGGGACAGCAACTGCAGAACCGACAAAACAAACCCGAAGACATACCCTAGAGACATTAGAAGAAGAAAGGTACACACTAGCAAACGACAAAACATTCAAAACGTATTTCGCCCATAATGGGGCAAGTGCTATCGTCCAAGTGTTCCACAGAGGGGAAGACATGCATCTAGAAACAAGGTCAGACACAGCAAACTCCTCAGTTTGTTTCAATTTTATGCTTCTATGGTGTTCTTTTAGTTTGATTTCCAGATTTTTTTTGTTTTTTCTATGTAGATTTTTTTTGCAATTATTACAGTTGATCTGGTAAATTCCAAATTTAAGATTGTATGGGATAGTATTGTTAAGTGGCTTGTTTAGCAGGTTTTTTAAACCATATTTGTTTAATGGTGCTAGTTATAGGTTTAGTTTTTTGAAGATTCTTTCAAATTTCCTTAAGGTCCAAGAATGGCAGGTGAATTTTCTATACTGGAAATATAGAAAGTTCACCTACCATCCCTGGGCCTTTAGGAAATTTGCCCATTCTATTCAAACATTTGCAATTATCAATTCACTTGGCATTCACAATGATTATTAGTAAGTCACAAGGTCAAACAATGTAAATTTGTAGGTTGGATATAGAAAATCTGTGCTTTTCACATCGCCAATTATATGTTGTGTGTTCATGGGTTGGCAAACCATCAAGTTTGCTCATTTATACCCTTCAAAGATTAACTAAAAATGTTAATCATAAAATAGCATTGAGATGGAAAAAAAAAAAAAAAAAATTTTATTCCTGTTAATAAAGTAAAACCTGTCTTCAGCGGAATCAAACGGGATGCTTGAACATTTCTGCTAAAGACAGATTTCCGCTTAACAAAAGTGAACCTAGGCTATTAAGAAAATTAAACCATTAACATACCTAAATGGACAGTATGAAGTAAAAAATGTATGTACATTACTCTATTGTGTGTATTTAGATATTTCTGCTGCAATGCATACAAGTAATACACACCAAAACATAATGAATGAAAAATAGCTGTATACACAATACATTTATCTTTTCCAGTAGTCAAGGAATGCTTTCTGGACACACTGCTGCTTAGCTGCTCAACTTTCACAAACATTTTGGCGTGAGAAATCACAGCAAACATATCCAACTCTTTTAGCCATAGGGCAAATTGTTGCAGTTTCTTTAAACTTTTAATATCCCAATAAATCTTTGGCCTACACCCTTCTTCCAACTAAGGAAAATATTCCTCTTCAACTTCCTCCGCCTTCTCTTCTACTATCCGACTTTACATATTCTCAATTAAGACATCTGTATCAACCGTGTCGGTTTCAGTTTGCTCATCACTGTCTATGTTGACATATTCTGTGGCACTGCAATTGAAAGCACCTTCATTGATGTTTTGTACCTGAAAATTATCTGAACTCAACATTCCAAAACTGGAAATTTACCATTAGAAGACGTACTATGATTTCCATTGACCACGTAAGATAGTTTCCTTTTAATAAAGGGAATTTAGCATGCTTTTCAACCCTAAATTTACAGGTCCATAAAATATTTCTGTTTTACACAGATTTCCACTTAACAGGGGTCCGTTGAATGCAGGTTTTACCGTATTAAGATTAACAATATATTCAAATATTTTTTTGTAGTTTAAAAAGTATACCTTTTATGAACATGATTTGAGTTTTTTCTTTCTTGCTGTTATTTAAAAAGTTTTAAGTGTGTACTCGACAAATTTAAGTTTACAGTATACATACATAATCACACGCTATCGATAGGTGCAGTTGCGATAACTGTAGGCATGGTGGCGTCAGGTATTCCAAAAATAATTTTGTTACATACTTTTCATCAAAACAGTCCAAACAATTTTAAGTTAATTTTTAAAATTTTATAATTTTTTGACATATAACATTTGAACAGGACATCTGTCTGGTCCACCAGTATAATATAAAAAAATGTTCATAATTTTCAAAAAAGGACAAAATTCCAATTTATAAAACGTCTGACATTTATCAAGTTAGTTGTTTGAAGTGGGACAAAATTTACATTGGTAAAACAAAATGTTATTTGGAAACCAGAATAAAGGAACATTTCACAAATATAAAGTATAAACAGATGGATAAATCAGATGTGGCAGAACATTTTTGGTCATTTAATCATGAAATAAATCCAGATGCTAAATTATTAAAACAATTAAATGGAACCATAGACTTAATAGTTTGGGGAAACATTCATTTTAAAAAACAGGGACTGTGTTATGAATTTTGATATACCGCCGAATGATTGTTACTAAATTTGTTTTGTTATCACAGGTTGACAGTGATGCCATTGCGCATGACATCACTTGCATGTAATGGTTGTAGCAAGATTGGCCAAGGTCAGTTGCCTTGAGAATGTCCTTAAGGTATGACGAAACTATATTTCTTGATGTTTCTATAACTTACACCACATATTTAAAATAAGTGAAACCTGTGGTCTCCACATTATTTGTTATTGGTGGACTTTTCTAACCCCCCCCCCTCCTTTTCCATGTTAATCCAATTTGCTAAGTTATCAGCAAAGGTGACGACATTACATCTTAAAAAGTAACCCATAAAGCATTTGAAACAGCTTAGAAATTTCCTATCTGTAATTTAAGTAGATGTACATGAAAATTGGGCATTCAGTAGCACTGATAAAAAACAGCAAAACTGAAAATGTAACGATGAAACCATTTAGTTTTTAAACAGTTACATAGTCATAACATTGCTTCAAGCAACAAGTTTGATTTTACTTTGAAGATCACTTATACATGCAATGATAGTAACTGATACAGGTCTGCGGGCTGCTGTCTTTTAATAACAAGGAAATGTGTCATGGAAGTTTGAAAATAATGTTGGTATCCGTCAAATGGAGAAAATTATTTCAAAATGTTAACAAGCAATAAAAAAATGTGAATATACAAGGGTTGTCCGTAAAATAAGGTTCCCAAATTTCTGCAGTCGCGAGGAATGCTGTTAAAGGAGATCCAGCGACACTGGCATGTGGCCTGGTTCTACCTCTCCCAGGACCCTGCCCTGCGAGCTGTCTGTGACGCTCAGTCTTGGCTTGGCAGCTGTTAGAAATGGAGCTTCCACTCGCTTCTCCCGCCAGGTGCAAATTATGCTTTCTGATGCATTTTTTGTATGTAAAAAGACTGCACCGGTGGAGATTCATTCCCAATTGTGTGAAGGAGATGGAGAGCAGTGTATGAGCATGTAACATATGTGCAAAATGGTGCAGAGAATTCAAAGACGGATGTACAGACGTCCAGCGTTCTGGACAGCCATCGGTTTCGGACGAAACGACTGTGAAAGTGGAAGAAGCAATGTTGAAAGATCGAAGGGTGACAGTCTGGGAGACCTGCGAGATGATCCCTGATGTCAGCAAGATCTACATTCACACAACTTCAACTGATCATTTAGGGTATACCAAGGTGGGTGGAGGCATGCTCGCGAAGGGAGTGCACTTCCATGAGGACAACGCTCATCCGCACATTGCCCAAGTGACAACCAAACACACCAACAAATTTGGATGGGATACTGTCAAACACCCTCCTAACAGCCCAGAACTAGCCCCAAGTGACTACCATCTCTTCCCTGATTTGAAGAACCACCTGCGTGGGATGCATTTCAGAACCGGAGAGGAACTGAAAGAAACTCTTTTAAGCTATTTTCGCAACGCGGTGGGAAAGTACTGCAATGCAGGCATACAAATGATGGTACACCACATGCAAAAATGCATTGATCAGAATGGAAATTATGTTGAAAAATAGGAAAAAGTCTAAGCTTTCAAAAATGTATTATTTAATGTCAATAAACATGGTTTTCATTGTGAAAAAAAATAAAAATTTGGAACCTTATTTTACGGACAACCCCCGTATTACTAGTATTTGATAAGATTCATGGGCAGACTAGTATTCTAAGAGAACATGCATACCAAACTGGATTATTTGGTCAATATTGCAAGGCATTACATAAAATCACATTTCACAGGACCTAAACTGCAATTATGCAGACATGATAAATACTGTTCAGTGAATGACTTCTATAAGTTTCACTATCCCCTTTTAACTATTTTAGATTTTATAAATATATTGATATTTTATAAATTATAAGTAAATGCACCATTTTATTCAGAAAAACCACTTTCAGCTTTTCCAAACAAGGACAATAAACGGGAATAATAGAAACTGCTGAAGAAAAGGTAATACAACAAATAAATTAAAAACCAAAAAGTCAAGTGGATTGGGCGAAATTTCAAATGAAATAGTTAAGCATCTTAAAAATGAGATTGCCGGGGTATTTACCCATATAGTAAATGCATCATTAAATCAAGGTATATTTCCAGATTTGTTGAAAAAGGTAATTGTTAAGTCACTATTCAAGAAGGGTAGCTCAAAGGATGTTGAAAATTAGACCCATTACACTGTGTTCTACTTTTTCAAAAATAATGGAGGGCATATATTTAGAAAATTTACAAATATATTTCAACAAAAGGAACAATTTCAAAATGGCAATATGGCTTTCAAGAGCAGAAGTCAATGACAGATGCAATAAATAAAGTAAACAGTTATATAAGTGTTTTAGATAAAGGTGGTTGCAATTTTCTTAGATTTGACTGCATAAATATTGATATTTTAATCAAGAATTTAAATAACTGGAGTGCAAGATTTAGCGGGGAAATGCATTGCTTCTTACTTGAAAAACCAAGAGCAGTGTGTGGAAGTCACAGAAATAAAAATGGGAATATAGAAAAAGATCAATTTTTCAGAACATTAGACAAGGGGTTCCATAAGGCTCAAAATTGGGCCCATTTATGTTTTTAATATATGTGAATGACATCTTTGATTTGGTGCAAAGTAATGGAGGGTTTGCAATTGGATACGCGGATGATGTCACAATAATCAAAGAAAAAACTGAGTTTGAAGTGGAGTTAAAAGCAAATGCTGTATTAAAAATTATTAAAGAACACTACTCTATTATTTATTTATGCCAACAAACTTACTGTTGGTGTTTTTAAACACACAAGCCGTGTGTGGGCAAAGTTTAAGAGGTAGAACTGGAACTTAAAAATTCAATGCCACAACTGGGATTTGAACCACAGACCTTCCGCTGAAGGTCTGTGGTTCAAATCCCAGTTGTGGCATTGAATTTTTAAGTTCCAGTTCTACCTCTTAACACTACTCTAGTTTAGATATGATATTAAATGTTAAAAAAAACAGTATGGATCAACTTTGAACTTAGACGAGCTTTTACAAATAATATTAAATTACAAATAGTCAGATTATACCAGAAATGGAAAGTGCAAATTTTTTGGGGGCAATTATAGATAAACACTTAACTTGGAAGCAGTATTTAATTCACATAACAAAAAAGATAAATAAGGACATATATATCTTGAGACAAGTAAGAAATGAAATGGATAATGAAACAGTAAAACAGGTATATTATGCAGTTATATATTCACATGTAAAATATGCTTAACTGTGGGGAAATAGCTCAGTAACAGAAACTAAAAAAAATTTTAAACTTCAGAAAAAGGCAATTAGGAAAATGGGTAATATAGATGGAAAACAAACGTGCAGAGATACTTTTAAAAGCCTTAACATCTTAACTGTTCCATGCATATATGTATATGAAAGTATAAAATATGTTTTGCAAAAAGAAAAAGTATTAAAAAATTGTAATATACATGAACATATTTTGAGAAACAATGACGATTATTATAGATCAACTTTATGAGGTATATTAAATAACAGGGATCTGGAAAGCATAGGAAAAGGTTTATTTAATAGACTATAAAAGGAAATAAAAAAATGTCTAACATTAAATTCGCTTTAAGAGCAATTAAGAAGTACTTCATTGATAATAGATTTTATAGTATAGAAGAATATAAATTTAATTGTAAATAATTTGTAAACCATGTACCTATTTTTCAATTTGTTAATTTCTAATTATGACGTGTCCTTTATTGTAATTGCTAAAGGATGAATAAAATGATTACGACTATGACTGACTGCCACCTAGCCAAAGTATAATAAATTATGTGATGATAGCAGCAACAACAGCAATAACAGCAACAGCAACAACAGCAACAACAACAGCAGCAGCAACAACAGCAGCAGCAACAGCAGCCGCAGCAACAACAGCACCAGCAACAACAGCAGCAGCAACAACAGCAGCAGCAGCAACAACAGCAGCAACAACAACAGCAGCAGCAACAACAGCAGCAGCTACAGCAGCAGCAACAACAGCAGCAACAACAACAGCAGCTGCAACAGCAGCAACAACAACAGCAGCAACAACAGCAGCAGCAGCAACAGCAGCAGCAGCAGCAACAGCAGCAACAACGGCAGCAGCAACAACGGCAGCAGCAGCAACAGCAGTAGCAACAACAGCAGCAGCAGCAACAGCAGCAGCAGCAACAACAGCAGCAGCAACAACAGCAGCAGCAACAACAGCAGCAACAACAACAGCAGCAGCAGCAACAGCAACAACAGCAGCAGCAATAACAGCAGCAACAACAGCAGCAGCAACAGCAGCAGCAGTAACAGCAGCAGCAACAGCAACTACAGAAGCAGCAGCAGCGGATATTGTTTAGAAAAGCTTACGCAAGCACTTGGTCAGAATTTCGGCAAAGTCCCACTAGGCAGTGTGTAGGAATGGTCATGAAAGTTGCCGAAGTTGCTGTGTTAATGCAGCGCTGCCAACAGCAGAATGTCCCTAGGAGTTTGTTGCCAATAGTAAGTTTGATTGTTTTTGCGGGAGTCGGCAGTATGCTGCTGACATCCTTAGAAGCAACTAGTGCAACGGATCGCTTTATCAGTATATTAGATTTGGCGCCTCTGTGCTTTAATGAGGAGTCATGCATGCAGTTCCTGTACGACGAGGGCCTGCGGAGGACTCGAATGCTATGCAGGGAATGTGATGTGCCCTAGGGCGAAGCCTACAGTCCCCCATCTGTGCCATCCCAGCGCATGGGGCTCCGTAAATGGATTTTTTCTCCACTCGAAAATTAAAAAATAAATAAATAAAAATAAATAAATAAAAAAGAACGATAATTAATAAAAATAATATAAATATAATAATATAATACTATCAAATATAATATATATAATATATTAAATAATAATAATACAATAAAATAATATATGTTGTTTTCTAGTGCCTTGCATCTGGCAATGAAGCCATTAGCATTATATTATAATATAATATAAAATAAATGAAAAAGAACGATAAATAATAAAAATAATATAAAGATGATATATATAATATAAATCTAATAACATTAAAAATAATAATATAAAATAAAATAAACAAAAAAAGAACGATAAATAGTAAACATAATAAAAATATAATAATATTAAATATAATAAATATAATATATATAATATATAAATATATATAATAAATATAATAACATTAAATAATAAAACAATAATAATAAATATAAGTATAATATATATTATATATAAATAATATACATAATATAAATGTAATAATCATCATCATACGCGATAGCGGTATGTCTGTGGAGGCAACAACGCGAGTGAGTGCATTTGTGTTTAATGTGCTGGCAACGAAAACTAGTGTAGTGTAAGAAGCAATGTTGGCAGATGTGAAAATCGTCTGCTAGTCATGCAGTGAAATCTAGTGGGCAATTGTGAAACTACTGTCGGCGCATGCGCAGTAAGTAAGTTCGGACTTAGAATCTGGCTGGCAAGTGGAAAGTGAGCTGTTCTAAACTTGAGCCGCAGCAGCAACAACAGCAGCAGCAACAGCAGCAGCAACAACAAGAGCAGCAGCAGCAACAACAAGAGCAGCAGCAGCAGCAACAAGAGCAGCAGCAGCAACAACAAGAGCAGCAGCAGCAACAACAAGAGCAGCAGCAGCAACAACAGCGACAGCAACGACAGTGACAGCAACAACAGCGACAGCAACAGCAGCAGCAACAACAGCAGCAGCAGCGACAGCAACAGCAACGACAATGACAGCGACAGCAATGACAATGACAGCGACAGCAACGACAGTGACAGCGACAACAGCAACAGCGACAGCAACAACAGCAGCAACTAAATTAAATTAGATCAGATTACATTAGAATAGAATAGATTACATTAGAATAGAATAGAATAGAATAGAATAGTCGGGCTGGGCTGGGCTCAGGCCCAGGCACTATAACCTTTTCTCGGGCTTGGTTAAGTCCGTGCCCAGCCACGCCAAACCTAAGAATGTCGGCCCGTGCAGGCCTCTAGCCTGGAGTGTATTCGAGTCATGCGGACCTTGAAGTGCAGGAAAGTAAAGTGTGGCGGCAATTTATAATAATCTTGCAGGGAATTCTGTGCATTCATGGTGATGAAATTTGAAAGACAAATATTTTTTTTAGCAAATAGCCCAACGCCTTCATCCTGCCTGCCACTCCTACACTCCTGTACCATCTCTACAGCTAGCAAAGAGGATCAACCCTGAGACACTCGTCACTTAATCCAGGCTCAACGACAACAAACAAGGTGGGAGGTCCCCTTGGTGCTGGGCATAACACAACTCATAGCTTGAGATGAAGAGGTAACGATACCGCTTCAATATTTTACAAGTAGGAATTTTACAACAAAATGCCAGTTAAGTGCACCAGACTAAAATTTGAATTCAAGTAATTATTATTTATTTATGCCAACAAGCTTACTGCTGGTGTTTTCAAACACACAAGCCGTGTGTGGGCAATGTTTAAGAGGTTGAATCAGAAACTAAAAATTCAATGCCATTGCCAGGATTTGAACCACGGATCTTCTGCTTATCGATCGGCTACTTTAACCACTAAGCTACCATGGCCAACTTGCCAGTACGACATTAAATTCCCCAGCTGATTCATACTTTTTCCCGGTTAACCATCTCACATCAGAGATAAATACTCCAAGGGTGACTTACAATTGTAACTACTTTATGTCCCGGGTTTAAGTAACCTTTAGATGGTAATTATTATTTATTTACGCCAACAAGCTTACTGCTGGTGTTTTTAAACACACAAGCCACGTGTGGGCAATGTTTAAGAGGTTGAATCAGAAACTAAAAATTCAATGCCATTGCCAGGATTTGAACCACGGATCTTCTGCTTATCGATCGCCTACTTTAACCACTAAACTACCATGGTCAACTTGCCAGTACGACATTAAATTCCCCAGCTGATTCGTACTTTTTCCCGGTTAACCATCTCACATCAGAGATAAATACCCCAAGGGTGACTTACAATTGTAACTACTTTATGTCATGGGTTTAAGTAACCTTTAGATGGTAATTATTATTTATTTATGCCAACAAGCTTATTGCTGGTGTTTTTAAACACACAAGCCACGTGTGGGCAATGTTTAAGAGGTTGAATCAGAAACTGAAAAATTCAAGTTGGCAAGTTGGCCATGGTAGCTTAGTGGTTAAAGCAGCCGCTCAATAAGCGGAAGATCTGTGGTTCAAATCCCAGCTATGGCATTGAATTTTTCAGTTTCTGATTCAACCTCTTTGAATTCAAGTTCTTTGAAAATACAATTATGTTATCTTAGTGCCTGGCCCTGAAAGTGAGTTAATGAAATAAAATCAAGCATAGAACAGAAAATATAACACTCACCAAGACGTCTTCGTATAATGTCGGATGCAAAATGTGACTGATTTATCATTTCCATTCCAGTATTATCCAAAACCACTATAGCATTGCTATGCGCAGCAACTTCTGCTTCAAATGCTTGATGCTTCTGGATTTTTGCCTAGAAGTTGCAATCAAATACATAACTATAAGGGAACTAAATGAAAATTATTTCCTCAAAAACTGCATTAATACACCTGAATGGTACAGTCAAAAATTAAAATGTGAAAAATTTAACATCAGAATTCTTCTCTGGAACACAAGTGGTCTCGCACAAACAAAAAGAACAGAGCTCAATAAAATTGTGTTGGACTATAACATAGATATATTTTTCATACAAGAAGCAAATCTAACAAATGATTAACTTAAATACTTCAATTTTACTGGAGTTTTACTAAATTTACTACCCAAAAATAGATAAGTAGTGGAATATTAGTTGGAGTCAAAAAGGATATTAAATCCTCCTTTGAAATTGTTAAAGAAATGGATAACACAGGTAAAAGTGAATTAATAAAGCTAAATTTTTGGGATAACAAAACACATCTTCATTTATACAGTATTTACAATCCTCCCAGGAATGAACCAGATCTCTCACTTATTGACCAATTAAATAAAACAATCGTAATTGGGGATTTCAATGCCCATTCCAAAAGATGGCGTTATGAAAAAGTTGATTCTACAGGGAAGATAGTGGAAGAATTTTTGAATAACACAACTTTTGAACTGATTTATAGTAAAGAAGATCCCACAACCTTCATACATTACTCTGGAGCAGGCAGTAACCCAGACCTCTTGTTAGCTACAACAGATATTGTTTCAAAAATTAGAAAACAAGTTATAGAAGATCCAAGTTCTGGTCACAGAGCAGTAATTGCTGATATAAAACTAGAGAATACAAATAACAGTCAAGGTCTTACGAATCTGTATTGGAACTTCAAAAAAGCAGATTGGAACAAATATAAAACAGGATATTATTTCAAATTGTTAAGGAAATGGATAACACAGATAAAGCTGAATTGATAAAGCTAAATTTCTGGGATAACAAAACACATCTACATTTATACAATATTTACAATCCTCCCAGGAATGAACCAGCTCTTTCACTTATTGACCAATTAAATAAAACAATCATAATTAGGTATTTCAATGCCCAGTCCAAAAGATGGTGTTATGAAAAAGTGGATTCTACAGCGAATTTAGTGGAAAATTTTTTGAATATCACAACCTTTGAACCGATTTATAATGAAGATCCCACAACCTTCATACATTACTGTGGAGCAGGCAGTAACCCAGACCTCTTGTTAGATACTACAGATATTGTTTCAAAGATTAAAAAGCAAGTTATAAAAGACCCAAGTTCTCGTCATAGAGCAGTAATTGCTGATATAAAACTAGATAATACAAATGTTAGTCAAGATCACATGAAACTGTATTGGAACTTTAAAAAAATAGATTGGAATAAATATAAAACTGAACTGGAAAATAAATGTAAACAAAAACTCAGTTGCATGATCAACCAGATCATATGAACAAAAATTTCTGTAAAGTCATCCTAGAAACCGAAAAAAAAAATAATAAAAAGGAACATAAACAATTTAAGAAAGATTTGAAACAAGAAAGAGAATGTGATCCTAACATTGAATACAATATCTTTTTTTCAAAATTTTAATATGCAAGAACTGAACATTGCAATTAATAATCTAAAAAACAAAAAGTCTCCTGGACCAGATCACATACATCCAGAGTTCATAAAAAACTTTGGAAAAACAGCAAAACTACTAAAACTCTACAATCTAACCTGGAACACCACTGTACCTGCTGAATGGCGAAAAGTAATAATTGCCCACTATGAAGAAAGATAAAACAGCATCAGAAATAAATTAATTATAGACCAATGGCTCTTACTAGCATAATAGCAAAAGTGATGGAAAGAATGGTGTCAAATAGGTTAAATTGGTTTCTAGAATCACAAAATTTAATTTCCCCACGTGAAGCTGAATTCAGAGAGCTCCACTTTACAAATGAACAAGTCTTACTTCTCAGTCAAGAAATCAAAGACTCCTTCAATAGAAAAGAAGATAATGTATCAGTTTTTATTGATTTCCAAAGTGCATATGATTCTATATGCAGAACAGAACTACTAAAGAAAGTAAAAAAGATAGGGATACAAGGTCCAATGTTTTCATGGCTATGTCATTTCTTAGCACAATGCTTTATTGCTACCAGATATGGAAGAAATATTCCTAAATATAAACAAGTACACCGTGGTTTACCACAAGAAACAGTGCTCAGCATTACACTTGCTAATATATTTATTATTGATCTGCCACAACAAATACAAGAATCAGGTGTGAAGTGTGCACTATTTGCTAATGACTTAGTAATGTGGACTTCAAAAGCAAAAAACAAAAGTACAGAACTAGATAAAACCATGCAAAAATCGTTAACCAACCTACAAAAGTGGACCAAAGAAAATTTAATGACTTAATACAACAAAATCAAACTACCAAATCTTTTCACTAAGAAAAAAACCACTAAAAATGAAACTAAATTTTGAGGGTCAACAATTACCAGAGACAAAGGAAGCAAAGTATTTAGGATAACTAAGGAAACTGAAGCTATTAACAGTGAAGCAACAAGATTCTAACATAAGAACAAATTAGAAACCACAAACTTCACTCATCTTAGTAATATTGCAAGTTCTTGGTGCCAAGCTGACTAAAGTTTTGAATGAGCTGGAGTCAACTCAAAACTTTAGTCAGCTTTGCACCAAGAACGTGCAATATTACTAAGATAAGTGAAGTTTTTAGTTTCTAATTTGTTCTTTAGAAAGTATTTAGGAGTTATATTTGATACCAAACTTACATGGACCAAACAAATAGAAAATGTAATACAAAGAGCAGAAAGGTGCCTTTCACTGTTAAAATAACTAACAGGAATGAAGTGGGGATGTTCCAGAGCCATAACATACAATGTATATATAAAGCCATTATTTACTTACTGAAGCGAAGTTCTTGTAACAGCAAATACAACAAAAATTCAAATCTTTCAAAACAAAAGTCTGAGACTAATTACAGGTGCTATCAAAACCACACCAATACCAGCTATGGAAATACTAACCAACCAATACCCCATTGAATATGAAACAGAAAAAGCGACTCTTATTCAACACTAAAAGTTGATCAGACTCCCATTCAATACATGGCACAAGAGAAATTTTACACATACACTAAAGACTCACGAGAGCTTTCTTTCCAAAATTCAGGACATCAAGAAGAATGTATACCTTCCTAATTCAAAGGAAAACTTCATATCTAAAGTCAATCCGACACAAACATTAGACATGACATATGACATTAGACATGAAACATTAGACATGACATGATATAGACATAGACATTAAGAAAAGTGATACTCCAACTAGTGTTCTAAAATTATTGGCATTAGAGACAATCCATACTAGATTTCCAGAACACGAATGGCTCCATTATTTATACTGATGGATCATTGATATCAAACCGAGATGGAGCAGGGGCTGGAGTCATGTCACCTCTTTTCCTATTACAAATCTTTAAGTTATGGAACTACAAACTTTGATGGAGAAATTGAAGCAATTCGAATGGCCCTACAAAATCTTTTGTACAGAATTTCACATTTTCATCAAGCAGTTATTCTCTCAGATTCCAGGGCAGCAATTATAGCAATTACTTCCAAGTTGTCACCAAAAAACCAAACAATTTTAGAATGTTGGAAAATTCTTACCCATCTAACCCCACTTCAAAAACACCTAGCCTTCCAATGGATACCAGCTCACTGTGGACTGAGTGGTAATGAGAAAGTTGATTTTCTTGCTAAAAAGGGTACCGGCAATGTGCAGAAATCTATAGTTAATCTACCACTTTATGCAGCTAAAAGATTAGTCAACTCTGAATTCAAAAAAAAAATTATTGCAAAATATTACTACGAAAAATCAAAAAATAAAAGAGTGATTCAAGAAATGAAAATCCTATACGTCGAGGTGTGCCACTGAAAAGCCAAGCGTTGGAGTTATTAAGGAGGGAATTTTATGAAAAAGAGAAAGAATAGGTGGATATCCATGGGCATTCCTCTATTCCTGCTGATGAAGTTATAGAGCGAACTGCAAGAAATAAAACAGCACACTGGTGGGCAGATGATAGAAGTCTTATTTCTCACTGTATTTTTAACAGAGTTAATGGGTACAGACTTTTGGTTGGCATCTGCCCCGATATATCTAATTCTTCCTTTATCTCTGTAGATCGAGGAGGAATTTTATATATTTGGAAAATAGCCAATCAAAAACTATGTGGCAAATGGCACAAGGAACAACACTTAAGGAGAAGGTCTTTGAATACTTGACCTTGGATTACACAATTTTTCATGGAATTTCCTAATTGCAAATGTTCAGTCAACCATAATTGGTGCCAATTTCATTCACCAAGACAACTTCTTAACAGATTTGAAGAATAGGCAACTCATGTATTCAATGACATTAACACCTGGCTTCAGATTACTTTCAGCATATAAGTGTATAGCATCTGGATACTTGTTTCCATTTGTTTGTTCGCAACTAAGCAAGGATCTCCTGTACTAATGTCAATTCTGGATTTGTCATGAACTGTATTAATCACTTAGGTTATTATTTCAAGCATTATAAGATAATGGTTCCAATACTTAGGCCATTTCAAGCATTACAAACTTAATTTACCTACCCATCCCGATCCATTATCACAACCTTTTGAATGTTTCATATGTACTTCCTACTGAAGAGAACTATAAAAATCAAAAGTATAGAAAATCTGTATAGAAAATACTTTGCAACGAACTGAAGGTCTCTTCAAAATCTATCCCAGCCTTCTGAGCAGGTGTTATGGAAACCACTTGTTCATAATCATTGTTTTTCTTAACACACAATGGTTCTGAATCACCTTTCCATCTTCCGAAACTTGAAACAGATCCCATCAGTTTCTTTAAAACCATGTAATTCTTCTTGCATGGTAGTCAACTATTGCACTCTTGGATTTGAATTCAGTGCTTCATTGTAATATTGTGGCTAACCAAAAAAAAAGTTCTCCTGAAGTTATTCAAGCTAGTTTTCTCGTATCTCTTTGTGAACAATGTTGCTTTGGGCATTTATCAACTTCCATTTTCTTTCACTTTCTGTGAAGTGTTTCCTACAGGGTCATTCCTGTTTCTTCAAAAGTCTTGTCATTTGGCTCAGATTTTCCTCATCGCAGTGGGTGGGCAAAGGGTCACCTCGTCCAAATAAAGCATACATGAGTCGGTCAAAGACCAAGGTGACGGTTGTATTTTTGACCACAAAGGCATTATTCATCATGGATTTGTGCCACATGGTCAGATCATAAACAAGGAAGTCTACCAGGGAATCCTAGTGCACATGAGGGATGCTGAGCACTGGAAGATGCCTGTATTGTGGGAAAATCAGAATTGGATTTTGGATCATGACAATGTGCCAGATCACGCTCACTCCTTGTCTGCAACTATCTAGCAAAACACCACATTCCCATTGTGCCCCATCCACGGAATTCTCCGGACCTAGCCCCAGCAGACCTTTTCCTGTTTCCCAAACTGAAAAACACTTTGCAAGGACGTTTCCAAACTATAGAGGAGATTCAGGGCAATGCAGCGATAGACCTGTGTGCCATTCCACAAAATGTGTTCCAGGAGGCATTACAAAATTGGAAGAAATGATGGGAATTGTGTATTGCCAGTAGAGGACACCATTTTGAAGGGGACAGTAAAATGTTGTACAATGAACAATAAAGCAAAAGTTTTGTTTCTTTTTGAACACACCTCATACTTAGTACTCAATAAACCAACTCCAATTCCAGCTTGACAATCATTACACTCTGCCTTTTAGCTGCCCCACTCTGCTCAAGTGCAGAGTACAGAAATTGTTAAACCATGTTTTAAAATTTGACACGTTTCCTCTGTCAAATTCTCTTCAACCATGCACATCAATTTCCTTACTGTGCTATCATTGGTGAATGCTTCTTGAAAATACTTCCAGACAATTTAAAACCTCATTCTTTTGTTTCATCAAAAATATCCAATGAAATTTACTGAAGATTATCTTTGAAATAAAAGATATTTCCCACCTAGAATACCAATGACTAACCTAGGACCACTGATGTCCACAATGACTTCACCAATAGTATTAGATAGTTCCTATCTTTATTAGCAAAGGCTACCTTAACCCAAAGCACTTGCATTACACAATTTTTGGTTTCTGGTACAATGCCAATATCCGTCTTATTCAAGACCTTTAGAATATGGTGCTTGTCCTGTTAACCCATTCTTTCATACCAGAACTGCAATGTTCCTATAGAAGGTGACACATTCCATTGAGTAAGCATCCACTGTCCATTTTCCTCTAGCTTTAACCCTGCCATTCTTCTTAAGTGTTAAGGATCTATGTTCTAATGTAACACCCAACATGTTTTTTGTCCTTAACATTCTTACAACTCCAACCCCTGTTTATAAAAATCTACCACAATATACCTTTAAACTGCTGTTTTTTTTTTTTTTTTCATTTTATTTAAGAATTAATGATTAAATGGTGTTGGTTATTACATGATTAAGACTCACATGCACACTCACACATATGTACCCAAGGTGAAATTCACTACTTCCTCTACCTACTGCACAAATCAGTAAAGAACGTAATTAATTCTGTATTACAAATTTCTTTGTTTCTATCTACAAAAAAAGGTAATGTTGCCATACCTGCAAATTAGTTGGATCTTTGTAGCTTTCATCTGAAGCAGCTTGGAGTTTCTCATAAATCCATGATTCAAGCTCATCTGCATCTCGTTTGAAGTACTGAAATAACAACACACTGTACAATCAACAGTACTTTCATCATTAGAATAACTTTCTGAAATGCATATATTATTCTGATATACCTGAAAACGTCGTGAATCCTCCAACTTCTCTCGTTTTGCTCGAGCTTCGGATTTGAATTCGCCATAACGATGCAATACTTGCTCTCGTCGCTCCTGAATGTCCTCTGCACTCTCTAAAATTTTCACTTCCTTTGGAGTAATCTGATCCATCTTGGATCACCTGGAGCAAAATACATATTTAAACTAAAATATATCAAATGACTCAAAGACCAATGTTTCCACTACAATTAAATTATTGTAAAGAGCACTTCCATCAAGACTTGGTCCAGCATATTAGTATAAAATAGTACCAGAATATTTGCTTCAAACAGCAGAGGTTTTGAAAAGTACCCTTCCTTCATCTTAGCCTCATACATAATTATGTATAAAAATATCTGATGTGTTGCACTCGCATGACTTTCTCTACTCTTGTACTAACCATTCTAACAAACTCTTATTCCTATATCTCCATGTTAGTTAAGATAAACATTCGCACAAATTATCTTATTGCTTATGTCCTAGTAGGTGCAAGGGAGATATTAGAATACAGAAGGCTTTGTGCGACAGTCAAATCTTTTTGACCTTTAAGATTCTGTTCTCTTTGCACGATTAACATATAAAACAATGAACAACGTTGTTGCATTTCGCTAAAGTTCTAAGTTTTCCGAAACTCACACGCATAACGAGGAATATCTCCGAAATGGTTCACCCTACAAGAAAATTTATTGAGACATAAATTGTGTATTTTACCAAGATCTACATTTTTTGTATAGTATGATTTGGTCTATCTCTAATGGTTTACCAGTTATGCAAAAGTCGTCCAGAGTAAATACGACTACTGGGGCTATAGCCAGAAAATTCAAGATATATATTTCATTTGTCATAAAAATATCTCAAACATATGGCATTTTAATCAAAATCGTTAGAGCCATTTTCAAGAAAATCAAAGTAAAGGGTAGTTTAGGGTGGGGCTATTTGCTTCAAAATCTTCGTGTCACATCCTTGAACGACAAACTTAAATACCAACTTTGGTTTTCAACCGACTGTTGAGTTATGCTGTCCACAGACTGACACACAGACACACAGACTGACTGACACACACACGGACCTTTTTCTAAAAATGCTTTCTTGGATTCAGGGGGCCTCAAAACATGTATTTCCGGTGAAATCTTGACATCAAATTTTTGGGTGGAATACAATACTTCCCCTACTTACCAGTAGAGAAAGTAAAAATGTACAAAATAAGTCATCTGCCTAGTACTGATCTATAGTCTGAATTTAGAGACCCAAAGAGTTGCTATTAAACCACTACAATTTGTCTATTTGTACCAAAGCTAGCTCAATTTTGAGTAACTCCATGTCCTCTTACTTTCACAATTTCTTTCAAAGTTAGTTATATGATACAACTGAAAATTTCTACAAATAACAAGTGTGCCTAATCACCTCAATTCAGCAAATTGTATGTTTCTAAAATTGTAACACGTGAAACTTGACAAACTCTGAGAAAATACAATTTGTTTAAAAAAGTCAGCTGTTCAAAGTAGTAACATGCAAGTCACTTAAATATCCTTTTACCATAACTTCAATAAACGATGTATTGTGATGCACCAGCTATGGTACAGTTTTATAAGGAGATTGGTGCCTGGCAATCAGAACAGTGAACATATATGCAAAACTCTCACTTAGCATCTACATTGGAAGCAATATCTGCAAGCGTTTCCACCCCGAACATGCATGTGAAAATTTCCAACAGCTATGTCAAAAAGTGCTGTTCAAGTGAAATTGTGATGACTATAGCATGTGCTGTGACTGCAAAGGATTAGACTTGTGTGAGTAGACCATCCAGAACAGGCTTGTTTTGCTGATTTCATTATGCCATGTGTGTGCACACTGCACAAACTGCATGTGGTGGGTGTGCATACATGTGTGTGGGTGGTGCACTTGGGTAGTGGTGGGTGGTATGTGTGAGTGCAGTGTGCATGCATGGTGTGGTGTGGAGTGGGTGGTTGGTGTGGTGTGTGGGTGGTTAGTGTCTGTGGGTCTGTGGTTGCTGTGCACATTGGTGGGTGGTGTGTGGTGTGTGTGGGCGATTGGTGTGTGTGGGTGTGTGGGTGGGTGGTGTGTGTGGGTGATTGGTGGTGTGTGGGTGGGTGGTGTGGTGTGGTGTGGGTGGGTGGTGTGGTGTGGTGTGGGTGGTATGGTGTGGTGTGGTGTGGTGTGGTGTGGTGTGGTGTGGTGTGTGTGGGTGGTGTGGTATGGTGTGGTGTGAGTGGGTGGTTTGAGTGGGTGGTGTGGTGTGGTGTGGTGTGAGTGGGTGGTTTGAGTGGGTGGTGTGAGTGGGTGGTGTGGTGTGAGTGGGTGGTGTGGTGTGGGTGTGTGGTGTGGTGTGGGTGTGTGGTGTCTGTTGAACTGTTAACAACAATATCTTAAGATACATTACCAATGTAACAAATGGTGATAAGATATGTGATGGATCTGTAAAGCTGTACTTAAATTGGCAGAAATTGTAACAGTTCACAACTTAAATTCAGACGATTCAGAATCTCAGGATATTTGTGAACATTCTACTATCAATCTTAAGTTGCTGTGAACTGTTACAATTTCTAGCAATTTAAGTACAGCTTTACGGCATCCATCACATATCTTATCACCATTTGTTACATTGGTAATGTATCTTAAGATATTGTTGTTAAGTTTGCAAATGTTTTCTGTGATAAACATGATCCAATTTTTTAGTGGGTTACAGCAATATACCACAATTTTATGTGTTGGAAGTACTCTGTTCAGTCATCTTGTTAGTTTAATCTGAGCTTAGAAAAATACAATGTGATTTAAACAAACAAAAAATTACTAAGCAAAATAATTAAAATGTTCTTAAACTATTAATTTTGTAAATTAGCAGTACATACATATATAGGTATAATTACATGTACATGGAACACACTTCTCACTTTACCATTGCAAAAGGGACACTTCTACAAAGCACAGCACTTCAGATCATCACACCATCACTGATGACAAATTTGTGAAGACTAACTCAACACCAACACTGGGGCATGTGTGGCAATGAACCATCAAACATGTTACAACCTGCATTAGTCAAGTCTATACAAGCACAAATTTCTAAAATTGTACCAGAGCTGAAAACCATTAAGTAACTAGTTAAAAATTATGAAGACAAAATAAACTCCCTTGGATTGTGCCTAGTTTACGCAGAATTAACATTTTAACATGAAATGTTCAGTTATTTTGTCATAACTCCTGATTCCATTGAGGTCCCGTTGTGAAATTTTCAGGGTTTACAGCTTTAAATAATAGCAAACTCAAACATTTCAATTAAAAAAAATTTTTTTTTATTTTTTTATTTTTTTGTTATAATTTCAATTTTAATTTTTTTTCCCTAAAATAGTCAATTAGCATACCAGATTAAAGCCTGTGAAATTATCTTTAAAATGACATTAAATATTTGTCTAGATTTAATAGAACTGTAATTATTGAAGATATGATAGAACAGTGCAAAAAAAAACTTATTGTTATTCCCAAATGTCAATAATTGATTACTCAGAAATAGAAAACAATTTTTCTCTAGAACTATTTTCTTGCTTAGAACTTTAGGGAGAACGATTCCTGAAATTTTCATTAAAATCCAAAATCAGGTTGAGTGACTGGTTGGTTTGGCTTGGAATGACCCATGTGGAATCAAGTTCTTGCAATGGAAAAAAAAGAAATACAAGTAAGAACAATAGCACCTTTCAAACATGTTAGTTAAATGATATTCACATTGGCATGTGCGTGGACCTACAGATTTCTTCAAAATATGATTTTATTTGGGGGGGGCAGAGAGTATTTGATAGGTCTCAAAACATGTATTTCTGATGAAATCTCAATACTTAACTTTTGATACCGATTATAGGCATGTGACACAGAAAGTAAAAACCATAATTAAAGTAACAATAGCTTGTTCCATGATCTTACATGTGAAACACAATTAGATAAATGTAAAAGGGTGATAATAGATAGAGCAAGTTAAAGTAAAATGTGTGTTGGTATATTGTTTGTTATAGATTAAATGCCATTCAAAGATCACATATGACAAAGAATATAATGGATGGTATATGTGTGGTGGTGGTGGTGGTGGTGGTGGTGGTGGTGGTGGTGGTGGTGGTGGTGGTGGTGGTGGTGGTGGCGGCGGCGGCAGCAGCAGCAGTAGTGCTTTAGGGTGCACAAACAAAACAAAGGCTTAAATTTGTTCATTGAACAACAATTAAAAACAGTTAAAACAGTAAAGCGTTACCAACACAGTACCAGGTACACTTAAAAGGTGAGATAAAACAAAAGCATAAAGTGTTAAAATATCTCGCTGCAAGAGGCCAAGATAAAAAAGACAAGCAAAACATAAAGTAAAATATGCGAGTTAAACATGTTTGCCCAGTCCAAAATCTCAAAACGTAATATTCGCTCTACTGCACATGATGTCTCTCCCAGCACCTCGGCCAGGGTCGCTGGCAAACACGCAGTGGAGTAAACAACTGGCACTGGCAGTTTGTCACAATAGCTCAGTGGTAGAGCAGCCGCCCGGTAAGCGGAAGGTCTGTGGTTCAAATCCCAGTTGTGGCATTGAATTTTTAAGTTCCAGTTCTACCTCTCAAACTTTGCCCACACACAGCTTGTGTGTTCAAAAATACCAACAGTAAATTTGTTGGCATAAATAAATAATAATTACCATCTGAAGGTTATTTAATCCTGGGATATAAAGTACTTACAATAGTAAGTCACCTTTGGGGTAATTTGTCTCTGATGTGAGACTGCCTTTGTGGTTTACCAGGAGAAATACAACTGGTTTGAGAATTTAATGCCATTCTGGCAGTTTGTCACAATAGCTCAGTGGTAGAGCAGCCGCCCGGTAAGCGGAAGTTCTGTGATTCAAATCCCAGTTGTGGCATTGAATTTTTAAGTTCCAGTTCTACCTCTCAAACTTTGCCCACACACGGCTTGTGTGTTTAAAAACACCAACAGCAACTTTGTTGGCATAAATAAATAATAACTGACACTGAATTAAACCATGCCGCGCTACCCAAGTAAAATAGCACGTCAACAGTTGAAGTAGACCGCAGACAATTCATTGCTGTCGCCACCCACAATCGATGGTCCACGAAAGTGAAAGCTTCACAGGAAATAGCTAGCCTCCAGGGACAGGCAACAGAAGTACTGAACACGATTCTGACATCGGCAGCATCCCTCTGGATGAAACCGGTTCAGAAACCAGTCTGGCTGCAGCTCATCACAAGCAGCTCAAGTGAAGGTTGCAACAGCCAAGGGTGACGATGCAGGAGTTCACCCTGAATAATGAACAACTAGAGAATAAGGCTCTGGTGAACCTCCACACTATGTGTACCAGGAAGTTACCCACTCCTGGGTGTATGATACCGAGATATGTCAATGCGTAATACTCTGCAAATATCAGAACATCCATCATTCGCTGACGACCACGCTAACCATTGAGGCAGTCAAGGTAACAATTGTCCTTATCTGGAAGAATCAGAATATTCAGTTTGGGTGCGACAGGGAAACAACCCTAGGATATTGACGATCTCCCAGAGGTGTGTGTTGGGAGTATGGTGGGGTAGGACATCCGGTCCATACCTGGCCGACAAACTAATGGAAAATGAATAAGTACCGGTATGTAAAGGGGCACGTTGGATCTCTCATCAGCAACCCCTCGAGTGATGCTGCTTGCAGATCAGTATGCGAAAGGCTGTACGAGATATTGGACATGGGCGCAGGGCCTGCCATCGAGACAACCAGATGGACACAACAACAGCGCTGGCATTGGGCGATAACTTGCCTGTGGAGGAAGCCTTGTTGGAGTTGACCTTGAAGTAAAGTCTGTATGTACATCATGAAGGTGACTGAGGATGTGGTCCTGGATTTAGACACCCTAAGGAATTACAAGGTGTTGATCGACGTCGGCAGGAGGGTGCCGCAAATCGGAAAGGACGAGGTAAAGCTCTGAATCCCCAGTTAACATGTTGGGGTCCGCAGGAGGAGATTATGTTTAGAGTGAGTGAGTGCGTAGTGTTTAAGAGCCCGTCGACAGCTAGGTCTTTTGGGCCCCAAGTCAAATTTAAAGGATAAAACACTCACCAACTTCTGATTAAAAACTAAGCTAATAAACAAAACTAAAAAATTGCTAAAACAGTTAAAATACTAAAAAGTTAATGTTAGAACCGTTAAAATACCAAAAAGGTTAAAACGCTAAAAGGTGAATGATAAAACAGTGACGGTTTAGAATACTAAACAGTAAAACAAGACAAATTTAATTGCAGATTTGTAAATCCTTAAATCAGGCATGTCAAACATCACTCCCAGGGTGTGAAGAGAGGGGTCTACCCCTCCTTAACTGCAGTAGCACGCGCTCGTAGAACCGGTTTTCGCTTTGTTTTTCCCGTTTTCCGATTTGATCGTCACGGAGGGAGGGAAAATAGGGGAAAATGTTTCACGCCTTGTGAGTGCTGTTTGACACCCCTGCCTTAAATGAAAAGCCTAATACTAAAAACACAAGTTATACTTGTTTGGCGAATCCAATTTCAGCGACGAACCGCAGCACCGTATCTACGGAGACTGGGTCGTCGCCTAGGATGGACCGCAGACTAAACCCCAGGCCAAGCGACTGGAGCACCGGGGCATATCGTGGACAATCAATCAAATCGTGCGACACGGAGAGTTGGACGTTGCACGTGTGAAAGACAGGGGCCGGGTCAACGCGCAAATGGTGCCCATGTGTGGCGCGTGTGTGACCTATGCGTAACCGCGTTAAAATGACCTCTGACCGACGGGAATTCCTGCAATAAGTCCACCAGGGTTTTACCGAGTCCTTAATTGTCCGTAATTGGGTGCCAGTCAGCTCTTCCCAAGATTTCTGCCAAAAAGAATAAAGCTGGCAACGGAAGTATCGCTGCACTGCACATCTCTAAAAGGAAGAGCGTATGTGGAAAACACCGGCAAACGACATGCAGCCTTGGCCGCCGCATCTGCCTCCTCGTTGCCGGGAATACCCACATGGCCTGGGGATCCATGTAAAAACAAACTGGTATCCGCGAGAGACTAACTGTGAAACGAGTGTCTGGATTTTAATTATCAATGCTGATATGGCGAGAAATTGTTGCAACGCCTGAACAGCACTCATGGAGTCGCAGCATATGATGAAGCTGTCAGGAACCGAACTAGAGATAAAGAGTAAGAAATAAAATATGGCGAATAGCTCGGCAGTAAAAACGGAACTGTTGTCCGGAAGTCTGTACGTATGAGCCTCGCCGTTGTACATGAAACTACATCCTGTACCACCCCCAACCTGGGACCCGTCGGTAAATACCGGCGTTATGTTTAGAACCAGCAGGAGCAAGGTGTTTGCGAATGTGCACTAGGAGAGTTCAATGGTCAAGGAACCTCATGGGCGCAGGAAGGCCTATACTTGGAGGATGAGAGGATCAGCGATGTGGTTTACCGCATCTAGGGGCTGCCCCGAAGGAAGATGCCGGTGGCACTGATCGCGGGGTGGGAGCAGAGTGAAATTGCTCAAGCTTCCATCCCGGAAGCATCCAAAATTGAATGCGCATTGGATAATGTCATGTTGCCAAGGAGGCAGAGAGAGTAACTTTGTGAGTTTTTGATGGCTAGTTCATAAAGTTTATCAGGCTGTAGTAGAGTCAGTCGGTAGAGCACCAACCTGCTGTGCAAGGGATTCCGGGTTTGATTCCCGACAGGTGGGTAGGAATTTTTCTTTAGCCAAGAATGTTCCTTATCCTACCTAGAGTCTGGAATTATGAATTAGAGCGTGAATGTGTGTGATCTAATGTACTAAAAATCCTAAATATACAAAATCCCAATGTTAAACGAGTACCATCTGTAAGGAAACAAATTAAAAAGGAAATTGATTAAATGTAACAGGTTGAGTAATTAAGTTATAATATTGTAGGCTGAATATGAATGAACGCCTTGTATTATTTTATCCAATATGTTTGACGAAGCTACAGAACTATATACAGACCACAGGAAGACAGGTTCAAGCAATGTGATATATTGGAACGAAGAGCTCGTGTAATGTTAAGCGAGAGCCTGTAATACCATGTCTAGATAAATGGCACTGAGTATATGGAACTGTTTGGTTCAGTCACGTATAGCACTCTCAATGAAACTAACATGGCCAGCACAAGCCAAATGAAGCAGCCAGTGTTTCTGTCTGGTTCTGTTATGAAATTAGCTAAATCCAAATCCCAAGTACCTCGCTAGATCACAACCTAACATGCAGTCTTCGATTACCAATTTTCCAGACTTTACATCCTAACATTGATAAACTAATGTAAGATTTGAAGCTTTCACGGCTGATCACCCGTGAAGCATTGATCAATTGATAAACTAATTAAAGAAAAACAAAGTGTCGGAAAAGTCTATATAATTTTGTTCTGAACGGCTCTCTACTAATTAGCAGTAAAAATGGCATTCTGTTCTATTTACTTCATAACATGACTGTCCATCACAAACTACAATTGCTATGTATTTTCTCGTAGCATAGAGCCAAAATGTAATTGTAATCTGTGATCATTTGTATAAGTAAATGAGTCAGCATTAATATTACAACATCCTTGACATTAGTTGTGTTATTAACACTGGATATGTTTCCTGCCTTTCCTACTTACTGCATCCTCCCAGCCTCAAACTATTTTCCCCTCCCCAGGGGCAGCAACACAGAGTGCAGTGACTACACATGGTTAACCGCTCTTCAGTGCATGATCTTCAGCGGTGTGAGCAGGCGTCACACCGGCATTACCTGTCCTCCCCAATATGGACAGACTGCTGCTTTGCCTCTTTTTTCTCATGTTGTGGTATTCACATAAAAGGAGTTTATGGTGAGAGATTTCTTTGACAATCTTCTGGCATTCAAGAATTTGAGCAAACAATCAAATGTATGTGAAAAGCAATCGCTCTTCTTGAGACATGGATGATTTATGGTCAACTTCTTTTGTCCACTTTTTGTGGCTAACATTATGTAACTGATTTGAGAACTAGACATAAGTGGCTTACCAAGAAAGCTGACGAACTTTTATTTAATCTTGAATGAAAAGAGAATTATTTTATTTCTTATACTGTATTTTAATTTAAATTTAATATAATTTCATTTAAGTTTGAACTCTGTAAATGTTTTGATATAAATCAGTGAAAGGAATATAATACTTTACATGTTGAATAAGAATACTGCTTCCAATCTTTATAACACTAGCACAGGAATGAGTAACTTGGAAACCTGTCACTCTTCTGCCTACTTTTAGATATGTTTACTAATGAAAAAGCATAACATCAGTTAAGTAACTATCACTTTAGCAAAGCTTAGTTTTAATGAGATAATAGTTTCACTTTTAGCCAATAAGCATATTAGGCTGTGAATTAACACTTGTCAGATCAGATGGAAATATATTTGCCATAGCTTCAGAAGTACTGACAAAACACTCTGCAGCCTAAATATTTAACAGAGAACCCATTTCTTCAGATTTCAGCTTGTGGTTACATGGCTGAATGTTAATAAACAAAAAGTAAAATGCACATTACAATAAAGTGCATCATGTTCTTTAAACAACTGTCACATTAACTTGACATATGTATAAATATGATAAAGTTGCTTAAAAGATATACATGATTAGGCTTTCAAGACCGGTGTTAATCCAATAGAATGTACTTTACAGGCTTGTAGGCCATGGTCCAGTGAATGAATAATCATCTAATGATTCACTGCCCATAACTCCAACAGACATCTTCAGAGAACTGGATGTGAATCCTGGCTAGTTTACATTTGCCTGGAAAGTACATTCTATTGGAATGCTTAACCAACTGATGATCTTGACAGTGTTTAGTGGTACTTTATTCAAGTCAAAATATGGCAGAGGGAAGAAATTTGATAAGTAATCCTTAGTTCAATGGGCACATTAATAAAAGTGATTGTTTTAATGGTATGTACAATCTGATAATTTCAACCATTACATTTTAATAGTACTGAATAAATGCATAACAATTTTTCATTAAGGTTACAAATTAAGAAGTTCCAATATCTCTAAACTTCACCTTCTTTACCACCACAACCATCGTCATCATCATCGTCATTATTTGAAACATGTCAGCAGAACAATCATATAGAATTCCTAGTAAAGAAATGCTGCGATAATTGTGCTATTCTAGGAATTTTGACACCGATGACATCAGTGGTCGTACAGCCATTTTAGTTTAGCCTTGACCTCCTTAAGAATTGCCGCCCAATCCTTTCTATCCAATGCTCTGTGTCTCCAGATCTTAATTCCTGCTTTAACAAGGTCATGTTGGACATCATCCATCCACCCACCATAATCTGGGCCTTCCTACTCTTCTTTTACCACTTAGTTGTACATCTAGTAGTCTTTTAAGGAATTTTACTATTATACATTCTAATGATGTGGCCCACCCACTCTAACCATCTTATTTTTATATCAGCGGCATTACTTGTATCCTTATGTACAGACCTGAATGATATGACACAGATGCTGCAGCAGTTGGTGGCATGATTGGAAATGTTAGTCAGCTGTCATGGTTATTGTAAATCAACAACTAAGAAATAAATATCTTTGTGAGTGAAAAGTAATGATTTATTTATTTATTTATTTATTTATTAAGTTGTTCAAAACATTCATACAGTATAATAAACAAAAATAAGAGGCCAGATAGTGGTGACCCCGATGTGATTATAGAAAAGGATCAAGAAAGGACCAGCGCAGATACAAACCCAGCTCAAATATCAGCAAGTACCGCCTGTAACATTGAACTGGACAAGATGAGTGTAAAATTGCCACCTTTCTGGATTGAGAAACCGGGGAGATGGTTTTGCCAGGCAGAAGCACAATTTGATTGCTGGCATTACAACTGAAACAACAAAATTTAACTATCTGCTTGTGCAATTAGAGCCAGGAGTAGTTGAAAACATTTAGGATTTAGTAACCAGCACCAAAAACAATAAGTATTCTCTGGCAAAGAAAAGGCTGCTGATGCTGTTTAAAGAAAGTGAATGCCAAATGAAGAAATTGGTAGGCAAAATAAAACTAGGGATATGAAACCCAGCCAGCTATTGAGAAAAAAAGGTTATGGCAGAATAAATGTCCCCCAAAAACTGTTAAAAACTCTGGCTTGATTAGCTTCCTAGTAATATAAAAAGCATTCTAAGCATTTCAGATGAGAATATTGATAAAATGGCACAAATGGCAAATCGCATATTTGAGATGCAAACTATTAATGAAGTACAGGTAAGCTACACAGCAACCTCCAGTAGCAGCAGTAATGTTACCCCAAACACCGCCATCTGCTCTGTCGGTTCAAGTTCTTGCTAGGATTGAAGAATTAGAAAAAGGGTTTTGAAGAAGCCAGAATCACAATTCACAGCGATCCCACAGCTGAAGTAGAAGTTGGCCTAAATTTAACTATAGCGCCTCTCAACCTTAGATGAAAGTACACGTTAGATGGAGCGCTATGTTGCAACATGTACTATATGCATGTCTCGAAGTTGAGCATCTTGCTCCACGACCCCGAGGTGGCCTGAGTTCTGTACCTAGTCCTTCAATTGCTGCCTGACGGCGTATTCCAGCTGTTAGTACGTGATGACCATAGAAACAACAAATATCAGACTTATACAAAAAAAAATCTGATGTGTTGCACTCACATGACTTTCTCTACTCTTGTACTAACCATTCTTACAAACTCTTATTCCTGTATCTTCTTCGTTTAAGTTAATTTTTTTTTTTTTTTTACTTTAATCAAATTACAACTAAGCAAAGGCTTATCTAGTAATATTTTCTTCTTAAATAGGTTCACATATAAAGGCGAGTCTTCCATTGAAGGCTCCCATAGTTTACACATAGTTCTTGCGGTCTCACATTAAGTCATCTGGCTTTATTCTTTTCAGTCTTCGCACAGTTACTAAGCACTTTCAACATCTCTGTTTGCATGGTGCTGCACTTTTAAATAATGTTTCGTTGCAGTCTTTTTTATTTCTTGTATAACAGTGTCGATCTTGAGATCTCTATGCATGTCATCATTTCGTACATACCATGGTGCATTAACTATTGTTCTCAAAACTTTATTTTGAAAAGTCTGTATGTGTTTTATGTTGGTCGACTTAGCGCAGCCCCAAAGCTGTATCCCATAGGTCCAGACTGGCTTTAACACCTGCTTGTAAATTAATAACTTATTGTATATGTCAAGTTCGGAATTTCTCCCAATGAGCCAATAAAGTTTCTTATATTTGATATTTAATTCTTTTCTTTTAGTTTCTATATGCTTTCTCCAATTTAATTTTGAGTCTAGTGTCATTCCTAGATACTTCACTGTTTGTGCTTGGGGAATAGTTTGGTTATTTATTTTTATTGGTAGTATCTGAGTTTTCTTATTTGTAAAGTTAATATGTACGGATTTAGATTCATTTAATTTTATACGCCACTTCTTCGTCCACTCGTTAACCTTATTGACAGCTTTCTGTAATTTCTGTGTAGATTCCTCTACTGTATGTCCAACTGCCATAATTCCTGTATCATCAGCGAAGGTGGCCATGGTTGTATTATCTAGGTTTGGAATATCCCTAGTAAATATGAGGTATAGTACTGGCCCTAAGACGCTTCCTTGGGGTACTCCAGCAGCTATATTCTTTAATTCAGAGTATTCATTTCCATATTTAACTCGGAAATATCTCCCTTCAATGTATGATAACAATATTTGATAAAAGTGGTCAGGTAGATCTCGTTGGAGCTTAAAAATTAAACCTTTGTGCCAGACTTTATCAAACGCTTTGGCCACGTCCAGGAATACACCAGAACATATTTTCTTTTCCTCTAACGTTCTTTCTATGACATCGACTATACGATGTACTTGCTCAATTGTTGAATGTTTATTTCTAAATCCAAACTGATGTTCTGGTATTAATTTACTTTCCTCTATTATAGGTTTTAATTGCTTTAACAATAACTTTTCAAATAGTTTAGCTAATTGGGATAGGAGTGAAATCGGTCTGTATGATTCCTTTTCATTAGGATTTTTTCCAGGTTTAAGGATCATGAGTACTTCTGCTACCTTCCATTGACTTGGGATATGTTTAAGTCTTAATGCAGTATTTATCATATGTAATAGCTTGATAAGAGCTTTTTGTGGCAATTCTTTAAGAATGAAGTTAAGATAAACATTTGTACAAATTATCTTAATGCTTATTTCCTTGTAGGTGCAAGGGGAATATTAGAATACAGTAGGCTTTGAGCGATAGTCAAATCTTTTAAAACTTCGAGATTCCATTCTTTGCACACTTAACATATACAAAAATAAATGATGTTCCATTTCACGAAAGTTTTAAGTTTACAGAAACTCACACACATAACAAGGAATATCTCCAAAATGGTTCACCCTACAAGAAAATTTATTTAGACATAAATCATGTATTTCAGCAAGATTTATATTTTTTGTATACTGTGATTTGGTTTATCTCTAACGGTTTAACAGTTATGCAAAAGTCACCCAGAGTAAATACGACTACAGGGGCTATAGGCAGAAAATTCAAAATATACAT
Organism: Tenodera sinensis; assembly: GCA_030765045.1. Taxonomy (NCBI): domain Eukaryota; kingdom Metazoa; phylum Arthropoda; class Insecta; order Mantodea; family Mantidae; genus Tenodera; species Tenodera sinensis. The sequence goes on along the minus strand of JAUKNM010000025.1, from coordinate 4,848,513 downwards.
ATCATTTGTCATAAAAATCTCAAACATATGACATTTCTATCAAAATCATTAGCCATTTTCAAGAAAATCAAAATTTTCAAAAAATTTTCCATGTAAAGGGTAGTTTAGGGTGGGGATATTTTCTTCAAAATCTTTGTGTCACATTCTTGAAAGACATTAAACATAAATACCAAATTTGGTTTTTAAGACTTTTCATTTTTGAGTTATACTGTCCACGGACAGACACACATGGACCTTTTTCTAAAAATGCTTTTTTTGGATTCAGCGGGTCTCAAAACATATTTCCGGTGAAATCTTGACATCAAATTTTTGGGTGGAATACAATACTTCCCCTACTTACCAGTAGAGAAACTAATACATTTTCTGTACAAATTTGGGTCTACAGAAATGTATAATGAGCCTAAGAAGGATGTAATCTGATAGAAAAAAAAATTCTGCATACAACAGTGTGTTCAAAACTGAAAATTATAACAACTGAATATCTACACCATATTGTTAGAACCTGGCAACAGCACAAGGGTAGAAAAGGACGAAGCTAATGGCAATTTGTATGCGCTAGATAGAGAGATATATCCCACTTAACTCCATATCGTCATCTAAAAGTGAGACAGGCTATAGAATGACAAATATTGTTAAAATTTTTGATTTGGTTTGCAATGTCTACCTGAAAAAAATGTACCCAACCTTGGCAATGGCTGAGTAAGGCAAATAACGCTCAGACAGCACAACGGCCCAATGTTCTGCCACAGAAGGAATACCCAGCTGCCAATTTTGCTTATTTGTTAAAGATCAGTTTTCGGGACAAAGGGTTCTGGTTGATAATGGATCCGACATCTCCGTTATACCAGTACCAGCCAACAATAAGCCAAAACCGAGTAATTTTAAACTGTATTCAGCTAATGGCTCACAAATTAATACCTATGATTTCAAAATACTGAACTTAAATTTAGAGCTAAGGCACTCCTTTGAATGGTCATTTATTTTAGCTGAGGTATCTAAAGGCATACTAGGCACTGACTTCCTGCATAATTTTGGCATAATTAGTCATTTAAAGAACAAAAAATTGATAGTAGTACTAAGCTCAAGGTTTTAGCTGAAACAGGATTATGTGGAAACAAGGATTCTGTAAGTTCACTTCATTCTACTTGTGAATTTTCAACACTTCTACAGAATTGTGAAGGTTTTTAGTTGCTTTTATATATTCAGGTAGACAATCACTTACTTTTGTAGTTGTAGATAAACAGGAGCGCTTTCGTGGAGGTTACGTCCACATCCTCAGCCAGTAGCAACTGTTGTTTGAAATCCAAGTTTGGTGTCTTGTACACTCTCCTTCGCTCTGGTGGTAGAACTTGCAAACACAATCAGATCTGGTGTAGAGGGAATTTCAAAATTGCAGACATGACTGGAGTTTAAGTGAATAAAATATTTCTCCCAAAGGTCCAAATCTAATGCAGAAGTGGCTGGTTTTAGCAGTTTGATGTTGTTTCCAATGTTGTGATTCTCGTTCCAAAAATGGTGTGCCACCGCAGATTTCTCACACTGTTTGTTGAGAATGTGTCTCCTGTATTCTTTAAGTCTAATATTCAGGTTCCTTTTTGTTTTACCTATGTAGAACTTCTCACAATCGTCACAATCGATCTTGTAGATTCCTGATTTGGCGGTTTTTGAAAGCGTATTCTGAAGTGGGGAGTTGAGTAAGTTCCTGAGGTTGTATTTGTTGTAAGGTGCCAATTTTATGTTGTAGTCTTTGAAAATGGTAGTCAGTTTTCTAAACAGTTTGGGATGATATGTCATTTTTTTAAATTGCCCTTTAGTTTCATTTATTCTTTTTAATTTGGTTAAATCAGTAAGCTTTTTCTGTTTGATTGAGTGTTTGTTCATTTTATGTATAACATCAGAGTTGAAATTGTTCAAGTTTGCAATGTTGAGGATATTATGGAATTCTAAATCATATTCCTCTTTTTCAAGTGGTATGGAGTTGAGTCTGTGTAGTAAGCTTCTGAAGACCGCATATTGATGAGAGTAAGGGTTATTATTGTTCTTCTTAATGTAATTGTTTACTTGAGTGTCTTTTCTATAGATACCAAACGTTATTTTTCCATTCTGCCTCATTAGTTTTAAATCCAAATATGGTAAACATCCCTTTTCTTCAACTTCCATGGTGAACTTGATATTTTCGTCTTGTATATTGAGCCAATCGCAGAGTATTTAAGTTGACGCGAGTGGTGTTGTTTAATTTCATTTCCGCCAGGAGCGTGACTATCGGATGGCCGGTGAGTGCCTGAAAGCTAGCGCCTAGGCAGTCTCGGCGTGGGTTTACGGGAGGGAGGTCCTATGTCTTGGCAGAACTGGTAAGTGGGAACTATCGAGTCTACCGTCAAGATTTTGCGTGACTAAGTTAAAGGGGGAGGGCCTTCCTGATTTTTTTGCGAGCTTCTTAATGCTCTGCGGATGGGCTCAATACGGGGAATTCAAATTGTTTGTTAAAGGTACATCTATTGTAATAGTGATAACTGACTTTCAGCCAGCAATTATTCTGTTCTTTAATTTATAAATAAAGAGGTTAATACTGCCCACTACTTTTATTAAATAAAAAGGGGGGGGGGGGCATTCCATTCTCCTGTATAGGTGTGCCGGTAACCCACCCTACCCGGTCCATATAAGTGTAAACAGGCATTTGGAGAGCAACCCACATAAAGAAAATGGTTCAATTTTGGTAGCAGAGCGTGGTTAAAAAATTGCCGGTAGTGAAGGTAGTGGAGTTTTTAGGAGCCCGAGTATTTGATTTTAGTTATGGCCGTATCGTCAGATTTTCACCTTTTGCGAAAGCATGAATTGCTTTTTGAAGTGGGAATTCGTGGGGGAGATTATTTAATTACGGCAGATGTACCTGCCCTATTAGACATTTTCCGTCAGGTCAAGGAGAAGGATTATGTTAAATTGGCCGAAACACATCCTTTAGTAGTAGAGTCCCCTTCATTATGCGAGGCAGCGAACTTAGAGTTTGCTGAATTGTTTGCTGATCCCAATGCCAGTTCTGGTTTTTCGAAACACCAGATTAGGCGTTTAACTGCTAGAATTTTTCATTATGTGCAAAGAGTGGGTTATTTCTTACGATTTCCCCCGGGCATAAAATTTACGACACCATTAGCTGACTTACGAACCCAGTTTAGGAAATATCTAGATCAACTTTCGCAACAGCAGGGGGAAACCTCTTTAGTGTCTAATATGCCGTCTAATGCAGGTCCGACTGTGTCAGCTTTCAAACCCTTAAAACTTTTACATCCACTTCAACAGCTGGCGGAATCATTTCAACCTTTTGAGTTAATAGATGTTTCAACTGCGGTTGAGTTCCTAAAATTTTTGGTTCGGGCTAAAGAGCGTGCAAGATTGTGTGAAGTTTCTGACTTACAATTGTTAGAAGTGATTATGTCCAGATCGGGAGATATGGTGCGCGATATCATTGGAAATGTTAAAGGGAACGCTGACCCGATAACTGACTTACACGAGAGGGTTTTGAGATGTTTTATTCCTAGTCGCGTTTCGCATAAGTTAATCCAGGATTATTATTTGAAACCCCAGGGTTTGGGTGAATCTTTTGCGGATTATGTGGCAAGAGTGAAATTGTTTGCACGTGTTTTGAGATTGCCAGATGCAGAGAGCAAGATTTGTGATTTAATTCTTACTGGCCTGGCTCCTGACACACGTTCGGCTTTGGTGTTTATGTCACGACCAACAAGCTTTAAAGATTTAGAAGCTCTTTTTCCTCATTTAGCGGAATATCACGCTTCAAATTCGGCACGTGATGTTGACATGTCTCGACCTCCACCATTCGCGGTGAAAGACCACTCACAGCATTATGGTAGTGCAGTTCCCGGGCGAGGGAATATTGGGTCAAGTAGGCCTTGTTTTCGGTGTGGATCTACTAGTCATCTGGTAAACCAATGTCCTGTTCCTCGTGGTCGGGGGAGGTATGTTCAAGTACCAAAAGAAAGGGGCGTTCCAACACGTCCCAGTTGACGCCAGGCGTCGGGGGTGCTTTCGGCTAGCATGACATTTCGTCGTCTGGTAGGCAAGCCAAAATATTTGAAGCCAACAGTGCAGTTGTTGGTTGGTAAACACCCACTGCTTGCCCTTTTAGACTCGGGAAGTTCATGTTCATTAGTTCACGAAGCTTACTATTATCAATACCTTGTTAAAGGCTCGAGTAAGCCCCAGAAATGTAATATACAGTGTATTTCTGTTAACGGTCGTAGCTTCCAGGTAAATACGAAAGTTCAATTAACGATTCGACTGTCGCGATTCACCTGGAAACATATTTTTTATCTGTTGCCAGATTTGCCTTTTAAAATAATCTTGGGCTCGGACTTTATGGTTCGAGTCGGGCTAAGGCTTGATTTTCGTGCAAAGGAAGTTTCGTTTGATTTTGCGCCAGATGAGCGCGTTCGATTTCAGGACGGGCAGTTCTCCGAACAGGTCCCTCTTGCTCCAAGTGACCTGGTAGAGCAGGGTAATGCCGAGAGTGTTTTCTCCCATTTGACCGCAGATCAGGCTCATGCATTGGAACAGTTGTGCGCTAAACACGCGGCGTTGTTTACAAATCGATTGGGGGTCACGGATTTAGTAGAATATGACATCCAGTTAACAGACACCACTCCGGTGAAATTAGCTCCATATAGGCTGACTCCGCCCAAAATGGCTCTACTTAGGAGCAAAATTGAGGACATGTTGGAGAAAGGGGTGATTCGTCCGTCCGTATCTAATTATAGTAGTCCTGTATTTATGGTTCCGAAGGGCAATAACGATTTTAGGGTAGTGGTGGACTATCGACACCTAAATAAGAGGATCAAAATTGAGGCCCAACCCATGCCGCATTTAAACTCCGCAGCTCATTATTTTGCTGACGCGAAGATGTTCACTACTTTAGATTTAAATAATGCTTATTATCAGATACCTTTATCGGAATCGTCTAAACCTGTGACGGCATTCTCAACCCCTTGGAGACTGTATGAGTTTCAAAGGGTACCCTTCGGTTTAGCAACCGGTGCCCAAGTATTGTCACGGCTGTTAGATCAATTGTTTTCGGATATTAAGTTTAAGTATGTTTTTCACTATTTAGATGATGTGGTGATTTACTCGCCCAATTTTGACACGCATTGCCACCACCTTTCAGAAGTCTTTTCGCGTATAGAACGTGCAGGCCTGACCTTACGTAAGGAGAAATGTGTTTTCGCTACAGGTCAAATTTCGTTTTTGGGTCATATCGTCTCTCCGGCAGGGATAACCATCGATCCCGATCGAACCAAAGCAATACGGAACTTTCCTCCTCCGAAGACCGTTAGGGCTTTAGCCAGATATATAGGAATGGTCAATTTTTTTAGTAAATTTATCCCTAATTTCGCTGCTCGCGCTGAACCGCTTCATCGACTCCGGCGAAAGGGAGCCCAATTTTGCTGGAATGAAGAACAACAACGCGCATTTGAGAATCTCAAGCAGGCTATTATGAATCCTCCCGTTTTGGCTTTTCCCGATTTTTCTCGTCGGTTTGTCTTACAAACTGATGCTAGTAAAGGATCATTGGCCGCTGTTCTGCTCCAGGATTTTCCGGAGGGGCGTCGCGCCATTGCCTATAATTCCCGCACTCTTACTCCAGCCGAACGCAAATACTCAGTTTATGAGCTGGAGACCTTAGCCGTCCTGTTTGGATTAGAAAAATATCAGGAGTATCTTGAACATGTGGAGTTTACGCTCGAGTGTGATAATCAGGCACTCACATGGTCTCTGGCAACTCCTCGAACCACTGGAAGGTTAGCGCGTTGGGGGGTGCGTATTTCCGCGTTTAAGTTTGTTCCTGTTCATATTAGAAGTTCTGAAAATTGTGTAGCGGATGCATTAACTAGAGTGTTTACAGAGCCGGTGGACAGTAAATCAGATAGGGATGAACTCGCAGCAGTGTGTACCTTTCCCGAATTGTTTGAAGGATTGCCAATACATCAGAGACGAGACTCGGATTTGCGGACTATTATCGACCAATTGGAGGCCGGTCAGACAGTGCCTTCGTGTCATCTTAAGGATGGTGTACTTTTAACACGTGCCACATTTGACGGCAAGGATAAAGGAGTTTTGCCGCGTGCTCTAGTGCCCATGGTATGCGAATATTTCCATTCATCACCAATGGGGGGACATTTGGGTATAGCAAAGACTAAAGGTAAAATTCGGGAACATTTTGTATGGCCAGGGATGTATAAAGAGATTACTGCGCATGTTAAGGCATGCCAAATTTGTGCCATGGCAAAACCGGCACAATGTACTGTGTGGAGGGGATTAGCGTCTGAAGTTGCAACCAAGCCTTTGGAAAAACTGTTTGTAGATTTTGTGGGTCCTTTCCCGCGTTCGGTGCAAGGCAACACTTATGCGTTGGTTACGGTAGACGCATTCACAAAGTTCGTATGGCTGAGTGCTATTCCTAACGCCACGTCGCATAATGCAATTAAAGAATTGTCAAAGATTTTCGCTGCCTTTGGAGCACCCCGCATTTTGGTGTCCGATAATGGCACACAATTTACTTCGGGTCAATTTAGGAATTTTTGTTTCACGTGGGGCATTAAAGCAATTACAACTACACCCTACTACCCTCGTCCTTCTCATGCTGAGAGGTTTAATAGGAATTTGAAGTCGGCTTTAATAGCCTTTCACCATCAAAATCACAAAAGATGGGATTGTAACTTTGCGCATTTACAATTAGCCTTTAATACGGCCCGACATGAATCTCATGACACCACCCCGTTTAAGTTGATGTTAGCTTTTGCTCCAAATTTTCCTTTAGCAAATCTTTGGGCTTTGGACGATCTTCTACCCCAGCATTTTGATGCCGAAGTTATTCGTGCTAATTGGCAACGCGCTTTCAATAATCTTAAAAGAGCACAATTCCGTGTGAAGCAGAGACATGATGTAAATAAAAGGCCCTCTCCATTTGCGCTTGGCCAACGGGTTATGTGTAGGTCTTATCCTGTGAGCTCGAAGGCCAATGCGTATGCAGCTAAATTAGCGCCACGATATACTGGACCATGGGAAATAGTTCGTTTGTATAAAGGTGTATCTGCCACGATCGAGGATCTCTCTTCTGGACATACACGTCGAGCTCATATTTCCCAACTCAAACCTTTTCCTTGATTCCCATGGTTAGATGGAAGGGTTTATATCCTGTGTTATGTTGCCTTACTTGTTGTGAAGGATTTGTGTAACTTCATTTAAATCGTGTTTTTCTGTGTACAATGTTTTGATTCTTTTGGTCCGTTCTTGTGGGGACTGTAAACAAAAGCAAGCCACGCGCGTGCTTCCTGGTTTCCGAGGGCGCGTGTCCTCACCTCGGCACGCTTATGTGTCATTCGACGGCAGGTATGGAGCATCAGCTCTGGTCGAGTGACGTGTGGCAGCTAGCTGCCGTTTAGCCGGGATTTGAAGGGTGTGCGGGTTGCTCACCACTCGGGGGTTTGTTATGTTGACCGAGTTTACGGTAGGTGTTTGTTTGTGTGTAGATTGTCGCCGGCGTTTGTGTTGTAGTTTCGTTTTGTGTATGTTGTAGTTGTGCTATGTGTTTTGTTGTGGTAGTGGTTGTGATCTTTGGTGCAGAGTGTGACTCATATGGTCTAGGCCACAAAGTATTTTAGTTATTGCTAGCAAACTTACTGTGCACAGTATATATTATATGAAAGCATGTATTATTTGAATGTATATAATAAGAAAGGCCATTCACGTTCTAGTTTCGTTAAATTTTTTCTTTCTCTGAAGTGTGAAAATTTATTTTAGTTAACATCATTTCTTGTCTCATGTTCCAATTTCTCTTAAGAATGGTACTTATATTAACTTAGATTACTATAAAGATGTTTATTGTGATTTATTATCGTTAACGATTTCTGTTTGAAAGATAAATTTCCATTACGAAGTTTATTAAATTGATGTATTTCTTATGAATTTTAATCATGGTTTACGCCCTTGGCCAAATTTCATAATGATGGTTATATTGTAGAAGATTTAATGTATACATATCATACACATTGTTGTAATTCTTATGTTTGGCCCAGTTTGCTGCTGTCTATTTTATTTTGCAGTGGGATTTTGAGAGTTTGTGCCGCCTTCCTTCTTCTCCATTCTCTTTGTCTTCGACGCCACTCCCTGGCGTGATCTCACCTATGCTACGAATTATGCTGATGGAAGACAGTCCTGGGAAATTGAGCCGAAACCAGCATTGGCTCTAGCTTGGTGGTCAACTAGCCTTGGAAGTACGGGGGAGACATACATGGCTCAATTGGAAATTTACTTTCCTGTACTTTCATCTGGAATCTTCTGGGAGTGTAAGGTACTGGCTCCCGGACACACTGACATCTGGAATCTCCTGGCAGTGTAAGGTACTGCCTTCCGGACCCACTGACAGCTGGAATCTTCCGGCAGTCTAAGGTACTGCCTTCCAGACCCACGGACATCTGGAATCTTCCGACAGTGTAAAGTGAGAGTGATCCATCATCAAGTGAGGAGGGTGACAGTGTCGGCTTTCCTCCTGTTTGGGTGAGGTGGAAAAACCATGGTTATTGTTGACATAAGGAAGTGTTGGTGCCAGGGAGTGCTGAGACAAAAAAAAAACTTTTCCTTTTTTTTCCTATGCCTATTGGCGGCCTTTAGGCCGTGTTTTGGGGGAGGGGGGAGTGTTTGAGCCAATCGCAGAGTATTTAAGTTGACGCGAGTGGTGTTGTTTAATTTCATTTCCGCCAGGAGCGTGACTATCGGATGGCCGGTGAGTGCCTGAAAGCTAGCGCCTAGGCAGTCTCGGCGTGGGTTTACGGGAGGGAGGTCCTATGTCTTGGCAGAACTGGTAAGTGGGAACTATCGAGTCTACCGTCAAGATTTTGCGTGACTAAGTTAAAGGGGGAGGGCCTTCCTGATTTTTTTGCGAGCTTCTTAATGCTCTGCGGATGGGCTCAATACGGGGAATTCAAATTGTTTGTTAAAGGTACATCTATTGTAATAGTGATAACTGACTTTCAGCCAGCAATTATTCTGTTCTTTAATTTATAAATAAAAAGGTTAATACTGCCCACTACTTTTATTAAATAAAAAGGGGGGGGGGGCATTCCATTCTCCTGTATAGGTGTGCCGGTAACCCACCCTACCCGGTCCATATAAGTGTAAACAGGCATTTGGAGAGCAACCCACATAAAGAAAATGGTTCAATATTGAGTAATTTTAGGGCATCTTCCTTAAATCTGTGGGGGATAATGGCGAAAACATCATCCGCATATCTGTACCAATGTTTGAAAATGTGTGGAAAGGCTTTAGTGACTAGGATTTCTAAGTGGCTCATGTATAAATCAGCGAGGAGAGGGGAAAGAGGACTGCCCATGGCTAAACCCGAAGATTGTTTGTAGTAGCTGTTGCCAAACGTAAAAAAGTTCTGTTGTAGGCATCCTTCTGTTAAATGGACAATTTCATTGATTGTTGAGGTAGGCAGACCTAATCCATTTAGCCAGACTCTTAAGCGGTGTGCAATTTTGTGAGTTGGTATACTTGTGAACAGGGATTTGACGTCGAAAGAAACCATTATATCTTGTTTTTGGAGTTTAACATCTTGAATCTTGTTGGTTAAATCTAAGGAATTCTTGATGTTTAGGTTCTTATATGGGTTCAGAGAATTGAAAAATCTGACTAGCCATTTGGTTAAGTAATAGATGGGTGAGCCAATACCATTAATAATGGGTCTCATACTATTGTCTTGTTTGTGAATTTTGGGGAGGCAATATAATCTAGGTAAAATTGGGTTGTGAGATTTCAGCAGTGCTTTTTCCATGTTTGATAGTAAATTACAATCTTTTAACATCTGATTTGTTATGCTGATGCATGTATTTAAAGGGTTCTTTTTCACTTCTATGTAATCAGGTCCATCTAACAGGAGTTTGACCTTGTTATTATAGTCATCAGTGTCCATGATGACTAGAGCATTGCCTTTGTCGGCTTTTACGTAAATAACTGGTTTCAAGTTGAGAGATTTGAGAAGTTGCGAATGTTTTTTGTTGTAGCGTTTGTTCACATTTGTAGATTTGAGCAATTCCAAACATTTATCTTCGATTTTATCTTTGCTTTTTACGGGTAGATGACATATCGCTTTTGTGATGTCTACTGCGTATTCCTCCAGGTTATGTGACACATCCTAGCATGTCTTAAGGCCGAATTGAAGAAAACGAATTTCGTTCTCTGTGAAAGAATGTTTTGAAAGGTTAACCACGTTATTAATCTGTTGTTTTACACACATCTTGGGTGGCCGTTCCGAGTAACCATTTAGTTCTCTTAATTTCCGTAATTTATTGTGAAGTGCAGTATTCTTTGTTTTCATTAGGACGCAAAATCTATTGTGTAGGGAAGACTCAAAATTACTCCATAAATCCGGGCCTAAACTTTTCGATAACTTCAAGTGCAAGCTGTACAACTCCAAATTCAAGTTATTGAGTTTGCTGTAGTGATTGGAGATTTCCACTTTTAAAATGCTTTTCTCGGCTGCTTTTTGATAAGCATCGTTGTTGAATTTGACCATTTTTCGAACAAAAGTGGGGACTACTTTGTATTTAATGCATAGTTTAATAAATTTGATGTCTGCAGAAATCGATCTCTTTTTAAACTGTAGATTGAAATATCTTTTCAAGTCTTTTTTGGAACCTTTGAGAGAAACGTTGAAATCGTTAGCGTCATTACAGTGCACAGTCGCCATATTGCTTCTTTGGTTTGATGTACCAAACGGACATATTAAGATTAAAAGGAGAAGCATTATATATAGTGATGTCCTGATCATGACATCACTATATATAATGCTTCTCCTTTTAATCTTAATATGTCCGTTTGGTACATCAAACCAAAGAAGCAATATGGCGACTGTGCACTGTAATGACGCTAACGATTTCAACGTTTCTCTCAAAGGTTCCAAAAAAGACTTGAAAAGATATTTCAATCTACAGTTTAAAAAGAGATCGATTTCTGCAGACATCAAATTTATTAAACTATGCATTAAATACAAAGTAGTCCCCACTTTTGTTCGAAAAATGGTCAAATTCAACAACGATGCTTATCAAAAAGCAGCCGAGAAAAGCATTTTAAAAGTGGAAATCTCCAATCACTACAGCAAACTCAATAACCTGAATTTGGAGTTGTACAGCTTGCACTTGAAGTTATCGAAAAGTTTAGGCCCGGATTTATGGAGTAATTTTGAGTCTTCCCTACACAATAGATTTTGCGTCCTAATGAAAACAAAGAATACTGCACTTCACAATAAATTACGGAAATTAAGAGAACTAAATGGTTACTCGGAACGGCCACCCAAGATGTGTGTAAAACAACAGATTAATAACGTGGTTAACCTTTCAAAACATTCTTTCACAGAGAACGAAATTCGTTTTCTTCAATTCGGCCTTAAGACATGCTAGGATGTGTCACATAACCTGGAGGAATACGCAGTAGACATCACAAAAGCGATATGTCATCTACCCGTAAAAAGCAAAGATAAAATCGAAGATAAATGTTTGGAATTGCTCAAATCTACAAATGTGAACAAACGCTACAACAAAAAACATTCGCAACTTCTCAAATCTCTCAACTTGAAACCAGTTATTTACGTAAAAGCCGACAAAGGCAATGCTCTAGTCATCATGGACACTGATGACTATAATAACAAGGTCAAACTCCTGTTAGATGGACCTGATTACATAGAAGTGAAAAAGAACCCTTTAAATACATGCATCAGCATAACAAATCAGATGTTAAAAGATTGTAATTTACTATCAAACATGGAAAAAGCACTGCTGAAATCTCACAACCCAATTTTACCTAGATTATATTGCCTCCCCAAAATTCACAAACAAGACAATAGTATGAGACCCATTATTAATGGTATTGGCTCACCCATCTATTACTTAACCAAATGGCTAGTCAGATTTTTCAATTCTCTGAACCCATATAAGAACCTAAACATCAAGAATTCCTTAGATTTAACCAACAAGATTCAAGATGTTAAACTCCAAAAACAAGATATAATGGTTTCTTTCGACGTCAAATCCCTGTTCACAAGTATACCAACTCACAAAATTGCACACCGCTTAAGAGTCTGGCTAAATGGATTAGGTCTGCCTACCTCAACAATCAATGAAATTGTCCATTTAACAGAAGGATGCCTACAACAGAACTTTTTTACGTTTGGCAACAGCTACTACAAACAATCTTCGGGTTTAGCCATGGGCAGTCCTCTTTCCCCTCTCCTCGCTGATTTATACATGAGCCACTTAGAAATCCTAGTCACTAAAGCCTTTCCACACATTTTCAAACATTGGTACAGATATGTGGATGATGTTTTCGCCATTATCCCCCACAGATTTAAGGAAGATGCCCTAAAATTACTCAATATACAAGACGAAAATATCAAGTTCACCATGGAAGTTGAAGAAAAGGGATGTTTACCATATTTGGATTTAAAACTAATGAGGCAGAATGGAAAAATAACGTTTGGTATCTATAGAAAAGACACTCAAGTAAACAATTACATTAAGAAGAACAATAATAACCCTTACTCTCATCAATATGCGGTCTTCAGAAGCTTACTACACAGACTCAACTCCATACCACTTGAAAAAGAGGAATATGATTTAGAATTCTATAATATCCTCAACATTGCAAACTTGAACAATTTCAACTCTGATGTTATACATAAAATGAACAAACACTCAATCAAACAGAAAAAGCTTACTGATTTAACCAAATTAAAAAGAATAAATGAAACTAAAGGGCAATTTAAAAAAATGACATATCATCCCAAACTGTTTAGAAAACTGACTACCATTTTCAAAGACTACAACATAAAATTGGCACCTTACAACAAATACAACCTCAGGAACTTACTCAACTCCCCACTTCAGAATACGCTTTCAAAAACCGCCAAATCAGGAATCTACAAGATCGATTGTGACGATTGTGAGAAGTTCTACATAGGTAAAACAAAAAGGAACCTGAATATTAGACTTAAAGAACACAGGAGACACATTCTCAACAAACAGTGTGAGAAATCTGCGGTGGCACACCATTTTTGGAACGAGAATCAACATTGGAAACAACATCAAACTGCTAAAACCAGCCACTTCTGCATTAGATTTGGACCTTTGGGAGAAATATTTTATTCACTTAAACTCCAGTCATGTCTGCAATTTTGAAATTCCCTCTACACCAGATCTGATTGTGTTTGCAAGTTCTACCACCAGAGCGAAGGAGAGTGTACAAGACACCAAACTTGGATTTCAAACAACAGTTGCTACTGGCTGAGGATGTGGACGTAACCTCCACGAAAGCGCTCCTGTTTATCTACAACTACAAAAGTAAGTGATTGTCTACCTGAATATATAAAAGCAACTAAAAACCTTCACAATGATCAGGACATCACTATATATAATGCTTCTCCTTTTAATCTTAATACTTCTACAGAACTTTCCTGGAATAATTAAACCAACAATTATAACGAAGGAAGCAAAACATGACATTCAACATATTGAGACTTCAGCTGTAATACTGGTATACATTAAAGCTAGGCAATCAAACCCTCAAATTAAACACTGCAAAAATAGAATTTCAGTTTTTGTTAAATCATAACGTAATCAGAGCATCTAAATCGCAATGGGCTAATCCACTATGCTTAACAACAAAATCCAATGGACAAAGGCAAGTCTGTGGAGACAATTGTCTAAATGACAGGACCCTCCCAGACCAATACCCAATTCCAAGAATCAATTATGTAATTTACGTTCTTCAGAACAAGAAAATATTTTCCAAGATTGATCTTCTAAAAGCTTATTACTACATTCCAGCCGCTGAAGACAAATCAAAAAGTCATAATCACTCAATTTGGTCTCTATGAAATTAACTTTATGCCCTTTGGTTTAAGAAATGCACCCAGTACTTTCCAAAGATTTATTAACAAAGTTGTTAGGGGACTAGATTTCTGTTTTGCTTACTTGGATGATGTCTTGATAGCATCCACAACTCCAGAAAGGATAAACATCACTTAAATTTACTGTTTAAGCAGCTTGATAAATTTGGTCTCAGTTAATGTAGAGAAATCTGTGTTTGGTGTAAAAGAAGCAGTTTTCTTAGGACATCTAATAACATCAGGCTATAAGCCAAATCCAGAGAGAGTAGCTGCTGTATTAAATCACAAGAAATCTGGACCTGTGAAGGAGTTATGTTCACTTCTAGGAACTATTAATTTCTATCATCGACATCTTCCACATGCTACAGAAAATCAAGCTCTGCTAAACAAATACCTTAAAGGTGCAACAAAAAATGACAAGAGGATAATTGAATGGGCTACAGAAGCATCAGAATAATTCCAGAAATGCAAAAATGATGTAGCTCATGCACCTCTATTAACAAGTATGAATTGGCATTATTTGTTGATGCCTCGAACTTTGCAGCAGGTGCAGTATTACAACTAAATGAAAATGATAATTGGAAGCCTATTCGATTCTTCTCAAAAAAATTCTCTCCACCTCAGCAGAAATATTCTACATATGAATGAGAGTTACTCAGCAATTTACTCATATGAAATATTTCAGGTATCTGATAGAAGGAAGATATTTCATTATTTACAGTGACCATGCACCACTTACGTTTGCATTTAAGCAAAAAAAGCATCACTGCTACAGTTGAGATGTATACAGTATATTTTTCAATTTAGCACAGATATCTGACATGTACCTGGAAGAAAAAACAGCTGCTGACCATTTATCAAGAACTGAACTAGAACCAATTGATTACGAAGCAATCGCTCAAACCCAAAATGGAGATGAATTAGATAATCTACAATCTAGCCCTCATTCTTCATTGAAATTTAAAACTAACACCAGACAGAAAACAACTATGGTGCGGCATGACCACCACCTCTGTGCACCCATATATTCCAGAAAAATTCAGGTTTTCTATTTGTTAGCATTACCACAATATGGCGCGACCACAAATTAGAACTTCAGTGAAGATGTTAACAACCAGATTTGTCTGGTAGAATATAAAACGTGATATAAGTTAATGGATAAAACCATGCATTGCATGCCAGAAAAATAAAGTCACTAGACATATTCGGACACCCCTTGGGAAGTTTCCAAACAATGATGAATGATATAGAGTTGTCCACAGACTTGATTGGGCCCGTATCTCCATTGGAAGAGTATGTTTATTGTCTCAGATGTATAGATCCATTTACAAACTGGACTGAAAATGTTCCTCTTAAAAACATTCAAGCAGAAACTGTAGCTCAAGAATTTTTTAATGCTTGGATCACTCAGTTTGGAATGCCATACCAAATAGTAACTGATCAGGGAACACAATTTCAATCAGAACTCTTCCGAACACTTACGAAAATATGTGGTTGTAAATTAAAAAAAACTACTCCATATCATCTACTATCAAATAGAAAAATTGAAAGATTTCACAGGACACTTAAAGCATCTACCCGTGCACACAAAAATTCTAAGCGGAGTAGTATATTACCTATAATCTTACTGGGACTACATCGTTCTATCAAAGAAGGTAGCACGCCACTATTGAAGAAATGGTATATGGTACCTCACTTAAATTACGAGAGCTTTTCAACGATCCTGATGCAAAAGTGAATGCAGAACTGCCAACCTTTGTAATGCAATTGCAGAAATATGTAAATCAACTCAAACCTGCTGAATAAACGAAAAACCATTTGTATTCCAAGATATCAATAAGGCAAGTCATGTATTTGTATGAGTTGGCAAAGCAAAGGCATGATATCCAAGTCTTCCGGGGAGGCTGCATCTTGGTTAGGACGAATGTCGAACTACAACTTCTCTGATCAAGGGTTCATCTATACCTAGAGAATTTCCCAAGAAATTAGTACCACATGACACACACACCAGCCATATATGGCCTACCAAAAACCCACAAGAAAGAAATATCCCTGAGACCAGTGATCAGTGCTATCAAATCACCAACACATGCCTTAGCAGGATTTTTATGTAAAGGCCTTCAAGAGATAACAGGAGAAACCTCATTTGTATGTGAGACTGGTCACCTAGTGGAAATATTGAAAAAGTTTCACTTGTAACCACATCACCTATTGGTCAGCTTGGAATACAATCTCTTTATACAAAGATACCCATCATAGACACTCTCGAGGTCATCCAAGAAAAGATCCAAATTCATCAGCTCCCAGAGGACTGGATAGATCTTATACATCACTGTCTCACAAGCAAATTACTTCAGTTTTAAAGGCAACTTTCTTGAACAAACAGAAGGCATGGCTATGGGCTCTCCACTTTCTGGTAGCATTTGAAACCACTGCATTAGACACAGCAGACAAAAAACCATCCTTATGGATAAGATACATAGATGACACGTTGGTAATTTGGCTGCATAGTAAAAACACAATCCCTGATTTTTGCGCCATTTGAACAGCTTGCACCCTAATATCAAGTTTACAATGGAAATGGAAGAAGAGAAACTACCTATTCTGGATGTCCTACTGGAACATTGCAATAATGACAACAAACTCAAGTTCTAAGTATATCAGAGGCCTACGCACACATATTTAGATGCTTCATATAATAACACCATCCGTCAGCTATCAAACAAGCTGTAACTAATACACTGCTAAACACAGCAATTCACATTTGTGACCCTGGGAAACTACAGGAAGAATTAAAGTTAGCTCAGCACATTCTGACAACAAATGGATACTCCAAAAGACTTAAGAACCCACACAGAAAGAAATAAACGGTCATAAAATCTAGCTCATCGCAAAAAGACAAAAATAATACCACAGTATGGCTACTATATATAAAAGGAACCATCGACAGAATAGCAAAAATATTTCAAAAGCATAACATGCTAACAAGACACAAGTCCACCAGGAAATTAAAAGAACTTTTACGCCTGGTTAAAGACAAACATGACCTGCTGTACAATCCAGGAGTGTACAAGATTCTATGAATGTGGAGCTTCATACATCGGACGAACAGGTAGATGAGTGACAGACAACAAGAACACACTAGAAGCCTAAAAAGTGAACCAACTGGGTAAGTCTGCACTTGGAGAACGCGCCATAGCCACGAGACCTCATATAGATTGACAAAATACAGCTACCAGCAAACTGCACAATTCCATCCCAGATTGGTAAGAGAAAGCATAGAAATCTTCAAATCGCAGAACTCCCTATACAGAAACAACGGCAGACATCTCCACACCATCTGGCAGACACTGATAAAGGACTAGGGAATGGCAGACCATCAGCCAATCAGCACAAAACCTGTTGAAACACGCCCACCACAGGCAGAATATAAATAAAGTGTCCGCTTGGTCAACAGTCTTGTAGATGCTGTCGTGGAGTATAGCCTGAAGAAACCCAACCAAGACATTGCCTTCCCTGGAAGACTCGGATACCATGGACGCTGGCCACCGAAGTCTACACAATGTAAAGTAAAGGCGTATCAAGGTTCATATGAAGCCATGGAACGTACAGAAAAATTCTTTGGTGTAAAAATAAATGTCAAGATTAAAAACATATCCTTACTTTAAAGCCAACACAAACTGGCTCATGATAATCACAAAGGACAACCCCAAATGGTGGATATGCCAAGTAAAGCAAGAACTACAAAGTCAGGCTGAAGAATATGATTTCCAGCCCACTTCTTGCAAGATGTAATGACTGAGAAGGGAGTGGTGGACCTGAATGACATGACATAGATGCTGCTGCAGTTGGTGGCATGACTGGAAACATCAGTCAGCTGTCATGACTATTGTAAATCAGCAACGAAGAAATATCTTTGTGAGTGAGAAATGATTTATTAAGTTGTTCAAAACATACATTAAGTATAATAACCAAAAATAAGGGGCCAAAACTTATATAATTCTTTTAATTCATTTTTGATCTTGATTCTCCAGTCTCCCGTATCATAAACAGGGCCATATATTCTAAACTTCGTGGACTTATCTGAAATACTAGATAAATATTTAATCCACAACATTTAATAATGGCTACTTATCCATTATCATATCACCATAAGTGGACAAGGAGCCAACCACATTCCATCATGTCTCCAAGTACTTAACCATTATCACCAAAAGTAAGACATGTTATATTTTACAATACATTTGGGGGTGAAAATAAGACTTCCATTGTAGCAGCTGTTTTTATTTCTGTAGAAAGAGTCCATAAATTTTGAACTTTTAGCAGGGGCAGCACGTCCTATGTGTTCACTGGTTCAGTGAACCCCCAGAAAAAGTTGATTATGCCAATTATAGTGTGTATATTTAAACAACTATTCTTCGTTTCATTCTCACATTAGATAATTTTATCTGAATTTTCAAAGTATTTTATCACATGAAAAGTCTTTCAGGTAGAGCACAACCGTGCCAAAGCTTGCCAAGGCTTTGCTGAGGTTCAATTTCTCTTGTTAACCTCCGTCTGTGAGTTTAGTGGTGCTCTTGCGCTTGTGTTTTAGTGGTGTTTGCGCTGGTTCTGCCACCAGCTCCAACTATATTGTGACATGGCTTCTCCATGTCATTAAGACTCTTTGATTTTCAAGAGGTTGCCATAGAGACAGTTTGAGTTGTTGAAGATTAAGAGACAGAAACTAGTATGGTGTGAGAGTTTGGAAAGATTAAGAGACAGAAACTAGTAGTGTGGCTGTACTTGAAGCTTGAGAAAATAAAAAGATTTGCTAAATTTGTTACATTTAAATTTGTTACATTTGGTGTCAGGAAGTGGGATGGAGGGAGATTCGGAAACCAGGATGATGGCAATGATGAAAGAATTATTTGCCAAAATGGAAACGAGAAACGACAACCTCGCTGCCGAGCTGAAAGAGATGAAGACGGAGCTATCGGCGAAAATTGACGGGCAACTGGCTGGCGTGACGGAAGGCGTGGAAGAACTCGGCGAAAAGGTGGAAGACCTCTGCCAGCACGTGGACGTCGTGGAGGACGACGGGGAACGTCTTGGCGCCCTGGTAGTAAGAGTTGACGAGAGCGTCAAAGTACTGGATGCCAGGGGCAGACGGAATAGCGCGGAGCCGGGGAGGGAGCACCTAGTGGCCGAGGCGACAGTTGCGCCCGTTTCGGATGATATGAGGGAAAACGTGGAACAACTCGGCGAACGGATTGGCGTGACGGAAGACGTGGAACAACTCGGCGAACGGATTGGCGTGACGGAAGACGTAGAACAACTCGGCGAACGGATTGGCGTGACGGAAGACGTGGAACAACTCGGCGAAAAGGTGGAAGACCTCTGCCAGCACGTGGACGTCGTGGAGGACGACGGGGAACGTCTTGGCGCCCTGGTAGTAAGAGTTGACGAGAGCGTCAAAGTACTGGATGTCAGGGGCAGACGGAATAGCGCGGAGCCGGGGAGGGAGCACCTAGTGGCCGAGGCGACAGTTGCGCCCGTTTCGGACGATCAGCAGGGAAGCGCACAAGCAAACGAGCAACACGCGAGAACCGACTTGGCGTGTGACATGGGGGGACCGTCGGGGCCATCCAATCACCTGACGCATAGTGCCGTGAACGGAAGAATGGTGGACATCATCGTGGACGGCAGGATACAGGAGAGGCCGTGCCGAGCACGAGTGAACACGAGTGCAGCGGTGGACGCGACTCGCGCGGATGTGGTGGGGTTTGTTGCCGGACCCATCGGAAGCAAGGTGGCTGCGAAGGTGCGCCAGAGAGGTCGGCGGACATGGTACCCAGTGAGCCGTTTCAAAGTGCGCAGGATGGCCCGTCAACACACCAGGAAGAAGGGCAACTGGACGAGGGACCGTCAAGACCGGCGGTACTGTTGCAGAATTTCGAAGCAGGATGGCATACATCGTCCTACCTGGACCAAGGGACACTATCCAACAGCGATACCTAGGATCGTGCCCCCTGGAGAGCGAGGTCCTACTGGCCCTCAAGGTTTACAAGGATTCCCTGGCCCTCAGGGTCTGGTAGGCTTGCCTGGAATGAAGGGTGAACGTGGATTCCCAGGAATGAAAGGTGAACAGGGCAATCCAGGACCTCCAGGACAAGCTGGTGCACCAGGACCTGAAGGACCTAAGGGTGACTCAGGCTCTCAAGGACAACATGGAGCTCCAGGACAACCTGGTCCACAGGGCCCTCCAGGAGACAGAGGACTTCCAGGATTACCCGGCCCAACAGGACCTGCTGGCCTCAGAGGTCAGAGAGGTGCACAAGGTGAGACAGGTCCACCAGGGAAGCCAGGCAGTGAAGGACCTCCAGGACCACAAGGTATTGCAGGACCTCTAGGACCACCGGGACCAATTGGAGAACAGGGACCAGAGGGAGCACCAGGTAAAGCAGGAACACCTGGTATTGCAGGAAGACCGGGAGATAAGGGACCTGTAGGACCTTCAGGACCTCCGGGAACTCCAGGGGCACCAGGTCTTCCAGGGCCACCTGGTCCAAATGGACCTCTAGGACCAGCAGGAGAACGGGGTCTTCGAGGAGAAACTGGACCACAGGGTGTAGAAGGGCCACAGGGAGCTAGAGGAAAGCCAGGACCTCCAGGGCCAGAGGGAGGTAAGGGTGATAGAGGAGAAGAAGGTCCAAAGGGTGCAAAAGGACACCGTGGTCTCATTGGTCTACAAGGGTTACCTGGATCTCAGGGACCTCCAGGAGATAAAGGCATGACTGGACCTCCAGGATTGTCGGGAAAAGATGGTGAACCTGGAACTAAAGGTATGCCTGGAAGAGATGGAAACCCAGGACCTCAAGGTATACCAGGACCACCAGGCCCTCGTGGACCACCAGGAGAAGAGGTTCGATGGGTTAATCCACCGGGGCGCAAGGGAGATGCCGCAGTGATAGTGCTGGTCGGGACGACCAGCTCTGAGGAGGGAGCAGTGTGACATGGCTTCTCCATGTCATTAAGACTCTTTGATTTTCAAGAGGTTGCCATAGAGACAGTTTGAGTTGTTGAAGATTAAGAGACAGAAACTAGTATGGTGTGAGAGTTTGGAAAGATTAAGAGACAGAAACTAGTAGTGTGGCTGTACTTGAAGCTTGAGAAAATAAAAAGATTTGCTAAATTTGTTACATTTAAATTTGTTACAATATGTTGGACTCTGGCAGAAACGTACGAATGGATCTGAACTAAAAGCATTATTACAAAGAGGAAAGTGTTTGTGACTGGAGTCATTGTCTATAATCATTTAGCAGTACAGTGTATTGTTGAGTTATTTACTTGTGCTTTAATATTTATGATATTCATCTGCTCTTAAGAGTTTGTTTTCCAAGATGAATGAACAGCGTTCAATATCTTTTAGAAACAGATTTCTCAGCTTTAAGCTTAGAAGAGAAGCGTGAAATAAAGAAGCTTGGTAGGCCAGTACCTCCTCTCAAATTAAAACAGGCGCAAACAAGCCGAGGTAAGAAATTTTAATACAAATATATATAAAAGAAATAGTTGGATTTGCAGTTACATTTCCACAAATAAGCTATTTTGTTTTCGCTGTTTGTTAAGGGTAAAGATACAAGTTGGACATGCACTGGCATGTCAGATCTAAGTCATCTAACACAAAGTTAAGGAGCACAATCTATTGCACACAAGAATGCCTATTTAGATTTATCAGTCCTTGGAAAAACAAATTAGGCAACAGCTTAGCTCAGCTTTCAGACAGAATATAGAAAGACACAATGACAATGTAAGGAAAAATCGCTATGTTCTTTCCAAAATAATTGACTGTATTAAGTTCTGAGGTGAGTTTGAACTTGCCTTAAGTGGACATGATGAAATTGCAGAATTGAAAAATCCTGGAATATTCAGAGGGCTCATAAATTTCACTTCAGCATTGAATGCAGTTGTAAAGCAGCACATGGATAATGCTACAGTTTTTAAGGGTGGATCCAAGGACATACAAAATGATTTATTAAGAGTGTATGTTACATGTGTGTCAGGAGGAAATTAATGCCGAAATAGGTGAGGCAGGTTTTGTGTCTGTGATAGCAGATGAAACTTCTAATGTGTCTTCTAAATTTCAGTTGGTTATAAGCATTTCATTATACTGGAGAGCGTGTTGAAAGATTTTGGAAATTTTTAAATCCTTCTGGAAATAACGCTTCCTCTTTAGCAGCTTGCATTAAAAGTGTCCTCGCTGATGTTGTCCAAGAACAGATAGAAAAGGTAATATCTCAAAGTTATGATGGTGTCAATGTCATGCAGGGCCAACATGCAGGGGTCCAAGCAATTGTAAGAGAAAAATACCATTTTGTGCATTATGTGCATTGTTATGCACACCAACTGAAGTTAATTCTTGCTCAAGCTACAAGTCAAAATAAACAAGTAAAACTGTTTTTCAGTACTACTGCAGATATACCAATATTCTTCTCTCATTCACCTCAAAGAGTAGCTGTTCTGGATGCAATTGTGAAATGAAGAGTCCCTCTGGGATCAGCCACAAGATGGAACTTCAAATCGAGAACAGTTCTTACAGTTCATAAGAATAAAGAGTCAATTCTAGAATGTCTTCAATACATTGAAGATACTAGCAGTCAAACGACAACTGTGAATCAAGCATATGGTCTAAAATTGAAACTGCTATAGCCAAAAATTTCCTTTTGGTTAGAGGTATTTTGTAAAATAATGCCCCACGTGGATATTTTGTACAGCCAATTACAAAAGTGTACCTCTGCCTCAATAAAGCAAGCAACAGCTTCATTTGAAAATGAAATTTTGAAAATTAGAGAGGACGTTGATATCATAATCGATGAAGAACCAAGTGTAGCAAAAAGAAAATGCGAGGAATGTAGCAGCAAAGGAAGTCTGTGACATAATTCAGCAGAGCAAACAGAGGTTTGAGTTCTCCAGTCACTTATTGGCTTCTAATTTACTTGACCACCATCTCTTTCCTAAACTGAAAAATAAATGTCCTGAAAAAATTCTTTCTGCTGTTGTGCGGTCCTATCCATTTTTAAATAAAGCTAAGTTAAAAACAGAACTACAGATCATTTATTCTCGAAATGATTTTCAAGAAATGAGAAGTGCAATAGCTTTGCTAAAGTTTTTAATTGAAAATAACCTGCAAGAACCCTTTGGTGATGTTATGAAATTGTTGAAATTAGTAGCTATTCCGATGACATGTGAGGCAGGGAGGTGTTTCTCCACTTTGTCATGGATCAAAACATTTCTTAAAAGTACCATGGATGAAGATAGGCTGTCTGCTCTTGCCATGCTGTCTATTGAAAAGGAAATGATCCACAGTCTTCCAGATTTCAACGAGAGAGTCATAGATTCACCACCAAAAAGGAAAGGAGGATGTTGTTTCTCTACAAATGTACCTCTACAGAAGATTCAATGCCATTAGGCTCATTTTAAGGTAATTTTAGAGCTACCAAAATACTTATTGTAATTTAGAAAATAAAATTATTTAGAAAGGTAAATTGCATATTGTACCAAAAGTAGTGAACCCGTAGTTATTTTACGCACCAGCCACCACTGCCTTTTAGGTAACATTCATTATCCCAGGACAAACTGATTACTCAAGTCACTAAGCAGAAGGAAAAAAAAATACTAATACAAAATCTTCCTCCCATATGATTGGCTCCAGCTGGCGTAGTTGTCACGAACAATGGCGGTAAACGACGTAACATGCAGGTAGGGGAAATAAGGGAGCGCTACATTGCAACTGTTTCCCATCCTTAACAGGAAGTATTTGTACACATTATTCACCATTTCTCTGGCTTGACTGTAACGCAACGGTTTTTACTTTCTCTACTGGTAAGTAGAAGTATTGTATTCCACACAAAAATTAGATGTCAAGATTTCACCAAAATATGTTTTTGGACCTCCTGAATAAAAAAAAAATAAAAAAAAAGCATTTTTAGAAAAAGGCCTCTGTGTGTGTGTGTGTGTGTGTGTGTGTGTGTGTGTGCGCGCGCGCCTGTCAGTCTCTGGACAGCATAACTCAAAAATGAAAAGTTGGTTAAAAAGCAAAATTGGTATTTAAGTTTGTCTCTCAAGGATGCAACATGAAGATTTTGAAGAAAACAGCCCCACCCTAAACTACCCTTTACAAGGAAATTTTTTTGAAAATTTTTATTTTCTTGAAAATGGATCTAATGATTTTGATTAAAATGCCATATGCTTAAGCTATTTGTATGACAAATGAAATGTATATTTTGAATTTTCTGGCTATAGCCTATGTAGTCCTGTTTACTCAGGATGACTTTTGAATAACATTCAAAACCGTAAGAGATAGACCAAATCTTACTATACAAAAAATGAAGATTTTGCTAAAACACACAATTTAGGTCTGTCCTTTTTTTTTTTGGTAGAGTGGACCATTTCGGAGATATTCCTTGTTATTTGTGTCAGTTTCGGGAAACAACTCAAGAATTGGAATATCGTTCATTCTTTTATATGCTGAGCGTGCAAAGAGAATGGGATCGCAAAGCAAGATTTTGACTATCGCTCAAAACCTACTGTATTCTAATATTCTCATTGCACCTACAAGGAAATAAGCATTAACATAGTTTCTGTGAATGTTTATCTGTATTAACATGAAGATATAAGAATAAGAGTTTTTAAGAATGGTTAATAGAAGAGTAGAGAAAGTCATGTGAATGCAACACATTTTTACTTTCTCTACTGGTAAGTAGGGGAAGTATTGCATTCCACCCAAAAATTTGATGTCGAGATTTCACCGGAAATATATGTTTTGAGGCCCCCTGAATCCAAAAAAAGCATTTTTAGAAAGAGGTCCGTGTGTGTGTCAGACTGTGGACAGCATAACTCAAAAACGAAAAGTCGGTTAAAAGCCAAACTTGGTATTTAAGTTTAATGTCTTTCAAGGATGCGACACAAAGATTTTGAAGAAAATAGCCCCACCCTACACTACCCTTTACATGGAAGATTTTTCGAAAATTTTTATTTTCTTGAAAATGGCTCAAACGATTTTGATTAAAATGTCATATGTTTGAGATATTTTGATGACAAATGAAATGTATATCTTGAATTTTCTGGCTATAGCCCCTGTAGTCGTATTTACTCTGGACGAATTTTGCATAACTGGTAAACCGTCAGAGATAGACAAAATCTTGCACTACAAAAAGTGTAGATCTTGCTAAAATACACAATTTATGTCTCAATAAATTTTCTTGTAGGGTGTACCATTTCGGAGATATTCCTTGTTATGTGTGTGAGTTTCGGAAAACTTAGAACTTTAGCGAAATGCAACAACGTTGTTCATTTTTTTTATATGTTAATAGTGCAAAGAGAACGAAATCTCAAAGGTCAAAAAGATTTGACTGTCGCACAAAGCTTACTGTATTCTAATATTCCCCTTGCACCTACAAGGACATAAGCAGTAAGATAATTTGTACAAATGTTTATCTTAACTAACATGGCGATATAGGAATAAGAGTTTGTTAGAATGGTTAGTACAAGAGCAGAGACAGTCATGTGAAGGCAACACATCAGATTTTTTTATATGTTAAGCATGCAAAGAGAAAGGGATCTCACAGCTTTAAGAGATTTGACTATTGCACAAAGCCTACTGTTTTCCCATATTCCCCTTGCACCTAAAAGGAAATAAACAATAAGATAATTTCTGTAAAAGTTTATCTCAAGTAACATGAAGAATATATAAAAATAAGGGTTTGTAAGAATGGTTAGCACAAGAGTAGAAAAGTCATGTGAGTGCAACACATCAGATTTTTATTTTCTCTACTACGTATAGCAGGAAGTATTGTATTCCACCCAAAAATTTGATGTTGAGATTTCACCATAAATATTGAGGCCCACTCAATAAAAAAAAGAAGCATTTTTAGAAAAAGGTTCATGTGTGTGTTGTGTGTGTGTGTCTGTGGACAGCATAACTCAAAAACAAAAAGTCGGTTAAAAACCAAATTTGGTACTAAAGTTTCATGTCTTTAAATGGTGCGACACAAATATTTTGAAGAAAATTCCTCCACCCTAAACTACTCTTTACATGGAAAATTTTTCGAAACTTTTGACTTTCTTGAAAATGGCTGTAACGATTTTGATTAAAATTACACATGTTAGAGATATTTTTATGACAAATGAAATGTATATCTTCAATCTTCTGACTATACCCCTGTAGTTATATTTACTCTGGACGACTTTTGCATAACTGGTAAACCGTTAGAGATAGACCAAATTTTAGTATACAAAAAATGTAGATCTTGCTAAAATACACAATTTATGTCTAAATAAATTTTTTTGTACACTGAACTGTTTCAGAGATATGCCTTGTTATTTGTGTGAGTTTTGAGGAACTTATACTTCTGTCTAATGGAACATCGTAATTCAATATTTTTACATGTTAACTGTGCAAAGAGAATTTGAAGGCTTTAAAACATTTGAATATAGCTCAAAGCCTACTGTATTCCCATATTCTTCTTCCACCTACAAGGAAATAAGCAATAAGATAATTTCTGCAAATGCTTATCTCAACTAACACGAAGATATAGGGATAATAGTTTGTAGGAATGGTTAGTACAAGACTAGAGAAAGTTATTGAGTGCAACACATCAGATTTTTTTGCTTCTGCCATCGTCAGAACTCTTTAACGAACTATCACACAATGGAGTGGACTTATTGTTCGGAATTATTTAACTTCACTGTTATACTGTAGCCAAGTACTCTCACACGTGCTCTGAAACAGACTACACCTGATTGGCTAGAAAACATGTGACTGTGACATTAAATATTTGTCTTCTGCACAACCACCTTCATTCATGATGGCAACTGTAGTAAGAGCATAGTAATCACTTCAGAGTTGTGGAAATGAGGAAGCAAGATTTCAAGTTAGATATTTGCAAAATCATTACTTTGTTTAATTTAAAAGGTGAGTTAATTAATAACACTGAACAACACTCACAACATATTCTTCCGGGATGCGTTTCGAAGGTTAACTTTCCTCCATTATCAACCGGACAATAACTTTGTATTTATGTTTTCCTTTTGTTAAAATTTTTACTTCTGAATTTCACAAAATAATCCAAAGAAAAGTGTTATAACAGAACCTCAGTTTTCTCCTTATATACATAGTTCAACAGTACGATGTGGGGGAGGCACCCATGCACTGTGCTCCTCTGGTTGATGCTACTGTGCAACAAGGGAGCTGCCCTGTTAACTCATTCCTGCCATTCTTTCTTACAACCACTAGCTCAATTAGTACTTAATTATTACTCTATATTATTACTCTATATATATATATATATATATATATATATATACTATATTACTCTATAAATATACTAAAATACCATCTCAACCTATACATTTAGTATAGCATTCTCCACTAAGTAATGGAATACTGTTTATACTCTATTGGTGAACATGCATAATGGTGTAGGTTTATTTGTGGTATGAATCTTTTAGTGCTAGCTTCTAAGCTTTGATTTACATTCATATTCTTTTAGTCTGCAATAGTATTAATATACAATTTTCATCAAGGATATTTTTCCAAAATTAAGATAGGATTTCAATATTGTAATTTATATTATGGGATAATATTATTAGAGCTAAACAAATGTTATGGTACTGGAACTGAAATAACAGCCTGTCCATATACAATGTCATGTTGCAGTCATCAGCTAGTCGACTTTTGTGTTAGTTGAAAGGTAGAATATAGTAATTTTAAGGTAAGGCAGTCTTCTTAGCATGATAGCATTACTACTTACCAAGCAGGAGAGCCAGGGTTCGATTCCCAGCACTGGCATGGAGATTTTCTCCTGCTGGGAGACCTGGTCAGGGGTGTACTCAGGCTTGTTAGGTCCTTGAGGGGTCAACTGAAGAGTTACTTGACTGAAAAGTAGCGATCCCTAGTTGCGAAGACCACATAAATGGCCAAGAGTGACTGGGGCACTGACCACGTCCCATCTCCAGTACTGCACCCCACTCATGACGCCTCTGATGGGCAGAGGTGGGGGACGCAATGGTCAGGCAGTGAGCCTTAGCCCAGAAAGTGTTGTTGTGCCTTGGTATTATTATAAGGTAAGGTTATTTAAGATTAGCTGATTTGAGATAAATTCTAAGCCAAGTGGCATTTTTCACAAAATTTTCTCCAGGGGAGGAAGCAGACCCATTGTTTGGGTTCCTGAAAGGACTAGGGTGCTGGAAATGCATATACTGGTAGAAATACTTCCAATTTTTCTATGCTGCTGGCATTTATTAAGATTAATTTGAAGTTCATAGAAAGAGAACTTTAACTGTCTACCAAAATGAGAATGTCTTCAGGAAGCAGGACAAGTCAATTTTGTTCTGGATTCTGAACATATTCATAAACTTAAATGAATTCCATTGTTTCAAATTTTTCTGGATCAGAGGTTTAATTTCGACCATGACAAATTGCCTCCATATGCAGAGCCATGTGAGCAAGAATACCAACAACTGCTGACAGGGCTTGAAAATAGTTATATCGCAGTTTGAATGGGGCTAACAGTTGAAATATGCAATCAGTACTTCAGAATGCAGGAGAAAGAGTTTTGCAACCAATCACAACATTTAAGCCTTTTGCACCAAACCCATGTCATCTAGCTGCAAATCAGGATGTTGTGGGTATCAAAACATCTGATTTTAATGTTTACCAATGTATGAACATTCTAGAGGATTGCCATAGAATGACGTACCAACAAAGACTGATGATGCTACTATGATTTCATTAATGTTAAGTATAAATATTCTAGCCCATTTATCAATACGACAATATACAGACTCTTAAAGACAAAAAAAAAAAAAAAAGAAAGAAAGAAATTCGGAAGTTGTATATAACTATAAACAGAACCTCCACAGGCATAATATAATTGCTATAATATACTGGCATATGGGAAGTTCGGAATGCAGGGAAAGTGCTAAATGTTTATCAACATGTTAATAAATAAATGAACTCTACAGAAACCAGCTGTTGCCACAATACAGTAAGACAATAGACAGTATGTAATGAAAAGACCTGATATGAAATAGGGGTGACCCTAATCCCAAACCAAAATTTGCACTGTTATTTGTTGAAACTGTTTTCAAAATGTTACTACTTGAATCTGTCATTTTTTAAGAGTACCACCAGATCCTGCACAAGTTGATATATTATAACAGTTCTACTACAATATTATGGTACTAAACACAGAAAGTGTTAAGCATTAAAAGTATAATTACTTTAAAGTACACCTGGGAGTAGCATAGAGATAACTAATGAGAAGCAGAGGGGAGTAACAGGGAAGTTGCAGTGTCACATCAGCAAATGCAACAGTGTGCGCACATCTCCCCACATCTCACTGTTGAACATAGAGAGAAAGCTAATGTTCTGTTCTAGAACTGAATGGCCTTCCCATACTCTACTGTTCATATAAATATAGAACTACATGCATAACAGGAAACGTGAGATTCCATTCTATAATGAATGAGTTAAAAATTCCATGCTCACTGCACGGCTATAACAAAATATGAATAGCAATTCTTGAAAAACAGTACAAAGTATTTGAAAATTCAAAAACTGAACAAATTTTGGAAATGGTTAATGTTTCAAAAACAACATATCTGACAATCTTCTCTTTTAATTAGACCTACATTTTGTGTGCTCTTTATTTCCTATCATTAAATAGTTATGTAAAATTACACCAAATTCATTAAAAACAAAGATCTTCACATGCTAATTACCGAAAATCCATTTGCTTGCACATGCAAATAACTTCATGACATTTTAATCAAATTCAATACTGCAACTTCTGAGAAAATTAAAAACTGTAAAAGTTTCTGTATTAACAATCTTTATGACATCCTTTGAACACAAAGTTTAGTAGTCAACTCTTAACTTTTGAGTTATGCTGCACAAAGACACATTGGCAAACATAAATATTTTTATTTCCAGTGAATTTCCATATCAAATTGTTGGGTGAAATGCAAATTATCTCTGCTTACTACAAGTAGTATAAAAATCTGATGTGTTGCACTCACATGGCTTGGCTTTCTCTACTCTTGTACTAACCATTCTTGCAAACTCTTATTCCTATATCTTCTTCGTGTTAGTCAAGATAAACATTTGTACAAATTATCTTATTGCTTATTTCCTTGCAGGTGCAAGGGGAATATTAGAATACAGTAGGCTTTGTGCGATAGTCAAATCGTTTCGATAGTCAATCGTTTCGTTCTCTTTGCACACTTAACAAAAAAAAATGAACAGCGATGTTCCATTGCATAAAAGTTCTATGTTTTCCAAAACTGACACACAAAACAAGGAATATCTCCGAAATGGTTCACTCTACAAAAAAATTGTGTATTTTAGCAACATCTGTATTTCTTGTATAGTAAGATTTTTTCTATCTCTTACGGTTCACAAGTTATTCAAAACTCATCCAGACTAAACAGGACTACATAGGCTATAGCCAGAAAATTCAAAATATACATTTCATTTGTCATAAAAATATCTCAAACATATGACATTTTAATCAAAATCGTTAAGAGCCATTTTCAAGAAAACCAAAATTTTTTAAATATTTTCCGTGTAAAGGGTAGTTTAGGGTGTGGCTATTTTCTTCAAAATCTTTGTGTCGCATCCTTGAAAGACATTAAACTTAAATACCAACTTTGGTTTTTAACCTACTTTTCGTTTTTTATTTATGCTGTCCACAAACTGACACAGACACACAACACAGACCTTTTTCTAAAAATGCCTTTTTTGGATTCAGGGGGTCTCAAAACATACATTTCTGGTGAAATCTCGACATCGAATTTTTGGGTGGAATACAATACTTCCCCTACTTACCAGTAGAGAAAGTAAAAATTACAAATGGAGCATTGAGGTAAAATCCAGAAATAATTGTATAATCCATTACAGTTGAAGTACTTTAAGGTCAACTATTTATTGCATTACATTAACTAGACTTTCCCAATTTTATGCTTAGAAAGTACGATTTCCTGAACCTATAAATAAAGCAAAGAGCATCAAATTACATTACATGGTAACAAGCTATTATCTACATCAAAATTATGAATACATATAATATTCCAAAGGCAGAAAAACTGAATTTTAAAATGTGTGTATTCACCATTTCATCCATCCTTTCCCTTTTTAATATTAGTTGTCTTCCAAACCTTACACTCATTTGATCACATTTGATGCTGCAACTAGAATACTAAGACTGCCTGTATTATGAAAGCAATGCTATAGAAACTTTACTGAATGTATAAATAAAGGCAGTCATGGTCTGGATTTCTAAAAATTACATTTTGGCCTAAGACATAATTATTGCAGCTGTTTGAGTTTTCTCTTGTTCTTAACAATGCCAATTTGTGGCTTAAGTATAATCAACTTGCTTATCTATTATGTGTGCTGAAGCAATTCTGAAACACTTTCTTGGAATTTTAAGCATACTCACTATTTGCATACTGATGTTTGCAAATGCAACTCTCTCAGTTAGGAATGCAACTGAGAATCAGTTCAAGTATATTGTATACATTCAAAATTTAGAAGGCACAATAACTTCACAAACATTCTGCCTTGGAGCTGTCCTCAATGAATACTGGTGCTTGACTACTACAAACCTGTGTGTAGAACACGACTCCTATGATAGGTATGCTGTATATGCTGGAGGAATTTCTCCATTAGCTCCAAACAATGAAAACAAGACTGTTACTAACATTGTAAGAAGTATGGGTACATATAATGACTTAAGTTTGGTAAAAGTAAAGAGTCCCTTTCACACGGTTTCTGAAGTGGAGCCTGCTACTTTGTGTAGCATTAGAAATCCATATTTGAAACACTGTATCACATTTAAAATCTCTCCTGAAAATTACAAACTCCAGTATATTGAAATGAAATACATGCATACACCAAAACCCTGTAAAAAGCTTGGTGGTAATATATTTAAGGCTTATCTATTATGCACAGTACAGGATAAGATGCTAAATCAACGCTATTCTTCACCAATTGTATGTGATAGTACACTTGTTGGCATTTCAGAGGTAAAGTATGCAGCTGGTCTTCATTACACAATTATTCAAGTAGCACCTTACGTATCATGGATCAAAGATGTTGTGTTTAATCTCAAAGTTTCTAACACATGCATGATAGAAACAAGCCTTGGACAGTCCACCAATGCTACAATGTTATGCTTGTATGCTTTTGTGCTCTGGAGTCTCTTATATGTTTCTGAATGAAAAAGATAATGTAATCTGAAACTTATAAACTGTTTTCAAATATTGGTTTTAATAGTTATAACTTCAATTGTTTGTTCAAATAAAGCTGCCATGTAATACATGGAAAAAAGTACCAATTAAGTTTTCAAACAATCAATGGATGTGAGTCGGATTTTGAATTATTTCCATCTTTTTTTTTTTATATCAGCTTATATTAATCTTCATCGTGGCAACATCTTGCGCTTAAACCATCTGTTGTGAATCAGAAACCTACGCTTACATAAATTATAAATCTAAGCATTGTTAAGGAATGCAGTCATTGGCAGTACTTGTTATTCCTATGCTGGTAGCATTTTGTTTGTGTATTTGCAACTGGAGGATAACATTACTTCATTAGCATTCTAGCATTCTAACATCATATCAGTTTGACTTTAGGAGGGGGTTGTCTACCAACAATGCCACATATAGACTTACCAATGAAATATTAAATGCAATGAATAACAAGAACTTCATCATAGGTATTTTCTGTGATCTGGCTAAGGCCTTTGATAGTATTAATCATGAGCTGATGCTGGAGAAATTACACTTTTATGGCCTGGATAACATCTCGATTACTTGGTTTAGGTCCTAAACATCGTACATTCAATTTAGAACTAAGAATAAAATTATTCCAGAGTTGAATATTACTTATCACAGCTTGACCATAAACAAAGTAGATTGTAAAAAGTTTCTAGGGCTAGAAATAGATGAGCAAATGAGCTGGAAGAAGCATATACTCAATTTATGTCCTAAACTCAGCTCAGCTTGTTTTGCCTTGAGGTCCATGTATGACTTGCTACATCAAAATGCTCTGAGAGCATTATACTTTGCTTACTTCCATTCCATTATGAGCTACGGTATTTTCTGGGGTAATTCAGCACAAAGTGGGAGGATCTTCGTCCTACAGAAGAGAGCACTACGAATTTTAAGTGGTACTGGAGCCCGTCATTCATGCAGACCCTTATTTAAGAAGATGGGTATTCTAACACTCACAAGTCAATACATTTTTTCACTTATGTGTTATGTGGTTGATAACTACAATACCTTTAAATTCAATTCTCTTGTACATAGCCACAACACTAGACACAGAAATGACTTACACAGGCCATGTAACCCCCATGTACATTTATCAGAAAGGTCCCTGCTACTCCGCCATACAAATATATAATGGTCTTCCTTTAGCTTCAAAATTACTGTGTAACCCAAGAGACTGTTTAAGATTTAAAAAGGAATTGAGAAAGTTTTTGCTAGCACATTCTATTTACAGCATAAAGGAATACTATACTATAAGTTCTTTCAACCACTAGTTTAACCCTATTATAATGATTGTGTTTAGGTGTTGGAAAAAAAATTTGTATGAAATTGCATGGTTGTATGACGTGTTCTATATCCTTCAGCCTGGCTCATTCTAGGATCCAAAGAACAAGATGTAATACAATACAATACAATTACTTTCACAACCAATAACCCCCCCCCCCCCTGGTCTAGTAGCAGCAGCGTGGCTGCCTTGCATTCAAGAGGTCCATGTTCAAATCTCAGTTAGGATGAGTTATCCAGAAAAAGTTTTCTCCTTATCCTAGGAAGAATAATGTTGGATAACTTCAAGCTCTATGAACCCCAGCTTTGAGC
Organism: Tenodera sinensis; assembly: GCA_030765045.1. NCBI lineage: Eukaryota > Metazoa > Arthropoda > Insecta > Mantodea > Mantidae > Tenodera > Tenodera sinensis. The sequence goes on along the minus strand of JAUKNM010000025.1, from coordinate 4,814,657 downwards.
ACCATTTCACTAACTTCATTCATCATCCGATTTGACATACCTTCACACCCAATACACAATGGACTTGAGAAAGATAGCAGTCAAGGAGCATCCATAATTAAATGCTCAATTTCTCTACCCAGAGCTTGTGTTGGAAGTGAGCTCAAAGAACTCGGGTTGCTACAATGTCTCGAGTAAATCATCTTCTTCCTCGTGTAAAAAGCTATACCTATCTTCCAAAACTTTTCGAGAGGTAAGCCTTTCCTCACCACTCCCCATAATTCCAGTTTAATAAAGTACATCTCAGCAAATATCAAAATTGAAACATTTCTAGGTTTCTCCATTACAGTGAAACTATATCCGAAAACATGGTACCAAAACCTAAAATAAAGTTACCACCATTATTGAGTCATAGTTTGTACACCCTTAGTGAAAATGAACATTCCTGCATTGCGTTACTTAGCATGCAGCACATCATTCGTTACCTAAAATTTAATTAAGAATGCATAAAGATCTATGAGCTGCTCTGCTTACCAAACCTTTGCTTAATGTGAATATGGCAAGAACCATTGCTACAAAGAACATTTGCTATCCAGTAGAATAAGCACTATGGGTACTGCACCACCATCAGGTGCAGCTTCAGTACTTCTGAACTGTACTGTATTCAGGAGAGTGTTCTATCTTCCATAGGATATGGTTATCTAAAGTAAGAGTAATACATTGTTACTCGTATATATTCGAGATCTAAACTACCAGTTAAAGAGCATCCATAAACAAAAGCTCAATTTTTATACCCAGGGCTATCGTTCCTGTGTTGGAAGTGGGCTTAAGGAACTCAGGTTGCTACAATGTCGAGATCTAAGCCTTTCCTCCCCGCTCTTCAAAAAACCATGTTTTAACGATCTTGGCTATTTGCATGTTAACACAACACAGGGTAACTATTTACTCTTAGTGGCAGTTGAAGTTTAAGGCAAAAGAATTTGTAATATTCTGTGAAGTTATGGTTTCAAAGAAATTCAATTGTTGAAAGTGGACAATTCAAATAATTCAGGTTGGGGAAATCAGTCATTAAAACAAAGCCCAAGCAGACTGAAAATATTATACAAAATTGCTAACCCAACAGCTTTTAAAAGTACCAACGTTAATGAAAATCTACACATGGAACACCCAGAAATGGTATATTCCTACCACGTAATTGTTATAAGCGCAAAATTCCTTTTCAGAAAGGAAAAACCGTGGTTAAGAGACAGGGGAAAATGAATATATTACAAGTTGCACAGACCTAAACCGATTATGTCTCCGTGGATCTTCTCTCCGCGTTCATATGTAATACAATAAGATTGTTTAATATACGCTATTTTATTTCTAATATATCCTACCCTTCTTTAAAAAATACTGGTACCTTAAATCCACCAGAAACAGTAATGACGATCTTATTCAGAACTCAATCGCTTATTGACCACTGCCACTTCAACGTACTTGCTGTAACTAGTGCTGCTAAACTCTTTGCATCCCCGAAAGAGGGGAGGGTGGGGTGTGTACAAGAGGAAACTACTGCATTGCTGTGTACTTGCAGTCAATATCTCCAGGCTAAGCCAACTTCACATTCTTCGCAAAATTTCTAATAATAGGATAGAGAAACACTTTGGAAGCTAATTTTCCAACAGTACAACTATTGGTTACCTAGCAACACTGCCTTAATATCCCATTCAAATAATACCAATGACTCAGAGCAATTGAGCACTTCTAACAAAACGGGAAAAAAAACCAAAGAAAGGGTTAAAATAACGTTTAAAGGTCCTTTTGCAACACTCAAAACTGCCATTTCCATTGACAAGTTGGGGTGTGGCAGTTTAGAAACGTTGTTCTACATATTATTGCAAAATAAGCAATACATGAAAAATTAAACCGTTAGTATAATTAAAAAGGAGAGCATTCTATTTATATCAAGTTTTACCTTCCAGCTTCGTTCTCGACAGTACTTAAGAAAAGATACACTTGAGAAATACAGTTCCAACCCAACTTCACTCGCCGAGTTCTCTCCAGGACATTACGTCATTGACATTAATGATATCATAAACCCGATTGCTACTCTGGGCTCTTCCGTTATCTGTACATCCTCCCCAAAACAGTACAGAATTAAAATAAATTCCCAGCACTCCTGCTGAACAGCAAAATGGCTCTTATACATTTTAAAAATAATTTTAGAGGCGCAGTGATACGTATAACTTGTAAAGATTACAGAATGACAAAATATCAGACAGTTTTCATTAATGGAGCTATAGATGTCCTTAATTCTGCATTTCCCTAATTTTGCATTGGCAGTAGGTACGCCTGAAAAATCCAAAGTGAATTGTTTTTAAAACTAAATTACGCATTATTAAAGTTATTAGATTATTAGATTTACTTAGGCTACAGCAAAATGTTAGGCGCTTCAAGTATATATGAGCCGTCGATTAAAACTACTATTATTAACATGTATGGAGTTTATTCCACTATGTGGATACCTATAGCTCTTCACCTTACAATGCTATATGGAGTTTTACGGAACTAGTTGTTTTGAGGGTTCGGCTAGCAGTGACACTGCCTTAATTTTTAAAAAAAAAAATAAAAAAAAAACAACAACATAAATTATGCATATATTTTGAACTCTCAAAGATTAAATCAAAAACCTAGCTTTCTCTCTGTAAATGGACGCATCTCCATCATCACTGCCCGCCTCGGTAGCGTGATAGTTAGCGTGTCTGCCTCTCGTTCAAGAGGTCGCGAGTTCGAATCTCGCTTAGGGTACGGTTCCGAGGTTTTCCCTACCCTGAGAAGACGAATGTCGGGTAAGTTAAAGCTCGGGCTCATTTGAGCATCATTTCACCCATTTCATTCTTTCGTCCGATATGACACAATGTTGGAGGACGTTAATTTCAAAAAAAAAAAAAAAAAAAAGAAATCCACCATCACTGCCCATTACTTTCACTATTCGACTTCACTTTCTTGTTTTCATTCTGCACCTATTTCGGAACCCATGAGTTTTGTTTGACTACAATTAATAACGACGCGAGGTAAACAACTATGGAGCATGCTTGCAAGAATGTACTATAATATACGAACTTCACTGTCCACAGCCACAATTCCTACATTGAACCAGGAATAATATATTCACGAGTAGGGTTAGGATATTTATGACCTAAAAAATGGAAAATATGACTGCAAATGTGCCCTTAAATATGACTAAATATGACCAAAAAATCCTAAAATATGACCTAAAAAGAACCTATTTTCTTAAAATATTCTTAATTCAAATTTTTCAATGACACCAAGTTATTACATTTTCCACATGAAATCAATCGCATTTTAATAATATTAAACATGATTTACAGTTTTATCTGTAATATACATCTAAATTTAAAGAATTTGCTTCTGTTTGCTTGTTTTACCGGCTCCAAACAATATTTTGTGGACTATGCACTTCCTTATGAAATATTAATATTTGCGTTAATTATAAAATTAAGTTACCCATTAATTAGGGGACAAATGTTACATTAATGATTTAAGTATCTAAATATTACGTACGAGCTTCTAGTTTCCATTTTTGTCTGCATTGCAGTATATAACCACGTGCATTTTCAGATTCTTCTCCTGTTGTCACTTAAGATTGTCTTAAACCTTGAGAAGCTCCTTTCGACGTCACAGGTGCATATTTAAAAAAGGTCAAGTCATTGCAATTTAGCGTTGGTTCATCTTCCAAAACAGCATCACCGACACTTAGAATATGTTTAATTTTGCACAATGTTACGTATCCCACATTTCCATTCAACACGTTACAAAGTTTGTTCTTTACAGCAACCCCAACATTTCCTCTTCCTTGTGCTAGCTCACTTTCTACACCTTTTACTTGCTGCAATCTTTCATACAGTTCCAAACCAATTGTCTCAAGGCGAGAAATTGCTCTTGTGATGGCTGCATAATTTGACTTGATGTATGCCAATTTTCCCTTTAAGCTGCTGGAGAACAATTCTTGCACAATTTTAATGGAAGATGCCTCCCAATTGTCAAATTCATTGACAATTTCCTCAATAGCTTCATAATTTTCGCAGCAATATTCAGTTGCACTAGGCCATGTACCCCATCTTGTCAGTATTGCCTGGGGAGGTAGTGGAAGTGAAGGTCTGTATTGTTGAAATTTTCTCAGTGTCTTTGGAGATTTTAGAAATATTTTTTTTCCCCACATTTAATACCGATTTATCTACATCATGAAAATGCACTCTTACTTCCTCTGCAACTCTGTGCAAACCATGAGCAAGGCATGTTAAATGCACCATTTTTTGATAGAGCTGGTTTTGCCAGCTTTCACCATGTTTGGCGCAGCATCAGTGGCAAACAGTAAAACTTGTTCCCGTTTTACTTCACCATCCCACAGCAGCTTCATAGCATCGTCAAAAAATACAGCAATTGTAGAATGGTTTGCTGCTTCAAGCACTTCACAATCGAGCAAAATATATATTACTAGGGCGATCAGGAAATAAAGTGCCAACTATAACAATTACAACGTATCTCCCTAGCGTCTGTAGTGGCATCTATTGAAACCCGAATTCTATTGTTCCCTACAATGTTTCTGATTTTTTGCACCGTACTGTCATAATACGCAGGTACACAATTTTTTCTCAGTGTAAATTTGTTTGGAACTGCAGGACTTGTTTATATTTCCATCAATGTTATCAACTCACCGTTTTTAAACTTATTTAGAGGGATGTTGGCAGACACCATCATCTCACACAGGTCCTTCGAGAAATCTGACGCATTCCTTGATGTCGAAGGGGCTGTCACATCATACAAAAGTCTCTGTCTCGAGAACATTTAACTTTCGGCATGTTAATACTTCCAGATACGACTTCAAATGTGCTGAAATGGAAATTTTTTAAAAACAACAAGAAGAGACGTGAAAGAATAAGCCGGCATTGTGATCTTAGTACCTGCGTGGTACCTGCACTGTTATTGTCCCTTCATGAAATTCCAGTTACAGTCAAACCAAATTATTAAGAACTCTTTTTCCGAAAAATGTTAACTTGACCATTGATATTCTAAGGCTTTCAAGGCTGGTGTCAATACTAGAAACAATATATTCCGGACTTATAGGCCATGGTCTACATGACAGATATGATCAAAATTGACCAAAACCATAAAAATGATCGAATTCATAAGCAAAATATGACAGATATGATCAAAATATGACCAAAACCATAAAAATGACAAAAATATGACTTAATATGCATAATAAAAACTGTCTAATTAGGATTAAAAATGCGAAATTGGTGCTTAATTTGTGTTTGCTGTGAGAATAAGGACAAAAATATGACATGTCATAAACATCCTAACCCTATTCATGACCATAAGCAGACTTTTTTCAGGAGGGGGGGGGGGGCGCATGTTAGAAGTGTACAATTAAACAACATTAATTCATTATTCCGCTGAAAAAAAAAACTATAAAAGATGAGTTATAGTACATATATTTGTGGCGGATAAGCGTGTTAATTTGTGCTAAATAAAAACTGTTCTTTACATCAACAATAAAGCAACAGTCTAAGAATATTATTTATTAATGCCAACAAGCTTACTGCTAGTGTTTTTAAACACACAAGCCGTGTGTGGGTAATGTTTAAGAGTTTGAACCAGAAACTGAAAAATTCAATACCATAGCCGGGATTTGAACCAGTAAGCTTGTTGGCATAAATAAATGAGGAGTATCGTTTCAAAACGTGATATGTCCGCTCGCGGTCGAAAATTAGTTTGAAGCAAATTTCAACACTTTAGCGTGCTCTGCATCGGGCTTATGTTCCTGTTTGCTTCAAAGCACGTTTTAAACCCCTAAAATCGAGAACGAAAATGTGGGTTCGGTGCAAAATGCGTTATGTCCAGGGCCTTGACCGGATCAAAGCGCGAAGTATCCACTTTCTTACGCACATTGTCGGACTCGCGCTTAAGAACGTGGAAAAGGCTTTCGCCACAACCTGGCACCAAGGCCTACTGTACAAACTAAATCAGGCAAATATCCCTCCTGCATATCTCACTATAATCAGCAGTTTCCTTCAGGACCGCACTTTCAGAGTGAAAGTGGAAGGAAAACTGTCTACAACAAGAGAAATAGCGGCAGGAGTCCCGGAGGGCAGTGTACTCTCCCCGCTACTCTTCGCAGCTTACATGTCCGATTTCCCCACGGAACAACACACTGCGACATGCCAGTATGCGGACGACGTCCTCATCATGGCACAAAATAAAAACGTGAGATATTGCTTCCCTCCCCTTCAACGACAACTCGACGCCGTCGACCGTTGGAGTGAGAAGTGGAGAATGGCTATTAGTCCGGGGAAAAGCTCCGCTCTCCTTGGTAAGGTTCGCCATTGGCGGCCAGAACGGTCACTTCGGCTTAAGCGGAGAAATATCCCATGGGTAACCTCCGCCAAATATTTAGGCGTTCTCCTCGATCGCGGGCTAATATACGCCCCACACGTCCGCGCAAAGGCCAAACTTGGTCACGCTGCGCTCAGACAGCTCTACCCTATCCTCAGATCTACAATGCCCAACCACCTAAAATTAAGGATTTACCGGGCAATCATTCCACCTATAGGATTCCGAAGCCTGGGGATCAGCAGCACCATCTACCATAATCAAACTGCAGTCAGTGCAGAACAGGGCGTTAAGAATGATATACAATATCGGACGTAGATTCCCGTCTTACATCCTTCAAAACCAGTCAGGACTTCCCTATATCATGGACTTGGTGAGGGAGCGATCCCGAACCATGCACTCCAAACTTAACTCCCACACCAATCAGCTGGTACGGGCATTAGGTCATTACGACCACAGAGCACCTCGAAGAAGGAAACGTTACCGCCTACCCAAGGACGCCCTTGGATAAGGGTAATGCCACTCCCATCTTCTAACACATCATTACCCCAACACCTATTCCTGCCCCCTTTCTGTATCCTAATTTAGGTATACAGAAAGAAACCATTGCCCAGGACACAAAAGCATGACAACACAAAGACAACCTCCTATACCGCACAGATAAAGTAGCATTAGCGGCTAGGTGCTGTGCAAACACGACATACCGTACAGGAGAACCTGTACGACCTGATCTCGATTGCTGGATTGCTTAAGAATTTCCGCCTGTTTTGTCACCACATCACATCATTCTATCTCATTGTTTGACCAGATTGCACTGTCCACAGATTCGTGCTATTATTGTGAGTTTCGTGTAGTTGTATCTATGAACGTGGAAGAAAGCGTAGTTGTAAGTGAGCGTTCTGCAGGTTTCCAAAGGAGGCAAAAGAGTATGACAAAAAGGAAAAGGGAACAAGAAAAAAGGTAAATACTACATTTAAACTTTATAAGAAGAATAATCATCGGTATTATTTAGCGAAAATAGTTATACAGGAATGTATTCAGAACCAGTTTGAGGTTAGTATAGTTCTTACCACATCATTCGTTGGTGTGTTTCAGGTATTCTGATAAAGATCGTAACATGCTGGAGTTCGAGTCTCCACGTGCACACACAGAGGGTAGATTTAAATGCTGTACCATTCCTGCTTATCATCTCATCAGACCAAGAAAATTAGTATATAACTACAGGAACAAATCACAAGACAGGCTTATGGCATCAATGATGTCTGTATCATCTCCCAAAAGCGCACATCAAGAAACTCAGAAAAGATTAAGGCAGTCGTTATTAAATATCTAATTAGAGTAAACAATGAAACTATTCCGCTTTGTTCTAAGTTCTTTCGAGTTCTTTTTAGCACTGGCACAACAAGAGTAAACAACATAGCAGCTTCTCTAACAGCAGGTAAACCAATAATGGAAAGAAGGGGAGGTGACCGAAAAGCCAAACAATGTGCCCAAAAGAAGGAATCAGCAATTAGTTATTTATCCAAGCTAAAAGCTAGAGACAGTCATTATTCAAGATAAAAAAGCAAGCGGCTCTATCCTCCTTCAGAGTTAAATGTGAACAAGTTGTTCAAAATGTACAAGGCTAGTGTAGCTGAATCACTAAAAGTAAAGAAGTGGTTTTTCCACACTATTTTTTTCTAATAAATTTAGCTTGGGTTTTGGTGAACCAGCTGTAGATGTTTGCAGTTATTGCAGTAGGGAAAAAATGAACTGCAAATCATGGAGCATTCCCATAGAAAGAACGAGTTACAAGCTGAACTCACTGCACATAAATTGAAAGCAAAGGCATTTCACAAAATGATGAGAGAAAAAAGACTCAGCTACTATGTGCTTATGCTTCGATTTGCAGCAGGTGCAACCATTGCCTCAGCTTGCTATAGGTGAAGCCTATTATGCTCGCCAACTATCATTCTATGCTCTGTGCATTACTGATATAGAGGATGAATCACCAGTATTTTACTGCTGGTCTGAAAATTAAGCAGGCCGTGGAGCTATTGAAGTTGCTTCTGCGTTAACAAATTTTCTAAGCAAACAGCAATTTGAGGAAGGTGTAGCCAAATTAAGGCTCTTCTCTGATGGCTGTGCTGGCCCACGTGGTCTACGCACTCTATTGGTAGCTTTTGAAAAAGTTTTCAGATTATCTTAAGGAAATATACATGATATTTTCCGTGAGAGGCTATTCTTTCTTACCTGTGGACCGCATGTTTGGAGTTTTGGAAAAGGATCTTAGAAAACATTCTGAGATATTAACTCCAGAGAAGCATGTTGAAACATATTACAAGTTTGGTACTGTTCGCCAACTGGGCAAGGATTAGTATGTGCGTGAGTTTAAGACGCAGTGCAATTACTTAAAAAAGCCAGATGGTATAAGGGAAATGAAAAGGGTCATGTTAAAAAAGAAGCTTAACGGGAATAAATTTTACGTTTCTGTGAAAATAGAAATGTCGTATAGAATGATGAATCCAAGAAATTCGTCTCCATGTTTAAATGAGGAATAGCAGTGGAACAACTAGCAGAGCCCCCAATTCTGCCTTTGGAACAGCCCATCAAATTAGAAGAACGATTTGCACAAGCTTTTAAAACAACGTTTTGGCGAAAATTGGTACAATAATAATGAGCTAAAATTTTATGCAAAGTCAATTCAGCATGAAGATGATGCACAACAAATGGAAGAGGGAAGTGAGAATGAAGGCTGTGATTGTTTGGAAGAAGAGCATGGTTTTAATTCAATTTGAGAACTGTCTCAAAGTTTATCATTAAATTAGGTTTGTTTCACCCTAATAACTACCAATCACAAGTGTTAGAAGTTCTAAGTGCACTCGAATGGAATACGTTTTTCCTTTATGTTTACTCAAATATAGTGGTGTTATAACACATTACTATTCATATAATTAATCAAGATTTTCTGCATGTCTGCTTCTAATATGCATAATTATTCCGTTGAACTGGTTTCAAAATTCTATTGTTTCAAATAGTCGAAAGAGTTACAGTGTCCTAGACAGCACATGAAGAACACAAAACGTGTATTGTGAATTACAATGGCATGTAAGAGTTAAAAATCTGAAAGAAACCAATTTATTGAAATTAACATTGCTTATATGGAAGAACGGTTCAAAAAGCTTTGTGTCCATTTAATCGGTGCAAAACAAGATAAGTTTTAACATTTTTCATATTTTAACCCGCGATTGCAGCTTTGCATTAAGGCTGTGATTTTTGCCACTCATTGCCATGTTATACGTCCATTTTTTTAGATCACGACATAATTGATATCACAGAAGGCCGTGATAAGCTCTAGTCGAAGTTTATATCCTTCCTGTAGTCTTTTATCTGTTTAATAGTTTCTGTAATTATTCAGAGCGTTAATACTTATATTCGAAAAGTGCACAGTTAATTACAGTATTGGTGCTATTAGCACCCTTCAGTTTAATTTACACTGATAAGAAAACCCGAAATGAGTTCGCCGGAAACATCTGCCAATGTTAAGAAGCAGAAACTGGAACATGATTCGCCGTTTGCTTCACAGAACATATACTCTGCTTTACAGGCAATGGAACATGAACCAGCTCATGTAAGTACAAAAGCAAATGCTAAACAACTCAAAGATGCTGTTCGCCTATTTATGTCACTAATATTGTAAATATGAATGGGGTTATAGCAGCATTGCGTAACCAAAACATAAGTTTCAAACACATGTCAGCGAGAATAAAGTCACATTTGAGACAATTGAAAACTACAGGTCGACAGTCAGCTATCTGGAAAGCAGCAAGGCCGAATTTTACACATACCAGCTAAAAACCGAAAGGAACTTCAGAGTGGTTGTTAGAGGACTGCATCCCACATGCGATACCAAAATGATGATAGATGAACTTTCTGAACTTGGCTTTCAACCTGCGCAGGTGATACCCATTCACCACCCAGTAACAAAAATACCTCTACCTTTATTCTTCCTGGATTTGAAACCAAACACCAATAATGAGAACATCTACGAAATCGACCGCTTATACGGGGAAGTAGTAAAAATAGAGCCACCCAAGCCAAAACGTTCCATAATACAGTGCATGAATTGCCAAGAATATGGACATAGTAGAAACTATTGCCATTGCTGCCACTATTGCTGCGTGAAATGCACTGGTTCACACCCTACAGCCAAGTGTAATAAACACCCAGATGCACTTCCTGTCTGCGCTAACTGCAAAGAGCAACATACTGCAAATTATAGAGACTGCCGTGTACATAAACTACTACAAAATTCAACACAGCAAACAAGAATTGCAACAACAAAAACATTCGCTCCAGCACCAGTAACTTCCGAAAGTGCTTCAAAAGCTAATACACGAGACTTCAAAGGTACTACTTACGCCGACGCTGAAAAACAGACACAGTCCTCTGATGATAACTTAATTAGCAAACTTGTTGATAAAATTGACTCACTAGTTTCAGTCATTATTTCACTCATTAACACATTAAATCAAGTCCCGCCTGTGCTTATTAACAGCACAAAATAGTACACAAGAAATCATAAAAGTCTGCACATGGAACACACGTAGTATCAATAATAAATATCACGTATTACTTACATTCGTCCAAATGTACAATATTGATATTTTAATGGCTACAGGTCTGTCTGTCCGTCCGCCCGTCTATCCGTCTACCTGTCTATCATCTGTCTGGCTGTTTGCCTGCCTGCCAGCCTGATATCTGTCTGTCTATATATAGGGAAACGTTTACAATTTTATATTATGCATTCAATATGAGCCACGTGTTTTGACAAATGTCAAAACGCTGGCTCATTTCTTGCCACACACGAATCAGCTGGTCTCCCGTTATCAAATTCACAGCTTCAACAATTCGATGTCGTAGATCTTCAAGAGTGTCAGGCATAGGAAGGATGTAAACACGGTCTTTTTCTTAACCCCATAGATAAAAATCACACGGAGTATTTTAAAACATTGTTGTTTGTCTGTAGTAAAATGGCGGCGACACCGTTCATTGTTATCGTTATCATAACAATGATCAAATCACAAGAGAAATTGAGTAAATGTAGCCGCGATTGGAACTCCTATCCTCGCTATTTCAATTGTAAAGCTTTCTCTGTCCATGAACGTTGGAATCATGTTTCTATCTTTTGTAGTTTGGAAGAAATAAATGTTTGAAATCTGTTCTTTCTTTTTGAATAGCCCTATATATATATGGAAAAACAAAATATCAATTTGGCTTGTATTACTCTGCCCCAGAAAATAGACTGACAATTGCAAGCTTTTGGGATATTTTTTTTCACGTAATGGGTTCTCACTTTCTCCATGGGAGAGATTTTAATAGCAAGCACCCTAGATGGGATTCAAAGGTGACAAATCCAAGAGAACGTATTCTACATGACGTAGCTTACCATCTTTCGCTAAATTTCATCTTTCCAGTAGAGCCAATCTACTACCCGGATAGAGGAAATACACCAGATATCTTAGACTTTTTCATAACTAAATGCAGGTGACCTCTTCACGACGCCATCTGTGCTTCATGACCTTAGCTCAGATCACTATCCTATAACATTGACAGCATTAAAGCATATCTGAGATCAACGTCTTAAAAAGGAGCCTTTTGATTGGACTCGCTATACAACACTTGAAGACATTACTGATTTAAAAATTCCTCTTAAATCACCTCGTGATATTGACATCACTGTTACAGTGCTAACCAGGAACATACGGTTCGCAGCTAATATGTCTACCATTCAACAAGTATCCAGGAGATCAAATAGTTACCAAATGCCGCTGTCATTCGATATTAAAACTCTTCTTCAAGAAAAGAGAGACTGTGGGAGACTATGGCAACGCCCGAAATACGCTGCTCACAAAACCGCATACAATCGAGCTTCCCACCACCTGAATACTGCACTTTGAAAAGAAAGAAGTACTGCCACGTACAATAATAATCTTCTATCCTTGAATACAGCCAATGGTTCGCTTTGGAAGAAGACTAAATGTTTAACTAGGCAACCAAATATAATACCACTATGGTATCTTAATAACGCGTGGTACACATCACCACAAGATAAAGCAACACTCTTCAGTGAAATGCTACAGGAGCAGTTCACACCTAATCCTAGTGAAGATTTGGAATTCGCCGAAAATGTAAGTGAAAGTATTTCAATGCCTCTTCAACTTTCCCCATCTTCCACGTTCTTTACTCCAGCGCAGGTGTATAATGCCATACTTGGGAACACCGGCGAAAAAATCCCATGGCCATCACATGACCACTAAGCCATTACTCAAAGCATTCTCCAGAAAAGCACTCGAGTTTTAACTCAACTCTTTAACGCTGTTCTCCGCCTTACTTATTTTCCACAGAGTTGGAAACATGCCATAATAGTAATGATTCACAAGCCTGATAAACTGAAACAAGACCCTCAATCATATCGTCCTATCAGACCGTTGCCACTGTTTTCTAAAGTCTTCGAAAGGCTCCTTCTGCCACAGCTCCTCAACATCTTACAACCACTCTTTCCTGACACCCTGTTTGGCTTTAGAGCTTCTCAATCGTGTCCTCAACAACTTCATCGAGTCGAAGATACAACACTGGATTCTTTTGAAGAAAAGTATTTGTTTTGGGCTATTTCTGGACACTCAAAAGGCATTTGATAAAGTCTGGCACGAGGGCCTTTTATTTAAATTAAAACTCCCTTTGACTGATACACTGTTTCAAATCATCAAATCATACCTCATGAACAGATCATTTTCTGTGAAGTATTTTAAATATCAAACTCAATCCCAAATTATACGAGCTGGAGTACCACATGGGAGTGTGCTTGCTCTCTTTCTGTATTTAATCTAAGTTTACGACTTACCTTCACATGATAACATCACAATAGCGCAATTTGCAGATGACATTGCAGTCCTTTACAAAGGACGAGACAACTCAGCAGTAAACAATCTGCAACAGTTTGTAGATAAAACGCACAAATGGTGCTCAAAATGGAGAATCCGCATGAATCCCAAAAGGTATAAAGCAGTAAGGTTTACATGTAAAAGAAAAACTGAAGAATATGTAATCACCTTTGGAAACGAAGAAATCCCACAAGCTAAAGCTCTTCATTAATCAAAAGATTGCGGTATAGAATTCTGTAGTTAAAATATTTACTCAAAGAATCATTTCCGCTACCGTTATACATCAAGAGGATCATATACTTTTCTTTAATAAGGCCAATCTGGATGTACGGATGTTCGATATGGAGCTCTGCTTCAAATTCTCAGATAACGAGGATCCAAACAATATAAAATCGGGTTCTTCGAATAATAGCGGATGTCCCATGGTACATCCGCAATTCTACTCTTCATTCGAATCTTGCTACACAAACAGTAGATGCCATACTTCGCTCCTGCTACCATCGACTCTACAGATTCTTCATCAACCACCCCAATAGTCTATTAAACCAAATGCTCTGCACCTACCACCACAGCGACTCCATAGAAGACTGAAAGGAAACGACATACCGACCTCATTGAAGATATTAATTAAATAAAATATGAGGACAATTAATGCATTGTAACCTCAACACATGTTTCCTGCATATGTAAAGTATGCAATATAATCTTGTAATAGCACAACTGTATTAAACAATCAGTGTAACAAGTTTATTATTATTAATAAAAACTAAAAAAGACATAATTATATTCTAAAGTATTGTTTACTTTAGGAGTAATTACATTTTCGGTTTTCCTGTAAAATTGTTATATGTGGACTTATCGTGTTTTGAAACGATGCTCCTCAAATAATAATTACCATCTAAAGGTTACTTAAACCCGTGACATAAAGTACTTACAATTGCAAGTCACCCTTGGGGTATTTATCTCTTATGTGAGATTCCCTTGTGGTTAACCGGGAAAAAGTACGAATCAGCTGGGGAATTTAATGTTATCCTGAAAGTTGGCCATGGTAGCTTAGTGGTTAAGGAAGCCGCTCGCTAAGTGGAAGATCCGTGGTTCAAATCCTGGCTTTGGCATTGAATTTTTCAGTTTCTGATTCAACCTCTTAGTATAATAATAAGTGCACATTGCATTTACTAATTTCCAAAGGGGCGGCAAACCCCCTTGCTACCCCCGTCCCCATCAATTTTAAGAATTGATTAACACTGCAGTAGAAAAGACATTGCCCATAATTTTGCTGGTGATTGCGAAAGATGGGCGACAATGGAACTGATTCCTCAAGTGTCGTGTTCAGCAGGTTGCGACAGTTCCGCATTATAGATAAAATGCATGAAAAAAAATCTCAAATTTGCATACTTATCAGTATCACAGCCAAAATTTTACATGTACTGTCTTTCATAAAAGTAAATACTCATCTTCAGTGAGACCTGCGCGAAGGGTCACCTAATTCTCAGGCGAACTTGCATAGGTGGTATGAGAATTAAATTGGTCATATGCTTCCCTTACTGTTCGGAGGACATGGCAGGCATGTCACCTCGCAACTCACATCACCTCGCAGTTCAAAAAGGCAATATTTCTGCAATCCTTCTACATTAATGGGCAAACAGTGCAGATTAAACTTCAGTGCACCTGCAGAACATATGTTCTTATGGTGATTCTATTAAGTTGTGGACTAGAACTAAAATGATTCCAGTGTTGGTGCAAGACTTATAAACCGTGAGTAGGCTTAATCAGTGTATGCGCTATAGCTGAACTGGCTAAGGCGTGTTCTTCGAATTAAAGTCTGGGGTAACGTGGATACCAAACCCATTTAACCTACTTATTTTTATTTCCCTTTTTCTTCTTTCTTTCTTAACGGGAACATTATTATTTATATAACCCGTGCGAAATATAAAGTTATATAAACTAATGGAATCTATTTCTCATAAAGCTCCTCCTTTAGATATTTTTATTCCGCATACCGTTGTAACTTTTCCCGCCGTCTTATGAATGCTGCAGTGTGATTAAAATTGTATAACTGAATGCTTCATAAGATATTAATTGCTGAAAATGAAGCAGGAAACACGCCTACCTCAATTGTGAAACACTCCTCCTGAAATTAATCTCCCTTTAAACATTTACATTCAAAAGCATCTCTATAAATTTCGTAGGCTATTACCATCTTAAAATATATAAGCGTGTAATAGCGCAAATTACCAGATTTAGATGCCAGTGAATAATGTAATTAATGACACATTAAACAGAATAGAATGCAGTTGTACATTACTTGAGGGACAAGCAACCTTTGCACCCAGCAAGGTTGTCATGTCGTTATTTCCAAGCAGACACAACGTTGCCATGTCCCAATTAACTCAGTTTGTAGCAGCGTGCCTTCATTAGAATTCTCCATTTCTGATAAAAAGCTTTAGAGAACTAAACACGTCTGTTGATTTTGTATTTCATAAAATAAACATGCGAAAGACGAGGATCGAACACTCCGCAGCTAGCAGTTTTGAATTTCACAGCCACCGACGAAACACTCTTGGCTATTCGTCACTTGAGCACTGCATCTGTATCATATGATATTAAGCTTGCTGTCAGTACCTTAGCAGCCAATTTCACTAGTGTGAGTGTGTGTTTGTTTGTGTGTGTGTGTGTGTGTGTGTGTGTGTGTGTGTGTGTGTGTGTGTCAGTATGTGTGTGTGTGTGTGGACAGCATAACTCAAAAACGAAAAGTCGGTTGGTAACCAAAGTTAGATTTAAGTTTAATGTCTTTCAAGGATACGACATGAAGATTTTGAAACAAATAGCCCCACCCTGAACTACCCTTTACATAGAAAATTTTTCGAAAATTTTGATTTTCGTGAAAATGACTCCAACGATTTTGATTTAAGTGCCATATGTTTAATATATTTGTATTACAAGTGAAATGCATATATTGAATTTTCTGGCTATAGCCTATGTAGTCCTGTTTACTGTGAATGACGTTTGAATAACTCATAAACCGTAAGAGATAGACAAAATCTTACTAAACAAAAATGTAGATCTCACTAAAACAAACAATTTATTTCAGAAGAAATTCTTTTGTAGAGTGAACCATTTCGGAGATATTCCTTGCTATTTGTATCAGTTTCGGAAAACTTAAAACTTTAGTGAAATGAAACATCGTTATTCATTTTTACCTTCTCTTCTGGTAAGTATTGTATTCCACCCAAAAATTCGATGTCGAGATTTCATCGGAAATATATGTTTTGAGACCCCTGAATCAAAAAAGCATTTTTAGAAAAAGGTCCGTGTGTGTGTTTGTCTGTGAATAGCATAACCCAAAGAAGAAAAGTCGATTAAAAACCAAAATTGGTATTTCAGTTTAATGTATTTCAAGGATGCGACACAAAGATTTTGAAGAAAATAACCCCACTCAAAACTACCCTTTATACGGAATCTTTTTCGCTAATTTTGGTTTTCTTGAAAATGGCTGTAACGATTTTGATTAAAATGCCATATTTTTTATGACAAATGAAATGTATATCTTGAATTTTCTAGCTATAACCCCTGTAATCGTATATACTCTGGATGACCTTTGCATAATTGGTAAACCGTTAGAGATAGACCAAATCACACTACAAAAATGGTAGATCTTGCTGAAATACACAATTTATGTCCAAATAAATTTTCTTGTAAAGTGAACCATTTCGGAGATATTCCTTGTTATGTGTGTGAGTTTCGGAAAACAAAGCTTTCGTGAAATGGAACATCCTTGTTTATTTTTTATGTTAAGTGTGCAAAGAGAACAGAATCTCAAAGCTTTAAAAGATTTGACTCGCACAAAGCCTACTGTATTCTAATATTCCCCTTGCACCTACAAGGAAACAGGCAATAAGATAATTTGTACAAATGTTTATCTCAACTATTACGAAAAATAGGAATAAGAGTTTGTAAGAATAGTTAGTACAAGAGTAGAGAAAGTCATATGAGTGCAACACATCAGATTTTTTATATGTTAAACGTGCAAAGAGAATGGGATCTCAAAGCTTTAAAAGATTTGACTGTCACTCAAAGCCTTCTATATTTTAATATTCCCCTTGCACCAACAAGGAAATAAACAATAAGATAATTTGTACAAATGCTTATCTCAACTAATACGAAGAATAGGAATAAGAGTTTGTAAGAATGGTTAGTACAAGAGTAGAGAAAGCCACGTGAGTGCAGCACATCAGATTTTTTTCTAAGTATTTGCTTAGGTTTATTTAGAGGAATAAGAAAAGGGAATATTTCTATAACAAGCACAAGTATCGCAGTGTTTTGCCTGGAGTTTAAGTTCATTTAGTTTATTTTTTCGTATTGATGACAGACAAATGAGGTTGAAATCGCTATCAATAATTAATTTATATGTATCACATATTAAGAATATACACTTATCTTCAAAAACAGGAACGTCTTTAAAGCGTTATCTGTTTTGTAGGACCCTTTTAAAAAGCTTAACTTTTGAAACATTTATTTTAATTAATATTTCTAGCACATAAAGGTACTTTTAATGTACATAACACCTCGTTTGTTTTTTGTTTTCTGTGCAAATAAAGTGATTATCACAGTACAAAGTTTTGTGTTTTAACGTCCAGCAAAAATAGGAGCACAAATAGTCGCTTTGTTTTCAGTTGCAACAGAAAGTATTTAACTGTTTCATATCTTCAAATAATGGTTTTAAATCATCGCGATCTGAAAGATTACATTGGACAACAAATTTTTACTTTTTGTTTGCCACATGAATGATACCGTACTTTTCTTATAAGTTACACTACGCTGAACACGAATATGACAACAAGCATGCTAGATTGGTTCTGGTTTGAGAATAATATTAAGGTAAACACAATAGTAGTTTTTTTCAATGAAAATCTGTCTGATGTCTTGTAAAATACATTCGTCATCACTTACCTTTACTAAATATGCTTTCTATTTGCTTCCTTCTTGTGGTCGAGTTGAGGATCATCCCTGATGACTGTTCAGCAGTAGTCAGCAAGCATTCTTGCACTCCACTTTCCCTGGTAATGTTTTCCCATTAATGTTATTTGTTGGTGCAAATGTTCGCCAAGTTCATCGCTCCACGACTTTTAGCACAACAATTTGGATGGGAGTGTAAAATGTGTAATTTAAGGGACATGTTACATCGCATTTTGTGATAAGATGACAGCAAATTTATATGAAGATTAACATAGTTTCTAGCTCGTTTCCCTAAAATTAGTTTACAACTTCTCTGAAAGAAATCCGTGCCTCTTCTTAGCATCATTTAAGAGGTGTTCAAATATCTAATCCTGTGAACTTGATGAATCTGTAGGCCAAGAAAATTTTCTTCCTTTAACTGAACCTCACTAATTCTGGGAAATTTTATAACTAGGTATTTGAATGCCAGTGCTCTTCGGTCCAACTTTTTAGCAAAAATTTTTATGAGACCAAGTTTTTGTGTACCGGAGGAATTAAACTGTTCTTAGAATCTACCAGAAGTTCATGTTTAACATTTTTCCAATTTTCGTACCTTAGCGTAAAGGCCATTCCTTTTTTTAGGAAATGAGAAGCTCTATCTCTACTGTCCCATTCATATATGAGAAACATTGTTTAGTGTAGTCCAGTTGGAATCCAGTTTATATTGCAATTATTTTGAAGTGTGCTCATGTTTTCCATTTATACGTGTTACAATTAACTGCATCAAGGAGTTTCAGGCTGCCATATGATTCTTTCATATGCACGGAATAACCAATAGGAATTGCCGGCAACTGATAGCCATTATGTAGTAATACAGCTTTGAGACATAATTTTGAAGCATCTATAAACACCTGCCAGTGATCAGAGATGTGATTAATGTTCAGAGCACTCAATAGGCCACTAACATCACTGCAGAACATTAAATCACCTTCCTCGGCAAAATATTTCCCGAGATGTTTCTGGCGGTCACGAAAAAATGTCACTTTCACATTTTCAGCAAGATAGCTTCATTGTTGCAACCGGGAGGCTAACAGCCGTTCCTTGGTTTTAGAAAGTTCTAGGTCTCAGACTAAATCATTTTAGTTCTAGTCCACAACTTAATAGAAACACCACAAGAACACTTGTGAAAGATAGTATATTTCTCCACCGTTAGGAGACCGTCAGACCTACCAGCACATTTTAGTGAATCCAGGGTAAGTACAAAGTTAACCAGAGTTAATAGGTAGGGTTTAAAAATATAATTTTACATCATTAAAGTAGCTAGAATCATGCACGGTCCCTTTTAAGTGACTTCACTTTTTCAAGCATATACATATAACTGTAACATCCTGTTGAATTATTGTCAGTTTCACTTGTATTACTGTAAGATCTGCAATAAAGGAGTGGGCCAATATAATTCTACATATTCGGAATAAGCGATGTTGACTGTTGACCGTGATACTCAATTTAGACGGCACTCCTGCTTGATTACAAGAAAGTATATACATCTAACTACATACGTATGCAAGTGTAAGTTCCATATCCTGAGGGTGTAATGTTGCCTTTGTGAGAAATACGATGTGAAGTGTTTTAGCAAGGTATAAAATCATAAGCTGCATTTTACCAAGACCGGGGAATTTTAGAAATTTTTTTCAGGAATATTACAAAATACAATTAAAACCTAGATTTAAGCCCTCCAAACAAACATTCATGGATATTTCGTTTGCAGATTGAAAAACTGACTGCACGAAGTCGGTACATATGTTCTATATTGGTACAAAATTAGTTGGTTATAGAGAACCAATCTTCTGTTGATTAGCTTTCATTATTACTAAAAACGAGACTTTAATGCAGTTTTTTAATGTAATGTCATACCGGACAGTGAATGACTGAAATGGTAGAAATAATGCTCAAATGAGCCCAACGTCCATGGAGCTTTAAGTTACCCGACATTCGTCTTCTCAGGATAAGGATAACTTTCCCTAAGCGAAATTCAAACTCGCGACCTCTTGGACGTGAGGCAGACACGCTAACCATTACGCTACGGAGGCGGGCTTCATGCAAATGTATGTTTTTATAGGAACATATGACATTGCTCAAACTTAGCAATTCCCAACTCATTTTTCTCCAGTTCCAAATATATGCACATTTTCCGTACATATGTGCATGTTTTGGCATTTTGGGGGATAAAACATGCATAATATATATTTAAGGAATTTTTAGCTTTATCGTGCATATAATATGCTCGATATTCATTTTAAATGCAGTTTTGAATGCTTGAGTGAAAACCTATATATATATATATATATATATATATATATATATATATATATATATATATATATTGTGTGTGTGTGTGTGTGTGTGTGTGTGTGTGTGTGTGTGTGTGTGTGTGTGTGTGTGTGTGTGTGAACGTGCTGGGTTTAGGATCTTGGAAAGAAATTAAAAATCAAAGTCGGCAAAATTAGCTTGCGTTTATTTAAACAACACGAAATAACAAATATAAATATAACAACTTGAATTTAACTTGCCTTGAAAGACTTACAAACTCACTTGGCAGATTCGCATATTAGAAATGTCACAAAGCTATATTTTAAATGAAACGAACGTCTTGCGCATAAACTTCTGCCATTCAAACTTGTTTAAAGTATTATCTAATGCCAAACACAAACTAAGCAAACCAGAAAGGCACTTAAAATGAATTTCGAAAAGTTACAGACAACGCGAGCACATATTAATGCCTCCCTACTAAGCCGCGAAGAGCCGACGTCCTCTCACTGTGAGAGCCCAATCCAGAAGACCAGGCATATCCCACGGCGGTCCAAGCCTAGTTGAAACTAGCCCTGCGCATGCGCAATTCCTTTGCTCACTGTAGTGTTGGGGCGCTGGCTTCGGAGAATGCTTGACTCCCTCTTTAATACTCTGCTCACAATATCTTGGAGTGAAGGTGGGCAGTTTGACTTATTCCAGGAGTACTGGATGAAATATCGGCTCAATGCCCCCCCCCCCCCCCCCGGCCAGGAAAACTGGCCAGCAGCACAGCCCAACCATGACGACAATACGTGCATGCAGGTAAAGCCATACCGCCACTCTTGAAGACGAGGCTCGGACGTGAAAAAGATGACAAACACACTAGTTAGAAAGGCATTAGCAATGCAAAATCTACACAGTGAACACACTAAATTGGAGGTAGAAATTTGTACAGTTATAACTTTTCCATGATTGCCAAGCACAATTAAATGTTGAATGATGCAGAACAAATTAAAGGCAATTGTTAAATACTTTACAATATAAATTATTACAAGGATATATTTAGAAGATCTAAATTCATGTAAAGTAACCATTAATATCATAATACAATGAATATAAGATATATATATATATATATTTCACAAAAACATAAAATGACTGACAGTGGGCCCACACAATACAACAAAAACACATAAACAGCACAACACATAGATGGACAATGTAAACAAACATTATGAAATATGAGCATTCATTCTATGCACCATTCACACCATGTGTGATTATGAAACGATGATAAAGAAAGGGGAAAAGAAGTAAATGAATGATAAAGGCAAGAGAACGACGCTCGCACTGGGTAAGCACTCGACTTCTATCTTCAGCTTGAACGAGAAGCCGAGTGTTTAAAGCTGAAATAAAAAAAAAAAAAAAAAAAAAAAAAAAAAACAACAACATAACCTAAGTGCGAGACGAGCTCGCCCAGTAAAAACTACCACTTCAAAATGTTGATAAAGGGAAGAAATGCAACTGGGTTGAGGTCTCACCTAACCGAGTGAGGTAGGAGACGTAACTGTGAGGCATGTGCAAAGGTAATTTGCCCGGTAACGCAATGCTGTAAAGTGTAAACGAAATGAAACGCCGTTTCTTATCTCACAGATTTTATATGGTCCTAGAAAACGTGGTGCTAATTTGGCGGTAAATTGGTTCGATGCCCTTATAGTGTGATTCCGAAGGAGTACTAAACCACCGACTTTAAATGACACTGGAATCCTCGAAGTATCATTACGGGACTGCCGACGAGCCCGATCACGACGCAAAATCTGCATTGTACGTAACCAGACATTCTTTATCTGCTGTGCGTTGAATTGGTCTGGTAGAAGCTCCTGTAATTTCCATAAATTTATAAGTGGACACGCTGGATGAAAACGATACATGAATAACGCTGGGGATTGAGTATGTGCCTCATGTTGGGCCAGATTAAAGGCCAACTGTAATGCAGTGAGGCGGGTGTCCCGCAGACGATGGTCCTGCGAATGAAAGGCTATGAGCGCACTCCTAAGATTGCGATTCACTCTTTCTGCCAACGAAGGCTGTTGATAATATGGTGAAGTATGTGTCAATTGAATTCTATGTTCGAACATAAATGTGTGAAATGCTCGTGATTTAAAGTATGAAGCATTATCAGTGACTAGAACCACCGGAAAACCAAATGAAGCAAAAATAGATGATAAAACTGCAATAGTGGCATATGCTGTTGAAGCCCGAACCGGGGAAAACCAAACAAATTTGGTAAAGCTATCTACAACTACACATAAATATGTATTTCCTTGTACTGAGCGAGGAAAAGGACCAACAAAATCTAGAAAAAGACGTTCCATAGGATAAGTTGCTAAATGCGAACTTAAAGGACCAACCTTTGTGTTAACTAGAGGTTTAGATTCCAAAGAAATTCGGCAATTGCAAACAAATTGTGTAATGTCCTGGCACATCTTATGCCAAACAAAAACAAAAACAAAAAACAAAAAAACGACGAATTTTATCCTTAGTCTTTCCGATACCCAGATGAGCTCCAAAATGAGATGAATGAAAATATTGCAATACAACCGGTATTAAGGCTTTGGGCAACCAAATGCGTATGAAAGACGAACGCGGCAATTTACAAAAAATAATATCATCCCCAAAAACATACCCTTCCTGCACAACGCCTGTTTTAGCCTGTTCCCAATAGGTCCCAACTCCTGATCTGTCTTTTGGTGTATGAAATAGAACTGAAAACTTGAGGAAAATCCTTTAATAGAAGATTCACCAATCCAGCATGAGCAGAAAACTGATCTGCCGACGGTTCAGATTCCTGAAATAAACGAGACAAAGCGTCTGCTAAACAATTATCAACCCCTTAAATATGCTTTACATCAAATTGAAAGGCACTCAGTCGTACTGCCCAACGTGCCAATTTTCCAGTCTTACGTGAATGAGAAAGAACCCAAGAAATAGCTTGGTTATCACACTCGAGCTGAAATCGTCGATGTTCTAAAAATGAATGAAATTTTTCGCATGCCGTTAATACTGCCAAAGCTTCCAACTCATAAACCGACAAATTACGTTCTGTACGTGATAATGTACGAGAATAATACGCAATGGGCTGACGTCCCTGACCTAAATCTTGGAGCAAGGCTGCAGAAGTTGCAAACCTAGATCCGTCCATTTGTAGTATAAAGGTCTTTTCAAAATCGGGCATAGCCAAGACCGGTGGATTTATAACTGCATGTCTGAGTGGATCAAAAGCTTATTGCTGTTGTGGGGTCCATACAAACTGTGCGCCTTTACGCTTAAGTGCATACAATGGTTCAGCAATCTCGGCAAATTTATGTATGAATTTTGAAAAGAAGGCAACCATACTCAAAAATGATGACAACTGTTTCTGATTTGTGGGTGGGTGAAATTTTGACACTACGACTGTACGAGTCGGATCAATTGAAGTTCCGGCTGGAGAAATCAAATGACCTAGAAAAGAAATCTGATTAGTGGCAAATCGAACTTTATGTGGTCGAACAGTGAGACCGGCCTTACACAAACGAGTAAAAATCTGATTCAAATGTTCCAAATCTGATTCAAAATAGGGACTATAAATAACTAAGTCGTCCAAATAGTTAAACACGAAACGAAACTTACAATCTTGTAAAACTGTGTCTAACAAGCGCGATAACACTTGGGATCCCGCAGATAAACCAAACGGAATTGTGCGAAATTGATACAAATTCCAAGGCGTGGAAAATGAAGTTAATGGACGTGATTTTGCATCTAAAGGTATTTGGTAATAAGCGTGACTTAAATCAAGAGGGGTGAAAACTTTCGCATTACGAAAATAATGTGCGGCTGTATGCAAGTCTGGCAAGGCCGTACTATCAAACTGAATGTTCTTATTTAATTTACGGCAATCAACTACCAAGCGAAAATCGCCATCTCGTTTCGGAACTAAGAAACACGAACTAGAATATGGGCTATTAGAGGGCTCAATAATCCCTAGATCCAACATCTTTTGGATTTTCAGTCTCAAAATATCTACTTTGGGCGGTGTAAGTTTATATGGTGGTGAACGAACCGGTGTAGTATTCAGCAATTGGATAGAATATTTCAAGTTATTTACCGTTCCCAACTTATCTGTAAGATCATCAGAATATTCTTTAAGAAAGCGCATAATATGTTACTGTTGTTCCTGGAGCAAGTGTAACAAATTAATCGAAGTTGGAGCTACTGAACCAAGCACAACCAAATTTAATGAATTAGAACCAATGGAAAATGAAATATGTTTATGAGGTGCAAATGCAAAGGTCAACGTAAAGTTTGCAAAATCTAAGTTAGCGCCTGTCGAACGAAGAAACGGTTCGCCTAAAAGTACCGTACGGTAAATGTTCCACAATGGCGAATGGTAATGTCCAAGAAAAATCTTGCAACTTAATGTGTAATTTAACTGTGCCCAATATTGGAAATTTCTCTCCTGACACTGGTTTACATAAGAATGTAGTTGAAGTAACTTGAAATGTATTACCTTGAGGTAAAATCTGGAAAAATGTCCACTGAATAAAATTCAACGAACTTCCTGAGTCTAATAATGCAAACGTCTGCTTGTTGGTACACGTTATATTAATTACTGGTGAGGAATGAAACGGTAAAGCATAGACCTTAGATTTTGCTGAGGGTGTAAGCGAAAAATTAACACACCGTCATAATTTTTTGCTTGTCGAAGAATTATATAACTTCTTACGCCTAAAACAAAACTCAAAAGTGTGCCCTGCTCGATCACGAAACGTGCAATGACGAGTAAATCGTTGATTTTCCCTCTCAGAGTGATTGCAAGTTTGTCGCCCCATTCTATTCTGTGGCCCAGTTGACTGTCGTGAACTTTCAGATGTTTACGGCGAAGTTACTGATGTTGAAAGAGACAGTTTGGAATTCTGTTGCACCCAATAAGCCAAGGATTCTAATTCCCGAAAGGATGACGGTCGAGACTGAAAAACACTCTTTAAACGTGTACTGTCATTCAAGCCTGAAATAATCAAATCGCAAATCTGTTGCTCTGTATCAGGAACTTGAAAAACTGCCGAGAATTTACGTACACGTGCAATGAAATCAAATAATTGTTCCTTCTCCCCTTGAACTGCATAATAATAGCGTACTAATAGCTCTGACCTTACGCGAGGAGGCAGAAAGAAATTTAATATTGAAGTATGAAACAGCAAAAGTCTTAAATTTTCCTCTAAAGTAGTTTGCAACAAACAATTTTAAATTACCGTCGACTATTGGCAATAACAAACGATATATCTATCTCGAACTTCTGTTCCATTTAACTGTTGTTGTACCCAAATGAATGTTTGCAAAAATTTTAGAGCCTGTTCTGGAGTATTTACAACAAAGTATGTATTCTTCAATAATTTCTGCACATCCCGTTCTACCTCTACAGATTTAAAGTATAATAAAGATTGACTTTGTAACTTGGAAATTCCGATATCAGCTGTTTCTATCGGTATATGTGTTTCAAAGGCAGCGTTGACTTGATCATATATCACACAGAACACTAGTAGGATCTATCACATCGGACACGCCTTTGTTAAACTCCGTCGTCATAGAAAACGTGGTGCTATCAGAAATTTCTAATAATTCTTTGAACTGTTGCATTAACTGAATTAAATCTGGTACTTGTGACAGGGATGGAAATGAAATTAACAGCTCTAGCCGATCTATATAATGGCCGACACGTGCCATGATTCTCTAAATATTGGTCTATTTGCCCCGCGTAAGCATCATTTTGAAGCTATGAAACTCAAATATTTTTTTATCAACTTTGTCGATGTATCTCAAGGCGCGGTACGGATCAACACTTTACAAGAATGATTAAATTCTGTTTCCTCGTTAAAAACTTGTTTATTGTCCCTTAATATCACAAATAAATAACACAAATATTCTGGATTGGCGTCCTTTCTCCAAAGCGCTACGGGGTCCACACTACCCGAATACGGACTATGTATATTTGCGAGTTCGTAATCTTCTTCTACTTTTTTACCCCACCTAACGATCTACATGTTTGTTCTCTGCGTTGTTAATCCTGTTAACTTTTACAACACAATGTTCTTCCAATAAAAAAACTATGCTGATAACTTTTGAAATTATACGCGGACTTCGCGATTTCCACATGACGCCAATCCAAGCTGTTGAACAAGCAGACAATTGAATATCAATTTTTGCCGACTATAATCGCTATTTACAACTTTAGGAGGCCTTTCCACTGCCCCTATAATTTTGCATTTAATCACTTCAGGGGGCTTATGCAGAAAATATCGCCTCAACCCTAATCTAAAACACATTACGTGTCTTGCTCATATTCTCCATCGAGCTGCAGAAACAGTACGGTCTATTTATGGCAATATTAATAATTTGATAACCTCAACTAAAAGGTACGTAGTCTAAAATTAGGCATTTGTAAGCTTTAATTTTCCCAAAGCTGTAAAAAGTGTGGCATTGATTAATCCTCTTAAACTTATACTCTGTTCTATTTAAACAAGTGTTTTAGTATCCCCTGAACGTATTACTGCTTACAGAGAGAGACTATCTGAATTACCATTTTCCATCAGCCCGTCCTTAGCAGATGGGGTACTTGGCTGGATGCCGCAATGTTTTAGTGACAACTTCTATGTCATTAAATCGGTATGAATTGAAGCTGATACTTAGTTACATAATTCAGAAATTGATATTTCTATTATTGAATTCTAAAGTAAATTATTATTTATTTATGCCAACAAACTTACTGTTGGTGTTTTTAAACACACAAGCCGTGTGTGGGCAAAGTTAATGCCATTCTGGCAGTTTGTCAGAATAGCTCAATGGTTAGAGCAGCCGCCTGGTAAGCGGAAGGTCTGTGGTTCAAATCCCAGTTGTGGCATTGAATTTTTAAGTTCCAGTTCTACCTCTCAAACTTTGCCCATACACAGCTTGTGTGTTTAAAAACACCAACAGTAAGTTTGTTGGCATAAATAAATAATAATTACCATCTGAAGGCTATTTAATCCTGGGACATAAAGTACTTACAATAGTAAGTCACCATTGGGGTAATTTGTCTCTGATGTGAGACTGCCTTTGTGGCTTACCAGGAGAAATACGAACTGGTTTGAGAATGTAATGCCATTCTGGCAGTTTGTCACAATAGCTCAATGGTTAGAGGAGCCGCCTGGTAAGCGGAAGGTCTGTGGCTTAAATCCCAGTTGTGGCATTGAATTTTTAAGTTCCAGTTCTACCTCTCTAAAGTAAATGTTTGTTTTAGTTATCTAATTCAGAAATTAATATTTCTGCTGTTGAATTCTAAAGTAAACGTTTGTTTCAGGTAGTAAACAGTTTCAATACAGATTACGCAGTGTTTATCAGAGATGCACAAGCAGCGTTTGGATCTGAAAATGAATGAATTTTATTCACATTAAAACCAACTTCTGTAAACTACCCTCTTCAATAAAAAATTAGGAGCCACATGTCTGCCACTGGTAGATTAAATGTCATTTGTTGAGGAATTTCAAAGATCCCGCAATCCTGCCCCTAGCGAAGTGAGTTTAGTAGCAAAGAAGAAACAGAAGAGGATCATAAATGCGAACCACGACTATGCATTCTTGTGTTCAGTGAAAAAGGTTCTTTGTCTATTAGCTAGGTTTCTCTCTTCCGGGCTTGTAGGCCGTGGTCTAGAAGGCATTGAAGATACCAACGTTTCGTCCAGTACTGCGATTGGCATCTTCAGGGTAAGATGATCCGTTATCTGCGCTGGTCAGAGGTCGAATGCTGAAACAATTTTTTTAATTTTTACTATGTGCTATAACAAGGTAGTTCTGTGGTGATAAAATTTGTTTTGTACAGGGGTGGATGGTGCGGTGTCTGGTACCGCCGAAGCAGTGGCCGTTGGCGATCTTATGTAGTAGGGGGTGAGCGGGGCATTGTTGCGCTGGCTAAGGTGGTGATTGACTCGCATCGGCTGGAGGGCCGGGTGTAGACGGGGTTTTATTACCGGTGTAACACCTGTCAGGACACCCATCGTGAAAGCCTATTTTTATACATGGTTCTTTGTGCCGAACACTCAAATGAACAATTCGACCTCACACTGTCACAAATGTGTTCCTTTAAGTTGGGACCCATAACGCCTTGCGGTGTACAAAGACCATTCTCTCCCTACAAACATATTGCTCGACAAACGTAGAAACCTCACAGAAAACAATGTAGAAATGTTGTTAGTTGTTAACTGTGCTATAAAGGTATAGTGATGTAACGAAAATGGTACAAGAATGATAGTGCATATTTTAGTTTATTTTTGCTTTGATCGTGCATGTTCCATAGTTTGATAGTGCATGAATGCATGCATATTTCGGGATTTTATAGTGAATGAAAAACTGGTCTTTAGTTATTACATAACGAGAGCCTTTCAGAATGTGATAGATAATATTTATGCTTATAAGTGTACGGCATCGAATAATAAGACACGCGTGTCCCAGCATTTCCAAATGAGATTACTATACATAATTACTCAAGGTCAAGGTAATTATTTACGAAGTGTAAAGCAAGGTGTCTAGGATAAGCAATTTCTCCAATGTCACCAGTCCTATAAACAACAGTTTATTCAAAGACCCTGTGAAATGTACAGAAACTGGAAGTGTTACATTTCTACTACTTAGTTACTTTTCTGTTGAACTCCAAGCAGTCTGCTTACTCAGGACATAGTTTTACGTTGCCATCATTCTTACTTCAATTTGTAACTGCGCCCGTTACTTTATGTTATACTATATCTATTTTCTGAAATTAGAACTGACAATATGCTGTTCCTTTAAGAGAAAAGTTTCCTTCTATTCCGTTTGTTCTACTTTTTGACTTGCAGAAAACACGAATTGACTTTAGAAACAAAACAGAGGTACAATTCTGAACGTGTGACAGTTGTATCTTGCAGTGACATCATACGTCTGAGAAGATAACTACATATGCCAGATGCACCGGCTCAGCCGTTTTGCTGCTTCTCTTCTTTAACAAAGGAAAGTATTGACCTAAAACAGCACAGACAAAGAAATAGAAACCTTCTATGGGGTTTAAACAGAACAACCGCAAAATACAGGC